>JARUPZ010000001.1:10583859-11783859 GCA_031213475.1 Nereocystis luetkeana | reverse complement strand
CGAGGTGGAAACCAGGATACACACGACCAAATCTAGTATTTTTTACAGGTTGTTGTTATGTGCGTACTGCTACCGTGTTTTTCATATATCAAGAGAAGGAGAGGCCAAGAACATTTACGATATTTATTGAGATGCACCCACGACGGCGTTTGCGCGTCTAACTAGCGTTCGAGCATGGTCGAGCCGGCGGTGATGGCCAGCGATATGGCAGGAATTTTCCTCGCGGATTTTTTCCACGCGGCAGTATTGCCTGCGGTAGTCGTGTCGTATCACCGTCGCGGAAAGCGTGGAACTCGTAGCGAACGGAGAGGAGAGGCTAGGATCCACGTGAGTAAGCACCCCATTCGGCGTCATCTAGTAGGAGACGATGGGCGTCGAGGCGCGTTGGGATTGCTGCCCCCAGCACGTCGGAACCTCGGCACGAACCGGGCCGGGCGAAAACCCGGAACGGAAGAAACCCACCGCCTGGGAAAAGCGGAGGGTAGATGAGAAAAAACACGCAGCACGGAAAAAGAGGAGGCAAGGTCGGAAAGGTCGCAGAGAAGCTCGAAGGTTACGCTCAGATGCTAGGGCTAGGTACAGAGCTGGGGAACTCGTCGTGGGTACGTTCAATGTTCGCACACTCGCCTTCAACGGCAAAAATGGCATTGGCCACAGCGAGGTCATCATGAAGGTATGCCAGGAACTAGGATGCGATGTCGTAGGTCTCCAAGAGACTAGGCGAGACGGGCATAGCATGTTCACAGCAGCTGGATACACGATTTTTTGCTCTGGGGCAGACGGCAGCAAATACGAGAGGAAGGGCACCCATGGTGTAGGAATAGCTGTCAGGGAGTCTATTGTGGCAGGTGTGGGCAAGGATAGTCTCGAGGTGGAGTGCGTTAGTGCCAGACTGATGAAAGTTCGCATTCAACTTGAGGGCAAATCAAATGCTGTTTCTCTTGGTGTCGGCTATGCGCCGATACTGGATGCACCCGTTCGCGAGAAAGATCACTTCTGGAACGAACTGAACAAAGCCGTCTCGGGGGTCCCAAGTGGGGATCACCCACTTGTGCTCTTGGATGCAAATGCTCGCACCGGCAAGCGAGAGAGCGGATGTGCCGGCAGTAAGGTGATGGGTAAATACGGGCGCGATGAATTAAACAACAACGGACAGCGACTACTCCTCCACGCAGCTGACAACAGGCTTGCGCTCCTCAACACGTTCTTTGCCACACCTACTCGCGGAGTGTCGTACACTTTCCAATCTCCAAACTCTGGAAAGGGTCAGTGTAGGCTAGACGACATCCTCACTCGGCAAGTTGATCGACGCCTGGCCCGCAACATGACAATACGGAAACCACCAGAGGATCGGCATGAATCTGACCACAACCTCGTGGTCTGCAATGTTCGCCTCTTGGGTCGGTTCGCGCCGAAGCGGAGGGTAAAAGCGGACAGCGGAAAACGAGCTATTGATCAACAACGGTTGATGGCAGACCCCGGTCTCCGAGCGGACCTCAATAGGGAGATAACCAAACTTACCCCCCCACCGCCTGGTACAATTGGGAGTGTCGATGATAAGGCAACTGCTCTAGTGGAGACCGCGCTGTCGACTGCTGCTAAACTAGCACCTCATACCAGTCGATAACAAGGGCCGCTGGGCTGGTGTACGCCCGAAGAGGTAAAAGCAGAGGTGCACTCACGATGGCAGGAGAAGGAAAATGCGAGGACGCAACTACGTGCTAATCCGGAAGACAAAAATCTGCGAATAGCTGTGAAGATTACCACTAAACAGCTCAAACGTGCGAGGACGGACGGAGTGCAGAAGTTCTTCGAGGAATACGTCCGTCAACTCGAAAGGCGTATCCAAGCAGGCGATCAGTTTGGGTTCTACAAGCACCTTAAGGTGATGAATGTGGAAGGAAAGAGAACTTTCCATTCGCAGTACATCAGGGAACGATGGGTAAGGTGGTTCCATAAGCTGCGGAACACCAAGTCATCGACCCTCGACCCGACTATCGTCGATGAGCTCAAGGTCTGGCCCTCGTGCAGTCCGCTGGACGACGTCCCGTCCAGATACGAGGTGGAAGACGCGATCAGGGCGATGGCGAGCCGACTCAGCGACTACTGCGAACGGGAAGGCATCCTGCCAGAGGAGCAGTGTGGCTTTAGGCCCGAACGATCGACGGTCGACATGGTGTTCGTGGTGCGACGCTTGCAGGAATTGGCAAGGAAGAAGGACACTCCGCTGTTCATGTGCTTTGTCGACCTCACCAAAGCCGATGACTCCGTCGACCGAACCCTCCTGTGGGCTGTCTTGGCTCGCTTTGGCGTGCCACCTAGAATGCTCACCGTTATCCGCCAATTCCACGACGGCATGCGAGCATGCGTGCGGCTGGATGACGGCGAGTGCTCAGATATGTTCGACGTCAAACAGGGCCTACGGCAAGGGTGTGTGCTGGCGCCATTGCTGTTCAACATGTTTTTTACAGCGGCGCTGCGTGTGGCGGAGAAACGTTTCGCTGCTGATAAAGCCATCACGGACAGCTTGGTGCAACTCCAACAAAAGCAGGAGAAGAAGAAAAAGAATAGGGGGAAGGCACGGGCCGGGCACGCCGACGGACAGGGGAATGATCAAGAGGCCCAGACACTGTGGGCTATGCTCTATGCTGACGATGCGGGCATAGTATCGAGATCACCCAACGGCCTGGAGAGGATGATGACGGTGATCGTGTCTGCATGTGTCGCTTTCGGCCTGACGGTCTCGGAGGCCAAGACGGAGAATATGTGTCTGCCAACGAAAGATGGGGGGAACGTGCCGTTCACCGTCACCGCAGCCGGCCAAGTGTACAAACAAACGACCGAGTTTGTGTATCTGGGCGGGGCTATCAGCGCAGATTGGACGGGCAGAACTGTCGAGGTAACGCGTCGACTCCAGAGGGCATGGGCATGGGCATGCTTCGGACGGTATAAGATGGAAATCTATGGCCGCCCGGGTGTGCGCCTACGCCTGAAGGTGCGAATGCTGAGAGCCGAGGTGATCGAAACGTTGCTCTACGGTTGCGTTACTTGGAGCCCGAGCAAGACTGATTACGGTAGGCTACGGGAGGTCCATCACAAGATGCTCCTCCGATGCATCGGCTGGCGAAAACGAAAGCGCGAAGACCACATTCTATCCTATGCTAGCGCGCTTCTCAGGACAAAATCTGAGAGCATTGAGACGACGGTACGCAGACGTAGGCTCTTGTTTGCGGGCTTTGTGACACGCATGGGAGAGGAGCGTCTGCCGAAGAGGGTGATGTTTGGGGAGATGGTTGGGGGTAAGGGTTACTCCGGAGGACAGGAGTGGGACTGGATGAGGTACCTTGAGGAGGACCTCAAGGTGTTCGGCATCAAGCTCGAAGGGTGGCGCGAGGCAGCACAGAAAGCCGGCAGATGGTTCCGACGGGTCGAGGAGGGGGCGGAGGCCTTCATGCGGAAATGGCATACAGATGAGAAGGAGGCATCGGCAGAACGGCATATAATAGCTGCAACCACGACCACAGCCGTTGACGCCAACGCGAGTGCGCAGAATGGCAGGGAAGAGGGGGGGGGCGAAAGGGGGACGAGGGGGAATGGGGGGGGGGGGGGGGGGGAGGCCGTCTGCCCAACAGACTGAAGCCTGGTTATGGCCATCATCGTCATGATGCACTCCCTTCTTTGGGACCCAAGTAACTAGCATGGTGCCACCAGGGCAACTTTGCGTGTCTGTATGCTCCAGTGCCTGCCTTTCGTATTTTCTTTCCCCCCCGCCCGTGGTTATCGCTTTTTTGTCCCTTCTTTTTTTCATCTTTCTTTCATTCCCGTTTGTACCTCTTTGTGTCTCTGTTAGTATGGTCCGTTTTGCCTTTTTTGCGTTTTGCTATCTGCTTCTTTTTTTTTTCCTCTGCTTCGCTTCATCTTTTTTAGGTTTTTGTCTGCTATTAATAGTCTCCGTTTTGCTTCCCTGGTGTCCGCAGTGGTGGAGTGCGTATGCCTGTTTTTTGTTTTTGCCTCTATTGTACTACCGAGGTATTTCTTCCACTCCGGAGTTTTTGGAGCCTGTCCTGCGACCACGGACTGCATTGTATTGTGAGTTAATGTGATAACAACAACAGTAGTAGTACGTACGTAGTAGATGCTCGTTCGTGTTCGTTCGTGTTCGTTCGTTCAGCACAATCCAAAATCATCCGTATTCGCCCAGCATGACGCATCGCAGATATGACTACTGCAGGTATTACCGAGGTCGTGCCTCATTACCACCAATTACTGAGTATAGGAATTCCTACTGAATTTTAGTACAACTCGAAATTTCTTGATTACTTTCGCAATTCGTGGTGGGAATAAATGGGAACAGATGATCACGAATGTATCTTAGAGGGGAAGACGCACGCACTTGTGTGCGCATATACAATGTAACGACGGGATGGGACGGTAATTTCCAACGGTGGAAATTTTATCGGCGGGACGGGACGGTATTTTTTCGGTGTCGCGGCGGGACGGGACGGGAATTTCCAACGGGAGAGATTTTATCGGCGGGACGGGACGGTAAGTGACGACCGTCAGGGAATTTGTCGGCGTGATGTGACGGCGGGACCATTTTGACGGCGGTCTTACCGTCCCGTCCCGCCGAAATACCGTGATGAGTCCCGCCGTTACCGCTGTTACCGTCCCGCCGAACTACCGTGATGAGCCCTAAAAAGTTGATTTAGCGACTGCTGTAGTCTTTTGTCGTACAGCCATGTGGTTTCCTGCTATCACCGCCGCTTGTACTGCGTTGGCTGGTGCTCTACTCTCCCGACGCCAATTCGGTGGTGGACACCTCACGGTTGCTCTCCTCCCCCGAAACCACCAGCCGGCTGTCTTTGGACTGTTCTACGTTATGGCTACGCTTGACTATGGCATGCACCTAAATGACGACCTCCATCAGCACTGCATGTCCGGCATCGATTATCTGGACGTCCTGGTACACCCGGCCACCTTGCGAGGGCAACAGCAGAACATCCAGAATACATGTACAGCGCCCTCCACTAGTATACTTGCTGATAGCGTAGTGAAGGTTGAGTGCCAAGAAGATGGCAACTGTGGCTTTTATTCAACTCTCAACGGGATGAACCTGAACGCCAACAAGGTATGATAGTTTACGGATACTGCTGTACTGCTGTACTTTGGGGAATATAAATTTGAATATTCAAAACCTTCAACGGCGGTATTTGCATTTCTCGACCTTGTGCGTTTTATATCGCAACCAAATCTCGTGTTCTGCAGGTACGAGTACTTCTCCAATAAGCAACCTCTACTACAGATGAAGCCGCAAGCACGACACGTAAGTACTCGTGTAACCAAAATAAAGGTTCCCTACTTAACTAGATGCAAGGCAAGGACGTGGTACAGGTGGTCGTACAACCGCAATTTTGACCCTCCGTACGAGGTACCTCTCAAACATCGAAGCTCATACACGTGCCGTACAAATCCGTGCGTTCTTGTAGGTAGCTTGCGAGTACTCAAATAATATTTCAAGTCTTGTACCCTTCTTTGACTTCCGACTTCTGCTGTTATACCGTTGCAGATATTGACTACGCCTTTTATTGCCTTACATCATCCAGGCAAGACAGCAGGGGTGGTGATACACTAAACATTGCTGTTGATGCCCCAACGTGTTGTACCTGCAGGCTACCCAATTCGCGCACACTCTCCCCGATGTTCGACGGCTTAAGGACAGCATCGCCAACGCCATCGTCAACCACGTTACCGTAGGCCGTGTCAAGACTGTTGCCCACCTCGGCGCGATGTCCAGCCAGCCTGAATGCCGCCTAGTTCATCTTTTGGAGGGGGCAAGGGCATGTACTGTGGGATTCGATAATTCAGATGGAAACAACAACAGGAAACCCTCGTTGTTCTGAGGACCAACGCCCCAACGGGTAGGGTGGACCGTAACTGGACCAAGTCCGCCGGGAAGGCCCCATAGCCTCGGTTTTTGTTAGTGGGTGAGTTCGGGCAAGTCCCACACTACCCGGGAGAGACTCCCCCGGGTGGCTATCTCCATCGCACCTGCCCCTCTCGGGGGTCAGGTCGGGTCAACGTGCCCAAGCGCCAGTAGTACCAACAGCTTATGCTGAGGTTGCAACGGGAGCTATCGGTTAAATTGACACGTGTAAGTGTGGTGAGCATAAGCTTTATTTTTACCAATCCGCCGCATAAAAAAAAAAAAAAAAAACGTTGGTGTTCGACGCGCAGCTTCAGCGTGCCTTCGAGGACCATCTGGTTGCCTTGGGAGCCTCTTCCGAGAAAATCAGGACAGTGCATGCGCAGGCGTTCGTCAAGCTAAACGCCGCCAACCACAAACGGGGCAAAGGCCGTCAAAAGATAGTCAAAGAGTACGCAGACCTGCCGGAAGTACTCGTGTTGCGACGAGATCTCAAGGTAAAAACAATTACTAAATATATACGACACTGCAGATGCGACCTCTAACTACATACTGGTACTCTGCAATGCTGCAGGTATTCGCTATCGTCCACCTTCGTTCACATTCCCTATATCAGGTCGTCATAACCAAGAACGTGGACGAATGATGAGGCATCGTCAACGCTACGTGCGGAATTCTCCGGGGCTGGGGAGACACCGACGCATCCTTAGATGCGCAAAGAGACGAAAAATATTTCACGTGCAAACGACCGGCGTGTGTTATCATAGAACTTACCACTGGAAAGGGAGAAGGGACCATAGCATAGGTTGAACCATTTCAAGAGCAATACGCGTGGGTGCCTGCCTGTCGTGGTCCGGCCGTAAGTGGGGCTCGTACCGTAATTCAATGGCCAATTGTGGTAGCAGCATGCATCACCGTACACAGGGTGCAGGGCGTAGGGTTCGAACGAGTAGCCTTGTGGATACCGCTTAGAGTGTTCTTCACGCAGGGGCAAGGGCACACCGCTGTGGCGAGAGCGCAAAGCCTAAAGGGGCTTCCTATTGTGGTACTCCTAGATGCAGCTGTCGCGCAAAACAGAGAGGACGCGAAAACATTCCTTAAGGACGCGTTCCAGCCACCGTTAGATGCCATCAAGGCTCTGGACGACATGCGGGCCCGAGCCCCGGCGACCGTCGAACTAGGCACGGGCGGAAAAATTGTAAAGTATGCCGAGTTGTGGAATTCTAGGAAGGCCTACTTGAGTCCTGCCCTCTGGATTGGAGTATGGATAACCAATACACAACCCCAGGGCACGTACGCGCTCAACTCATAAAAAACATTGGGTCGTCAACATATCCGGGAACGGACTAATATTGGGAATCACGCCACTACCAAAAAACAGCGTACTCGCTGTGCCTTCGCCAAAACACTGTGACTTCGCCCCCACAAACATAGGACTCCCGAGAACCAATTCCTCGCCCAAGCGAGCCGCCAAAACACTGTGACTTCAATCCCACCGACACACGACTCCCGAAATCCATATTTTCGCGTATGCGAGCCACCAAAACACTGTGGCTTTGTTCCCTCCAACGCACGACTCCCGAAAACATCTTCTCAACGAAGCGAGCTATCGAAACACTGACGTTGCTTCCACCAACAGACGACTCCCGAAGACCAATTTCTCGTCAAAGCGAGTTACCAAAACACCGAGACATAACACTTCCTATTCACCCTTTTACGTCAATGTATTGTTACGCAAATCTAAAGCGCGTTGCAGGATCTCTCAGAGTAGCTTGTACAGTTACAACTGCATGTACAGCAGTACTGCTGTAAAATGCCATGCGATATGATACGACAGCAGAAGATACGCGTACTGCGACAAACGAGCGTGTACTGCTGCCCTTTCAGCTGGTTCTACGATCTATCTGTCGGCAGTGTAGGACACTCAGCAGGCAGCAACTGCTGTAAGTATGTTTTGTACGAATGCTGCTGTACACAATGCTTGTACGAACGATTTGTTGTACAGGATTCGAGGAACGTACACGATCCGGGGATGATCGGACCGAGCAAAAAATGCCGGTCACACACTGCAGCAGGTACGTGCATAGGCCAATGCCGAATACAACCAGCAACAGCAATACTGCGCAGATGGTGTGTCGCACACACATGGCGTGTGGGCGGCAGCGTTGTGGAATACGGACGGCAGGCTCCGATAAACACAACCAGCCACAGCAATACTGCGCATATGAGTGTGTCGCACACGCACCGGTTGTGGGCGGCAGCGTTGTAACGATGGGATCTGTGCATGTTGTCTGCCCAGGCGCTGACGTATATCCCTGTATAGTTTTTGTTTCCCGGAGCACGGACCACCGCCCGGACAACAATAGCAACAGTGCACAGAGCGTGCTTACCTCCAGCTTCCTACAGCACCACAACCCTGCTGCCCAGAGGCAGCAGCATTGGGCACACCTTGCGCGTATGGATGATCGTACTGCGGCTATCAAAGTTATTTCGATCGACCACTTGACCACACCACAACCACACCATCATCACCTCTTCCCTGCTGCTTCTTCTGCATATTGCTGTGTGTGATCCAACATTGTGCCACTGCTCCAGCTGTGCTCAGCACAGTGCGCCAACAGCAGCAGCAGGCAGGGTAGTATGCGCACGAGGAAGATCGGCGCTGTACGCTCAGTACTAGTGTTCATTGTTGTTCTCATCGGCATCGGCCTATGCACGTACGTACCTTCCGCAATGTGTGACCGGCATTTTTTGCTCGGTACCGATCATTCCCGGTGTGTTCGTCGACTCGAGTACAAAAAAACAAAGCGTTCGTACAACAGATCGTTCGTACAAGCATCGTGTACAGCAGCGCCCGTACAAAATATACTGCCAGTAGTTATTGACTGCAGTGTCCTACACTGCTGACCGATAGATCCTAGAGCCAGCTGAAAGAGGATATCAGTACACGTACGTTCCTTTGTCGCAGTACGCGTATCTTCTGCTGTCGTACAGGTATCAGACCACATGACATTTTACAGCAGTACTGCTGCATATGCAGTCGTACCTGTACAAGCTATAATCTGCTGCTGTAGGAGATCCTGCTATGTGTTTTAGATTGCGTAAACAACACGACGTGCCAGTTGTACGAGCACTGCTCTAGCGTAGATCTCGTCATACTGCGCTTAACTCAAATTGCGTGTCCGGGGTTCGACTCGCACCATTTTTTTGTTTTCACTTTGCCTTTTTTTTGTACCAGTACATCCACCTTGCTTTTCTGAACGTATTTTATACTACAAGCTGTGCGTTTTCACCCACGGCAAAAAAAAAAGGTGCGCTTACGTGTGGCGTGCGTTCATACCTCAAACTTTCACAACTACTCCCATTAATTTTGGAAGTAAACCAAAGTATGTTCGAGAAAATGCTGATGTAGGTACTTACTCCTACACTCACTCGCAGTATTGGTTTTGCGTACTCCAGATACTGTGCGTACTCGAAGTATTTTGAGGTTCTTCTGTACTACTACCGTAGCTTCAGATACTACTGTTGTGTATACTTTCGGGCTCGCACTATTTCGGGGCTCGCTACTGCTGCTGTCGTGGATACTCCCTGTTGTGCTTCAAGTATCTCGGGGTTCTGTACGACGGGGACTGCGAATACTAGTCTTCAAGCAGTATTTCGTCCGTTGGTAGCGTTCGTACTGCTTCTTCGAGTACTCGCAGCACCGATACCCTCAATATATCCAGTATATTTCGAGTATGAAATAAAAATCGACCGTCTGTGCACCGTGTCGACAAAGTCTCAGGCCCATTGTTCGGCACGAAACACCCCCAGATAGTCCCACGAGTGGGAGTTGGAGCAACTTAATTTCGCTGGAGACAACTCGAGTACTTAGAGCACTGGCAGAATTTCGAGATATTATGCACTGCGAGGACTAGTGTTTCGATACTGCGGGTACATGCTTGCCTGTGCTCTCGGGGTTCGGTGCTGCCATACTCTCAGTATTTGGGCCTTCTCAGTGCTCGCAATATTTTGTCCGTCATCACTCCGATACTCTCAGTACTCGGACTACGATTTGTTTTCGAGCATTTATCTGTGAAACCTTTATGTTACCCCGAGCACCAAGAAACATTTATTTTGGGGGGATACAAATATATATTGTGTTTGCTGTATCTTACTCAGCCGGTCACAAAGTATTATGGCGCAACCTCGACCTCAAACACCTTTTTTGTAATTACATACGTTCACGCCGCATACATTGAATCGATCGCCCGAGTCATCTGTTCAGGATCAATATCCGCTTACTTACCGGTACCCTATTTTATATTATTGGTGTAGTACTGATCTCACACTAATTCCGCAAACACTATAGTCTGTCCTCAAAAATATGTGTGCGTGTGTTCGTCACGTTAATGATGACTGGATGCAGCTATTAATAGAACCACTTACTTGGATCTAAATCCCTCAGCGTGCTCGGTTGGTACATCCCTGGCCTCTCAGGGCTCTCACTTCGAAACCGCCTCATTTTATTACTTGCCGGACCTTTCCAGCGGTTCTTTGTTTTCTCGGTCTTTTATTTCTTCTTTAGTTTCGTGTGCGTGTACTCCGAGCACGGCATCGCGGAAGGACCCGGCGCCGCCGCGGGTGTCGGCGGGTGCTGGCGGGTAGAGGGGGGGGTTGCAAGGAGCGCGGTCGCCGCTTTCGTGCCTAGGCGTCGCGTGTGCCTCGAAACACGAGGGATGCATGAACGGGCTCTGTTTGGCCTCCATTTGTGATTTTGGATAGATCACGTACGAGATATAAGGGTCGTTCGATGTTGCAAGATAACACTCAAGCGGTGCTTATTTTTTAGACCACGTTCAAATTGAAAGAGGGAGCTGCGAAGTCTGAGTACCAACATTGTCGACCTGGCGAACGACGGCCACGGTGAGCACCGCGCTCCACGCGAGGCGGTCGACGGGGCTGATTGTGGCAGATAGTGAGGAAAGCTCTACCCGGACCGAATCGGTGGCGAGCTGGTCGCGAGAGGGGCGGGTGGGGTACGAGGCTGAGAGAGGAGCTCTGCTGTTCGTTTTTCTTCTTTTTTAACCGGTGCGGACCATTCTAGCAGTTCTCCGCCTCGAAAGGGATACGTGTGGTTCTTTGTTTTCTCCATTTCTGTTGGCACACGCTCGGTCCTTTCTCCCTTTTTTCTTCTTTCGTTTCGTGTGCGTGCGTGTACTCCGAAGCACGGCACCGCGGGAGAGCCCGGCGCCATCGCGGGTGTCAGCGGGTGCTGGCGGGTAGAGGGGGGGGCGCAAGGAGCGTTGTCGCCACTTTTGTACCTAGGTGTCGCGTGTGCCTCGAGACACGAGGGATGCATGAACGGGGTCTGTTTGGTCTCCATTTGTGATCTTGGATGGAGTATGTACGAGATATAAGGCTCGTTCGAAATTGCAAAATAATATTCAAGCGGTGCTTATTTTAGCAACCACGCTGAAAATCATAGAGGGAGGTACCCAGTCTGAATAACAAATTTGTTGAGCTGGCGAGCGACGGCCACAGTGAGCACCGGGCTCAACGCGAGGCGGGCGACGGGGCTCACTGTGGCAGACATTAAGGAAAGTTTTACCTGGACCGAATCGGTCGCGAGGTGGTCGCGAGAGGGGCGGGCGGCGTACGAGGCTGAGGCCACTTCTTATGCAGTCGGAAACTAGGATTGAAAAAGCCGGTTTCCGATCGGTTATTTTTCCGACTGGATTGCAAATAGCTACCCTTCTTCTCGTCCGTCGGATCGAATATACAGTTTTTGTGTTTTTTCTGGAGATCAGGAGACGCTTGATGTAAGTGAGTGAGTGTAGCTTGACCACTGCTGTAGCACCGAGAAAAAAGGGTAGGGTAGACGGAAATCGGTTCCAAACTGCTTCGCCGTAATGCTCGTGGGATCAAAGAGGTCTCATCCTCCAGCAGCTGCGCCCAACCCCACATACATGCTGATGCCTCGCTTCTTCCTCGAGCAGCGTGTGAGCTTCACACGCGGGGCGTTCTCCTCCATCTCGTCCTCGAGGCCATCAAGACGCGGGGTTTTTCACAGTTGCCAAAGCTACAGCCAGCGCAGCTGTTGGCGAAAGGTCATCATCGATACCGCACACTGCGGCCATCGGGTGCTGTCACGTGCTGCTACCGGACATAGATGAGGATATATCACGCTGACTCGAGCCGAGCAGCAGCAAAAGTGACAGCAGCCAAGCCAGCGCCGCCGATGTTGTGGGGTGGGGTTGTGTCGTATGTCGTCTTGTTGTGTGGGTGTGTGATACTCGTACGAGTATGCGGCTGGACTTTCTGACATTTCTGTTTCACGAAGCCGACTGACGAGTTAGATCGGGAATCTCAGTTTTTTCGACTGTCTGGTCCAGTTGGAAATCATAATCGTTTTTTTTAATTGAAAAGGCGCTTTTTCAACGGCATAACATTGCCATTTTTCGTCTCCAATCGGAAACCGGCTTTTTCAATCCTAGTTTACGGCTGCCTAAGAAGTGGCCTGAGAGAGAAGCTCTCCTCTACGTTTTTTTATTTTGTTCACGTTTTTATGTCTTTGACGGGTGCAAGGTGTTCCAATAGACAGAATAATATTTCATGGGGGGACGGGGTTTTTTTTCCCTTCCATTTTTTTCGGTTTCATTTTTATTGTTTTTGCGGTGCTGCTGTGCCGTGCTGTCCTTTCTCTTTCCGTGTCAAAGAGGAAAAGGCTGTGTGTCGTACAGCAGTACATACAACAAGCATGTCAAAAGAGGAAAAGGATTACCCTACCTCGGGTATGTACGTACGTACGGCATATGAGCGAGCGTAGAGGGCCACGTACGTCCGGCAACCGCCCGCGAAGCGAAGCGTATATGGCGTCCGAGCTGTTCTCGCCTGAAGCATGGCGACGTGACTCTTGGCATTATCAAGTCGCCAGTTTGCAACTATTATACGATCGATCATGAAAACACTATATTCAACCATGGACCTCTACCCGCTTCGCATAGTACTTTGGTGTATTTTTCCTTCCTGAGCGAGCGTAGCGGGCGGCGTAGGCCGCCCGCGGAGCGAAGCTGCTGTAACTACTTCTGAACAAGTGTGCAGGATTTCAGACGAGTAGTATTTCGCTCTTGCGCCACTCCCCTAGGCCCCCTCCGGAGGGGAACCTTGTTTATAGTATCGTTTAACGCTACCAATACACAGCCCTGTTATCAATAATAGTATTTACCGTTACGACAAAACCCCCAAGGGTGTAGTGTATTGCGCCCCGTGCGGTATCATTCTAACCAAAAGAATTATAATCACTTTCTACTATACACGTAGTACTGGAAACAGAGGTAATTATTTATTTTCCGAATTCGGGGACGAGGCCGGCCGCGGAGCGAAGCGCCTTGTACTACTGCTGTAAGTACTGTAACTACTGCTGTACTTCTGAACAAGTGTGCAGGATTTCATACGAGTAGTATTTCGCTCTTGCGCCACTCCTCTAGGCACCCTCCGGAGGGGAACCTTGTTTATAGTATCGTTAAATGCTACCGATACACAGCCCTATCATTAATACTAGTATTTACCGTTACGACAAAACCCCCAAGGGTGTCGTGTATTGCGCCCCGTGCGGTATCAATCTAACCAAAAGAATTACACCACTCCTTTTCTATTTAAAGTAGCACTGGAAATAGAGGTAATTATTTATTTTCCGAATTCGGGGAGACGAAAGGAGACGAAATGGAACACCAGCGAGCGACCTCCCAATAGGCCCTAGCGAATAAGTCATGCCTTAAAGAATGCCTTAGATCCCATTCTCAGCAGAGCCCTGCCCTAGACGCTGTTTCGCGCCTTACGTGCCTTACTCCCGTAAGGCAACGTACCTGCGCTCGAAAAGGGGCAATAAGGCACGTTTGGTGTACCAAAATAACGCCGTCAGATACGAACTCCCTGAAAATGGGGTTTGGGGCCACATAGCATAGGTCTCTCTGCTCAAAGCCAGGTCAGCGGTCAGCCATCTGCAGAGAGAGTCTATAAGGACTTCTGGCTAAGCTACAAGGAGCAACTTCCCTTGTGGTTCGATCTGGTCCGCAAGCTGTTGCTTTTTCAGCCATCATCGGCGATGATGGAACGCCTGTTCTCGGTGGTGAACAACATGTTTTGCGCGCAGCAGACAACTATCTAGAACGATCCGTTCGAGCTGACGGTCATGTTGCGCCATAATCGCGGAATTCGGCGCGTCACCAGAAAGGATGCTCTCGAACCCGAACCCATCGCGTATTAGGTGGCCACTACAGTAGTGGGGGGGCAGCGGCGGGAGAAAGGAGTGTGTATGTTGTCTGCTGACGCTTGAGACAGTTCGTCCCAGTACACATCTCGATTTGTCCGTCTCTTTTGCTTCCTCTTCTTTCTCTGTGTCCGGATTTGGGTTTGGCGTTCGCCCGTGAGCATGACGTCAGAGACAACCGAGTCACTGTAAGATACCTGGTAAGTATCATACGAGCACGAACGAACTTGTTATGCTGGAGTTGGGTGGAGAGGACGGTTTATAATGCGAAGAATACACTACCGACGAATAAATACCTTACCGTCGACCGCAGCACCGCGGTAAGCTGAACGCGCACAGTCCGCTGTTGCTGTGCTGCTGTTGTATATATCCCCTCCCGCCGGTGTACGCACGCATGTACGCATCCGCACAGTGGTTGGTGTATGTCGAGCTGTGCTGGGGTATCTATGAAAATGCAAGCTGTGGCGTTGATTGTGATGTTCCTGGTACAATGTCCCCAATAACTCACTACTGCTACTCAGCCAAGCACATTTTATCCTACTTTGCTGCTGTATTTGCCGTCCAATCGTGCCCGACTCTTGTCGTATGTGATGCATATACCGTACCTACCCTGTGTGTCCACTTCTTTACGTATCAGACGCGCGCTAGGGTAAAAAAGGGCTGCAAGGCACGTCTTAGGCATTTTTTAAGGCGTTTGCAGGAGCCAGATAACGCATGTAAGGCATGAAGTGGCACTTAACCCTTTTAGAACCGCAGCCCCGTTTTGGAGACAAACCACTCGAATTCTAGGTGATGTGTCCCCAAAACGCGGTCCTAAAAGGGTTAAGGCAAATGCCTTAGGGCCCATCTTAACGGGGAACGCTATTTGGGAGTAAAATTTTAATTTCAATGAATTATATTTTGATTTCGAAAAAAAAAACGTGTTAGTGTCCTATCGGGGAACAGCGTACTAGTTGCCGATCAAGAAATATTTCTGGAAGAACGCGCCGCGTCACACAACGCCCAGCGGACAAACAGCGACGAGCGTAGACGAGAGCGAAGGTTTTTGCGCTTCCGCGTGCGCGCCGCCGCCAGCCTCTTTCTCTTTTTGGTCGCGCAGGATTGGAAGCTATCACTCTCGGGTGTCTTGGGTGGGCGGAGGAAGCCCTCAAGCGCCACGTGCGGAATAGCAGCGGTGATGCAGCTATCGAGGTCCCGAGCGTATCCTCCGTTTTTTTGCTCATTTGCTCGATTTTTGCGATTGTTGGCCGATCGAGCAGGCCGCAAAATTGGGATTGCGGTCGCCATGATTACTTTTGAGGCGCCACCGCCGGGGTACGATGTGCTATGGTGTGTGGACGTGGGCGCGGCTATTGATCCGGTCACCTCTCGTTGAGGTTCGCGTTTTATCGCCTCGGTCGTGGTCGCCGAAGCGGCCTAGAATCGCCCCAGACTCCACCGAGGGTGTTGACCCACCATGAACATACTACGATGAACATACTACGTCGAGTCCGAGATACTCCCAAATTCCAAATTGGAATTCGAAAAATCACACGAAAAAAGTCCCAAAAGACTTTTCGCTCAAATTCAATTTTTCAAATTTGCCCGCTTGGTCGTTGACTATTCGGCGAATCAGATGCAAATTAAGTTAGAAAAAAAAGAAAAAAAGAAAAGTAAAAAAAAAAATCCCCGTTAAGACCTACGCCAATGGAAACGCGAAATTCAAAAGATTTTTTCAAATATATTGCTTGAAAAAAGCAGCAGATTTTTTTCTCGTACCGCCGCTGTGGGAAAAAAGGGGGAACATGTTTTATTTTTTATTTTTTTCCCCCCAACGGCAGCAGACGACGCAATTTGTTTTTTCTGGTTGTAAATTGTCAACACAGTGATCGAAATCAACTCGTGCGACGATCGACGCTCGATCTCGACGTAGACTCAGCCCCCGGCCTACCCGCTCGGTATCTGGCAAGGCCAACGAATATAGATGACGGCCTCGAAGATATCAGGTGGATCCATGGTCTAGGGGGCGACAGCTTGCCGGCGGCGTCCTACGGTATCCTCCTAAACCTGAAAAAAAACTCTATTTTTGGCCATTCGAGACGGATGGAGAAGTTTTGTCTTCTGTTTTGTGCAAACCAGCAGCCAAATGTTTTTTTTATCATACGCCTGGTCAGCTCCCGCCACATGACACCGGCCATGGTGTGAAGACGGTGACCCTATAGGGTGGGTCGGAGCCCCTAACGAGCGCACTCTGTACTGAATCCATGACGCAATCGTTGGTTTTGTTGATCGATGTTTGTCGCGGACTCGTAATCTCGCCGCTTCGAACCAAAGATCGGCCTGAGTTTTCTCAAGCCGATGTTGGCCCAAATCGGCCCCAGAAATCCTTTTTCCGGGCTTTTCCAAAAGTTAGACCTATGCCAATGGTACAGCGAAGTTCGAAAGTTTTTTTTCAAATATATCGCTTTAAAAAAACAGCCGAAAATTTTCTCGTACCGCCATCGTGGGAAAAAAAGAGAAAAAAGTTTGATTTTTTCCTTTTTTTCCCCCCAACGGCTACAGGCGGCGCAACTTGTTTTTTCTGGTTGCAAATTGTCAACACGGTAATAGAAACCAGGTCGTGCGACGATCGACGCTCGATCTCGACACAGGCTCAGCCCAAGGCCAACCCGCTCGGGATCTGGCAAGGCCAACGAATATAGATGACGGCCTCGAAGATATCAGGTGGACCCATGGTCTAGGGAGCGAGAGCTTGCCGGCGGCGTCGTACGGTATCCTCCCAAACCTGAAGAAAAGTCTATTTTTGGCCATTCGAGACGGATGGAGAAGTTTTGTCTTTTGTTTTGCGCAAACCAGCGACCAAATGTTTTTTTATCATACGCCTGGTCAGCTCCCGCCACGTGACACCGGCCATGGTGTGAAGACATTGACCCGAGGGTGGGTCGGAGCCCCTAACGAGCGCGCTCCGTTCAGAATTCGTGACGCAATCGTTGGTTTTGTTGATCGATGTCTGTCGAGGACTCGGAATCTCGCCGCTTCGAACCAAAGATCGGCCCGAGGTTTTCTCAAGCCGATGTTGGGCCAACATCGGCCCCAGATTTGCTTTTTCCGGGTTTTTCCAAAAGTTAGAAACTTTTTTTTTTTTTACGTGGCCCAAAGGAAGCGTGTTCTGAAATATTTTGGCAGGTATCTTTGAAATTCAAACTTTTTATTGAAACTTCGCTGTACCATTGGCATAGGTCTTAGGAACTTTTTCTTTTTTCACGTGGCCCATAGGAAGCGTGTTCTCAAAAAAATTGGCGGGTATCTTTGAAATTAAAACTCCTTATTGAAACTTCGCTGTCCCATTGGCATAGGTCTAAGATGGGCCCTTACAGCGTGCCTTACCCGATTTTTTTTTGCCTGCGGCGCACTTTAGGGCGCATGCCTTAACCCGATTTCGGCGTCCCTGATTCGCTCGGGCTTTTACCTCCCAAGGGCGACGGCATGTCTATTTTTTCCCGTAGCTTTGTCCTGCTGTTGTTGTAGCATGAAAATGCCGACACGCATACATGCCAAATAACCCTGATCATACGTCCTTGGTCCTTGGTCATTATTTACCTAGGTAAGGATCTACGAACTCCCCCAATCAAGATCCGGGCCATATCGACAAAAAGGACCGGACTTCGTTGACAGTCGAAATAATAATACGACAGGAGGTTGTGAGAGTGGCGCTCATGTTCAGTTTTAGCTTTTGTTTCCATCTTCTTGGCATCGTGTGCAGGGCGAGCTTTGGGATCCAGCTCTAGTGATCGTATTGCCTGGTAGGACGCTTGAGACGGAACAAAGAGCTGTGGGATCAGAATGCGCCACTCGCTAGCCTGCCTACAGAAATCACGAACATCACCTCCTGCGCTGTTGGACCACCCTCTGAAATCTCACAGGTGTGTGCATACTGTGTGTTTCATGTCTCAAGAACAGAAGAGGCCAAAAACATGTACGATAGTGAGACTCACCAACAAACACGTGCGTACTCATATACTGGTACGTCAAGATCTGCTGCAACATTTCCAGGGAGTATTGAACAATTTTCATGGCGTCGGTGTGCCCGTCTGTGTTGTCAACCAACTTTCGATTACATTTTGGACCCCGACCTTCGCGTGTCGATCTGCTGTTTCAGTGTACGAAATGGTACAAGTATTATCGTGGTAGCATTCAGGGGAGTCACCGGCCAGTAGTCAATCGCTAGGAAAATAATGGAAAACGCGCGATCGGTTCACGCAGCTTGCAAAGTTGAGTATCGATCGATCTGCCGATCGGTTGAACTCACAGCTGACGTACTCTTTTAGTTTCTCATAAAAAATGAAAAAACTACTACTGGTATGTCTATTTGTTCTCCCTGAATCCGGAAAATAAATATTTCGTGTGCCCGAAGACGGAAAATAAATATTTACCTCTATTTCCAGTACGAAAGAATTAAATTGAAACTTTTACGGCTTACAAGGCGCTTCGCTCCGCGGGCGGCCTACGCCGCCCGTTACGCTCGCTCAGGAAGGAAAAAAGTACATCAAATTATGCGAAGCGAACAGAGGTCCACGATTGAGTTTAGTGTTGTCAAGGATCGTAATTGCAAACCGGCGACTTGATAATGCCAAGAGTCCCGCCGCCATGCTTCAGGAAAAACAGCTCCGACGTCAGCTTGGATGCCACATATACGCTTCGCGTCGCGGATGTCGTACGTAAGTACATAAACCCCAGGTAGGGTACTACTGTCCGTACTTATTTTTTTTTTTCGATATGCTCTATGTCTGTACTGTATGTACGAAGAAAGCGAAAGCACAGCACGGCACAGCAGCAAAAACAATGAGAATGATACCGAAAACTCGGAAAGGAAAAAAATCCCCGTCCCCTCTCGTGTAATATTTTTTTACCTGATTGGAACATTTTTTCACCCGCGGGCGAAAAGAAGAAAAGAAAAAAACGCACAGAAGAGCTTCTCTCTCAGCCTCGTACGCCGCCCGCCCCTCTTGCGACCACCTCGCTACCGATTCGGTCCGGGTAAAGCTTTCATCACTCTCTGCCACAATCAGCCCCGTCGACCGCCCCGCGTGAAGCCCGGTGCTCTCCGTGGCCTTCGTTCGCCAGCTCGATAACGTTGGTGTTCAAACTGCACACCCCCCTCTTTCAACTATAGCGTGATCGCAAAAATAAGCACCGCTTGAATATTATCTTGCCCTCCCGAACGACCTTTCTAAACTCGTACACACTCTATCAACAATCATAAATCGAAGCCAGACAAAGCCCGTTCATGCATCCCTCGTGTCTCGAGGCACACGCGACGCCTAGGCACGAAAGCAGCGACCGCGCTCCTCGCAACCCCCCCTCTACCCGCTAGCACCTGCTGGCACCCGCGACGGTGCCGGGTCCTCCCGCGATGCCGTGCTCGGAGAACTCGCACGCACACGAAACGAAAGAATAAAAAAGGAAGGAAGGACCGAGAAAACAAAGAACTGCCGGAAAGGTCCGGCAAGTAATGAAAGGAGGCGGTTTGGAAGTGGTAGCTCTGAGAGGCCAGGGATGCACCAACCGAGCACGCTCAGGGGTTGTGATCTAAGTATGTAGTTCTATTATTGAGGTTCTACACTATTTACTGTAGATGGTGACCTGCCCGTCATGTACGTACAAAAAACAAAAAACAAGAAAAAATGCGATAAAAACGTCACGAATTTTCAGCAACGGCCTTTGCGTGACTGGGGGGTCGCACAACGTCGTGATTTTGTGCCATCGCCCTGTCGGGTTGTCGCGGGCCTCGATAAAGCGTCGGGTGTTGTTGCTACGTCGGCGGTGCAGCATTTGCCCCGTGGCATAGTTGGCGTTACGTGGCGGTTTGGGCGCTCACGTCGTAGCGGCAGGGGTGGTAGTTTTGGTTGCGTCGTTTGTGTTGTGCGCGGAGTTATCCATCCTGTTTCATACCCTAGTACCTCGTGGTACCGTATAAGCGTGATTGCTGTCTTATTGTGTGTCTACGCGCGCGGTCGTTTTTTGCCTTCCTTTGCATTCAAGCTTTGTGTCCGCACGATGATCGGCAGTCAACTTATGTGGGGTCGCACTCATTATTTAGAGTCGCCGTTGCAGTGTGCCGTAAAGCAGTGCTTCGCATTTTTCGTGAAGCACAACACCGTGCGCTCGCGTCATGTAGGGCAGCGCGAGTGTATGTGCCCTCGTCTGTCAGCGACATCGTGATATCATGATAGTAGTGATCACTGTCGTGCGGATAGTTTCGTCTGGTTTTAATGATGTCCCATACGGCGTCGTGGTTAGGCTTCCATGGTCAGCGTTGGCATTGGCAGGCTGCGCAGTCGCTTTTTGTCCTTGACTTGGCACGTTTTCTTTGCGTGTCGACATTAAAGTTGCGCTTATGATTTGATACTTGTTTTCTGATGTGCGATGCCGTTAGCTATGTGCGTCTTCTTAGCAGCCTGCGCTTTGATGTTCAATTTCGCGTTCGTTTCCCGTTTGATATACAAGTCCCTTCGCGGGCCAGCATATTGGGGGGCATTTTATATTGCAAGTCTGCTTTTAGGGGCGCGCCCTATATATGTGTGTATCGTATCTCTGTAAGGCTGGGTCTTATGCAAACATTTTGGAGTGATTGAAAAAGGCAGGAAGTCGGATTTTCCACCGGCAAAAAGCCACACCAGATCGGTGCTCCGCCATGTGCCGTCTTATCGTGATTTTGGTTTTATTTCATGGGAGAACTAAAAAAACAGAACACAACCGACATTTTGAACTCCACGTGGACCACGACACGAACGAGAGTCGCTCACGCCGGGTTGGGCGATCAACCTTCGCCACCAGCTCCTCGAAGGAAGCAGCGGAATGTGGAACCCCCTGGGGAGCTGCGTAAGGGGTTTGCTAGTCGCTGGACCAGCAAGGAGCTCTCGCCTTCGCGGAGCATGAGCTGCTTGCGGCGGTCGTAGTCAGAAAAATACCGTTTGATTGTTTTGATACTGCTGCTGCTGTAGTCTCGTCCTATTCGTTTCCAAAGTTGTTTTGCCTAGAGCAGCTGCAGTTGAGCGGCCGCAAGGGACACGATGGTGGCCAAGGTACTGATGCCCTCCCTCTCCGTGGTGGCCGATGCACAAGTGTTGGAGCCCAGCTGTGTACAAGCGTAACCAAGCATGTAGCGTCGTGACCCGTCATGAACCCAGCCTATAACCTAGACAAAATTGTATAATGCCACCGAGGTCTGGTGCAAAGCCAAATTTTATCACTTTCAGAGTTGATCAGAAAAGGCTGCCAAAAAAAATCATTTCATGGAATTTCAGGAGTGATAAAATCTCGGAGGAACATTTTTTCCCCCAAACAGGCCCCATAAGACGTGATTTTGATAAAATCTGATCAGATATGGGACCAGATACCCCGGATCCTCCGTAAACAGCCAAGTAATCTCCTAAAAAAAAAATGCATAAGATCCGGCCTAAGAAGTCTGATAAACTAGAGCTATATAAAACTCAGAAAAAAGGCGATATTTGGGGTTTAGAGCCAAATTATGTGCATATCGAGTTTTATACCAACGGCGGGACATGGCGATATTTTCGCGATACGTGGTCCGCAACACACAAATATATGCTTGGGGTATTTTTACCCCAAGCATATATTTGTGTTCTCTTTTTTGGTTGGAAGAGCCGAATCTGGCAGACAAGATTGGACACACCGCAGACCCAGCCTGTCTCCTGTACTGTGTCATCCGATCATCACGACATCACGACGCCACCATGAACAACAACAGCAGCAGTGGACGCGACGACTTGGTTGAATGGAGGAACCGCTTGGCAGCCACATCATGTCGGGGCCATCGCTGATGGCATGGGCTCTGTTGTGAGCTCTACCCACAACCACAGCAGGTGATTTCAAAAGTCTAAACGAGTACTCGTACAGACGGCCGCTGCGCGCGCAAAACTCACTGTTGTTGTCAAGGCATACGAGTACAACACGAGAATTTGTAAGCAACGATGAAAGGTCCCAACTGGCAAGCCGATGCACCGTTGCTCAGGCGGGCTCTGGGACGATGAACTGGTAGCGTACTCGAGGTTGTCGACTTCGTATACACCTGGTAGTGGACTATTAATAGGTTGGCGCCGTGTTTGGGGAGCTTTCTGCTCGTTCTCGGACTCAAAAAAGTCCGTGAACTAATTCCAAGTAGTATGCCTATTTTTTTTTCAAAAGGAGAATATCTCGTGCTCGTCGTACGATCGTACAGCAGTAGCTGGTTCCTGTGTTGTTTCTACGAGGTACAGCAGCAGTACGAGTACACTATACCACGAGGTGCCTGTTATGCTCTTTGCCTATTTTTTGTTGTTGCTTTCGGGCTGCTGTACGTACTGAATCCAACACAACGGATCCCGATACCATCCTCAGGCTCATCGACGAAAGGGGTTTGCTTCCACTATCGCGGCCGTTTGGAGCAGAGCCAAGCGTGAGAACCGACGGAGCCGGCGAACGATATCTCGAGCATAACTCCAGGATGAGGAGCGGGGCCCGTGTCGAGGCCAATTACTACCCACACAACGTCTCCGACGGCTACCACCACTACAATCAGACTCTTTCAATTATTACAGCCGAGTTTTATATCTCACGTGCTTCCGGCAAAAAAGGCGATTTCGAGTTTTACATCGAGGGATTTGGGCGTACGCAAATCGCGATATTGAATTCGACGCAAAGAGTCGGAATATCACCTTCTCTTGAGTTTTATATATGTCTACTGAGGTGAACTTAAAACTTTACCTTTCGTGATCAAAACCAGAGATACACCGTTCGCTGGCAGCCAACTAATAATTAGGCGGGAACTCCAGCCAACTCACAGCGCTATCACATACCAGGGTAGTGTTTCCACTTCCCAACGCGGGAGTGATGCACAAATGGGGGGATGAAGGACTAGCTCAATTTTTTTTTTTTTTTTTTTTTTTCCATCCCATTCATTATCTTCGCACATCTTCTTCTCCCTCTCCTTCCAACTCGTAACTCAGACCCGGGGTCACATAGCAGGCTCTTCTCCCCCCTTCCCGCTACGGTACGTGCCTTCATTTTTATCGCGAGAAGATTTCAGCCTTTTCTTCCCTCGTCGACTCGCATCGAATTGTGCCTACCCACGCTGCAAGGCGCTCTCAACAATTGAATCCCTTTTTTTATTTTTGCAAATAAAGTCAAAGTCCGACCCTCCTAGGGCTCGAACCCAGGACTCAAACAAGTAGAATTCGAGGTTAACCACTTGAACCACCGGGGCGACCGATTGCGACAAATCGAAAGCATAGCAGAAACTCACTCAGCCTACCTGTGTTGCGCTCAGCGGGGCCTTTGTAGTTTTCCCGACCATCACGAACACGGGGGCTTCCAGACCTGTTGCCACTTGTTTGGATTGATGATCGTCGACCATCCTCGTCCACACAGAACGTCGGCGCGCCTGCCGCTGCAGGGGGCATTGATGTAGTCATTAGCGGGACCTTGGTGTGTCTGCGTTTAGGCGTAGCCGGTTCGACGTGCAGTGTGCTTTGGTTTGAGGTGTTATTGAGTTTCAGTGTAGAAATGCGAGACTGGGTTTCAGTAGTATTCGGAGGCGGTACATAATAAGGGGCTGTAAACAAGACAGGTCAGCCTCTCATGCCAGGATGTACCTGACATGGAGACTGACTCTGGGCTGCTGTGGTAAGAGAACTGACGAGTGAATGAGTACTATGAGTAAGACTGCTGTTGGGCTGTCTATCCTGTGGTAGCGAAGACTGTTGCTGTAGAAAATAGTACAAATATCAGGAAGACTGATTACTTGTAGACTAGTCGAGTACGTAGCCAATAGCAGAGAGTGACAGTCTAGAGAGAATGTCGGTAGTTAGACTTGTCGATCATTGGCCGATAGCAGAGACAGATGCGAGTAATATAGATCAGAGTATGAGCAAAGGGTAATGACTCTTGTAGACGAGTGTACTTTGAAGCAGTTAGGTAGAACTACCGACAGGAGGGGCCATCTGAGGATGCCCCTTGCAATTTAGTCCGCTTCTTGCCTCTCATCGTGCTGGGATTATTAATACGCACAGCTTCTTCTTCATCTTCTTTCTCCTTGATCTGGACCACTGCGTCTCTGCCTGTTCGAACCATCATCTAAACTCTGGAAGCTGCCCTTCCAGTCTAAGAGTGTGACAGTTTTATAACTGTTATCCTCTCAGGTTGTGAGGGGTGTTTGTGCTATTAATTATGATTTCACAGCCGGCTCAGGGACCATGGGTAGGGGTAGAGAAATATATATAGATTTGTTCGCGCGAAGCGCGAAAAAAAAATCAAGGCGTTTTTCTCGGGCGATTTTTTAAAGTAAAAAAAACAAAATCGCAAACTGGAAAAATCAAGAAACAGGAATGCTATTAATGGTCCAGCCAGGATTTCTTATTCGGGAAAGGTACGTTCTTCAAGGCGCTTCGCTCCGCGGGCCGCCCGCTACACTCGCTCAGGAAGGAAAAGATTTCATCAAATTATGCAAAGTGACTGAGGTCCACGATTGAGTCGTAAGGGCCGGTCTTATCGAGGGCAAAATAAACGAAAAAAAAAAACGAAATGAAAAAACGAAAAACAGAACTAAAAGACCTATGCCAATGGTACAGCGAAGTTGCAATAAAAAGTTTGAATTTCAAAGATACCCGCCAAAATATTTCAGAACACGCTTCCTATGGGCCACCTAAAAAAAAAAAAAAGTTCCTAACTTTTGGAAAAGCCCGGAAAAAGCAAATCTGGGGCCGATGTTGGCCCAACATCGGCTTGAGAAAAACTCAGGCCGATCTTTGGTTCGAAGCGGCGAGATTCCGAGTCCTCGACAGACATCGATCAACAAAACCAACGATTGCGTCACGAATTCTGAACGGAGTGCGCTCGTTAGGGGCTCCGACCCACCCTAGGGTCACCGTCTTCACACCATGGCCGGTGTCATGTGGCGGGAGCTGACCAGGCGTGTGATAAAAAAACATTTGGCCGCTGGTTTGCACAAAACAGAAGACAAAACTGCTCCATCCGTCTCGAATGGCAAAAAATAGTCTTTTTTTCAGGTTTGAGAGGATACCGTACGACGCCGCCGGCAAGCTCTCGCCCCCTAGACCATGGATCCGCCTGATATCTTCGAGGCCGTCATCTATACTCGTTGGGCTTGCCAGATACCAAGTGGGTTGGCCGTGGGCTGAGTCTATGTCGAGATCGAGGGTCGATCGTCGCACGAGCTGGTTTCGATCACCGTGTTGACAATTTGCGACCAGAAAAACACAAAATGCGCCGCTTGCAGCCGTTGGGGGAAAAAAAAGAAAAAATCAAACTTTTTTCTCTTTTTTCCCCAAAGCGGCGGTACGAGAATTTTTTCGGCTACTTTTTTTAAAGCCATATATTTGAAAAAAAACTTTTCAACTTCGCGTTTCCGTTGGCATAGGTCTAAAGAGTACGTGAGTTTTATTGGTCAAATTGTAAAAATTAGAAGTAGAGATCCCGATACCTCCGTTTTCACATTTCGTTTTTTTAAGTCCCAGAGGACTTGAAAAAAAACGAAATGGGTGCCAAATAAACGAAATATGGGATACCCAGGGTCGAAGAGGAACATAGGAGGAGCTCGACGCGTTGGGATGAAGTTCCGATAAAGTTTCTACGACCGGTTGGCAAGCGCACGATGGCCGAGGTAGTGCATGTGGCTGCCACGCGGCCTATCTGCTGGCGGCGCGAGCACATATGGGTAGGGAATCACCATGGGGTGCCCTCGTAAGAAACCGGGGGATCAGGAAGTGGCTGTGGCGGTATATTTTTGGACATGAGTCCCACACAACATTCAAACGTCTGCCATCGAACTGCGATGGCCGATACACAAGTTCTAGAGCACTCCGTGGGGAGCGGGTTGGACCACGAGAACCGCCTGCTGTGGAGGGTGCCTTACGTGTGCGAGTTGTGTCTATCCACCGTCGCTGTCGAGCGCTATCGCCGGGAACCACGTGCTGTGGCGGTTGAGTCATTCCGAAAAATTGCACCGCGAAAAAATTCGACTCGGCTTCTTATTTTTGTTTAGTTTTTTTTCGTTTTTTTTGCCCTCGTTAGGACTCAACCTGCTGTTTTTTGCGAAAAACGAAAGTCTGTTCGTTTTATTTCGTTTTTTTTTTCGTTTATTTTGCCCTCGATAAGACCGGCCCTAATTGCAAACCGGCGACTGGATAATGCCAAGGGTCCCGCCGCCATGCTTCAGGAAAAAACAGCTCCGACGCCAGCTCGGATGCCACATACGCTTCGCGTCGCGGATGTCGTACATACGGGCATACCCCAGGTAGGATACTACTACTCCGTCGACCGAACCCTCCTGTGGGCTGTCTTGGCTCGCTTTGGGGTGCCACCTAGAATGCTCACCGTTATCCGCCAATTCCACGACGGCATGCGAGCATGCGTGCGGCTGGATGACGGCGAGTGCTCAGATATGTTCGACGTGAAACAGGGCCTACGGCAAGGGCGTGTGCTCGCGCCATTGTTGTTCAACATGTTTTTTACAGCGGTGCTGCGTGTGGCGGAGAAACGTTTCGCTGCTGATAAAGCCATCACGGACAGCTTGGTGCAACTCCAACAAAAAGCAGGAGAAGAAGAAAAAGAAGAGGGGAAAGGCACGGGTCGGGCACGCCGACGGACAGGGGAATGATCAAGAGGCCCAGACACTGTGGGCTATGCTCTATGCCGACGATGCAGGCATAGTATCGAGATCACCCAACGGCCTGGAGAGGATGATGACGGTGATCGTGTCTGCATGTGCCGCTTTCGGCCTGACGGTCTCGGAGGCCAAGACGGAGATAATGTGTCTGCAAACGAAAGATGGGGGGAACGCGCCGTTCACCGTCACCGCCGCCGGCCAAGTGTACAAACAAACGACCGAGTTTGTGTATCTGGGCGGGGCTATCAGCGCAGATTGGACGGGCAGAAGTGTCGAGGTAACGCGTCGACTCCAGAGGGCATGGGCATGCTTCGGACGGTATAAGATGGAAATTTATGACCGCCCGGGTGTGCGCCTACGCCTGAAGGTGCGAATGCTGAGAGCCGAGGTGATCGAAACGTTGCTCTACGGTTGCGTTACTTGGAGCCCGAGCAAGACTGATTACGGTAGGCTACGGGAGGTCCACCACAAGATGCTCCTCCGATGCATCGGGTGGCGAAAACGAAAGCGCGAAGACCACATTCTATCCTATGCTAGCGCGCTTCTCAGGACAACATCTGAAAGCGTTGAGACGACGGTACGCAGACGTAGGCTCTTGTTTGCGGGCTTTGTGACACGAATGGGAGAGGAGCGTCTGCCGAGGAGGGTGATGTTGGGGAGATGGTTGGGGGTAAGGGTTACTCCGGAGGACAGGAGTGGGACTGGATGAGGTACCTTGAGGAGGACCTCAAGGAGTTCGGCATCAAGCTCGAAGGGTGGCGCGAGGCAGCACAGAAAGCCGGCAGATGGTTCCAACGGGTCGAGGAAGGGGCGGAGGCCTTCATGCGGAAATGGCATACAGATGAGAAGGAGGCATCGGCAGAACGGCATAGAATAGCTGCAACCACGACCACAGCCGTTGACGCCAACGCGAGTGTGCAGAATGGCAGGGAAGAGGGGGGGGGCGAAAGGGGGACGAGGGGGAATGGCGGGGGGGGGAAGGGGAGGCGGTCTGCCCCACAGACTGAAGCCTGGTTATGGCCATCATCGTCATGATGCACTCCTTTCTTTGGGACCCAAGTAACTAGCATGGTGCCATCTGGGCAACTTTGCGTGTCTGTATGCTCCAGTGCCTGCCTTTGGTATTTTCTTTCCCCCCCGCCCGTGATTATCGCGTTTTTGTCCCTTCTTTTTTTTCATTTTTCTTTCATTCCCGTTTGTACCTCTTTGTGTCTCTGTTAGTATGGTCCGTTTTGCCTTTTTTGTGCGTTTTGCTATCTGCGTCTGTTTTAGTTTTGTTTTTGTTTTTGTTTTGCTTAGCTTCATCTTCTTTTTTTAGGTTTTTGTCTGCTATTAATAGTCTCCTTTTTGCTCCCCTGGTGTCCGCAGTGGTGGAATGCGTATGCTTGTTTTTTGTTTTTTTTGCCTCTGTTTTTACTTGAGGTATTTCTTCCACTCCAGAGTTATTGGAGCCTGTCCTGCGACCACGGACTGCATTGAATTGTGAGTTAATGTGAGAACAACAACAACAACAACTACTACTCATTTGTCCGTACTTATTTTCTTCTTTCGATATGCTCCACAACGCGCTTCGCTCCGCGGGCGGCCTACGCCGCCCGCTGCGCTCGCTTAGAAAGGAAAAATATAAATATACCAAATTACTATATAAAGCGGACAGAGGTCCTCGAATGAATATACTCTTTTCATGATCGATCGTATAAAAACAGACAAATCATGTGTCGACTTTATTGGGGTCAAACCACTTGCGTTGTTCGCGGGCGTTTGCCCGAAGACGGAAAATAAATAATTACCTCTATTTCCAGTACGAAATAATTAAATTGAAACCGAGGTCAATTTATTTAATTGTTTGGTCAGATAGCATTTCCAAACCGGAAAGCAGAGTATTCTCGGAAGAATGAGGAAATGTGAGTTTTGTACGTACGTAAGAAGTTTAGCCAATCAGATGAATGCGATGTTTCACGGTAGCATGAATCGTAGCCCTTGGTGCATACTCCGAGTAGAACACAGCCCCTGAGCGTGTTCGGTTGGTGCATCCCTGGCCTCTCAGAGCTCCCACTTCCAAACCGCCTCCTTTCATTACTTGCCGGACCTTTCCAGCAGTTCTTTGTTTTCTCGGTCATTTCTTCCTTTTTTCTTCTTTCGTGTGCGTGCGTGTTCTTCGAGCACAGCATCGCGGGAGGACCCGGAACCGTCGCGGGTGCCAGCGGGTGCTGGCGGGTAGAGGGGGGGTTGCAAGGAGCGCGGTCGCCGCTTTCGTGCCTAGGCGTCGCGTGTGCCTCGAGACACGAGGGATGCATGAACGGGCTTTGTCTGGCTTCGATTTATGATTGTTGATAGAGTATGTACGAGTTTATAAAGTTCGTTCGGCAGGGCAAGATAATATACAAGCGGTGCTTATTTTTGCGACCCCGCTGAAGTTGATAGAAGGAGGTGTGCAGTTTGAACACCAACGTTATCGAGCTGGCGAACGAAGGCCACGGTGAGCACCGGGCTTCACGCGGGGCGGGCGACGGGGCTGATTGTGGCAGAGAGTGATATAAGCTTTACCCGGACCGAATCGGTAGCGAGGTGGTCGCAAGAGGGGCGGGCGGCGTACGAGGCTGAGAGAGAAGCTCTTCTGTGCGATTTGTTTCTTTCCTCTTTTTCGACCGGGTGCAAGGTGCTCCAATCTGGCAGCTTTTCATTACTACTTGCCGGACCTTTCCAGCAGTTCTTGGTTTTCTCCATTTCTCTTGGCACGTCCTTTCTTCCTTTTTTCGTCTTTCGTTTCGTGTGCGTGCGTGTACTCCGAGTACGGCACGGCGGGAGAGCCCGGCGCCGTCGCGGGTGCCAGCGGGTGCTGGCGGGTAGAGGGGAGGTTGCAAGGAGCGCGGTCGCCGCTTTCGTGCCTAGGCGTCGCGTGTGCCTCGAGACACGAGGGATGCATGAACGGGCTTTGTTTGGCTTCGATTTATGATTGTTGATAGAGTATGTACGAGTTTATAGAGGTCGTTCAGGATAGCAAGATACTTTTCAAGCGGTGCTTATTTTTGCGACCACGCTGAAGTTGATAGAAGGAGGTGTGCAGTTTGAACACCAACGTTATCGAGCTGGCGAACGACGGCCACGGTGAGCACCGGGCTTCACGCGAGGCGGACGACGGGGCTGATTGTAGCAGAGAGTGATAAAGGCTTTACCCGGACCGAATCGGTAGCGAGGTGGTCGCGAGAGGGGCAGACGGCGTACGAGGCTGAGAGAGAAGCTCTTCTGTGCGGTTTTTTTCTTTTCTTCTTTTTGACCGGGTGCAAGGTGTTCCAATCAGGCAGAAATTTTTTACACAAGAGGGGACGGGGATTTTTTTCCCTTTCCTAGTTTTCGGTTTCATTTTCATTGTTTTTGCTGCTGTGCCGTGCTGTGCTTTCGCCTTCTTCCCACATACGAGTACAGACATAAGAGTATATCGAAAGAAGAAAATAAGAACAGACAGCAGTATCCTACCTGGGGTATGTACGTACGTACGACATCCGCGACGCGAAGCGCATATGTGGCATTCGAGCTGGCGTCGGAGCTGTTTGTTCCTGAAGCATGTCGGCGGGACTCTTGGCATTATCAAGTCGCCGTTTTGCAATTACGAATTACGACCTAAACTCAATCGTGGACCTCTGTCACTTCGCATAATTTGATGTTCCAATCAGGCAGAAAAATATTTCACGAGAGGGGACGGGGATTTTTTTTCCTTTCCGAGTGTTCGGTTTCATTTTCATTGTTTTTGCTGCTGTGCCGTGCTGTGCTTTCGCTTTGTTCGTACATACAGTACAGACATAGAACTACATACTTAGATCACAACCCCTGAGCGTGCTCGGTTGGTGCATCCCTGGCCTCTCAGAGCTCCCACTTCCAAACCGCCTCCTTTCATTACTTGCCGGACCTTTCCAGCAGTTCTTTGTTTTCTCGATCATTTCTTCCTTTTTTCTTCTTTCGTTTCGTGTGCGTGCGTACTCTCCGAGCACGGCATCGCGGGAGGACCCGGAACCGTCGCGGGTGCCAGCGGGTGCTGGCGGGTAGAGGGGGGGTTGCAAGGAGCGCGGTCGCCGCTTTCGTTCCTAGGCGTCGCGTGTGCCTAGAGACACGAGCGGTGAATAAACGGGCTTTGTCTGGCTTCAATTTATGATTGTTGATAGAGTATGTACGAGTTTATAAAGGTCGTTCGGGATGGCAAGATAATATTCAAGCGGTGCTTATTTTTGCGACCACGCTGAAGTTGAAAGAGGGAGGTGTGCAGTTTGAACACCAACGTTATCGAGCTGGCGAACGACGGCCACGGTGAGCACCGGGCTTCACGCGGGGCGGGCGACGGGACTGATTGTGGCAGAGAGTGATATAAGCTTTACTCGGACCGAATCGGTAGCGAGGTGGTCGCGAGAGGGGCGGGCGGCGTACGAGGCTGAGAGAGAAGCTCTTCTGTGCGATTTGTTTCTTTTCTTTTTTTCGACCGGGTGTAAGGTGTTCCAACCAGGCAGAAAAATATTACACGAGAGGGGACGGGCATTTTTTTCCTTTCCGAGTTTTCGGTTTCATTTTCATTGTGTTTGCTGCTGTGCCGTGCTGTGCTTTCGCTTTGTTCGTACATACAGTACAGATATACCATGGTAGAGCATATCGAAAGGAGAAAATAAGTACAGACAGTAGTACCCTACCTGGGGTGTATGTACGTACGTACGACATCCGCGACGCGAAGCGTATATGTGGCATCCAAGCTGACGTCGGAGCTGTTTTTTCCTGAAGCATGGCGGCGGGACTCTTGGCATTATCAAGTCGCCGGTTTGCAATTACGATCCTTGAAAACACTAAACTTAATCGTGGACCTCTTTTCCCTTCGCATAATTTGATGTACTTGTTTCCTTCCTGAGCGAGCGTAGCGGGTGGCGTAGGCCGCCCGCGGAGCCTCTTCTTTTCGACCGGGTTGCGGCTGTAAGGTGTTCCAATCAGGCAGAAAAATATTACTCGAGAGGGGACGGGGGTTGTTTTCCTTTCCGAGTTTTCGGCTTCATTTTCATTGTTTTTGCTGCTGTGCCGTGCTATGCTTTCGCTTTCTTCGTACATACAGTACAGACATAGAGCATGTCGGAAGAAGAAAATGAGTATAACAGACAGTAGTACCCTACCTGGGGTATGTACGTACGTACGACATCCGCGACGCGAAGCGTATATGTGGCATCCAAGCTGACGTCGGAGCTGTTTTTTCCTGAAGCATGGCGGCGGGACTCTTGGCATTATCAAGTCGCCGGTTTGCAATTACGATCTTTGAAAACACTAAACTCAATCGTGGACCTCTGTTCGCTTCGCATAATTTGATGTACTTGTTTCCTTCCTGAGCGAGCGTAGCGGGCGGCGTAGGCCGCCCGCGGAGCGAAGCGCCTTGTAGAGCATATTGAAAGAAGAAAATAAGTACAGACAGTAGTACCCTACCTGGGGTGTATGTACGTACGTACGACATCCGCTACGCGAGGCGTATATGTGGCATCCAAGCTGACGTCGGAGCTGTTTTTTCCTGAAGCATGGCGGCGGGACTCTTGGCATCATCAAGTCGCCGGTTTGCAATTACGATCCTTGAAAACACTAAACTCAATCGTGGACCTCTGTTCGCTTCGCATAATAATTTGATGTACTTTTTTCCTTCCTGAGCGAGCATAGCGGGCGGCGTAGGCCGCCCGCGGAGCGAAGCGCCTTGTACACCTTGTCTGGTACGTAGCCGCAACCTACACGCAACAGCGCAGTGAAGCAGAGGCAACGCTACAGGTTCAAGGTGTGATACAGACTAGTTTGAGTTCGGGATGTCCGACGAGAGCAAGTCGCCGGAGGCCGGTACCAACGCGGCTACTGCGGCGCGAGGTGTGCAGGCTGCGTTGTTTGCTGCGCAAACACAAGCCGAGGCGAATGCTCATGCTGCTGTAGCTGCTGTGCAAGCGGAGGTCGACGCACGCCGTGCTGGACGAGCCGAGGCCGAGGCTCGCGAGGCCACCGACGCTGCTGTGGCCTCTCGCCAGGCCAACGATGCTGCTGCTACTGCTGCTGCGGCTGGTACTCCTGCTGCTACGGCTAGTCCTCCTCCATCTATGCCGGCAGCCTCGGGGGGAGTGGTATCGACAGCTGACGTGCGGCATTGGCAAAACCAGGTGTCCTCCGAGTATTCCCGCATGGATACGGAGATCCTCGGCGTCAAGTCATCTCTGGACAACGTGCTCCTGTCTGTTGCGAGCCTTCGGGACGTCGTCGCCGGCAGCGCATCCAAGACCGCCGACGTCGAGGTCCTGATTCAGCAGTTTGTGGACAACTTTGCCGACCGTGAGCCTTCCGTGCGAGACGGCGGGGATGCGAGGGAGCGGCACGCCCAGAAATCACAGTTGACTGACGACACGGCCCTTTGGAAGAGAATGTCGTCACGCAAACACTGGCTGCTTCGGGGACGCTTGCCTCCGAACCTCGGCGAGTCGGCCGCAGATATTCAGTCATTTGTGGGTGAGAGCGTCGACGTTACGGCGGGGGTGGCGGCTCAGCTTCGCGCTGTCAGCAACTTTGACGTGAGCGTGTATGGGCCACGTGCCGACCGCCCTGTCGACCACCTGGTGTTTGTCGCTGACCGCCTGGACCTCTTGCGCCAGGCTTTTATGGCGGTTCTTACAGTTGGACTCTCGGCTGACGTCGCCGACGACCGCGCGTGCCTGGACCGGCTGGCACCCGTTGACGTCTCTTTCACATCCGCGGCGGCCGGTCTTCGCCGCCACACTCTAAGCAACATCCTTTTGCTTTCCGGCTCCGCGGCGCGGGCTGTTATGAGCGACATGGTGAACGACGACCTGCGCCTGTGGGTGAACGACCTGATGAGGTTTGCCCAGCAAGTTCGTCCGTTGACTGTTCCCCTTCAGTTCAACGCCGTGTTTGACGCGCCGCCTGTCCCAGCGTTTAGTCGTACACGCAACTTTTGCTCGTCCGGTGGCGACGTCCTGAAGCTCGTGGAAGGTCTCCAAGTTCCACGCCACAGCAGGGATGGGGCACCCAAGCGGAGCCAAAGCCTCGCCCCTGCCAAGACGGGTCCGGCCAGAAAGAAGAGCGCTGCGCTGTGCAGGATGTTCGCGTCCACGGGCCTATGCCGGTATTCCGACTGCAAATTCGTGCATGCGAATACCCCGGCCAACTCTTCCTCTCCTTCAGCTCTCCTCGGCGGCGGATCGGCGGCTCCAGCTGGGGGAATGCGAGGTGGAGCGGCGGCGCAAGCTAGTGGGACGCGGGCTCTGGTGCTCCGCCCAGATGGTGGTCGCGGGGGGGCCGGGGGTGGTGGTGGCTCGGGTTCGGGATGAAGACACGGGCCCTTCCTGTCGGTTGGGCCAACACCTGGGGGGGCGGCGGCGGTGCGGGCCGGTGGCGGAGCGGCGACGGCGCACGTCGCCAGTTGTGGAACGGGCACTCGGCCGGCCACCCGCGAAGGAGCGAGGGGGTTGCGTAGGCGTGCGTTAGGAGCTCTGGCTGGCGATGGCGGCGTCGGGCGTGATCGCGTCGCTGTGACTCCGGGTTCGGTTCCCTTCTCAGAGAAAGGCGCGGGTGTGGGCGTGCGTGCGAGTTATTTTGCCAGTTGACACGGCGTACGTGCAAGGTGCGGTCGGCGACGTGCGTCTGGATGCGTTGCGAGTAGATGAGGTAGATGCGTGGCTTGCCGCTCGGGAGGTAGTGGTGCAAGCGGTGTCTGCGCGAGGCTCAGCGAGCCTTGATTAGGGCGCGTCACTCAGCTCCTCACTCTTGCGACATTGTCAAGGCAGTGTTCACCTTTTTCTGTCCACCATCGGCTCCTCAATTTTCTCTCCGCATATTAACGTTGCTGTCGTACAGCACTGGTTCGATGAGATCAAGAAATTCCCTCGTATTTCTTTGTTGCTTCGTGTGCTGGCGCCGGGCGGGCCTGTCGGCGTCGTACGGGGGGGCGATTTGACCGCAGAACTCGCGTATGGTAATCACCCGGTCGTCGCCACGCATGCTGGGGCTATCCACAATAAGATATGCGCAGACGTGGTGCACGGCCAAGTGGTGGTATTTGATTTGCGATATGCAGACGAGATTCAGGGTCTTCGCCTTTCACCGCTGAGTGTCGTTCTCGAACCCAAATTCAGGATTATTCACGATCTTACGTTTGCGCGCGAGGGCGGTCGGACCAGCGTTAATGGTGACACTGACTTTGACTCCGCACCATCGTGCGAGCTCGGCCATGTGCTTCGTGATGTGCTGTTACGGGTGCTGTTTTTGCGACAGACGCATGGTAGTCGCGCTCGAATCCTGTTGTGCCGTGTGGATGTCAAAGACGCTTTTCGGCAGGTTTGGTTGATCCGGCAGGCGCGCCGAATTTTGGATACGTTTTCGGTGATCACGTTGTCGTGGATTTGCGCTTGCAGTTTGGTTGGCGCAATAGTCCTGGGTTTTGGGGGTTGATGGCATCTGCGCTCGAGCATGCTCATACCCACTCTACCTTTCAAGGCGCAGACGTTTCCCAACAAGGGGCTGCCGCCGTTGCGCACGTTGAACTCTCCCCGCCGCGGGGGGTTCGGGTCGTTGCTATCCCGCGTGATTGTGGGCCCGTTCATGGTTCAGGGGGCAACACCGGGAGCAACGTTTTTGTGAGGTACTACGTGGACGATGGCATTCTTGTCGAGTTGCAATGGTGGCCGGACGGCCGCCGTTGCTTGCGTGCTGTACAGTGACTGGCGTCGGACCACTTTCGCTTGTTGGGCGAACGTGGTGTTTCCGATCCGCCTCTCCTGTCAGCCAAGAAAATTACTAATTGTGACACGTAACTGGAAGTGTTGGGATGGATCATTGATACTGAGGCGCTTACGGTCACGCTGCCGCCCCATAAGCGCCTCAAGCTTCACGATATCCTCAAGGAGTGGCCCTCGTCTCGTGCATCTGCTTCTGCGAAGCAGGTGTCGCAGCTCGTTGGCTTTCTCATGCATGTTTCCCGTACTGTACGTCCGGGGCGTTTTTTCGTTAACCGCTTGTTAGCTTCGGTTGGTATGCCGCGCATTGCCGCCGCACCACGCCTCCCCGACCCCTGCCCCCGCATGCCCCCCCCCTACCCCAGCCCATTTCCCAGCCACTTGCTCAAGCACTGATCCTCTTGCTCAAGTGATTGCCTTGAGGTGTGGGCGGGAGGCGGCCAAGACGCCGAGCCTCACCAGGATGCTCCACTCGACGTCTTCCGGCGATGAGCAACGCTACTTACCGACCATTGCCGAGACCCCAGACATTGCTACCCTGGGAAACGTCTCGACGATTACGGCTACCAGCGGTTCCGGTTCACACGAAACTACCGTTTCGTCGACCGGGCCATCGCCCCCTGAGCCTGCCTCTAATTGGCCGCTCCATACGCGCTTGTTCCAGCATGCGCGCCTTTCCTGTGCCAGCGTTGGCCCGCGAACGACGGGCTTCCACCCGCTGCCACGGTGTTGACACCACCGCTGCCCCTCGAGCTCAAGGGACAGTCCCGTATTAAAAACGGAAGACTCGCGACCAACGTCGACCAGGACATGCCCTGAGCCCCCTGCCCCGTCCTCCTCGCCTGCTTTGTGCAACGCGTGGACACGGGTCCCAGGTGTGGTATCTCCTAGCGAGTATCCCCCTGTCCTCCAAAAGTTGGACGACAGGGCCCTTCAGGGTCGTCTCGCCCGGCGTATAAGCCCCTGCGTGGACCCCCCCGGTACCTCGGCTTTGCCGAGCAATTCCCCCGCGAACACGAGGGTTCCGATCAGCACCGCTAGATCGTGGCTGACTCTACCCCCGTCGACGCCAGGTGGCGATAAAAAAATTATCGTCAACCTTAACCTTTCAGGGTCGTCTCGCCCGGATACAAGCCCCGGCGTGGACCCCCCCGGTACCTCGGCTTTGCCGAGCAATTCCCCCGCGAACACGAGGGTTCCGGTCAGCACCGCTAGATCGTGGCTGACTCTACCCCCGTCGACGCCAGGTGGCGATAGGAAAAATTATCGTCGCCCCCCACCCCCAACAACCAACACGCCATCAACAGCTCCCACCACCGCAGAGGCCCCCTCATCCTTTCACTTCTTCTGGGACTCCTCTTCCGTCTTTTCGCAGTGGTACCTGTGCGACATCGAACACGATGGCGTCACATACAACTGCGCCGAGCAGTTGATGATGGCGCAGAAGGCTGCGCTCTTCGGGGACACCATAACTGAGCGCCGCATCAAAGCGACCCGCGACCCGGCCGACCAAAAAGCACTTGGGCGCACCGTTTTCGGCTTCGACGAACTGGTTTGGGAGCGACACCGCTACAACATCGTCCTCAACATCAACTTCTCCAAGTTCCGCCAACACTCGGAGCTACGGCGAGAGCTGGCGGCAACGGACGACAAACACATTGCCGAGGCCAGCCCACACGACCTCATCTGGGGCATAGGCCTCAAGGCCGACCATCCGGACGCCTGCATTCCGACGCGTTGGCGTGGTCGGAATCTGCTGGGCCGGGTACTGATGGACGTCCGAGAAAGCCTCGACGCCGATCGCCTCCACCAACTTCCTACTGGTACCAGTCCCAACGACCCAGAGCAAACACCCGCCTCCACCGACTCAACCCGGGTCTTCCCCACCGCCGACGGCATCCACGAGACAAGCCCGACCCCTCCACGGCAACCGCCTAACTCCCCACTTGGGCTGCTTCTACCGCCGTCTACACCCGACGCCTACCCCATCAGCCTCTTCGCCCAAGTGTCCACGATCAACACCGCAGCCCACAGCCACCTTCCTACCCGTCGGCCGCCGATACCGGAACACGGACCATGCCTTACAGGCGGCATCATCACCGTCGACGACGCGTCGTTCACGACGAAGGTACTCGTGCACAGCGGCCCCGACGCCACTACCCGCCGCGAACTCGTGGCACTGCTCGATACAGGCTCGCCCCAGTCGTTTATCACCGCAACCGCGATGGAACAACTGAAGGCCTCCCAGTCAGCCACCGACGCCTGCGAACGGCACAGTTCCCCCCGTGCATGGGGAGGCTTCGGCACCTCAGCCCCACTCTCCACCTCCGTCTCTATCCGCTTAAGCATCCAGTTTATGCGCCTCCAGACCCCCACCGCTGCCCTAGCAGTATGGGCCTGCGTAGTTCCTGCTGGAACCATGCAGCACCCCATCCTCCTGGGACGAGACAGCTGGATGCGCTTCGAGCAACGCTCGTATACCACGCTCCGGCAACAGCCCGCCCTCCCCCACCAACCTTCCCGGCGAACCCGTGGTGAGCTCTCTTTAAGTCACCACGTCCCCAACGGAGCCTCAGCATTCATTCCCGACGATCGTTCCACTGACGACGTCTACCTCCTCCGATTCGCCGGCAACAAAGCTATTTCGCTTTCCTCTACCCCACAGCTCGCCAAGGTCAACCTGGTGCGCCAGTCAGGCGCTCCAGCATTGGCCGGGAATTACATGGTAAACATGCTCCCCCGCGAGAACCCCCTTTCCGACACGGCGATTTTCGTCTCCGACAGGTACCAAACGGTCCCCCTATCTGGATCTACCGAACTCGAGCCGGGTGACCTCCTCGGAACCTCCTGCTCCCCACTGGTACAGGTACCGCTCGCCGCCCTTGGGCATTCCTCCTTGGACCCGCCGCTCCCCCCTCCATTTCCGGACGTACATGCCCTCCACGACAACATCCCGGTGGCCGACCAAAGTCCAGCAACAGCCGACCTCTCTACCGCACCAAAAGCCCCGTGCCCACAGCTCCTTGCACGCCTCGACGCCGACCAGCGCAAAAGCTTCCTCGACCTCTGGGAACGCCTGCCGTTGCACCTACGCAACGTCAACTTCGACCTTAACGGTTCTGGATGGACCCCATCGGTGATCAACAACATGGGCGACGTCCTCTGCGAATTCCAGGACGTCTTCTCCACGTCGAAGACCGACTTCGGCTCATGCTCGCTAATGCCGTTCAAGATCACGGTACCTCCGGACAGCGCACCGGTCACTTCCCGCCCCTACAGGATCAACCCCATCCTCGCCAAGAAGGCCGACGCCGTATTGGACCAGTACCTGGCTGCCGGCCTGATCCAGCATTCCACGTCGCCATACTCCAGCCCTATGGTCGCCATCCCCAAGAAAGACGGAGGTGTTCGCATCACAATCAACTACAAGAAGCTCAACGCCATCAGCTCCCTCGGACAACTCCCCATCCCCCGCGTCGACGAAGTCCTCGGCTCCTTGGGTAAAGGTCGCATCTTTTCCCTCTTCGACCTGGTCTCCTCGTTCCACCAAATCACCATCGACGAGGACACCATCCCCTTGACAGCGTTCTGCACACCGAACCGGTTATTTGAGTAGCTTGTTATGCCACAAGGCAGCAGCGCCTCCCCCGGCTGGTTCGTTAAGGTCATCAACGAGGTCATCAAAGGCCTGGAACGCGTCGCCGCGTATCTCGACGACATCATCGTCTTCGACCCCAACCCCAACGACCACGTTGCCAACATCAGAGCTCTCTTCGGACGCCTCCGGAAGCACCACCTCAAACTTTCCCCGGCCAAGGCCAAACTTGGCGCCACCACCGCCGATTTCCTGGGACACACCATCTCCGCCGGCGGTTACAGCCCCGACTCCGACAAGGTCGCCGCCCTCACCAGAATGCCCATGCCGACCGACAAGAAGCAAGTGCGCTCGCTCCTTGGGGGCATCAACTACTACGGCAAGTTCCTGCCGAATCGCTCCCGACGTCTGCGCCCCATCAACGCTTTACTCAAGCAAGGCGCCACGTTCGACTTCACCCCCGCCATGGAAACCACCGTCCGCGCCATCCTCCAAGAACTTGCCGAACCGCCTATCCTCGTCTACCCTGACTGGGACGCCGTCGCCGACAACTCCCGCCCCTTCCGCCTCTACTGCGACGCTAGCATCGACGGCTTCGGCGCGACCCTTGAGCAAGAACAACCCGACGGCTCAGTCCGACCCATCCTTTTCATCAGCCGTGCCACCCTGGACTCCGAACGTTCGTGGACACCCCTCGACCTCGAGGCCGGGAGCATCGTGTGGGCGATCAAACGCCTCCGTGGACATTTATGGTCCACCCGCTTCCAGATCTACTCGGACCACAAGGGGCTCGAGAACATTACCAAGGTCGGAGAACACAACGCCCGCGTCCGGCGCTGGCTCGAGTTCCTTTCGGCGTACACCTACACGCTGGAATACCGGAAGGGCACGGCCAACGGCAACGCCGACTTCCTCTCCCGGCTTGCCCAACCAGCCACCGACGCCGACCGCACCGGACGCAACCGCCTTACCGGCCCGGACACCGTCGGCATCTACCTCATCCGCCCCTGCGGCTTCGCGCCGAACGACCCTCCCGCCCCGGGTATCGGCTTGGGTGGGCTCGTATCCCCCCCTTCAAGGCCCATCCCAACCATCCAGCCGCTTCCCTTCACCACCGACGATTTCCGCGACTTCCGCGTACTGGGACCACGTATGGAGCACCCCACCCGTTCCCCCGCACCCGACACCTTCGTCGGGCCCATTGCGACCCCTGACTCCACCGCCGGACTGCTTGTTGGCACCGAGAACGCCGCCGTGAACAGCGGAGCTCCTCCAGGCTCGGCTTCCAGGCCGTCCGTCATCTCTCCGCCGTCCACCACTGGCGGCACGGAACCAGCCGTCTCAGACCTGATATCTTCTCGGACCCGCCATCGCATCGCCGCTGCCGCGGGAACCCCTCGACCCACAGCCGACTATCGCTTTGGCCGTCGACCACAACCCGTCGTACGCAGACGATCTACACCCACCAGTGCGCCCACGCCCCCGGCCGGGGTCCAGCCAAGACCCCCTCCTCCTACGGCGCCTTCAGCCACAGCTCCCGCGCCGCCCGACCCGTTTGCGCCCGCAAACCCAACCCCAACCCCCCCAACAACGCCTTCTCCGCCGCCACCAACACCACCGTCGCTGCCCCTCCCGGAGCCCATCGTCGAACCCGATGACGACCCCTACCTCCTCGCCCGCGTCGAGCACTACACCTTTAAAGACTGGGAGCGAGAACAACGAGCAGAGCCCCTGTGCTGCGCCACCATCCGCTTCCTGTCGTTGGACTCCCCTGCCCCCCCGCCGAACGACCTCCTGGATTTCATCCCCTCGGCCCGGCGCCCACAACTTCCGGACGTCCTCACCCTTGCCTCCAAAAGCAAGCTGCACCGTACGGACGACGGAACCACCCTCCTGGTCCAACGACCACCCCCACCCCCACCCGGGAACAGCCTACCACCACTCGCCCCCCTTACCCCACGCATCTACGTGCCAATGTTAATGCGCCCCTGGGTGCTGAACACCTGCCACGCCACCACCTCTCTACACCTAGGAGTCACCCGAACGGTCCGCATGCTGGCACGTTTCTTTTGGTGGATTGGCATGGACGCTTCCGCCCGCTGGTGGATCCGCCGCTGCCTTCAATGCCCGGCACGGAAAACCTCCCGGCACACCATTCGCTGGCCCATCCTTTCTCTTCCTTTGCCCAACGGGCCTGGCATCACCGTCAGCGTCGACTACTTCGGACCCCTGCCGCTCACGCCGCGCGGCAACGTCCACATCCTTCTCTTCACCGACCGCTTCAGCCGGCGCGCCGATATGTTTGCCGTTTCAGCGGCGAGTTCACGGCCGCCGGCACCGCCGACATCTTCCTGAACGAATACATCCCTCTCTGGGGGTGCCCGGTTACGCTTCTCTCCGACAACGGACTACACTTTACCTCCAAGCTTGCAAACATCGTCTACGAGCGCCTTGGTATCCGCAAGATCAACACCAGCTCCTACCACCCCTGCACCAACGGCGGCGTCGAGCGCGTCAACCATGTGTTGGCCCAAATGCTCTCTATGGTCGGCAACGAACAGCAGACCGACTGGGACGTGCTGCTGCCACACGTGTCGTCGGCCTACAACAACTCCGTGAACGCCGCTACAGGGCTTGCGCCTAACGAATTCCACATGGGCCGCCTTCCTCGCCTCCCGCTCTCGGTCTTCGAACCCGACAACATCGGCGGCCACCAAAGCTTGGACCGCGATCATCTGGTCTACATCAACCTCGCCACCGACCGACAACGACGCGCGTACTCCCTCGTCCGCGAACTACACCGACTCACCGTCTCGCGTCTCCAGCGCCGCAACGCGCCCATCATGGCCGCCCTCCGAGCACCCCCCCCCTTCACCGTCGGCGGCTGGGTCTGGGTCTACAACTCCGCCTCAACCATTCGCCAAGGCGTCAAAAAGGGCACCGACGCAACCGTACTCAAGACGAAGCTTTCCCTGAACTGGAATGGGCCTTTCAAGGTCCTCGCCGTTGGACCGACGCCCGCCTCAAACACCCCCGACAACCGCCCTCTTCACGACAAGCTACTTTTCCTCGACCTTCCATCCGACCTTCCGGGACGGGACTCCAAGCCACGCGTCTCCGTTCAACGATGCAAACCTTGCCGGAACCCCGACGACACCAGCGATATCCCCAAGCATCTGCCCGCGGACCTCACTACATACGTACTCACAGCTTCTGCCGCCAAGTCCCCACCTTACCACGTCACCGTCGACGACGTCACTCCCCCACCGGAACGCCTCGAGGTCGAGCAGATCACCGGCCATCAACTCGTACGCGGCCGCGGCGGGGTAATCGCCGTTCTGTACGAGACCCACCGGGCTGGACTTCTCAGCCCCTCTTGGGAACGCGAGCTGGACCTTCAACACTTCCGGCGCAACATCCTACTCTATTGGTCAGGAGCGCCGACACAACACCGCCAGACGAACCGCCTCTACCGCCAGATGCGCATCGGCGCTGCCCACCGCGAACTGGCACGATCCCAAGGACAAATCTTTCTCGCCCCCGGCTACGCCCTGGTCTCCCGCAGCCTCTGGCTCCACAACTTCAGCACCACCATCCTCCCCTCCGGAGCGCACATATGGTACAAAGCGCGCGACGGCCTCTGGTGGCTGGGCAAGATCGCTCACCGCTCACCCCCGGACGTCTCTTCGGGAGCTCCACCGGAACGTTCACCGGGCGGCTCCTACATCATCCGGCTCCTGGATGACCCCGGACCGATCAAGATCGACCTTCAACCCGCCCGCTACACTACAGCACGGAACGCCGTGTACGGATCGTGGTGTCTTCAACGCCATGGGAACGGGAGCCTAGCACGTGGGCTGCTGCGGAACTCTGATGTGTCCCGCGGAGCCCCCACGGTTTCCACTCCCCCCCCTGGTTAGCCTTGGTTTAGCATTTGTTTTTTTTAGGTTTGGGTACTTGGTTCTGGTTAGTCAACAATATATTAAAGTAGTTCTTCAGGGTTGGTCTTCAATAGTCACCAGCAGCCAGCTTCTTGGGTGCATTTGTTTCCGTCTACCTTTTGTTTTCTTCATGTCGCCTACACCTCCGTGTTGCCTTCTTACGTTCAGGCCACCGAGTCGTAGCGATACCGTAATTTTCATATGTGTTTGTACTTCACTAGCCTACCGCAAATTGTTGGCAATACTACGCCGAGGTAAAATCGTGTCGTAGCCTGGGCTGTACCCTGGCCTCCGTCGGTTTCCACCGACCCCTGTTTCAGACGGCCATCGAGCTAAGATTTTATCGAGCTTCCAGCTCGCCCGTGTTTCTTCTTTGTTTGCCTAGTAGGGTCCGGATAGCATTGCCACCCCGGAAGGCCGCAGAGTTATCAACCATGGCGGTTCTACCAAGATCGATTTTCCCTGACTTGTGTTCTGCTTTCAGTTAGTTTCCTGGTCCCGATCGTGTTTTGTTTTCTTCTTAGGTTTCTTCATCTTTGGTTCGGTATTCCGCGCGCCCCTCTGCTCTGTGGCAAACGACACCATCTTTGATGTCGCCCCTGTTGGCCGAGTGGCACACGCTAGTGTTTTAGCCATGCGCTATCTACCACCTTGAACTGCACGCATTAGGCCAATCTCCTTGCGGATCTTCTTCAGTTTTTTCTTGTTGAGTTGAATACCTTGCTACGTTTGCTGGTATAGTTCATACCACGAAGAGGTCTCCCAGACGCAGCGTTGTTCGCTCCGTCTCCCGGCTTTAATAGCCCCTAGTGTACGCAGCCCGCTTTGCACTTTAGCAGTGCCCCGTTTCTCTTGAGTGATGTCTACCACGTTAGGACCTCCGCCACAAGACAAGGCATTACTCCTACCAGATACATATGTGTTTTTTTTGTATTGCGGTCACTGCCTCCTTTCGCGAGTTTCCTAGTTTGCCAACCCGGTTCGGCGACCAACCCCAGTTCGCACCTTTTTGTGTCCCAGACAATGGCCCCAGTAATACGTCTGTGTGCCCTTCTTTTGCCTGGACTTCGGCCTTAGTTTTCTTCTTCAGCCTTCGCTTCGGCTTTTGTTCTGTCTCCTGTTTTCTTTCTTCTTTCTTCGGTTTTCGCTTTGCCTTTTTCTGCTTTCGCTTCCGCTTTGAGTTATTTCTTCCTCTCCTTCGGTCTATACCTTTTAGTGGTTGTTCTAATTAAACACCCCTTCGCATAGTTTGGGTTTTATGACGAGGTGTGGGGGGATCTATAGCCTCATTTCTTTTGTTTCGAATAGCCGCATCTTCGACCACCTTTTCCTGGTCGTTTGGGATGAACTTTGTCATCATCCTTCGACCATATGGTGGTCTGCATATACGACTATTCAGGGTGGGCTAATGTGATATGAGTCGAGTGCTCATGGGCTATAGATATAGATAATATAGTCGGCAGTTTCGTAGCCTGAGGAATACGAGAATAATCCAAAGAATGGATTAACCCGGCGGATATTCCGGTAGTTGAGAGTAACCGTCTTTTAGGAATGTTCTCTAAGGCGGATAGGCCGTTAGACAAGAGTAATGCTCCTCAACGCAGATAGGATAGTAAAGTGAGAAGTTCTTATATTAGCAGAAGAACGTTCGGTAGCCATAGGAAAGTTATTTAGGAGTACGTTAGATAAGAGGAATTTAGGAGAGCTTGTAGCGTGGGGTGGGACGAGTATATCTGAGCGTCGAGTCCCACCCCCCTACCTCTCACTTCTCTACCAGAGCACCTCCTCAGCTCTAGTCATCAATAAAGAAGATCTATATAAGAAGAAGCGAAGCACTGCTTTCCAGCTGCCAGATACACCTGCGTCCCTTACCCTTACCCTTACCTCGGCCATATCTTCACACTGGCGACTTCATAATGCCAAGAGTCCCGCCGCCATGCTTCAGGAGAAAACAGCTCGGACGCCATATACGCTTTTCGCTTCGCGGGCGGTTGCCGGACGTACGTGGCTCTACGCTCGCTCACATACCGTACGTACGTATATACCCGAGGTAGGGTAATCCTTTTCCTCTTTTGACATGCTTGCTGTATGTACTGCTGTACGACACCCAGCCTTTTCCTCCTTGACATGGAAAGCGGAAAGCACAGCACACAGCACAGCTAGAGGTCGGTATCATATCACAAATTGTGATATATTATACGATATGTGATACCTGGTATGATATAAGTGTATCATTATCACAAAAAAACCCCGTGATCTGATATATCATAATGAGGCGAGCGAGCGAATCGAGCCTTTTTTTCTTGGTTTTTAAGGGCCGGTCTTATCGAGGGCAAAATAAACGGAAAAAAAAACGAAATGAAAAAAGGAAAAACAGAACTAAAGAGTACGTGAGTTTTATTGGTCAAATTGTAAAAATTAGAAGTAGAGATCCCGATACCTCCGTTTGTTTTCACATTTCGTTTTCCAGAGGACTTAAAAAAAACGAAATGGGTGCCAAATAAACGAAATATGGGATACCCAGGGTCGAAGAGGAACATAGGAGGAGCTCGACGCGTTGGGATGGAGTTCCGATAAAGTTTCTACGACCGGTTGGCAAGCGCACGATGGCCGAGGTAGTGCATGTAGCTGCCACGCGGCTTGTCTGCTGACGGCGCGAGCACATATGGGTAGGGAATCACCATGGGGTGCCCTCGTAAGAAACCGGGGGATCAGGAAGTGGCTGTGGCGGTATATATTTGGACATGAGTCCCACTCAACATTCAAACGTCTGCCATCGAACTGCGATGGCCGGTACACGAGTTCTAGAGCACTCCGTAGGGAGCGGGTTGGACCACGAGAACCGCCTGCTGTGGAGGGTGCCTTACGTGTGCGAGTTGTGTCTATCCACCGTCGCTGTCGAGTGCTATCGCCGGGAACCACGTGCTGTGGCCGTTGAGTCATTCCGAAAAAAAATTGCACCGGGTAAAAATTCGACTCGGCTTCTTATTTTTTTTTTATAGGCCTTGCAATCTGGGAGGAAGGAATATTTTTCGCTCACTCTGATTGGGCCGAAGACGACATCAACCACGGGACAACATATATGATGACATAAACATCAAGAATCAGAATCAGCTGACTCGAGAGAGACGGCTCATCTTTCAAGCCTAGTATCTTCCATGATTTAGACGGTCGAGTGCCGACCTGTAGAACCATCTAGCCTACATGTCTCCAGCAAAAAAAGTAAAGCTGATGTTTTTTTTTTTTTTTTTTTTTGCTCATCCCATTCATTATCTTCGCACATCTTCTTCTCTCTCTCCTTCCAACTCGTAACTCAGATCCGGGGTCACATAGTTGGCTCTTCTCCCCCCTTCCCGCTACGGTACGTGCCTTCATTTTTATTGCGAGAATATTTCAGCCTTTTCTTCCCTCGTCGGCTTGCATCGAATTGTGCCTGTGTGGGCAAATGACTGCTGTAGGTTCCTTTCGTGGCCCGTGGGCATTTCCATTGCCTGTGGCTGGCTTCTCCTGTCCTCTTCCCCACTACTCTACCCATCGTCAACTCGAGGCGGCGAGGGCATTTCGCTCCCTGCTGCCCGAAAATCAGGGTGCCCATAACCGAATCAGAGCTCCCCTATCATGGCCCAACAGCTACCTTGGGTTGCCGTTGGTTGCGTTGGTGGTGACGAGAGGAGCTCGACTTTCGAGGCGACAATTAATTCCCGTCTCCCCACTTTCGTCAGAGGTAGGGCACAAGGACTCGCACCAGGACTCGCACCGGGACCTGCAGCACCATAATCAGCACCAACAGGTGTGGACTGTTTGTCATTGCGTGTTTACGAGTACAGGATCTAGTGCGAGCGTGGTATAAATGTCTCGGTATATCGCCCCCGACGCGATAATTTTATTTTTTCAAACTGATGATGAGAAGGTTCGAGAGACGGTGGTAGTTGTTTTTGTACTTGCGACGTTTTACTGCGTGTCTTAAGTGAACTATTTTACTACCACTGTACTGAGACTAAATTTCGAAATCCGTTTTGAAAGCAAATTGATAATTGTGTAAGTGCGGAAACAAATTGATGATTGAGTAAGTACGGAAAGGGGTTTGAGTTCGGTTATAGCCACAGAAGACTTATATTTTAGGGTTTTTGCCAAAATCAGGTATACCTGGCCACTTTTCGGCCAAAATCAGTTACAGTCTAGAAACAAGTACAAAACACACCCCAGGAGCCCTGCTATTGGCCAAGCTGACATTGTAACTGATTTTGGCTCGAAAATGCCAAGGTATACCTGTTTTTTTCTACTCTGTCTAGCTTTCAACTGATTTTGGCCAACTTTGAACCAGTCAGAGAGGCCATACGTTCATAGTTTTTTCTCTGCGTATATGCGTCTGCCCTCCCTCGGTTGAAATTCTTATTAACGTATAAACTCTGTACTCGTACGTCGTACGCAAAAGTACGTGTTTACACATGCATGCATGCATGCATGCGTACGCTATTAATAGTTTCACTTTTTCTTCTTTGGGGTGTGCGTTTCAGTTATTTAATACCTGGTATTACGGGGAACCATAGTTAACAGGACCTATGGTATACATAAAAACCTATATATTTAACAATTTTTACTTATAATATTTGATCCTATTAACTATGGTCCCCCGTAATAGTTGTTTTAATGTGGAATCGGCACGGACCCTGGTTGTGCTGGATGTCGACGGGTAGAAAGAACGGTTTAATTTGAAGAACACACACACTCTGTGTGTTGTTTTCTATGGCCACAGCAGTCGATACAGCACCATGGTCTTTGTCTGCACCACCCCACGTCGAGGTGGTCTCAGGTTTGGTAGGACAAGATAATTTCGTGCCGAGCAGGCGGTTCCGCGAGGACGGTCTAGAAGATTTAAAGCTGTCAACGGGGGGCGCGCGAGATACTCTTGGCGCCCACGCCGTGGCGAAACGAAGGAAGCCTATTAATAGTGTACACCCTAAATCGAACAAAACAATGCAGATTTTGGAGGCCATGTCGCACGCTTTATGCTTTACGTATTTTTTATTATTATTCGCCTTCTGACAATGTGCAGGGCGTTATTCATTCAAAATGAAAAAGCTGACATAATTCATCGAATACAACTAACTTCTGTTAAGAAGTTGACGAAATCAGTGTATTGGCATTATCAATGTTCTGTAGCGAATGTACAGCTCCATGTTAGCACTTGCTGCAGCGCCACAGCAGTAGCAGGTAGCCTACAGAGTTGCTCATCGGTACGACAAGTGTGCTTGGTGGGTGTGTTGGAATGGTACGCTTGTACAGACTATCTGCATGTGTTGAAGCTGGTTGGTTTTGGTTCCACCGCGTTATTTCAGGTTGCGCCGCATTTCTTTGTGTAACGTACCTACCGGATATCCACGAGTACAGAGTTCGTAGTCGGATATCCTAGCTCAGTTCTTCGTCTGGCTTCCCTGCGTTTGTCTACGTGGTTTGTCTACCCTTCCCTGGTTGTGACGTCTAGCTCTACCAAGCGGCTCTACTGCATAGACGCAGGACGAGCGTCATCGCTGGTATCATCAAGTTAATTTATATGAAGTGAAGTGAAGCGAACCTTCTAAGCGTTATCAACTTCTCACATCCTCTACGCAGCGTGTCTGCTCGGTCAGTCTAACGACTACCAGCACCAGCCTTTGCAGCCTACTGCGAAGTACCATCTGGTGGTATCTTTAACAGGTTATGAGCCTCGGTTTAAGCGTGGTGCGCGCATCGGGAGCCTTCGTGGACCCGGAGCCTTATAGCAGCAGCTAATGATTTCACTCACAGCAGTTCAGGGTGAGTTTTGGTTTGTTTATTTTATCAGCGGCCCGACCCAGCTCGGTTTCCGTAAATTCAGCCTCTCGGCACATACTCGAGAGCGCTTCTTTTTAACGCTGACACTGTTACACACAGCAGTTCAGCGTGATTTATCACTGTTACACACAGCAGTTCAGCGTCACATACTCGGGCGCGCTTCTTTTTGACACTGACACTGTTACACACAGCAGTTCAGCGTGATTATCACTGTTACACACAGCAGTTCAGCGTAATCGGCACTGTTACACACAGCAGTCCAGCGTGATTATAGCAACCTGACACAAGCTCCGGCACGTGGTTTTTTCAACACTTCAACCGAGACTCGGGTTCGCGTTTTTACTATATTATATTGGTATCTATATATCGCCGAAGGAGGAACACATCTGCCTTTAGCACTAAGTGCGAGTATTCGCCATGGAGGGCGTGGCGTCCAACAACACTCAGGCAGTTATCAAGAACTGCCCGGTGTTCGCCGGCAGGAACAAGGATACTTTCCACGAATACAAGACCAAGCTTCGCGTCTGCCTTTCGCTCTACAGCAAACCCGTCTTCGAGGTGTTTCAAGGCAAGCTCCAGCCGTCATCTAGACTGGGCAGCGCCGGCACATCGTCGCTTAATGCCATTGCTGAGCGAACATGGATTCAAGCAAACCAAGATCTCTGGAGTGTGCTACTCCTCACCACATCCGGCTCCGCCAACAACACCATTAAAAGGTTTGAGGGCAAGCGGTCAGAAGATGGAACGGGGCACGGACAGGCGGCGTGGAAAGCTCTCACTGAAAAATACAACGGCCACACTAAGGAGGCCAGAAGAGAGTGCCATGAGAAGCTCGTCAGCACCAAGATGGAGCCCGGGCAAGATCCGGACGACTTCTTTTTCGTCCTAGACGAATGCCGTGACCTACTCCAGGAAATGGGCCCGACGGTCCACGACGAGAGGTACGAGGACGTTATTTTACGTGCTCTTCCCATTGAATACGAGAGAGTACTAACCGCCAGCTACGACAGGCGGGATTTTGGTTTGGACGACATCCGGCACATGGTACACACAATGTATGTCGACAACCTTTCGCGCCCTTCCAGCGTCAAGCCGGTCGCAGGTCGTGGCATCGCCATGCAGGTGGCAGGACACAACGGTAGGGACGTGCAGTGCACCTACTGCAAAGAAGTCGGACACACCATACAAGACTGTGCCGTCTTGAAAGACAAGGAGCACCGGCGTGGGTCAAATCAATGGGGCCAACAAATTCAACGACCACAGCACGCGTCTCGCCACGCGAAAGAAGCACCCGGAAACGGGAGGAGAGGGGGCGATGGAAAGCAGTGGTGTTCTTTCCATAAGTCCACAACACACAGCGACGCAGATTGCCGTATGCAGCATCAACAACGCAGCAACAGTGCAAACAACGGGAGCGCGAATTATGTCGCTTCTTATTACCCCAACCACCCTATCTCATTTTCCGCGGTGGAAGCGCCCGTGGAGGAGGAAGCTTTCTGGCCTTTCGGGCCAAAAGATTAATCAGTCGACTCCAGCGGGCTGTTTGGATCCTTCGGCGGTATCAGCGGAGAAGAGACTAACGGATCGGCCTTCATGATCGAGGAAGGACCAGTCCAGAAACTGCAGCTTCGAGGCCGCATCCTCGGGATTTTGGCTGCAATCACCCGTGCTCTAGTGATGGTGGCCATATTTCACTATCTGTGGCTCCTATTCGGTGACTCCCTTTATGCCCGCATGGTCTCGACGAACAACAATGGGCAGCCCGAAATGCTTAAGAGAATCACCCGTACGGAGAAAGGATCGGCTCTCACGGCTGGTCCTACCGCGGGGTGGCAAGCCCACTGCAGCAACACGTCCGTGAATGTGCTGGTGGACAGTGGCGCGTCTGGACACTATTTCGATGATGCTATCATCCCCAGACTGCGTGACAGGTTGAAGAACTTCAAGGTCTTGGATATGCCGAAAGCAATCTCAACCGCCGGGGGGGGAGAATTGATTGGTACAGCGCAGGGGCTTCTCCGGGGTTACGTAACCGACGACAAAGGAGTACAGCGTTTAGTCCAACTTTCATGTCTGGTTGTGCCCGGCCTAGGGCGTAACCTGTCCTCGGTAAAACAAGCGGCTCGAAGCGGTGTCGTATCAATTTTTGACAGGAACACCCCAAGGCTGGAGACAGACACCTTCACACTTCCACTTCAAGAGCTGGGATCCGATCTCTACTCTTTCTCGCTGGATCTTGAGGACGAGATCGACAGGCCGGGGTTGGCAATGCAGGCTGCGGCTAGTGCCAACTTGTGGCATCGGAGACTAGGGCATCTCAATCGCAAGAGCCTAGATCTCCTGAAGAACCTGGACAACAACGGGGTGAGCTTCGACGGGACCGTTCCAGACTGCGACGTGTGTGCGGTCGGAAAGAGTCACCAGCTAGCTCACCCGAAGACGGCTGATCATAAAGCCAAGCTCCCTTTCCAGCTGGTTTTCGTAGACCTGATGGGGCCTTTAACGCCAGAAGCACTCGGAGGTTACAAGTACGTCACCAAGATCTCCGACGAGTACACCAAGTGGACGGAGACCTATCTGATGAAGTCCAAGCACGACGCTCTCAGCTCGTTTCAGATGTTCGTACTGTCTGTGGTGATCCCCAGTGGTTTCCGTGTGGAGCGTTTAAGGGCTGACAAAGGGGGCGAGTTCACCTGCAAGGAGTTCCAGAACTACTGTCTCCAAACGGGGGTATCACTAGAATTCGCCAGCACCAACACGCCGCAGCAAATCGGTATGTCCGAGCGTGTTGGAAGAACTCTCGCAGCTATGGTGCGGTGCATGCTCGCCGATAGCGGGCTGCCAAAAATTCTCTGGGGAGAATTGATGTTTACGGCGGCGTTCCTGGGGAACAGGGCGCCACATTCTGCGATTGGCATGCAGTCCCCGTACAAGATGCTGCACGGAGCAGAGCCGGATCTTCGGCTTCTTCGAGTCATTGGTGCCAGGGCCTTCGTCCACATCGAGACGTACTCGAAACAACTCGAGCTCAAGGCGGTAGAAGGGCGACTAGTGGGATACAGCAACAACAGCAAGAGTTATCGCGTCCACAATCCAGTCACCAGGCGCATCATGGAGAGCAGAAACGTCATTTTCATCGAGACCCCATCACGACTCCTTCCGCCATCATCGGATCTAGCCCATAAGCAGATTTTTCCGTCGAGCAACGGGATGGATGCCCACAATTACACCACAGACAATGACTTTCTGCGGGATATTCGCGATTACACTGCAGTGTTGGAACCCCTTACCAGTCCTTCTGGGGACCACATCGCCGCAGGTGGGCTCTCAGTGAACCCACCGGTGGCCGAACTCTTGGACCGAATCAGCGACATCACCCGGAGGGAGATACTGGACGGAGGAGCCGTAAGATCACCGTACGAGGGTTTTGTGTCCGGGGGAGCGTCGCTGGAGAGCGTCCTGGAAGGAGGCAGTGTGCAAGTTGGAGCATCACCAGAGGTAGCTCCGCAGGAGAGCGTTTTCGAGCAGCTGGAGCAGCCAGTATCACCTGGTGGAGCCTCCCTGGAGTTATCGCCGGCTGCGTCATCGCCTCTCCAACAGAAGGGGCATTCGCGGTTGGAAGCGACGCCTGCGGTTACGCGTGCTGGTACTGCAGCAAAATCCTTTGTGAAGCGTAACACCAACAGCCGTTCAAATTCTGCCCATCTAGCAACAATTGTCACCAGGTCCGCTCTGTCTGAGCTTCGAGGACTGAAGCTCTACACCAAGATGACTCTGCCAGATATTGCGCACGAGACATACGCAGAAGACTCAGCCGTGGAGTACGCCTATGTCGCGACTAACGTTCGAAACTGTTCGGCGGGGGAGAATGTGGAAATAATCCCGAACACGTTCAAAGAAGCCATGACTCTACCGGCCAAGGCGCAGTGGAAGGCGGCCTCAGACAAGGAAGTGGCAAGTCTAAAAAGGAACAACGTCTACACCCTCTTGCCGATGACTGCTGTCCCCACAGAACACAAGATTATCGGCAGTCGATGGGTCTATAAAGTCAAGGCCGACAACTCACACAAGGGACGCGTTGTTGTACTTGGGTGGGGTCAGTTACCTGGCGTTGATTGCGGCAGTACGTTTGCCCCCGTTTGCAGACTTCAGAGCATCCGCATGGTGCTAGCGATAGCGGCGGAGTACAATCTGGAGTGCTGGCAGCTAGATTACAACACCGCGTTTCTGAATGCGGATGTCACGGAAGAAGTATATGTCAAGATGACACCCGGATACGAAGAGTTGGACAAAAACGGAGTTCCAATGGTCATGAGACTTCTTAAAAGCTTGTTCGGCCTTCGCCAGAGCCCAACCAACTGGTGGAACACAATCGACGGACATCTGGTGGAAATCGGCTTTAAAAGCCTCCAGTCGGACCCGTGTGTCTACACCTACTCGGAGAGCGGCGGCATCATCATCCTAACCCTGTACGTTGACGATGTTCTACTGCTTGGAAAAGACCTGACCGTACTCAGGCGGATCAAGCAGAAGCTGATGAGCCGTTTCTCAATGACGGACATGGGAGACGTGTCGCTCGTACTCGGGATGGGCGTCACCCGTGATCGTGAGAAGGGGACGGTGACCATCACCCAGGACAAATACACTAAGTCCATGCTAGAGCGGTACGGCATGGCAAGTTGCAATCCTACGTACACACCTGGCGTGGGAAAAGAGCTTTCACTGGACCAACCGGACGAGAAGCTTTTAAACAAGGAGGAGAAACAGCGTTTCCAGGCCATCACGGGCAGCGTAATGTACCTCGGACAGGTGACTCGCTATGATATTTTGTACGCCGTCAACCAATTGGCGAGGGCGATGTCCAAACCGTCCAAAGCGCACATGGCGGCGGCAAAACACCTACGTCGCTACCTGGCCGGGACGGCGGATTTCTCCATCACATACAAGCGAGAGGGTTTCAAGTTGACGGCTTTTTCGCATGCAAACTGGGGCAACAATCCGGATAGCGGCAAGTCGATGTCTTCATACGTTGTGTTCCTCTCAAATGCCCCTGTGAGCTTTAAGGTGGGGATGCAGGGGCTGACGGCGCAGTCCACCATGGAGGCAGAGCTCGTGGCTGCAGCGCTAGCGATGAAAGAGGCGGTGTTCTGTTCGAACATGATGAAGGAGCTGGGATTCGGCACGCGCTTTGACTGCGTACCACTGTACATCGACAACACCTCGGCTCTGCACGTGGCCGGGAACCGAACCTACAGCTCGCGAGTCAAGCATGTGGCTCTGCGGTATTTTTTCATCCAGGAGCTGGTCAAGGAGGGAAGAATCTCCATCCACTACGTCAAGACAGAGGACCAACTCGCTGACATCGGCACCAAGTATCTCAGTAAGCACAGGCACCGCTATCTCCTCAAGCTGGTCAACGAGTTCAAGGTCTGAAGTAGATACATCTGGTTTTATTATTCTTATTATTTTATTGTTTGTTTTTTCTTGATACGTTCGCGCGAATGGGGGAGTTGTTCGGGAGTCAGTGTTGCACACGATATACTGCAAACCATTCCGTTTGCCTTCTGAAAGGCAGTTATCACAACGAGTGGCTTGAATGGGTCTTTGATGCGTTTCCATCGATATGATCCTTAATGCGTTTCGATCGATATTTTTCTTGATTCAGAGTGACTTTGTAGTATACACATGCATTACGTTGCATTGTCAAACTCACCAGTGAAAGAAGACACCAGTTCCAACGAGGCTTTATTGCAGAAGGCATACGCTAGGTCTAACCCGACGGTGGAGGTTTTAAGTAACAAGGGAATTGATTTACGGCATTGCAGCTGTATTTGAGACTCGACATCCATTGAGGGGGAGTGTTAAGAAGTTGACGAAATCAGTGTATTGGCATTATCAATGTTCTGTAGCGAATGTACAGCTCCATGTTAGCACTTGCTGCAGCGCCACAGCAGTAGCAGGTAGCCTACAGAGTTGCTCATCGGTACGACAAGTGTGCTTGGTGGGTGTGTTGGAATGGTACGCTTGTACAGACTATCTGCATGTGTTGAAGCTGGTTGGTTTTGGTTCCACCGCGTTATTTCAGGTTGCGCCGCATTTCTTTGTGTAACGTACCTACCGGATATCCACGAGTACAGAGTTCGTAGTCGGATATCCTAGCTCAGTTCTTCGTCTGGCTTCCCTGCGTTTGTCTACGTGGTTTGTCTACCCTTCCCTGGTTGTGACGTCTAGCTCTACCAAGCGGCTCTACTGCATTGACGCAGGACGAGCGTCATCGCTGGTATCATCAAGTTAATTTATATGAAGTGAAGTGAAGCGAACCTTCTAAGCGTTACCAACTTCTCACATCCTCGACACAGCGTGTCTGCTCGGTCAGTCTAACGACTACCAGCACCAGCCTTTGCAGCCTACTGCGAAGTACCATCTGGTGGTATCTTTAACAACTTCATCGGACCAATTCTCCTTCCCTGCGTGTACTCACTTGCACCCCCACCATTTACCGAGATATTTACGTATTCTTTTTTACAGGATTGTTTTATGGACAGAACACCGCTCGAGGCGGGCGTTTTTACTTGGTTTTAGTATGTAACTGATTTTGGCACAAACGAATCAGGTATACCTGATTTTGTCATTTGCCCTATATTTTAATCATTGGAGTGTTGGCGATTTTTAAATTTATATTTTTCCTTCTCCAAAAATTCTCCCGAGGTAACTTTTTGAGGTAAATTTCTGAAAAAAACGTGAAAACATTGCGTGTGTACGAGTACAGGATCTAGTGCGAGCGTGGTATAAATATCTTGGTACAAGGCGCTTCGCTCCGCGGGCGGCCTACGCCGCCCGCTACGCTCGCTCAGGAAGGAAAAAGTACATAAAATGATGCGAAGCGAACAGATGTCCACGATTGAGTTTAGCGTTTTCAAGGATCGTAATTGCAAACCGGCGACTTGATAATGCCAAGAGTCCCGCCGCCATGCTTCAGGAAAAAAGAGCTCCGACGTCAGCTTGGATGCCACATATACGCTTCGCGTCGCGGATGTCGTACGTACGTACATACACCCCAGGTAGGGTACTACTGTCTGTACTTATTTTCGTCTTTCGATATGCTCGATGTCTGTACTGTATGTACGAAGAAAGCGAAAGCACAGCACGGCACAGCAGCAAAAAACAATGAAAATGAAACCGAAAACTCGGAAAGGAAAAAAATCCCCGTCCCCTCTCGTGTAATATTTTTCTGCCTGATTGGAACACCTTACACCCAGTCGAAAAGAAGAAGAGAAAAAAATCGCACAGAAGAGCTTCTCTCTCAGCCTCGTACGCCGCCCGCCCCTCTCGCGACCACCTCGCTACCGATTCGGTCCGGGTAAAGCTTTTATCACTCTCTGCCACAATCAGCCCCGTCGCCCGCCTCGCGTGAAGACCGGTGCTCACCGTGGCCTTCGTTCGCCAGCTCGATAACGTTGGTGTTCAAACTGCACACTTCCCTCTTTCAACTTCAGCGTGGTCGCAAAAATAAGCACCGCTTGTATAGTATCTTGCCCTCCCGAACGAACTTTATAAACTCGTACACACTCTATCAACAATCATCAATCGAAGCCAGACAAAGCCCGTTCATGCATCCCTCGTGTCTCGAGGCACACGCGACGCCTAGGCACGAAAACGGCGACCGCGCTCCTTGCAACCCCTCTACCCGCCAGCACCCGCTGGCACCCGCGACGGTGCCGGGTCCTCCCGCGATGCCGTGCTCGGAGAACACGCACGCACACGAAACGAAAGAAGAAAAAAAGAAGAAATAACCGAGAAAACAAAGAACTGCTGGAAAGGTCCGGCAAGTAATGAAAGGAGGCGGTTTGGAAGTGGGAGCTCTGAGAGGCCAGGGATGCACCAACCGAGCACGCTCAGGGGTTGTGATTAAAGCTGGGTCTTATGCATTTTTTTTTGAGTGATTGAAAAAGGCAGGAAGTCGGATTTTCCACGGGCAAAAAGCCACACCAGATCGGTGCGCCATGTGCCGTCTTATCGTGATTTTGGTTTTATTTCATGGGAGAAGTAAAAAAACAGAACACAACCGACATTTTGAACTCCACGTGGACCACGACACGAACGAGAGTCGCTCACGCCGGGTTGGGCGATCAACCTTCACCACCAGCTCCTCGAAGGAAGCAACGGAATGTGGAAGCCCCTGGGGAGCTGCATAAGGGGTTTTCTAGTCGCTGGACCAGCAAGGAGCTTTCGCCTTCGCGGAGCATGAGCTGCTTGCGGCGGTCGTAGTCAGAAAAATACCGTTTGAGTATTTTGATACTGCTGCTGCTGTAGTCTCGTCCTATTCGTTGCCAAAGTTGTTTCGCCTAGAGCAGCTGCAGTTGTTGGGCAGCCGCAAGGGACACGATGGTGGCCAAGGTACTGATGCCCTCCCTCTCCGTGGTGGCCGACGCACAAGTGTAGGAGCCCAGCTGTGTACAAGCGTAACCAAGCATGTAGCGTCGTGACCCGTCATGAACCCACTCTATAACCTAGACAAAATTGTATAATGCCACCGAGGTCTAGTGCAAAGCCAAATTTTATCACTTTCAGAGTTGATCAGAAAAGGCTGCCAAAAAAAATCATTTCATGGAATTTCAGGAGTGATAAAATCTCGGAGGAACATTTTTTCCACCAAACAGGCCCCATAAGACGTGATTTTGATAAAATTTGATCAGATATGGGACCAGATACCCCGAAGCCTCGGTAAACAGTCATATAATCACCTAAAAAAAAATTGCATAAGATCCGGCCTAAGTATGTAGTTCTATATCGCCGCCGACGCGATATTTTATTTTTTCAAACTGATGATGAGAAGGTTCGAGAGACGGTCGTCGTTTTTGTACTTGCGACGTGTACTGCGAGTCTTAAGTTAACTATTTTACTACTAATAGAGTGTTTGCGATTTTTTTTTCTTCACTTTCACTTCTCCAAAAGTTCTCCCGAGGTAACTTCTTGAGGTAAAATTCTGAAAAAAACGCGAAAAAGTACTTCAGCGAAGTCAGGATTTCATCAAAAGTTGCGGTAACTTTTGGCTCTCTGTCTCATTGGCCTACACGCACCGAGCATTATCCCGACGCAGAACGCATCATCTCAAATCTCGAAGGATCAAAACACCGAGCATCTTCCATGCCACCATGCTGCTTGCCGTACGCATCACGACAACCGCTGGGAGCACAGAGGCTCGAGAGGTGTAGATTGAGGATAGCGCGCACGAGCGGCGTTGGATTGTGCCAGCGGGCCGCCGCCGCTGCTACGTAGGGTACACGCTTTCGCCTACTTGGTGACGACGTGGAGGATGCTTCGTTCCAAAAAATGACTCGCATCACACTTCTCGTACTCGTACTCGTGCTCGCACAGAGCGCGACAGCTCGTGTATCATTTCGATTCCACCACACTGCAGCAGCAGCAGCAGCAGCGGCGGCGGCGGCAGCAGTGGCCGCGACAGTGGCGGCGGAGCGGAGCCCGCCGGCGCTGTGGCGTGCGTAGGCTGAGCGCAGCAGCAGCAGCAGGCAATCCAAAAAGGGAAGCTGGCTGGTGCTGGTGCTTGCTGGTGCTGGTGCTGACGCTGTTTATTTTTGTTATTCAAGCTGCCTCTAGCTGCGGCTAGCACTTGCTAGCTGCCGCTTGCTGTCTGTGCTGCTGCTTGCAGTCGTGGGCTGGCAGTGGTGGCACCGCTGTCAACTCTGCCGCCGAAACGTTGCTGGGCTGCCGTTGCTACTCCCAAGCTGTTTTTTAGTTTTTCGTTCTTTTTTTTGGCGCGTTTGCCTCACTTCCCCCCTTCCCTTCTTATTTTCGGAGGCGTCGCCTGCAGGGTTTGATTTACCTCACTCGCAAACACACCGAAATCAGGAAGGGAAGGAAATTCACTTTTTTTGGCGCAAGTAAAGTTTTTTTTTTTGTTTACCTCTATCGCAAACACTCTACCGTACTGAGAATAAATTTCGAAACCCGTTTTGGAACAAAATTGATAATTGAGCAAGGAAAGGGCGGAAACAAATTGATAATTGAGCAAGTACGGAAAGGGGTTTGTGGGTTATAAAGTGTTTGAGCCCGTTCGGTTATAGCCAAAGAAGACTTCTACGTTAATCATTGTAGTGTTTCCGATTTTTTATTTTTATTTTTACGTCTCCAAAAATTCTCCCGAGGTAACTTTTGAATGTAAAAACGCGAAAAGTACTTCAGCGAAGTCAGGATTTTCATCTAAAGTTGCGGTAACTTTGGCTCTCTGTTTCATTGGCCTACACGCACGGAGCATTATCCCGACGCAGAACGCATCATCTCAAATCTCGAAGGATCAAAACACCGAGCATCTTCCAAGCCACCATGCTGCTTGCTGTACGCATGACGACAAACGCAGGGAGCACAGAGACTCTAGAGGTGTAGATTGAGTATAGCGCGCACGAGCGGCGTTGGATTGTGCCAGCGTGCTGCCGCCGCTGCTACGTAGGGTACACGCTTTCGCCTACTTGGTGACGACGTGGTGTATGCTTCGTTTCCAAAAAAGGACTCGCAATGACACTCGTACTCGCACTCGTGCTCGCACAGAGCGCGACAGCTCGTGTATCATTTCGATTCCACCACACTGCAGCCGCAGCAGCAGCGGCAGCAGCGGCCGCGACAGTGGCGGCGGGGCGGAGCCCGCCGTCGCTGTGGCGTACGTAGGCTGAGCGCAGCCGGAGCAGCAGCAGCAGCAACAGCAGCAGCAGCAGCAGCAGCAGCAGCAACAGCAGCAGCAGCAGGCACTCCATAAAGGGAAGCTGGCCGGTGCTGGTGCTGACGCTGTTTATTTTTGTTGCTCAACCTGCCCCTGGCTGCGGCTAGCGCTTGCTAGCTGCCGCTTGCTGTGCTGCTGCTTGCAGTGGTGGGATGGCAGCGGTGGCACCGCTGTCAACTCTGCCGCCGAGACGTTGCTGGTCTGTTTTTGCTGGTCTGCCGTTGCTACTCCGAAGCTGTTATTTAGTTTCTTGTTTTTTTTTGTTTGCCGCGTTTGCCTCACCTCCCCCCTTCCCTTCTTATTTTCGGAGGCGTCGCCTACAGGTACCTCACTCGCAAACACACCGGAATCATTATGAGGAACGGAGTGAAATTAACATTTTGAGCGCAAGGTTTTTTTTTTTTTTACCTCTGTCGCAAAAACTCTATTCTGTTTTTTTTTCGTGTTCGGTACAGCAGGACAGGAGCTCACTTTTGCTGGTATAATAACCGGCTGATAATCGAGCTCAGATAATAATGACATACATGTCGTTAATCCCTCACTACTAGAGGTTGGACGGGCTTTGTTTTGTGCTCTCGGTAATTGCTATACCATGACCTGTGGTAACTGAGATGGTGATGCAACCGTAACGTAATTTCCTTTCATGTGTTGGTTGATTTAAGCTACCTGGTATCAATTTACTATTTAATTGTTTACATTATTCTTTCACGTGAATGGTGTGATCTAATAAGCGCTGGCAAACATTGGCAAATGGCAAATGTAATATTTACAAGGCGCTTCGCTCCGCGGGCGGCCTACGCCGCCCGCTACGCTCGCTCAGGAAGGAAAAAAGTACATCAAATTATGCGAAGCGAACAGAGGTCCACGATTGAGTTTAGTTTTTGCAAGGATCGTAATTAATTGCAAACCGGCGACTTGATAATGCCAAGAGTCCCGCCGCCATGCTTCAGGAAAAAACAGCTCCGAAGTCAGCTCGGATGGCACATATACGCTTCGCGTCGCGGATGTCGTACGTACGTACATACCCCATGTAGGGTACTACTGTCTGTTCTTATTTTCTTCTTTCGATATGCTCCATGTCTGTACTACGGTATGTACGAAGAAAGCGAAAGCACAGCACGGCACAGCAGCAAAAAACAATGAAAATGAAACCGAAAACTCGGAAAGGAAAAAAATGCCCGTCCCCTCTCGTGTAATATTTTTCTGCCTGAGTGGAACACCTCACACCCGGTCGAAAAGAAGAAGAGAAAAAAATCGCACATTATTAGCTTCTCTCTCAGCCTCGTACGCCGCCCGCCCCTCTCGCGACCACCTCGCTACCGATTCGGTCCGGGTAGAGCTTTTATCACTCTCTGCCACAATCAGCCCCGTCGCCCACCTCGCGTCCGGTGCTCACCGTGGCCGTCGTTCGCCAGCTCGATAACGTTGGTGTTCAAACTGCACACGTCCCTCTTTCAACTTTAGCGTGGTCGCAAAAATAAGCACCGCTTGAATATTATCTTGCCCTCCCGAACGACCTTTATAAACTCGTACATACTCTATCAACAATCATAAATCGAAGCCAGACAAAGCCCGTTCATGCATCCCTCGTGTCTCGAGGCACACGCGACGCCTAGGCACGAAAGCAGCGACCGCGCTCCTTGCAACCTCCCCTCTACCCGCCTGCACCCGCTGACACCCGCGACGGTGCCGGGTCCTGCCGCGATGCCGTGCTCGGAGAACACGCACGCACACGAAACGAAAGAAGAAAAAAGGAAGAAAGGACCGAGAAAACAAAGAACTGCTGGAAAGGTCCGGCAAGTAATGAAAGGAGGCGGTTTGGAAGTGGGAGCTCTGAGAGGCCAGGGATGCACCAACCGAGCACGCTCAGGGGTTGTGATCTAAGTATGTAGTTCTACAAGGCGCTTCGCTCCGCGGGCGGCCTACGCCGCCCGCTACGCTCGCTCAGGAAGGAAAAAAGTACATCAAATTATTATGCGAAGCGAACAGATGTCCACGATTGAGTTTAGTTTTTGCAAGGATCGTAATTGCAAACCGGCAACTTGATAATGCCAAGAGTCCCGCCGCCATGCTTCAAGAAAAAACAGCTCCGACGTCAGCTTGGATGCCACATATACGCTTCGCGTCGCGGATGTCGTACGTACGTACATACACCCCAGGTAGGGTACTACTGTCTGTACTTGTTTTCTTCTTTCCATATGCTCTATGTCTGTATTATATGTACGAAGAAAGCGGAAGTACAGCACGGTACAACAACAGCAAAAACAATGAAAATGAAACCGAAAATTCGGAAAGGAAAAAACTCCCCGTCCCCTCTCGTGTTATATATTTCTGCCTGATTGGAACACCTTACACCCGCAGACCCGCAGCCCCAATGGGAATGAAGAAGAGAAAAAATCGCACAGAAGAGCTTTTCTCTCAGCCTCGTACGCCGCCCGCCCCTCTCGCGACCACCTCGCTACCGATTCGGTCCGGGTAAAGCTTTTATCACTCTCTGCCACAATCAGCCCCGTCGCCCGCCTCGCGTGAAGCCCGGTGCTCACCGTGGCCGTCGTTCGCCAGCTCGATAACGTTGGTGTTCAAACTGCCCATCTCCCTCTTTCAACTTTTTTAGCGTGGTCGCAAACATAAGCACCGCTTGAATATTATCTTGCCCTCCCGAACGACCTTCATAACTCGTACATACTCTATCAACAATCATCAATCGAAGCCAGACAAAGCACGTTCATGCATCCCTCGTGTCTCGAGGCACACGCGACGCCTAGGCACGAAAGCGGCGACCGCGCTCCTTGCACCCCCCGCTCTACCCGCCAGCACCCGCTGACACCCGCGACGGTGCCGGGTCCTCCCGCCATGCCGTGCTCGGAGAACACGCACGCACACGAAACGAAAGAAGAAAAAAGGAAGAAAGGACCGAGAAAACAAAGAACTGCTGGAAAGGTCCGGCAGGTAATGAAAGGAGGCGGTTTGGAAGTGGGAGCTCTGAGAGGCCAGGGATGCACCAACCGAGCACGCTCAGGGGTTGTGATCTAAGTATGTAGTTCTATATAGTTCTATATTTACGCTGCAACAGGTCTCTGTCTGTGGTCCTGTCACGAAAACCAGCGATGCTGTTGGAGGCAGCTCTCGACGTTTCGAGCAACTGGCGGCCGCGATCCCCGGATTTCGGCCACCATCAGAGTCGGTATGCCAGCAATCAAGCCAGCAGCAACAAGAGAAGGTCGGTGGCATGGGCAGTATAGGCTGTTACTGCTGTTATCAATGTCTGTTCATTGATCGCCCTCGACACGATACCGCCACCAGGTGCCTGTATTGTGTGTACGTCTATAGTGGTATATGAAGTCAGTTTCTTTCGTTCAAGATTTAATATTTCCTCTAGATGCTGTTGGTACCTGGGGGCATTTTAATATGTAAAATCACACTGTACCGGATGACCTCGCGATATACATGGATTTGGTACTCTCGAGCACTGGCTGACTCATTCAATCATTCAAGACTGATAATAATGCTCTTATAGTCTACTGAAGCTACACACTGGGCTGCAGCGCTATATTGTTTTCCGCCTTGTTCCTTCCCATCAATCTGTCTTGCCCTACTTTTCCGTCTCCCTTCCTTTCGTTTCCCATTTTCCTCTCCCTTTCGTAACTCAAATTAGGGGTCACAAAGCAGGATCCTGTCCCTTCTCCCCAATACCGTACGCGCCTTTGTTTTTTTTCGAGAGAAGAATTCAACAGTTTATTATCTTGTCGATTTTCGACGATTGTCGTCACGCACGCTTTGAAGAGCTCTCGATAGCTTGTTTCTTGTCTATTTTGTGAATAAAAAAACGTGCTCGTCCCGTGATTCGAGGCAGTATACCACTCCACAGGGGACGACTTGTCCTTACTGGCCGGGATTAGTGATCTCTGAATAGTTGCGGTCACCGGCACAGTAAACACCCAAAAAACAAATGAACAAAAGGAATGCAGCATGATTAGATGATATGACGATCTCATGAACAAGACAAAGGAGGGTTTGCGCACCCGTTTCCTTCTCTTTTCCCGTCTGTCTAATGTGTCTCCTTTCTTCCCGAAACACAGTTTTTGGTGTGTTTCCGTACTATGGTTTTCTGTTTGTCTTGGACCGACGTAAGACCTAACTACTGGCGAATATACTGGCTGAGCCGAATTAATCGTTCGCGGGTGTCAGTACACAATGCTGTGCCAGCGCCCAGCTTTCCAGTCTAACAAGTTAGACGGCGTAACTTCAAAGCGAGGACCAAATTGTCTAAAAGAGTGGTCTTCTAAAAGGGACGTGAAGTATTCTATCCTATTTGGATGGGTATGGGCGCCTTGCCAGGTCGTCCGCATCTATCTCCCCCTCTCAGCATGTATCACCCGTTGTACTGATATTACGATGTTGTTACACCCTTCACGCTTTGCGACACTAGCGGGGGCAGGATGTATGGGGGGGGGGGGGGGCTGTTTGTTGTGTCCAGGGATGGAACGCCCCGCTAGTGAATGTATCAGATATCTTACGAACATAGACAAGGGGAATAAAAGACGTCTCGGAGTGCCATTTGTATTGATCGTCGACTTACCTGGAAGACACCCGATGTCGTCTGAACTTTGGCCTACCCTGCTTTTGCTCTACTGCTTGTTCCTTGTCCCCTTCTCGCGCAGCATTGCTTTCCCGGAACGTCAGCTGGTTCTAGACCGCGTGAAGACCGCGTACGAGGGCGCGTGTAATCACGCCCTAGTCGTCGTCCGTACCGATGGGGCATACAAGGAAGACAGCCCTGACTCTTTTCCATTTTTTATCGGCGAGGGAGGGATTGTGGGGCTTGCCGGAAGCCTGGTAGACACTGGGTGTTTGGGCGCAAATGACGTGGCAATGATTCAGAAATTGGCAAACGAGGCGGAAGCGCACGATTCATCACTCGTAGTACAGATCGGTGATACTGGATGGTACGCCGTGCGCGACGGCCATGGATGGGTGCATGTTGAGTCGCACGGTGTGGAGGCAGAGGTTGGGTCCAAGGCGCCGGCATCACGGTATCGGAGGAGCACCCCCGTCAACGCTCGATTCCGATGCAAGGTAAACATGTTATTAGTTACACGATCCTGTTATGAGATCCCTGTTATATTGGTTTTGCGGCGCAATACAGCGCAGTGCGCTCTCCACCGGGCCTTACAGCCCTCGCACAGTCCGAAACCAATGTAACATGTGTCTTTGATTGCGGTTCACGTCTGGTACCTTCGTGCACGTCTGGTACCTTGGGGTGCAACTGTGTTGAAGTAAAAAGTAGATGGGAAAATAGGGTGTGAGCTTCTTCCAAATAGTAATCCTGAAAGGTTTCGTTAATGAAGAACAAGTTGTCAGTTACTGACAAGACGCCCAATGCTCCGAACAGTAACATAAAAATTGTGTTTGAAGTGAAACTCGCCTCGACCGGTCGTTGTGCTCTTGGTTTGTTTAAAAACACTACCACGCCCAAGACCGACAAGTGACTGGCACCTATGGGATTTGCTCGGCGTGTGCCCTGGACTGTTTCCTATGCGCAGGCGGATAGTGGAGGGCCATGTGGTATCGCAAGCGCGAAGGGAGCGAGATTGAAAACGTGTCCGCACATGATGATCGTAGGGCTATCTGTTTTGGGCGATAAGTACACCAGCAACGGCAAGGAGCCACTCGGCCACTCGAGACCCCAGTTGTGGAAGAAGAGGGAGATGATGGGGGCGTGGAGGTCGGCACGGCGAAAGCCGAGTGGGAGAACAGCCGCAGGTCGGCATATACAGGGAAGATCTTGTACCTGCTTAAGGTCATGGGCGTCCTGAAGTTTCCGGTCAGCTCTTTGGATCACCTGTCGTACTTTGCCCGAAATACAGTGCTGCAGGAGGGTAGCCTGCTACTATGCCACGAGAGCGTGTGCGCGAGTTGCGAACAGGAGTTACTCGTGACGGAGGAGAAGGATGTATTCGCGGTGACGCAGGTGAGTCCTGCGGACTGGAGATTCGCTCTCGAATGGGCGTGTACACTTTCGAATACAGTGTAGTGGCGACCGTGGCATGGGGGCATACAGTTACTTGCTGCCGTATATGGCCCCGAGGGTTATTTGGGGAAATAAGTTATTTGCGGTCGGCCTCTAAATGTCCTTTGCTTATCAAGTGACAACGCAGACTATGGTTGACATGACGTTTATTTGTCCGTGAGCGCTGCTATGAGAGATGCCGATTCACCCCTAGAATGGGAGCTGGACGAAATATCGCCCAAAAATAGTACGGAGTATATGTCCCTTTCACTTTATTTAGATGTATTCGGTATCCTGTTATTCTCAAGGCTCCACATTCGATCTACAGAAGAACATAAGACGCAAGTTAGCTGCGGAATCTCGTTATGTTCCAGCAGCTGAGATAAGAGCATGTAAAAAAACAGTAGTCAAAAGTCTTGTGATGCACACATACTATTTGATCTTTCGGTTGGCAGGGGGGGGCGGGCGGGGGGGGGGGGGGGGGGGTGTAGGTCACGTGCCCGGACAGGTTCATCGACCTTGACAAGCAGACAAGTCAACTCTGATAGGTCTCGTGCCATTTTTCTCGTGAACAGACGGCCCCCTTTGTTTCTCAACTCGACGTCATTCTCTGTTGTAAACTTTCAGAACTCCACCACCGTCAACGTGAGGGTCGAGGTGAAGCGCTGTGCTAGCTGCCCGGTACGAGCAGTACCTGGAGATGACTGGCGACAACACGGATATTTTGTTTTCGGGTCTCATGCCGCGCATATCTACACCCTGGCGCTGGTGAGGAACTTTGTGATGAACGGCACGCCGATCTCGGCCGTGTGGACGAGCCTTCTAGGGCACTTGAACGAAGACATGGCTTTCTCGTTTGGGGACCCTCTCCTGGTCAAGAGGGGAATGCCTTTTATGTATTTTTTTGTATTCATAGTAAAGCGAGGGGCACGGGTGTCCAGAGCGACACACTATCCATCTCCCACAAACACCCTCTCCCCTCGCCCCACTTGGCGCTGCCCAATACAACAACAGTCCGGTAAAAATGTGCTCAGATGCTTGTTTTAGGCGGTGTCTGGCTGCCAAACAAATGTTTTTCTCCTTTTTTTTGTCTCCTATGTTCTGCTCGCCGGGGGTGACTCGTTATCCTTCCCCCCTCCCCTGGGTATTTTTGTTGCATCTCGGTCTTGTTTTGGTCAGTGTACACACCTTCAACGCACGAAATCGAGTGTAATTCACCTACGTCACTTTCTCGTCAAGAGGGCCTCCGTTAAGCGTTGGGAATGGTGTTTTACATCGACATCAAACCTATGTATACCTCTACCCTCCTGCCCCTTGCGACCCAGATCGGTCAAGATTGGTAACCTCGTGAACAAAATGCTGGAAGTCTACCTGGCATTCGAGGACCTCACCGATCATCCCCACGCCTTCTCAAGCATCTTGCACGGATATTTCCCTCTGCTTCAGTCGTGTGATGGCTGCAATAAGCTGGCGACGAACAACATGTCGATGGAGAAGTACTTGGCTCAGCGTGATGAACAGGTCATAGATATGGACCTGAATGCGTCTTGGCTCGTTCTAAGCATGCTCTCGCCCATGGTTTTTTCCAGGAGAATCCAGTTCATAGACCAAACGCCGATGACGTTTAGCCCGCACAACCGCAAATCGAACATCATCGTTCTCGAAGCAAAAGGCCCTGCGGCGAATGACGCGGATGTCGATTCCGGGGACTTTAAGCAACTGCTAGCGTATCTGTCCGAAAGGAATTTGGGGATGGCGGCCTTGGCGGATCTGACGATGAAAGACTTCAACGTGCTGTTCAGGAGGTGCTTTGGACCGAGGGCAGGCATCGGCAGGTGAGTCCAGTCGTTATTGTAATCTGCGTGTTGACAACAAGGATGATATCGATAACACCATCTCTCAACTAGATGGATGGGATTCCGTTCGAGGTTCCCACTGCCCACTGGAAAACCGTATTTTTGTCGTTGTTGGGTACACTGTGTGGCGTTGTCCATTCCATCGTCCAAGATGTCAGCATTATTTTGTCTGTAAGTCATTGGTACCTCTGTATACGATAATTGCCGCATCCGTTCCCCGGCCAATTTTTTGTGTTTCCAGGTACAAAAACAAAACCTTGATGAGGGACTTATTCGAGAGGCTTCACGCCAAGTTTGTGAGGGAGTACGGAGGCGATGTGGCGTGTGCAAAGGCGCTTATGGGTCGGGGATCTTCAGCGACCACTGGTGTTGAGGGGTATTACGCCCACGACGGCACGCAGACCTGTCACAGCCTCCTGCTACGTCCGGAGGGGCCCCGGGAGGTCGTCGACATGTTTTGTTTTTAAAGGTTAGCCGTGAAAACCGCGTAGTTAACCTGTCAAGAGGTAAAGAGCAATAAACAGTGGGCAACCAGTCCACCCACTAGTGTCTCGCCTCGCGCACGGTGTGAACAGTCGTGAACGATTTCGGTAGTGTACTTTTGGGATCGTGTTTGTCAGTGTTTCATGTCGTACGTTGTTAGTGCATCCTGTTCACCTCAGCACAACGATCGACCGCGCCCAGTACACAACAAAACAACATGGAGGTTTCGTTATCCCGCGCAATAAAAATGCAATCGGAAAGGAATATCATTAGTGCGGTCCACAGGTTGGTAGAAGGTTTCAACAACCCACCTGTTTGAAAGCGTCAGAAGACTGTAGTTGCCACCGAAGTGTTAACGGCAAGCTCTAGATGAATACGGCGAGCACCCTCGCCCTTGAGGGGGGGCCTGACTGTTTTGCTGTGATCGCCATCGAGATACGGTGGTTTCTGTGTTAGAATGGACCCTTTCGAATAATACACCCTAACATTAATTATGTACCCTTCGGCCCCATCGCTATCTGCAGCATTTGCCAATCATGCTCGTCACGGCCTTGATGTGCCGCATTGGACCCATTGCAGCGAAGAAGTGCAAAGCGGTCAAGGATGAAGGAGCCGTTCCACGTCTAGGGCCGAACGGCGACGTCGATATTCCGGCACTATCGGCATTGTCGCTCGGGGGACCTATAGGGTTGACGACCAATAGCCAGGCGCGTGGGGAGCCTGTGCCAGACACGGAGTGCACACAAGACAAAACGTACAATGCGTGGCGCCTATCCTCTGTTGACCTGCCTGTTCAGCGATTCACTTATTTCTACAGGCTCCTACACGTTTCTCAGTTCCAAACGCGGGAAGCGGGGGTCTTTGACGCGGCTGATGTTGTAGCCCTTGCTGGCGAGACGTTGAGTGCGTTGCGACGGCGGGGCCGGTATTCCGTTGAACTGCTCGAGGTGGTGTCAGTGATTCACGCACGTCTTACATCGTTCCTAGACGGGGGTCGAGTACCTGAGGCCGACATAAACAAGAATATTGCTAGACGAGACTTCCTGAGGGACGTACTCGCCACGGCGGTGGGGTCGACAACAGGCGAGGCACCGACACTCCCCGCCTTCTACAGAGAGGCACCTCAGCTGGAGCCCTATGAAGATGTCGTTTCGAAGTCAGCTACGGAGTTAGCTATGGTGGCCTACGCCGAGGTGGGTTTCTTTTGTTTTTGTTCCTTGTTTCGTGTCGTTTCTGACCGGGACCGACTGCCAGGTCCAAGCACTCTTCTTGTGTGGAGTGCTTCCAGGTTCAAGTTCATTGCTCTTGGTGTGCTTATCCGGTATCCGAAGGCAAAAAAAAACGCACGTAGAAAAACCCACACCCAAGCTACACGAACTCATCGCCCCCTTACACCTTCGAGCACTATCATCGCATCATCTGACGTTTTCGCCGTGTGGTCTTGGTCTTGTTGGGACGGGAGTGTCAACTGTTTTGGTGTGGCGGGTGTGTGGGCTTACGTGAACCAGGCCAAGGAGAACTTCATTGCGACAAAGCTACAGCCGGCGGACGATTCGAGGAAAGCACTAGCAGGTAAGTCGAAGCCGGCCATGCGGTCATGTAGAGATTGTCCGTGATGCTAAACGAAAACGGTAGTACCATTGTTATTTAGTACGTAGTTCTTGTCGTTTGACATGTGTTTACATTATATTTTCAAAACAAAGAAGTAAACCTCAGACGTAGAACTCGCCTATTTTAACGTATTATCCACAATGTATGTGGGGGGGGGGGTTGACGGAGAAGGTATGTCTCATCACGAGTGTTCGCGGTAATCGCGCAGGCCTGAACAAGAAGGGGGCCACTATTCATGATGTAAGTCGTCGAGTCTACAAGAAGGTGGCGCCAATATGACTATGATGCGCCAATAAGGGGCATTTCTAACGGCACATGTTTGGCAAATTATTGGCCAAAATAACAAGTTTATGGAAATGTGGACTTGCCAAAACAGCCCAGAACTATCCAAAACTTCATCTGGATATTTACGTTCTGGTTCGTCCGCAAGTCTATGGAAAGTGATATTTGCTGTTTATTTGCGATTTTAGCCCAATAATGCTTACGCAAGGTTGTACAAACCAGAGCACCCCACGACGCCCCACGCTGGACTCGCTCTAACCTGTGGAATAGCGGTAGATACGAAGGATACCGGCGTTTTAGATAACAGCGATGATAGGGCTGGCGACACTGGCCGTGAGCTGTGGGTGGATGGGACATGGGTATCGTTTTGCGCGGGGGGTAAAACAGAATCACAAACAGCAGCCGTCCCAGCTTTTCCCAGTAGCCCCAGTGATATCAAAGGGATTTTGGCCGCGGTGGAAGAACTGCCGCCCTCTGAGGTACGTTGACTGCGCCGGGAGTCCTTTTTGTTGCAGCATTTACTCCATAGAGCGCGTCGGCGTGCCGTCGGCTACCTGCTGCTGCTGCTGTAAGGGGTTTGACGAGAAATCTAAGGGTGTTATGTTGTGAATACATGCCAAATATTGCCACATATGCAGTGTTTCACGATAGAAGGTTATGGCAACTTTATGGGAAGTATGACTCGCCAAAATAGCAGGTATTTGGCTATTTGATTCAGTCGTTAGAAACGACCTAACAAGTGTGTTGCCCACGAAGTATTACAGCTATGATGCTCTTGACTACTCAGTGCGGTGTGCGTCACGAAGTGAAGCGCGGGCGTCATCCTATTTTTTTCCCCCTCAACTGCGCCACGCCCGCCCCCCGCCAAGTCGTTCCGAGGTCGAAAGGGGAGCCAACTATAACTAAAACATCTGCCGCAGTACAATCAAACAACATGAAAACATCCTGACAGGGGTTCATAGAACATGTGTGTTAAATTCGTCGCCATTGCACAAAAATAAAGCTGGGGCGGTAAGCCTGGTTCCGCCTGTAAATGAAATGACATTCCTTTCCGATGGCACTCATGAAGACATTTCTTACTGCGATACCTTCCCCATGGGCGTATTGTTAGTCCTAGGCTGATTTCTTCCCTTGCCTTCTGCCGCGTTTTATTCAGTTCGCGCTTTGCGATCAGGAGCACCGTTTGGGGCGGCCGTGTATCGCCCGAAGGCCCTACAAATTTGGGCCGCTAATGGGAACCCCGGTATGAGCGCGAACACGGAGGGCAAGGTAGATGGATTCGGCATCTCCTTCAACATCACACCATCCGAGGATCGTCCCGAGTCGATGTCACGCGTTCCGCATCCGTACAACGGAGCTGTTGAGGGACCTTATTTCGGTCCCGATGCATTGCACGACGGCAATCACGGCGCTGCTTGCCGCGAGAAGTACTGTGGCCTCAATTCTTGCGCACAGCTCAACGGAGTGAACGTCAATGCCCATGAGCAGAATCATTCCAAGAAGAAGAGATACTTGCGAATGCTCAATACCATGGGCTTTGACCGGTTCACGTTTTCCTTAACCCTCATAAACGAGAGAGAGAATGAACGTATCAACAAAACCTCGTTCGACACCATGGTCAAAAATTTCCAAGGCCACCCTCACGACACCTTGACTAAATGCCAAATCCATCTGTATTGGCTCGGCCGCTGCTGGTGCGACAGGCCACTACGCCGATGGTTTACTCAGTTCGGTATCGTGCGTCTGGGTTTTATTGAGTAAGATATGTGCCTCTAGAACATCACGCGGCGAAGGTACCGCATACCGGCGACGTTGTTCTGTCCTTGTACGTCGTGAAAACTACAAGTATTGCTTTCGAGTAGGTGCGCGGAGGATCCGTAGGAGGTTCGGGGGTGTTATCGAGGAGGGGGGTGAATGGTTATGGTGGGTGGGTTGGTGGTGTTGAGATTGGGCCCTGGGGGTGGGGGGTTGGGGAACGTCTCCGTCCCTCGAAACACAAACGTCTGAGGCCTGGGTGTTTCATCATTATCGTGCTTCACTTTTTTGGCAGTTCTGTTGCGCCCTCCCCGGGATGGGGGAGGGACCCCCCCCCCTTAATGCGTCGTGTTAACCCTAAGTTGAAGACGGTTTTGTGTAGCCGGGGATGTTATTCGCGTACCCGTTGTTGGGCTTCCATTGTCATGAAAGGTGCGTTTCTACACGGGGTCTGACACCACCAATATACCTATCACCAATATACCTTTTAAAAGTGTAATTTAGGGTTATGTATGTCTACGCCGTTCTTTCTGGTGCCGCCTTTGCAGCGTTGTTTTTATGTATTTACTACAGCAATATGGAAAGCCACAGTCTTTTATGTTTGTTTTGTACTTCGTATAATTTGGATAGCGGAATTTAGTAGATGAATGTACCCAAACACACCACATGTTTACGCTCCCATAAACAAATACACATTTGTAGTTAAGAATGATACGTGCTTGTTGAGTGTTGGGTGGATTGGTGAACAGTTGTTTTACGTTGGTGGTTGTGGGTGATGCGTGATGACCGTCAATATGGGCAGGTGTGTTGTTTGTCGCTTTGTATCGACAGTGTTCACCGCAGGAAAAGTCGGCGTCTATCGCCCCCGACGCCGTTTCAGCGGTCGTACAACCACTTGTTTTGATATACTCTTTTTTTTAATATACGTCATTCACATCATAGGTACACCTGACACCTACCCGGTGCCTGGCATTTATTTATTTCAGTCGGGCTGGTTGTTGTGGTGTCGTTTGTATTTTTTTTTTGTCAACGTTGTCTTTTGTGTGTTAGATAAGCCGTAGAGGTTCGCGTAGGGCCCGCATGTGGACGTGCCTTGACGGGCATGGTAACAGAAGAGGTGAAACGGGCGTCCCCCGCCGCGCACGCACGCCCACGTCGTACAGGGAGTGCGAAAAAAAAATAGCGGACAGGCGTTGTGAGGTTTGTGAGGGTGGGGAATAAATGTTGCTGCTTGTATTGCTCCAGCGATGGAAGCTGCAAGTACAGGAACCGAGGGCATGCGGTTCGTTCTTTATTTGTTATCTGTCTTCAGGCGCACTGGGCAACGGCACGCTTGTAGATGTGAGTAACTGCCTTTGGGGCAGGGCTCTCCCTTCGGACTTGTGTCCAAGTCATACTACGATGGAGTTATCACATAACCTCTATAATATTTGATGAATATCGGGGCCACTTAACCCTAAATCGTGAGAATGCCAAGGTTATGTGGGAAAAGTATGACGGGGGCAATAGTAAAAACGACCAAATATTGTTCGTAAAAATATGCGAATACATCGGTTTTTATGATAGTCGTAGGTCCAATATAGAACTACATACTTAGATCACAACCCCTGAGCGTGCTCGGTTGGTGCATCCCTGGCCTCTCAGAGCTCCCACTTCCAAACCGCCTCCTTTTATGGTCCAGCAGTTCTTTGTTTTCTCGGTCCTTTCTTCCTTTTTTCTTTTTTGTTTAGTGTGCGTGCGTGTTCTCCGACCACGGCATCGCGGGAGGACCCGGCACCGTCGCGAGTGCCAGCGGGTGCTGGCGGGTAGAGGGGGGGTTGCAAGGAGCGCGGTCGCCGCTTTCGTGTCTAGGCGTCGCGTGTGCCTCGAGACACGAGGGATGCATGAACGGGCTTTGTCTGGCTTCGATTGATGATTGTTGATAGAGTATGTACGAGTTTATAAAGGTCGTTCGGGAGGGCAAGATAATATTCAAGCTGTGCTTATTTTTGCGACCATGCTGAAGTTGAAAGAGGGGGGTGTGCAGTTTGAACACCAACATTATCGAGCTGGCGAACGACGGCCACGGTGAGCACCGGGCTTCACGCGGGGCGGGCGACGGGGCTGATTGTGGCAGAGAGTGATAAAAGCTTTACCCGGACCGCATCGGTAGCGAGGTGGTCGCGTGAGGGGCGGGCGGCGTACGAGGCTGAGAGAAAAGCTCTTCTGTGCGATTTTTTCCAGTAGGCGTTGATTTTTTTTTTTTCTTCTTTTTGACCGGGTGTAAGGTGTTTCAATCAGGCAGAAAAATATTACACGAGAGGGGACGGGGATTTTTTTCCTTTCCGAGTTCTCGGTGTCATCTTCATTGTTTTTGCTGCTGTGCCGTGCTGTGCTTTCGCTTTCTTCGTACATACAGTACAGACATAGAGCATATCGAAAGAAGAAATAAGTACAGACAGTAGTACCCTACCTGGGGTATGTACGTACGTACGACATCCGCGACGCGAAGCGTATATGTGGCATCCAAGCTGACGTCGGAGCTCTTTTTTCCTGAAGCATGGCGGCGGGACTCTTGGCATTATCAAGTCGCCGGTTTGCAATTGCGATCCTTGAAAACACTAAACTCAATCGTGGACCTCTGTTCGCTTCGCATAATTTGATGTACTTTTTTCCTTCCTGAGCGAGCGTAGCGGGCGGCGTAGGCCGCCCGCGGAGCGAAGCGCCTTGTGAAGTCATATTTTATACTATACCTGGGTAGTGAATTTATTCATCGATCAAAAATGATATCTGTGCTGAAGTATTTTTCTGACAAGGTTTTCCACTGTCAGAATTCGACGTTGCGGTGCACCAGCAACGAAAAACCGACAAAATCTGTGCTTTGGACGACGCTTGTAAACATACGATGCTCGTTTCACCAAAAGACGCGATCCCACATGTCCTTGCCGCGTGTATACAGCTCGGCAGTGTAAAACAATGGTATTTATTTCTTACCGTTACGAAACCCCTCTAGGACAAGGTTTTTCACTATTAGAATTCGACGTTACCATGCACCAGCAACGAAAAACCGACACAATCTGTGCTTTGGACGACGCTTGTAAACATACGATGCTCGTTTCACCAAAAGACGCGATCCCACATGTCCTTGCCGCGCGTATACAGCTTGGCAGTGTAAAAAAATGGTATTTATTCCTTAGCGTTACGAAACCCCTCTAGGACAAGGTTTAATAGGTGAATCATGAATGGTGCTGTCGGCCCAGTTGACGGGGCTCTCAGAATGAAGGCAGGCGGCCTAGACCGGCCTGTTAGTTCATGTGTATTATCGTGCACGTTGAGGAGAAGAAGAAGTAGTTCTCGAAGTAGTTGTCGAAGTGGAAGGGGGCTCGGCGCGAGCCCATACCAACACGAATTTCTGAAAAGGGAACCACCTTGGTCAAGTGAAACCATAACTCAAAGCCAAATTCCCATACGTATCTCCCAATATTCCCGCATTGTCCCGCCAGATCCCCGTACCAGATCCAAATCTCCGTACCACATCTCCGAATAACTATTACTGCTGTCACAAGGATAGTGATGTCATGAGTACATCTTTCACTCCCCCTGCTCGTGCCATCACTTTCCGCTATCTCAATGCAATAACAGGGAAAAGTCCATAATATATCCTCCGTGCAATACTCTTGATAAAATCATGCATTCTCACAACTATAGTCAACAGGCTAGATACACCACAAAGTACAATAGTCCGTAGACTAGATAAATGTAAACTCAAACTATAGCCTCTGCTAGATCCCCGATCACTTTTAATACGATGTCAAACTTCTCAACACAACCTGTCTCTATCATATCGGTCATCCTCAAAGCACAAACAACTCAATTCGAATAAAATATAATGTCACCAAATAATGGGTGATCAATCCATAATCGTCCCCATCAGTCTCAATTTCAAACGCAAATTGTTCAATCATCAAACACACCCACAAAGTAACGCCAAGTTATCGTACAGAGAAAATGTCCTGTCCAACACTCCTCTATAATATGTCTTTCCTTCTCTATGCTCTCTTAATTCCTCCCCATAAAATCCACTATCGAGCACATACTACTGCAGTGTCCTCGACACAAGTTTTCGCCTCACGAATCCAAGTCAAATATCAAACATATAATTCCTCCTCACGAATATCATCACATAAAAATAGAAAACACGAAATCCCCAAGACTCTGAAAACCAAACACGTTAGATACGGTGGCGAATACCGCACCAGCAATAATCAAATCATCACACAACTAAGTCGGAATCCCAAACGACATGGCACTACTTGCAATTAGATACCACAATTTCAAGACTCTTTATGATCCAAAATATCACCACAAAAACATGTTCAATCAGTCTTCCAACACGCAGTCCTTTCCAAAAACAACACAGAAAGCACTATCCCTCACTCCAGATATTCATGACAATGCCCCTGTGGAATTCAAACGCCTCCCTGGTTAGTGCCTTTGTGAGAAAATCAGCATGCTGATACGCCGACGGCACTAGAATCACCTTGAACTCGTCCCTCTCCACCAATTTCTTAAGAAAGTGGTGGCGCACATCGATATGTTTAGAGTACGAGTTGGTGATAGGGTGTTGCGAGCAAGATAAATAGCCCCCTCATTATCCTCAACAATATCACCACAGAAATTACTACAAGTAGTACAATATCCCCCCTTCTATCTCGGTGGTCGAAAGCGTGACACGTATCTGTGTCCTCGAGTACCAGCACACGCAGGCACCTGCGCATGTGATAACTCCACCTGAGGTGGACTTCCTGTCCGTGGCTTGCCTTTCTGAAAAGTAATACAGAAATCACTCCAGAGTTACTAATTTATATCCCCCCAGTTTGAAGTACAATAACATTCATACGTATAAGTAATAATGCTATGTAGGAAAAATGAAGAATCATCAGACCTACTCGTATGTCACGTACATGTAAGAAAGCACACAAACGCTATTTAAAATAGTCATCGTGACCTACAACAGAGCAGTAAATAGCGCTTCGCATCTCGAGAATTGGGAGTAGGCCAACGAAACCTGTATTAATCTGGTGCAAAATAAGGGAAGCCTTCTCCACCCCAGTTCCAGCGCCCTCTACCGTCTGTGTCCACGTTCGCCCCACAACCACCTTGCTGCTCCACCCTCCTTCATGGCCTTTTCCAGCGTTTGCCCCTAGCGTCATTGCTCGCGCCAGCTGGTGTGCCAGATCTTGTTCACCGGATGTCAGCCGCGGTTCATCTCGTGCATGTGCTGCCGATGACTCTGCTCGCGTGTCCGCCCCATGTGGTAAGCCTGCGTTGGCCCCGAAGGTCTTTGCTCGGGCCAGCTGGTGTGCCAGATCTTGTCCACCGGATGTCAGCCGCGGTTCATCTCGTGCATGCGCTGCCAATGACTCTTCTCGCGTGTCCGCCCCGTGTAGCAAGCCTGACGCAGGAATGTCGGACCGCGCTGACGCGGCTGCCTCCTGCTGCTCTTGTTCCTTTTCATGTTGTACATTGAGAAGCTTCACCTCCGCTGCGTCCTTGGCGAAGTGCGCCTCCCTGATCTACTGCTGTGCCGAGGAGGGAATGGCGTCCCATCGCTCATACTAAGGGGAGAAGTCGTATGTAGAAGACATGTATCACTGCCAACCGCCAACCACAGGCTGTGGTTTCGCACAACACTCACCCACGATCACGAGACACTAGTGGAATAGGTGAATCATGAATGGTGCTGTCGGCCCAGTTGACGGGGCTCTCAGAATGAAGGCAGGCGGCCTAGACCGGCCTGTTAGTTCATGTGTATTATCGTGCACGTTGAGGAGAAGAAGAAGTAGTTCTCGAAGTAGTTGTCGAAGTGGAAGGGGGCTCGGCGCGAGCCCATACCAACACGAATTTCTGAAAAGGGAACCACCTTGGTCAAGTGAAACCATAACTCAAAGCCAAATTCCCACACGTATCTCCCAATATTCCCGCATTGTCCCGCCAGATCTCCGTACCAGATCCAAATCTCCGTACCACATCTCCGAATAACTATTACTGCTGTCACAAGGATAGTGATCTCATGAGTACATCTTTCAAGGTTTTCCACTGTCATAATACGAAGTTGCGATGCATCAGTAACAATAAACCGACAACAGATGTGCTTCGGACGATGCTGGTACACATACGATGCTCGTTTCACCAAAAGACACGATTCCACATGTCTTTGCCCCACCTAAACAGCTTTGCAGTAGCTTAACAGCGTCTCTTTTCCTTACCCTTACCAAACCGCTCTAGGACAAAGGTTTTCCACTGTCCTAATACGACGTTGCGGTGCACCAGCAACGATAAAACGACAAGAGATGTGCTTCGGACGATGCTTGTACACATACGATGCTCGTTTCACCAAAGGACACGCTCCCACATGTCCTTGCCGCACGTAAACAGCTTTGCAGTGGGTTAACAGCGTCTCTTTTCCTTCCCGTTACCAAACCCCTCTAGGTCGAAGGTTTTCCACTGTAATAATACGAAGTTGCGATGCACCAGTAACGACAAACCGACAACAGCTGTGCTTCGGACGATGCTTGTACACATACGATGCTCGTTTCACCAAAAGACACGCTCCCACATGTCCTTGCCGCACTTGAACAGCGTTGCGGTGGGTTAACAGCGTCTCTTTTTCTTACCCTGACAAAACCCCTCTAGGACAAAGGTTTTCCACTGTAATAATACGAAGTTGCGATGCACCAGTAACGATAAACCGACAACAGATGTGCTTCGGACGATGCTTGTACACATACGATGCTCGTTTCACCGAAAGTCACGCTCCCACATATCCTTGCCGCACTTAAACAGCTTTGCAGTGGGTTAACAGCGTCTCTTTTCCTTACCCTTATCAAACACCTCTAGGATAAAGGTTTTCCACTGTCATAATACGAAGTTGCGGTGCACCAGTAACGATAAAACGACAAGAGATGTGCTTCGGACGATGCTTGTACACATACGATGCTGGTTGCACCAAAAGACACGCTTTCACGTATCCTTGCCGCACTAAAACAGCTTTGCAGTGGGTCAATAGCAAATCTTTCCCTTACCCTTACCAAACGCCTCAAGGACGAGGTTTTCCACTTTCATAATACGACGTTGCGATGCACCAGTAACGAACAACTGACAACAGATGTGCTTCGGACGATATTTGTACACATACGATGCTCGTTTCACCAAAAGACACGCTCCCACATGCCCTTGCCGCACTTAAACAGCTTTGCAGTGGGTTAACAGCGTCTCTTTTCCTTACCGATACCCAACCCCACTAAGACAAAGGTTTTCCACTGTCATAATACGAAGTTGCGGTGCACCAGTAACGATCAACCGACAACAGATGTGCTTCGGACGATGCTTGTACACATACGATGCTCGTTTCACCAAAATACACGCTCCCACATGTCCTTGCCGCACGTAAATAGCTTTGCAGTGGGTTAACCGCGTCTCTTTCCCTTACCCTTACCAAACCCTTCTAGGACGAGGTTTTCCACTGTAATAATACGAAGTTGCGATGCACCAGTAGCGATAAACCAACAACAGATGTGCTTCGGACGATGCTTGTACACATACGATGCTCGTTTCACCGAAAGTCACGCTCCCACATATCCTTGCCGCACACAAACAGCTTTGCAGTGGGTTAACAGCGTCTCTTTTCCTTACCCTTATCAAACACCTCTAAGATAATAGTTTCCCACTGTCATAATACGAAGTTGCGGTGCACCAGTAACGATAAACAACAAGAGATGTGCTTCGGACGATGCTTGTACACATATGATGCTGGTTGCACCAAAAGACACGCTTTCACGTATCCTTGCCGCACTCAAACAGCTTTGCAGTGGGTTAACAGCATATCTTTCCCTTACCCTTACCAAACGCCTCTAGGACGAGGTTTGCCACTTTCATAAGACGACGTTGCGATGCACCAGTAACGAACAACCGACAACAGATGTGCTTCGGACGATATTTGTACACATACGATGCTCGTTTCACCAAAAGACACGCTCCCACATGTCCTTGCCGCACTTAAACAGCTTCGCAGTGGGTTAACAGCGTCTCTTTTCCTTACCGATACCCAACCCCACTAAGACAAAGGTTTTCCACCGTCATAATACGAAGTTGCGGTGCACCAGTAACGATCAACCGACAACAGCTGTGCTTCGGACGATGCTTGTACACATACGATGCTCGTTTCACCAAAATACACGCTCCCACATGTCCTTGCCGCACGTAAATAGCTTTGCAGTGGGTTAACCGCGTCTCTTTCCCTTACCCTTACCAAACCCCTCTAGGACGAGGTTTTCCACTGTAATAATACGAAGTTGCGATGCACCAGTAGCGATAAACCGACAACAGATGTGCTTCGGACGATGCTTGTACACATACGATGCTCGTTTCACCGAAAGTCACGCTCCCACATATCCTTGCCGCACACAAACAGCTTTGCAGTGGGTTAACAGCGTCTCTTTTCCTTACCCTTATCAAACACCTCTAGGATAATAGTTTCCCACTGTCATAATACGAAGTTGCGGTGCACCAGTAACGATAAAACGACAAGAGATGTGCTTCGGACGATGCTTGTACACATATGATGCTGGTTGCACCAAAAGACACGCTTTCACGTATCCTTGCCGCACTAAAACAGCTTTGCAGTGGGTCAACAGCATATCTTTCCCTTACCCTTACCAAACGCCTCTAGGACGAGGTTTGCCACTTTCATAATACGACGTTGCGATGCACCAGTAACGATAAACGGACAACAGATGTGCTTCGGAATATTTGTACACATACGATGCTCGTTTCACCAAAATACACGCTCCCACATGTCCTTGCCGCACTTAAACAGCTTTGCAGTGGGTTAACAGCGTCTCTTTTCCTTACCCTTACCCAACCCCACTAGGACAAAGGTTTTCCACTGTCATAATACGAAGTTGCGGTGCACCAGTAACGATAAACCGACAACAGATGTGCTTCGGACGATGCTTGTACACATACGATGCTCGTTGCACCGAAAGTCACGCTCCCACATATCCTTGCCGCACTTAAACAGCTTTGCAGTGGGTTAACAACGTCTCTTTTCCTTACCCTTACCCAACCCCACTAGGACAAAGGTTTTCCACTGTCATAATACGAAGTTGCGGTGCACCAGTAACGATAAACCGACAACAGATGTGCTTCGGACGATGCTTGTACACATACGATGCTCGTTGCACCGAAAGTCACGCTCCCACATATCCTTGCCGCACTTAAACAGCTTTGCAGTGGGTTAACAGCGTCTCTTTTCCTAACCCTTATCAAACACCTCTAGGATAATAGTTTCCCACTGTCATAATACGAAGTTGCGGTGCACCAGTAACGATAAAACGACAACAGATGTGCTTCGGACGATGCTTGTACACATACGATGCTCGTTTCACACAAAGACACGCTTCCACATGCCCTTGCCGCACATAAACAGCTTTGCAGTGGGTTAACAGCGTCTCTTTTCCTTACCGTTACGAAACCCCTCTAGGACAAAGGTTTTCCACCGTCATAATACGAAGTTGCGATGCACCAGTAACGATAAACCGACGAGAGATGTGCTTCGGACGATACTTGTACACCTACGATGTTCGTTTCACGAAAATTCACGCTCCCACATGTCCTTGCCGCACTTATACAGCTTTGCAGTGGGTTAACAGCGTCTCTTTTCCTTACCCTTACCAAACCACTCTAGGACAAAGGTTTTTCACTGTCATAGTACGAAGTTGCGGTGCACCAGTAACGATAAACCGACAACAGATGTGCTTCGGACGATGCTTGTACACATACGATGCTCGTTTCACCAAAAGACACGCTTTCACGTATCTTTGCCGCACTAAAACAGCTTTGCAGTGGGTTAACAGCATCTCTTTCCCTTACCCTTACCAAACGCCTCTAGGACGAGGTTTGCCACTTTCATAATACGACGTTGCGATGCACCAGTAACGATAACCCGACAACAGATGTGCTTCGGACGATGCTTGTACACATACGATGCTCGTTTCACCAAAAGACACGCTCCCACATGTCCTTGCCGCACTTAAACATCTTTGCAGTGGGTTAACAGCGTCTCTTTTCCTTACCGTTACCCAACCCCACTAGGACAAAGGTTTTCCACTGTCATAATACGAAGTTGCGGTGCACCAGTAACGATAAACCGACAAGAGATGTTCTTCGGACGATACTTGTACACATACGATGCTCGTTTCACAAAAAGACACGCTCCCACATGTCCTTGCCGCATTTAAACAGCTTTGCAGTGGGTTAACCGCGTCTCTTTCCCTTACCCTTACCTAACCCCTCTAGGACGAGGTTTTCCACTTTCAGAATACGACGTTGCGATGCACCAGTAACGATAAAACGACAAGAGATGTGCTTCGGACGATAGTTGTACACATACGATGCTCATTTCACCAAAGGACACTCTTCCACATGCCCTTGCCGCACACAAACAGCTTTGCAGTGGGTTAACAGCGTCTCTTTTCCTTACCGTTACGAAACCCCTCTAGGACAAAGGTTTTCCACTGTTATCATACGAAGTTGCGATGCATTAGCAACGAGAAACCGACTAGAGATGTGCTTCGGACGATGCTGTTACACATAAGATGCTCGGTTTACCAAAAGACACGCTTCAACGAGTCTTTGCCGCACTTGAACAGCTTCGCAGTGGGTTAACAGCGTCTCTTTTCCTTACCCTTATCAAACCCCTCGAGGACAAAGGTTTTCCACCGTCATAATACGAAGTTGCGATGCACCAGTAACGATAAACCGACGAGAGATGTGCTTCGGACGATACTTGTACACCTACGATGCTCGTTTCACGAAAATACACGCTCCCACATTTCCTTGCCGCACTTAAACAGCTTTGCAGTGGGTTAACAGCGTCTCTTTTCCTTACCCTTACCAAACCCCTCTAGGACAAAGGTTTTTCACTATCATAGTACGAAGTTGCGGTGCACCAGTAACGATAAAACGACAAGAGATGTGCTTCGGACGATGCTTGTACACATACGATGCTCGTTTCACCGAAAGTCACGCTCCCACATATCCTTGCCGCACACAAACAGCTTTGCAGTGGGTTAACAGCGTCTCTTTTCCTTACCCTTATCAAACACCTCTAGGATAATAGTTTCCCACTGTCATAATACGAAGTTGCGGTGCACCAGTAACGATAAAACGACAAGAGATGTGCTTCGGACGATGCTTGTACACATATGATGCTGGTTGCACCAAAAGACACGCTTTCACGTATCCTTGCCGCACTAAAACAGCTTTGCAGTGGGTCAACAGCATATCTTTCCCTTACCCTTACCAAACGCCTCTAGGACGAGGTTTGCCACTTTCATAATACGACGTTGCGATGCACCAGTAACGATAAACGGACAACAGATGTGCTTCGGAATATTTGTACACATACGATGCTCGTTTCACCAAAATACACGCTCCCACATGTCCTTGCCGCACTTAAACAGCTTTGCAGTGGGTTAACAGCGTCTCTTTTCCTTACCCTTACCCAACCCCACTAGGACAAAGGTTTTCCACTGTCATAATACGAAGTTGCGGTGCACCAGTAACGATAAACCGACAACAGATGTGCTTCGGACGATGCTTGTACACATACGATGCTCGTTGCACCGAAAGTCACGCTCCCACATATCCTTGCCGCACTTAAACAGCTTTGCAGTGGGTTAACAACGTCTCTTTTCCTTACCCTTACCCAACCCCACTAGGACAAAGGTTTTCCACTGTCATAATACGAAGTTGCGGTGCACCAGTAACGATAAACCGACAACAGATGTGCTTCGGACGATGCTTGTACACATACGATGCTCGTTGCACCGAAAGTCACGCTCCCACATATCCTTGCCGCACTTAAACAGCTTTGCAGTGGGTTAACAGCGTCTCTTTTCCTAACCCTTATCAAACACCTCTAGGATAATAGTTTCCCACTGTCATAATACGAAGTTGCGGTGCACCAGTAACGATAAAACGACAACAGATGTGCTTCGGACGATGCTTGTACACATACGATGCTCGTTTCACACAAAGACACGCTTCCACATGCCCTTGCCGCACATAAACAGCTTTGCAGTGGGTTAACAGCGTCTCTTTTCCTTACCGTTACGAAACCCCTCTAGGACAAAGGTTTTCCACCGTCATAATACGAAGTTGCGATGCACCAGTAACGATAAACCGACGAGAGATGTGCTTCGGACGATACTTGTACACCTACGATGTTCGTTTCACGAAAATTCACGCTCCCACATGTCCTTGCCGCACTTATACAGCTTTGCAGTGGGTTAACAGCGTCTCTTTTCCTTACCCTTACCAAACCACTCTAGGACAAAGGTTTTTCACTGTCATAGTACGAAGTTGCGGTGCACCAGTAACGATAAACCGACAACAGATGTGCTTCGGACGATGCTTGTACACATACGATGCTCGTTTCACCAAAAGACACGCTTTCACGTATCTTTGCCGCACTAAAACAGCTTTGCAGTGGGTTAACAGCATCTCTTTCCCTTACCCTTACCAAACGCCTCTAGGACGAGGTTTGCCACTTTCATAATACGACGTTGCGATGCACCAGTAACGATAACCCGACAACAGATGTGCTTCGGACGATGCTTGTACACATACGATGCTCGTTTCACCAAAAGACACGCTCCCACATGTCCTTGCCGCACTTAAACATCTTTGCAGTGGGTTAACAGCGTCTCTTTTCCTTACCGTTACCCAACCCCACTAGGACAAAGGTTTTCCACTGTCATAATACGAAGTTGCGGTGCACCAGTAACGATAAACCGACAAGAGATGTTCTTCGGACGATACTTGTACACATACGATGCTCGTTTCACAAAAAGACACGCTCCCACATGTCCTTGCCGCATTTAAACAGCTTTGCAGTGGGTTAACCGCGTCTCTTTCCCTTACCCTTACCTAACCCCTCTAGGACGAGGTTTTCCACTTTCAGAATACGACGTTGCGATGCACCAGTAACGATAAAACGACAAGAGATGTGCTTCGGACGATAGTTGTACACATACGATGCTCATTTCACCAAAGGACACTCTTCCACATGCCCTTGCCGCACACAAACAGCTTTGCAGTGGGTTAACAGCGTCTCTTTTCCTTACCGTTACGAAACCCCTCTAGGACAAAGGTTTTCCACTGTTATCATACGAAGTTGCGATGCATTAGCAACGAGAAACCGACTAGAGATGTGCTTCGGACGATGCTGTTACACATAAGATGCTCGGTTTACCAAAAGACACGCTTCAACGAGTCTTTGCCGCACTTGAACAGCTTCGCAGTGGGTTAACAGCGTCTCTTTTCCTTACCCTTATCAAACCCCTCGAGGACAAAGGTTTTCCACCGTCATAATACGAAGTTGCGATGCACCAGTAACGATAAACCGACGAGAGATGTGCTTCGGACGATACTTGTACACCTACGATGCTCGTTTCACGAAAATACACGCTCCCACATTTCCTTGCCGCACTTAAACAGCTTTGCAGTGGGTTAACAGCGTCTCTTTTCCTTACCCTTACCAAACCCCTCTAGGACAAAGGTTTTTCACTATCATAGTACGAAGTTGCGGTGCACCAGTAACGATAAAACGACAAGAGATGTGCTTCGGACGATGCTTGTACACATACGATGCTCGTTTCACCGAAAGTCACGCTCCCACATATCCTTGCCGCACACAAACAGCTTTGCAGTGGGTTAACAGCGTCTCTTTTCCTTACCCTTATCAAACACCTCTAGGATAATAGTTTCCCACTGTCATAATACGAAGTTGCGGTGCACCAGTAACGATAAAACGACAAGAGATGTGCTTCGGACGATGCTTGTACACATATGATGCTGGTTGCACCAAAAGACACGCTTTCACGTATCCTTGCCGCACTAAAACAGCTTTGCAGTGGGTCAACAGCATATCTTTCCCTTACCCTTACCAAACGCCTCTAGGACGAGGTTTGCCACTTTCATAATACGACGTTGCGATGCACCAGTAACGATAAACGGACAACAGATGTGCTTCGGAATATTTGTACACATACGATGCTCGTTTCACCAAAATACACGCTCCCACATGTCCTTGCCGCACTTAAACAGCTTTGCAGTGGGTTAACAGCGTCTCTTTTCCTTACCCTTACCCAACCCCACTAGGACAAAGGTTTTCCACTGTCATAATACGAAGTTGCGGTGCACCAGTAACGATAAACCGACAACAGATGTGCTTCGGACGATGCTTGTACACATACGATGCTCGTTGCACCGAAAGTCACGCTCCCACATATCCTTGCCGCACTTAAACAGCTTTGCAGTGGGTTAACAACGTCTCTTTTCCTTACCCTTACCCAACCCCACTAGGACAAAGGTTTTCCACTGTCATAATACGAAGTTGCGGTGCACCAGTAACGATAAACCGACAACAGATGTGCTTCGGACGATGCTTGTACACATACGATGCTCGTTGCACCGAAAGTCACGCTCCCACATATCCTTGCCGCACTTAAACAGCTTTGCAGTGGGTTAACAGCGTCTCTTTTCCTAACCCTTATCAAACACCTCTAGGATAATAGTTTCCCACTGTCATAATACGAAGTTGCGGTGCACCAGTAACGATAAAACGACAACAGATGTGCTTCGGACGATGCTTGTACACATACGATGCTCGTTTCACACAAAGACACGCTTCCACATGCCCTTGCCGCACATAAACAGCTTTGCAGTGGGTTAACAGCGTCTCTTTTCCTTACCGTTACGAAACCCCTCTAGGACAAAGGTTTTCCACCGTCATAATACGAAGTTGCGATGCACCAGTAACGATAAACCGACGAGAGATGTGCTTCGGACGATACTTGTACACCTACGATGTTCGTTTCACGAAAATTCACGCTCCCACATGTCCTTGCCGCACTTATACAGCTTTGCAGTGGGTTAACAGCGTCTCTTTTCCTTACCCTTACCAAACCACTCTAGGACAAAGGTTTTTCACTGTCATAGTACGAAGTTGCGGTGCACCAGTAACGATAAACCGACAACAGATGTGCTTCGGACGATGCTTGTACACATACGATGCTCGTTTCACCAAAAGACACGCTTTCACGTATCTTTGCCGCACTAAAACAGCTTTGCAGTGGGTTAACAGCATCTCTTTCCCTTACCCTTACCAAACGCCTCTAGGACGAGGTTTGCCACTTTCATAATACGACGTTGCGATGCACCAGTAACGATAACCCGACAACAGATGTGCTTCGGACGATGCTTGTACACATACGATGCTCGTTTCACCAAAAGACACGCTCCCACATGTCCTTGCCGCACTTAAACATCTTTGCAGTGGGTTAACAGCGTCTCTTTTCCTTACCGTTACCCAACCCCACTAGGACAAAGGTTTTCCACTGTCATAATACGAAGTTGCGGTGCACCAGTAACGATAAACCGACAAGAGATGTTCTTCGGACGATACTTGTACACATACGATGCTCGTTTCACAAAAAGACACGCTCCCACATGTCCTTGCCGCATTTAAACAGCTTTGCAGTGGGTTAACCGCGTCTCTTTCCCTTACCCTTACCTAACCCCTCTAGGACGAGGTTTTCCACTTTCAGAATACGACGTTGCGATGCACCAGTAACGATAAAACGACAAGAGATGTGCTTCGGACGATAGTTGTACACATACGATGCTCATTTCACCAAAGGACACTCTTCCACATGCCCTTGCCGCACACAAACAGCTTTGCAGTGGGTTAACAGCGTCTCTTTTCCTTACCGTTACGAAACCCCTCTAGGACAAAGGTTTTCCACTGTTATCATACGAAGTTGCGATGCATTAGCAACGAGAAACCGACTAGAGATGTGCTTCGGACGATGCTGTTACACATAAGATGCTCGGTTTACCAAAAGACACGCTTCAACGAGTCTTTGCCGCACTTGAACAGCTTCGCAGTGGGTTAACAGCGTCTCTTTTCCTTACCCTTATCAAACCCCTCGAGGACAAAGGTTTTCCACCGTCATAATACGAAGTTGCGATGCACCAGTAACGATAAACCGACGAGAGATGTGCTTCGGACGATACTTGTACACCTACGATGCTCGTTTCACGAAAATACACGCTCCCACATTTCCTTGCCGCACTTAAACAGCTTTGCAGTGGGTTAACAGCGTCTCTTTTCCTTACCCTTACCAAACCCCTCTAGGACAAAGGTTTTTCACTATCATAGTACGAAGTTGCGGTGCACCAGTAACGATAAAACGACAAGAGATGTGCTTCGGACGATGCTTGTACACATACGATGCTCGTTTCACCAAAAGACACGCTTTCACGTATCCTTGCCCCACTCAAACAGCTGTGCAGTGGGTTAACAGCATCTCCTTCCCTTACCGTTACCAAACGCCTCTAGGACGAGGTTTGCCACTTTCACAATAAGACGTTGCGATGCATCAGTAACTATAACCGGACAACAGATGTGCTTCGGACGATATTTGTACACATACGATGCTCGCTTCACCAAAAGACACGCTCCCACATGTCCTTGCCGCACTTAAACATCTTTGCAGTGGGTTAACAGCGTCTCTTTTCCTAACCGTTAACCAACCCCACTAGGACAAAGGTTTTCCACTGTCATAATACGAAGTTGCGGTGCACCAGTAACGATCAACCGACAACAGATGTGCTTAGGACGATCCTTGTTCACATAGGATGCTCCTATCACCAAAAGACACGATTCCACATGTCCTTGCCGCACTTAAACAGCTTTGCAGTGGGTTAACAGCGTCTTTTTTCCTTACCGTTACCAAACCCCTCTAGGACGAGGTTTCCCACTGTCATAATACGACGTTGCGATGCACCAGTAACGATAAACCGACAAGAGATGTGCTTCGGACGATGCTTGTACACATACAATGCTCGTTTCACCATAATACACGATCCCACGTGCCCTTGCCGCACTCAAACAACTTTGCAGTGGGTTAACAGCGTCTCATTTCCCAACCGTTACGAAACCCCTCTAGGACAAAAGTTTTCCACTGTCATAATACGAAGTTGCGATGCATCAGCAACGAGAAACCGACAAAAGATCTGCTTCGGACGATGCTGTTACACATACGATGCTCGTTTCACCAAAAGACACGCTTCCACGAGTCTTTGCCGCACTTAAACAGCTTTGCAGTGGGTTAACAGCGTCTCTTGTCCTTACCCTTACCAAACCCCTCGAGGACAAAGGTTTTCCACCGTCATAATACGAAGTTGCGATGCACCAGTAACGATAAACCGACAAGAGATGTGCTTCGGACGATACTTGTACACATACGATTCTCGTTTCACTAAAATACACGCACCACATGTCCTTGCCGCACTTAAACAGCTTTGCAGAGGGTTAACAGCGTCTCTTTTCCGTACCCTTACCAAACCCCTCTAGGACAAAGGTTTTCCACTGTCATAATACGAAGTTGCGGTGCACCAGTAACAATAAATCGACAACAGATGTGCTTCGGACGATGCTTGTACACATACGATGCTCGTATCACCAACGGCACTCTCCGACATGTCCTTGCCACACTAAAACAGCTTTGCAGTGGGTTAACAGCGTCTCTTGTCCTTACCCTTACCAAACCCCTCTAGGACGAGCTTTGCCACTTTCATAATATGACGTTGCGATGCACCAGTAACGGCAAACGGACAACCACTGGGCTTCGGACGATGCTTGTACACATACGATGCTCGTTTCACCAAAATACACGCTCCCACATGTCCTTGCGGCACTAAAACAGCTTTGCAGTGGGGTAACAGCATCGTTTTCCCTTACCGTTACGAAACCCCTCTAGGACGAGGTTTGGCACTTTCATAATACGACGTTGCGATGCACCAGTAACGATAAACCGACAACATATGTGCTTCGGACGATGCTTGTACACATACGATGCTCGTTCCACCACAAGACACGCTCCCACATGTCCTTGCCGCACTTAAACAGCTTTGCAGTGGGTTAACTTCGTCTCTTTTCCTTACCGTTACCAAACCCCTCTAGGACAAAGGTTTTCCACTGTCATAATACGAAGTTGCGATGCACCAGTAACGGTACACCGACAAGACATGTGCTTCGGACGATACTTGTACACATACGAAGCTCGTTTCACCAAAAGACACGCTCCCACATGTCCCTGCCGCACTTGAACAGCTTTGCAGTGGGTTAACAGCGTCTCTTTATCGTACCCTTACCAAACCCCTCTAGGACAAAGGTTTTATGCTGTCATAATACGAAGTTGCGGTGCACCAGTAACAATGAAACGACAACATATGTGCTTCGGACGATGCTTGTACACATACGATGCTCGTATCACCAAACGACACTCTCCAACATGTGCTTCCCGCACTTAAACAGCTTTGCAGTGGGTTAACAGCGTCTGTTTTCCTTACCCTTACCAAACCCCTCTAGGACGAGCTTTGCCACTTTCATAATATGAAGTTGCGATGCACCAGTAACGAGAAACCGACAACAGCTGTGCTTCGGACGATGCTTGTACACATACGATGCTCGTTTCACCAAAAAAAACTCTCCCACATGTCGTTGCCGCACTAAAACAGCTTTGCAGTGGGTTAACAGCATCGTTTTCCCTTACCGTTACGAAACCCCTCTAGGACAAGGTTTGGCACTTTCATAATACGACGTTGCGATGCACCAGTAAGGATAAACCGATAACATATGTGCTTCGGACGATGCTTGTACACAAACGACGCTCGTTTCACCAAAAGACACGATCGCACATGTCCTTGCCGCACTTAAACAGCTTTGCAGTGGGTTAACAGCGTCTCTTTTCCTTACCGTTACCAAACCCCTCTAGGACAAAGGTTTTCCACTTTCATAATACGAAGTTGCGATGCACCAGGAACGGTAAACCGACAACAGCTGTGCTTCGGACGATGCTTGTACACATACGATGCTCGGTTCACCAAAAGACACGATCCCACATGTCCTTGCCGCACTAAAACAGCTTTGCAGTGGGTTAACAGCATCTCTTTCCCTTACCCTTACCAAACCCCTCTAGGACGAGGTTTGCCACTTTCATAATACGACGTTGCGATGCACCAGTAACGAGAAACCGACAACATATGTGCTTCAGACGATGCTTGTACACATACGATGCTCGTTTCACCAAAAGACATGCTTCCACAGGTCCTTGCCGCACCTAAACAGCTTTGCAGTAGCTTAACAGCGTCTTCTTTCCTTACCGTTACCAAACCCCTCTAGGACGAGGTTTTCCACTGTCATAATACGAAGTTGCGGTGCACCAGTAACAATAAATCGACAACAGATGTGCTTCGGACGATGCTTGTACACATACGATGCTCGTATCACCAACGGCACTCTCCGACATGTCCTTGCCACACTAAAACAGCTTTGCAGTGGGTTAACAGCGTCTCTTGTCCTTACCCTTACCAAACCCCTCTAGGACGAGCTTTGCCACTTTCATAATATGACGTTGCGATGCACCAGTAACGGCAAACGGACAACCACTGGGCTTCGGACGATACTTGTACACATGCCAAGCTCGTGTCAAGAAAATACACGCTCCCACATGTCCTTGCCGCACTTAAACAGCTTTGCAGTGGGTTAACAGCGTCTCTTTTCCGTACCCTTACCAAATCCCTCTAGGACAAATGTTTTCAACTGTCATAATACGACGTTGCGATGCACCAGTAACAATAAACCGACAACAGATGTGCTTCGGACGATGCTTGTACACAAACGATGCTCGTATCACCAAACGACACTCTCCCACATGTCCTTGCCGCACTTAAACAACTTTGCAGTGGGTTAACAGCGTCTCTTTTCCTTACCTTTACGAAACCCCTCTAGGACGAGCTTTCCACTTTCATACTATGACGTTGCGATGCACCAGTAACGGTAAACCGACAACAGCTGTGTTTCGGACGATGCTTGTACACATACGATGCTCGTTTCACCAAAAGACACGCTCCCACATGTCCTTGCCGCACTAAAACAGCTTTGCAGTGGGTTAACAGCGTCTCTTTTCCTTACCGTTACCAAACCCCTCTAGGACGAGGTTTGCCACTGTCATAATACGACGTTGCGATGCACCAGTAACGATAAACCGACAAGAAATGTGCTTCGGACGATGCTTGTACACATACGATGCTCGTTTCACCAAAAGACACGCTCCCACATGTCCTTGCCGCACTTAAACAGCTTTGCAGTAGCTTAACAGGGTCTCTTTTCCTTACCGTTACCAAACCCCTCTAGGACAAAGGTTTTCCACTGTCATAATACGAAGTTACGGTGCACCAGTAACGATTAACCGAGAAAAGATGTGCTTCGGATGATGCTTGTACACATACGATGCTCGTTTCACCAAAAGCCACGCTCCCAAATGTCCTTGCCGCACATAAACAGCTTTGCAGTGGGTTAACAGCGTCTCTTTCCCTTACCGTTACCAAACCGCTCTAGGACAAAGGTTTTCCACTGTCATAATACGACGTTGCGATGCACCAGTAACGATAAACCGATAACATATGTGCTTCGGACGATGCTGGTACACATTCGATGCTTGTTTCACCAAAAGACACGCTCCCACATGTCCTTGCCGCACTTGAACAGCTTTGCAGTAGCTTAACAGCGTCGCCTTTTCTTACCGTTACGAAACCCCTCTAGGACAAGGTTTTACAGGGTCATAATACGACGTTGCGATGCACCAGTGAGGATAAACCGATAACAGATGTGCTTCGGACGATGCTTGTACACATACGATGCTCGGTTCACCAAACGACACGCTCCCACATGTCCTTGCCGCATTTAAACAGTTTTGCAGTATGTTAACAGCGTCTCTTTCCCTTACCGTTACCAAACCCCTCTAGGAGAAAGGTTTGCCACTGTCATAATACGAAGTTGCGATGCATCAGCAACGAGAAATCGACAAGAGATGTGCTTCGGACGATGCTGTTACGCCTACGATGCTGGTTTCACCAAAAGACACGCTTCCACGGGTCTTTGCCGCACCTAAACAGCTTTGCTGTGGGTTAACAGCGTCTCTTGTCCTTACCCTTACCAAACCCCTCGAGGACAAGGTTTTCCACCGTCATAATACGAAGTTGCGATGCACCAGTGACGATAAACCGACAACATATGTGCTTCGGACGATGCTGGTACACATACGATGCTCGTTTCACCAAAAGACACGCTCCCACATGTCCTTGCCGCACTTAAACGGCTTTGCAGTAGCTTAACAGCGTCGCCTTTTCTTACTGTTACGAAACCCCTCTAGGACAAGGTTTTACAGGGTCATAATACGACGTTGCGATGCACCAGTGAGGATAAACCGATAACAGATGTGCTTCGGACGATGCTTGTACACATACGATGCTCGTTTCACCAAACGACACGCTCCCACATGTCCTTGCCGCATTTAAACAGCTTTGCAGTAGGTTAACAGCGTCTCTTTCCCTTACCGTTACCAAACCCCTCTAGGACAAAGGTTTTCCACTGTCATCATACGACGTTGCGATGCACCAGTAACGAGAAACCGACAACAGATGTGCTTCGGACGATGCTGGTACACATACGATGCTCGTTTCACCAAAAGACACGCTCCCACATGTCCTTGCCGCACTTAAACGGCTTTGCAGTGGGTTAACAGCGTCGCCTTTTCTTACTGTTACGAAACCCCTCTAGGACAAGGTTTTACAGGGTCATAATACGACGTTGCGATGCACCAGTAACGGCAAACGGACAACCACTGGGCTTCGGACGATGCTTGTACACATACGATGCTCGTTTCACCAAACGACACGCTCCCACATGTCCTTGCCGCATTTCAACAGCTTTGCAGTGGGTTAACAGCGTCTCTTTCCCTTACCGTTACCAAACCCCTCTAGGACAAAGGTTTTCCACTGTCATAATACGACGTTGCGATGCACCAGTAACGATAAACCGATAACAGATGTGCTTCGGACGATGCTGGTACGCATACCATGCTCGTTTCACCAAAAGACACGCTCCCCCATGTCCTTGCCGCACTTAAACAGCTATGGGGTAGCTTAACAGCGTCTCTTTTCCTTACCGTTAGGAAACCCCTCTAGGACGAGGTTTTCCACTTTCATAACACGACGTTGCGATGCACCATAAACGATAAACTGACAACAGATGTGCTTTGGACGACGTTTGTACACATACGATGCTCTTTTTATATAAATACCTCTCGACGCTTGCCCTCGTGAAAATAGTGCGAGCGGTGGTGAGTGAAACAACGAAAGAACGGACTATTCACCCTTTTCTTTTGTTTCGGTGGAAATAACTTCGGAGCTTTGGACATTTTTGATCCCCCTCAATTAATACGAGTTTTCCCGCCTCCCGACAATATAGCGTAGATGACATTCTGATTTTTGTAGCCTCCTCCCGACAATAGAGCGAAGATGACATTCCAATTTGCGCAGCCTTCAACACAGTGAGCAAAACAAACATAATAGGCGAAAAAATAAGAAATTCGCATGCTTAAAAACAAAAGTGAAGGCGTTTAGAAAATCGGGGACGTTTCCGCTTTCTTTGTGCGGGGATTTTGCAGACACGGGCGTCCGTCGCCAAGTTTTCCAGTCCAGTGTATCGGGCGGTCACGAGTGTACAAGCCGTTACTATTTTAGACATGTCAACATGTAACGCATTAAAAGAATATTCAAACGTAGAACTACACTCAAGTTTTGGGAACATAAATGTTGGACTTGGGGTCATACTTCGTATACAAACTTCTTCAGATTTCTACACAGGACCAGTAGTAGTAAAAGGGGCCCTCACGGTTTAGAAGAGTTGTATCCCGTTTGTCTACTACGCTTTACTGTAGACGACGGGTCGTACCCGGACCTATCACTATTCATCAGGGCACAAATAATTCCTATTACCCGCCGGGTAATGGGAGAGGGGTACCTGACTACCGGGTAGCTTTGTACCCCAAATACCCGCGTACCTGACAACAATATCTTTAATAATACTATTACGGGGGACCAAATTTAACAGGACCAAACATTGTTGACAAAAATGGTTAAATATATGGGTTTTTATGTGTACCATAGGTCTTATTAACTATGGTCCCCCGTAATAATAACAACTAACAACAGTTAATACACTGGTAAAACGCGTGTCCCCGATTAGTTATATCCCTCACCATACGTCGGAAAAACGAAACATTTCATTTTGTTGACCAAACAATGACAGGATACTCAACACACACACCCAAACATTTTTGCCAAAAGGCGAACGGTTCAGACGCGGATGCCCGGGTACCCGACATGAGCGGGTTCATATGAGCGGGTACGCGGGGATCCGATATCAGCACGTATGTACCTGGGAACCGAGCAAAAAAGGGTATCCAAGTGGACGGGGACCCGGATACCCCAGATATTTTCGTCCGGGGTTAGGTGTGTGTTCCGTGTGGATTACGTGTGCTACTTGATGGTGACCGCGCCGGTGATACTATGTCGTTTCACCCGTCTCGTACCGCTTTTATACAGCTTTTCGAGCTCGCTTTTTCATACAGATTCACCTGGTCAACAGCGCTGCTGTATGTTGTCCGGGTAGACGGGTCCCGGGTACCTGCAGCATACCCGGTTTCGTGTGGCTGAAATACCGGGTAGCCGGCAACGGGTTCATACTACTGATAAACGTTATAAACGTGGATGTACGGAAAAAATAAGTGTGCGTGTTTTAAGTATTACTACTACCACAACGGCAACACGCTCAGCAGCGATTTACTACAGCAGCTAGAATAAGACTACGCACGCGAGCAAGCGGGCGAGCGAGGAAGCAGGCGAGCGAGCAAGCGAGCAAGCAAGCAAACGAGTGAGCAAGCAAGCGAGCGAACAAGCACGCGAGCACGCAACAAACACACGAGCAAAGGCAAGCAGTAACACCAGCACGGGTTGAAGTGGGTGGGCGACGTGGGGGGTTTGGGAGGGTGGCGGGGTAGGGTCGCGTGGGCGGCGGGGTAAGAGAGCGGAAGGTAGGCTCGGTAAGGTGCGGAAAGGAGCTGGTGGGTGCATGAGCAGAGAGAGGAAGCGTGTGGATCTGCAAGCAGGAGGAGGAGCATACATACGCGGCGCAATTACCAGAAACCCCAGACCCTGGAAGGGAGGGAGGAGATACAGCAAGGAGGCGAGGGCGGCGGCGCCTACCACGCTGAGAAAGTAGGGGAGGCCGGAGGCGGCCTTAGAAGATCTGCCCACTTGCCCAACGGGGAGGGGCAGGGCTGAACACGTGGCGTGGTCCGTCTGGCAAACAAAGTTAAAAGCGGCGCAACCTACAGGCAGGTGTGAGACGAGTGGCTTTCGTCTTTATCTCCATATGTGTGTGGTAACGCGGAAAGGCGGACCGCTGTTGGACCCTCCTACTTACGAGGACTTGGAGTTGTGAAGCCAAGGTCGGGTAGGCACTGACGAGGATAACTGCTGCTGCATACGGTAGCCTCGGTAATATATTGTGGCCCGCATACCTAGCTCGATCTTTGTGGACGGCGATTGCATCGTACACCAGCTGCACCGACGGTAGGCACCTGGTACTGCTGTAGAACTCGCAGATACACGCGTACGTACCTGTCGCCCACCCTCGGGCGAGTAATTTTTTCGAAGCTCTCAGTCATATATACAGCAGCAGATACTGCTGTACGGAGAGAAGAGAGAGAGAGAGAGATAGAGAGAGAGAGAGAGAGAGAGAGAGAGAGAGAGAGAAAGAGAGAGAGAGAGAAAATAAAATAAAAATAAAAGAAAAAGAAAAAGAAGGAGGATAGAAAGAGAGGAGGGCGACGGGGAAAGAAGAGGTTGTGGCAGAGAGAGAGAGAGAAAGAAAGAGCGAGAGTGAGGAAGAGAGAGGGAGACACCGCAGACGGCGCGAAGTTTTTATATTTATTTTGCGAGGGATTTGGTCCCTTAAATACTTCGAGGTATACTATTTATAGCCGAACCGCTACAAAATACATACACCAACCTGTACGTCGAATTCACACACTACTCCCTATCGCCCAGCCTTGTCTACCGTACTGCAATCGTACGAGGTACCACGGGAACATAACGGAGTAGTAGTGGTTAATCACTGGTACAGAGAGACCCGCAGTATCAGGGGGCAAGTGAGAGCGAGGGAGAGTCCGGTATTGCGACCCGCGAGAAGGGGGCATTGATCTTCGGGGGCGCCTATCGGACTACGCACGAGCCCAAGCTAAGAGGAGGTTGATACTACTAATAGGTGTAATACTCATTCTGCAGGCAACTCACACACCACTGCCCGTCTCCAGCCTCTAGGAGGAGAGAACTATAATCTGGGAAAGGAGAATATGGAGACGATCGAGATAACAGAGACCACACCGCTGTAGAAACCACACAGGTATAGCTGCCTTTCTAGTTGAAGCAGGAAGAGTAGGACACCCCGTTGAGAGGAGGCCAGCCACACACACCGTTACGCCGCTGCTGCGGCGGGGCCCTAGTGGTCCCACGGCAGCAGCGGCATCAAGGAGGGAGGGGGGGCACCGACCGGAGAGGAACTTTGAGTAGGGACTGAGCGAGTTACAGACAGGAATCGGAAAAATTAGGTCATGACGGATGAGACAGTAGAACACAGCCGGGGGAATGGAGAAACGACAGGAGGGGGGGGGGGCGGCGGGGGGGGGGGAGGAAGGAGCGCGACCAGATATATAAGAGGGGAAGGGAGCGTGACGAGAGAAGGAGGCGGAGGAGGGGGGTCGAGGGGGAATTGGCGGGCGGAAGAATAGGCAGAGGAGGGGGGATGGACGGGGGGGCAGGGAGAGGAGAAAGGCAGAGAGGGGCGGCGGGGCGTAGAGGGGAACGGAGAGGAAGGAACGGAGGGAGGGGGATTTCGGACAATGGGGAAGAGGGGAGCACGGAGAGGGGGTCAGGTGGGCGGGGAAGAACACGCGGGACGCAGGAGGGAGGAAGGGGGCTGGATGGAGGAGCAAGGGGAAGAGAGCGGATGGACGGAGTGACAGGAAAAGTGGCCGGACCTTCCCCAGCGGCCCACAGCCGCCTACCACGCAAGGACGAGGAACAACAAGAGTGTCGGCGGAACGAGGGAGGGGAAGGACGCAGCCGGCGGGGTTCTCCGGGCGCTTCCCTACGCCGAACACTGCCCTCCAATTCGTGAGCCCCATGAGGGGGGAAGAAGGGCCCATGAGAAACCAAGCAGCGAGAAGAACGCCTCCCACGACAGAGGGGGGACGAATGACAGTTCTACAGCTGGTGGGCCGAGGGCAGCACACGACTATCCCGGCGTGGATGAGTGCGGGGAACAAACAACAAGGCCGCGTACCAGGGGGGCTACAGCAACAGGGGCCACTTGGCACGCAGAGGGAGCAGGATCACCCCACAGCAGCTGTGGTAGGCCCAGCCGGAGCAACTACGCCGGTGGGGCGAGGGCGACAGACGACGATCCCGGCGTGGATGCGAGCGAGGGCAGGAGGGCCAATACTCGCGACAGGAGGGTTACAACAATGTGAGCCAAGGGAGGCACAGCAAGGGGAGGGAAGGGTGCCATTAACAGCCGTGACTCAAAGCAACACTAGCGCGGACGCAGCAGGGGAGCAATCGGGTACCAGCAACAGCCACGGCGCACCAAGCAGCAGTTCCCCCGTCGGAGAGACACGAGCAGCAGACGATGACTCTTGTAAGGGCGAGCACAGGGACAACGAGCCCAACTCGTCAAATACGAAGGACCCAGCAGCAGGCTCCAGGCAGGTCGGTGCCGATAGAAGATAGGGCCACGGGGCACTCTATTACAGGGGTTAGGAGGGGTCGGTCAGAATCAGCTATGCATGGGAGGCAACACCCTTCAAAACACGCAAGAGGCCTCGCAGAGGACCACGATACGGCAAAGGTTCGGATTACAGACAGGCGAGAGGGGAAGGGGGGGAAACGAGGGGAGCGGCACGACGGTCGCAGGAAGGGAGGGAATAAGAGGTGGGACGTCGAATGCAAGAGAGGGCGGGGGGGAAGCCTGGCCGGAAGTCCAGATGCCCCATGCTAGGAGCGGGCCCGATAGGAACAGTTGCCAGTCAGGAATCTCCCACAGCGACGAGAGAGGAACCACTCAGCGTCAAGACCCTTCACCCATGGAAGTGGACGGGAGCCGCGCCCCCCCCCTGCTAACGGGGGCCGGGTTGGGCTCGCGGCATGCAGGCCGTCCCACCGGGGACAGAGGAAGGGGGTGGAGAGGGCGTCCGACCCAGACCCCCAACGGGATAGGCCGCAGGGGTGAGGTAGGGCCCGGAGAGAACGAGGGGGCGGTAGACGGGACCGCTCCTCGGTTGCCAGAAGAGGCAGCTCCAGGGTCTCAAGATGCCCGTCGGGCAGAGGACTACGTCGATCGATTGAGGCTTCAAAGAGGATCTACGCAGGCAAGAAGTCAGCTAGGGAACAGGGCGCTCCTTGCGAGCAGGGCTGATAACAGCAGACCAAGCCGCCCCCCCCCACTACCTCCTGGCGTAGCACCAGGCTCTCAGAGCTTAGGGGGCTCCGGGTCCAGGCCAAGGTCCCCCCCCCCCCCCCTTCGGGGGCAACATCCGGTCAACGACACCATGAGCTCAATGACCCCATGGAAGTGGACCATGTTAGGGCAGAGGCGCTACAGGAGACTCGCAGGCCCCTCGGAACAAGAGGGAGGGTTGAGGAGGGGGGGGACCGCAGGCGCGCAGTGGGATCGCCAGGGAGAAGGGCAAATGTGGGAGCTGAAGGTACGGCGAACCACGAGCGACAAGGCCATGAGGCTGGAGCGCATACGGAGGGCCGCATCTCCACCAGGACGAGGGCACGCACCCGAGCAGCCGCTAGGACGATTGAGCGAGCCAATAGGCAGTCATCCGGCGCTCCTCCTCTGCAACAGGCGATAGAGCGGACGACCCCGGTGGCATCACAGAGGGGGCCACTTCCGTCCCAGCGAGAACCCCCCTCAGGGGTGCCTCTCCCACCACAACCGGGGCAGGGGATCCTGAGGCCACCGTCAACAACGAGGCAGGGGCCGCCTACGATACGTACCCCTCCATTGGGGCAATCGAGAGTATCGGTCGAGGAGCCTTTGCGGTCGCCGGTGGAGACGGCTTCCCCGCCGCCAGAACTTCGGTGGATGATATCGTCCGCCCTGCCAAGGACGTCGAGTGGGGCTCTTTCGTCAACGGGTATGCAGTCGAGAGCAGAAGGTGGGCTGGAGGCTTTGACGATGAGGACATCGTCGCTCCCGCCACGGATGGTACCTGCACCGGTCCAGGCGCCAGACCCCTCGTTCTCAGCGCCACCAGCCACGACCGGGACTCACTCCCCGACCCCTACACCAGCGCGTCTGCAACCCACCTCTGAAGAAAGGCCTCCCACGCCCCACGCCCCCGCAGCCGCCGTCACAGACGCTGCAGGAGACTCCAACCCTATCTCCAACAGCACGACGACCGTAAGTGTTCGAGCCGCGCCCAAGGCAGCCTCAGCCAACGGGGCAGTCCCAAGCAGAGCCACGGCCTCCACCAGCAAGCTCGATACGCGCGCCGTCACCGTCGGAGACACCGCGACCACCACCGACCGCATTACAGCCTGACACGCCATCCCTGCCGTCACCTGTGACAGAGCCACGCCAGTCGTTGCCGACAGGGGCACCCCCTTCGCCAGGGACGCCGCTCTTGACACCGGAAGCGGTGCTGGCGAATGTGACGTCATCGCAGCCAGCGACCGGACCGGCGCGGACGCCGCTACCAAGGACGCCACCGACGATGCCCGGAGGAGCGCGGGAGGGGGGGAGCTCGGGATCAGCGTCGACGCCAGAATCGCCGCCGCCACCCGCAGAGAATGGGCAGCCCCGAGTGGAACCCCCGGAAGACTGCTGCGTGTGCTACGAGGCATTGGTGGCCCCAATGGTCCATCTCGGCAGCTGCCCTCACCGACTCCGCCTACCTTGCTATGCCGCCCTCCGCGTCAGAGCGGCGACCGGCCTACGATGCCCGGCATGCAGAGCTACCGCAATAGTCGAAGAAGCCGACATAATAGCACTCCGACAGCACAGCGAAGAGGTCATGTCAGAGGCGATGGCGGTCGCATGGCGTGAGGTGCCGGTTAGGAGAGGAGGGGGGTCATCCACCAGGGCCACACGGAACGGTAGCGGAGGGCGAGTGATATGGAGCATCTGCCACGGACTGGTGGAGGAGATCGCCTTCGTGCATGTGTCCTGCTCATGCGAGGTGCACCGCCGTTGTGCCCTAGGCTTCGTTGAAGATGCAATCCCCCGAGCCAGGGCCAACGCGACACGTACGATCACACACCAGGTCACGTGCCCGAACCCGGCTCTACATGCGGTACACCAAGATGTGGATCTTCACCCTCTTCTCCAACAGATCAGGGGTCTCGGTAGATCGGCGGATACGGCGGAAGAGAGAGCCATAGGTGCCAGGGTCAACGCTGCGGAGCTCCGCCCCAACGGGGGGTCCACCACCCCAACCGGAACGATAGATTTATCGAGGAGTGCAACTGAGAGAGGGGAGGAGGATATCTGGGGAGATTGGCGTGGCACGGCCCCCCAGCAAGCACAAGTGGAAGCGCCGTGCGGGGCTTGTGGAGAGCAAGTTACAGACCGTAACATTTTCTCTTTCGCAGGTTCGCTCGCTCATACGGAGTGCGCCGTGGAGAACGTACAGGGGTCTCCGGAAGGGGAGACGATCGGTTCGGGGTAGCCATCCCAGAAGGGAATGGGCCGCTCCGTCGGAGAGCGTTTCGTCTCACCCAGATACTGCCGAGGCTACACCTACGTTATGACGGCGCTACAGTAATGGGCGCCCATAGAAGGAGACAACTGCAAAGATCGTGGCGGTCAGCGATTTCGCAGGATGAGGACGTCGTGAACCCAGCTCAGACCCAACAGGCAGAAGGGAGGGAGAGAGAGGAGGAAGACGCAGAGTGCACGTACTGCGGACAGGCTCTGGAAGACTCGGCAGAGGCGTCGAGGGGCATTCACATGCAAGTAACCGTCCCGTGCTCCCACGGGGGGCTTGTGCACGCCAGTTGCATGCTGGAACGAGCAGACCGCCTTGCGAGAGGGCATACAGACCCGAGGTCCTGCGTCGCATGCCGCCACGAGGGGGACGGGGGAAGACGACCCCCCCACCCGGGGGAGCTTGCTAGTGGCTTACCAATGGAGGAGTCGGGGGGAAGATGGGCAACGTTAAGGAGCACCATGCAGTTCGCCAACCTCCTTCAACGGGACGCCCCAGGACCGGGGCCGGCTAGTTACCTGACAACCGGCGTATACAGCTCATTCGAGCACATGGTACGTGCCCACGGGAAGGAGCCCAACCTCTTCGTTCCTCTTGTGCTCCCTGTTCAGCGATGCTCTGGGGCTGCCTCAAGCGGCCTACCTTGATTTCCCACGCTCGAGGGAATGGGAAGCGGCCGTCGGCCGCTACCGTACGCGGTTCGCCGCGCTCGGGATTCGATCGCATGATGTCCTGCTTCGATTAACTAACCGGAGGCTCTACATTGGGCCCCATGTTCAAGAATACTTAGCGGGCCTCGACGCTGAGTGGGAGGAACGCTTGACGAGATGGACTCTCGGCGTTCAAAACGCGCTGGCGGAAAGCAGCGCGCCCCCTCCCTTTCCGGTGGAGGCGGCGCCCTCGCCGGGAGCAATGGGGCCGGCGCTAGACAGAGATCCGATGAGGAGAGGGCAGCTGGAGCAAGAACGCGCAACTCCGAGTATCTCAGAGAGCCACCAAAACGAGGGAAGCCGGGATACCACGCCAGCAGAACAACCCAGAACGCCTTGGACAAGGTCCGAGGTAGCGTCGACAACCCCCGGACCGACAGCGCCAACCAGCGTGAGGGAGGGGGGAGCGATCGCAAGGGGTAGAGGAGGCCGATCGAGAGGTTCTGGGAGGGGTCCACGAGGAAGCAGTGCAGGGAGAGGGGCCGACGCGAGTACGGGGCGAAACGCCAGGCGGGGGGGCAGTGCGCCACCCTCTTCAGCAGACAGGACGGGGGAGGGGGGAGAGGGGGAGGGAGTGGGGGGAGCGGAGGGAGAAGGGGAAGCGTGGGGACCGGGGGGGACAGAGGGATCGGGGGGAGCGGGGGGTTAAGGGGGAACGGAGGGAGCGGGGGGAGCGGGGAAGCGAGGGGAGCGGAGGGAGTGGAGGGAGTGGGGGGGGGCGGGGGGAGCGGGGGGAACGGAGGGAGCGGAGGGAGCGGGGGGATCGGGAGCAGCGAGGGGAGCGGGAGGAGCGGGGGAAGCGATGAGAGTGGGGAGAGGGGGTAGTGCGCCACCTTCGTCAGCAGGCAGGGGGTGGGAGGGAGGAGCGGGGGCGGGGGGGGGGGCGAGAGAAGCGAGGGGACAGGGGGGGGGCGGGGTGGAGGGAGGGAGGGAGGCGGGGGAAGCGGAGGGGGTGGGGAGGGGTACGAGGAGCGAACCTACCAGAGAGGAGAGAGATAGTGAGGGTAGAGGAGAACCGGAAACGGGAGGGCCGCGGAATGGGGGGGGAAGAGGCGGGAGAGAAGGGAGAGAGACGGGCCAAAGAAGTGGAGGGAGAGGAGCCGCAATGGAAGACAGGAGGTCCGGGATGCCAAACGACGAGGGTCCAACCGGAGGATCTCCCAGGGCGTCGGGGAGGAGACCCGGGAACGGGACGCGCCCCAGGGCCTTCCTTGGCGACACCACAGGGGAAGTGGCGTGCGGGGTCTGCGGTGTAACGCTACAACTAGGGCACCGGGCGGTACGCTTTCCATGTGGACAAGGGCGCCACGTGCTTCACGCCCGTTGTGTGGTGGAGGCCCTTGCGAGAGGCGCAGCACCGGCACCTCTCCGCTGCCCAGCAGCCAACTGCGGGGCACAACATCCAAGACGGGAAGCACTGCAGGCAGCGGCCCAAGCGAACCCGGGGCTTCGTAATCGGGCCGCGAGGATGGGAGGGGGGACCATAGGTGACGAGGACCTTCGCAGCCGGGGGCTTTGGTACGGGTGGGACCAGAACAGCTTGGGTGTAGGGCCACCACTTGATGCCGTTTCCTTGGATGACCAGGGCCAACGTTTCGCAACCAGGAAAACAGTGCAACCGCAGTTGGCTGGCGCACACGCGCGCATTAGCATTCACGTGCTCGGCATCCTCAACCACGCTATGGGTGAGCACAGGCCGAACCGAGAGTCGGCGACGCCGAACTCGCTCCTACAGGCGATCAAGCTATGGTAACTCATGCCAGCCCTGCTCCACTCACCGGACGGCCGAATCAAGAGGCGACAGAGGTTCGCGTTGGTGGAGAGCGGGGATATAGTACTCCTGCTCCCATGGCTGATAGCATTCACCAGGGGAGGGGACCTGAGGCGACGGGATGCCGCCCAAGAAGATTCGGAGGAGACGAAGCTTGAACGGGCGTCGTCGGCGTGTCGCCACGCAGGAGGGGTCAAAGTGGCAGCTCGCAACCTGCTAGCAGAGCCACGATCAGCTGGAAACGAAACGACGTGGAGCACACTGGTGGCCAAGTTCCCCTCCGAAGATCGCGCCGCAGTGTCCGCGGCGGCGGCGGCGGTGTTGGCGACCGCCACCGAGGTGGAAGACGGAAACGCCCCTCCGTGGCGCCCTGACGATGAGTACGCCTCCGAGGTGCTCTTCGACGTCATCAGCTCCCGCAGTGCCCTTTCAGGCCCCGGAAACGATGGTCAACGCTTTGCGCACCTGCAATCCATCATCCACACCGACATCGGGCGGGAAGAGTTCGGAAAGGGCATGACAGCCTTCAGGCGGAGAATCGTCGACAAGCCGGACGCGTTCCCGCCAGAATTCTGGCAGCTCTTCTTGCAGTCGAGCCTCACTGCCTTGGGGGGAAAAGTACCGGCAGGTTTGCGTGGGCATGACATGGAGGCGGCTCATCACCGCGGGGGCTATGCGACAGTGGCGGCCGCGGTTGGAGGAGGTCAACCGAGAGGTGAGACAGTTTGGGGTCGCCGTACCCGGAGGAGTGGAGCATGTGGGACTGAGGGCTAGGACGTTACACGAGACGGGCAACTGGGTCGTCCTAACGGACTGCTCCAACGCCTTCAACACGGTTAAACGGACGGCGGTGCTTGAAGAGGCGGCCAACTGCGTTCCAGCGCTCACGCCGTTTGTGGCGAAGTACTACGGCACAAGACCCGCCGACGTGTATTTCCGGATGGACTCAGGGGAGACCAGGACGATCGCCTGCTCCAGCAGTGTCCAGCAAGGGGACCCCATGGGGCCAGCAATGTTCTGTCTGGCGTTGCGACCAGGGCTGAAGCGTTTCCGACAGGAGTTCGAAGGAGAAGGAGTGGAAGCCTTCGCCTACATGGACGATGTATCTCTCGGCCTTATGGGGGTCACGGCCAACACGATTAGAGCTTTTGCCTTCCTCCGGCGAGAGCTAGACGACATCGGCATTGTGGTCAACCCCGCCAAGACCTTAGCACTACCACCCAAAGGACACGTCCCGACGGCGGAGGAGATATCGCTCCTGGAGAGCGTTGACGTCCGCATCGCAGACGAAGGAGGGGTGACGGTGGTTGGTGTCCCGATCGGCTCGGATGAATACTTGCTGGGGCGAGCAATGGAGGTAGTGAGGGACGGAGACGCGGACCGCCTTGCACGCTGCCTCGCTAACAGGCCAAACAAGCAAGCGGCGGCCCTCATCACCGTCGAACCCCTCGGGCAGCGGACGGGCTACCTCGAAAGGGCTCTGGACCCGGGGCTGTCACTCGAAGCATGCCGAAGGGCCGACAACGGGGCTCAATGGGCCTACGAAAATATCCTAGAGCTACCGGGAGCGGCGGACGTACAGTCGTTTTTCCAGGAGGGGTGCCCGGCCAGCCAACTGACTCTAAAACCCTACCAACAAGCCCAAGCACGCCTTTCTACGGGAGCAGGAGGGTTAGGGCTGCCGTCGACGGAAGCGAGGCGAATGTCTGCCTCCATTGGGAGTAGGGTGGGCACCCTGCCGGAGGTTCTAGCAGACCTCACGGGCCCGCTAGGAGACAGGGTAAAGAGGGGTCTCCCTCATTCGAGCATCATTGCTGAGCTCGGGGGCAGCCTGCGAGAGATCAGGGACACGTGGGGCGTGACAAAAGAAGCGATGGAGGGCATCGTCCCCGAATCCTGGCTGGAATGGAGCATGGGTGCAGAGGGGGACCTGGTCCCAGGGCCCCCTGAAGCCGACATGCTGGCGGCGCATGATGCCGTAACCACCAACTCCCAGAAGGCTCAACAGAGGTTGGGCAAGCTGGTGAATCAGGGTCGACACGCTGCACACACAGCTTCGCTGAAGGGGCTACCGGAGATTGCACGCCCACCTGGACCAGGCGACCCGCTGGGGGGGAACGAGACCAAGGCCTTCGCCAAAGCTCGCTACAGGAGCCTACAAGGAGCAGGAGCCACTGCTTGCCTTCGGGCGAGGCCAACAGACTCGCTCCGTGTCATACCAGCAGAGGAGTTCGTGGGCATGGGAAGGCGCTTCATTCGACAGAGGTTCATGATGTAGCTATCACGGTTATATTCAACTGAGCCGCCGGGGATAGACGATTTGCTAGGAGCGGTGCTCCCCACCTGGGCGAAGGTCAGCGCCAATACATTGACGCCGATAGGCCGGCGTACGTCGATATTCATAAAGACCCGTCGCACGTCGCGAAAAAAAAGGGCGCTCTGTTATACGTCCGCGCAGGGACGAACACTCCGCTCAGCTGTCGGGACTCGGTTGGGTGTCACAGCGGGGAGGCTGTGCTGTTGATTCATGTTTTCACCTGGTCGACGCTGGTATCAAACTGTCGATCCAGCTGCTGTTGATCAAGAGTGTATTGCAAGGTATCTCGCAATCGCTTGAGCTGGCGGGAACACGCCCACGGGTTTGGCGATCTATTCCGTGTGTTGTGGTGAACTCGTACTTTCCTTAGGTTTGGGGGTAGAGTGCTTTGGCTATGTTTGGAGCATGGGATATATATATATATATACCTGGTATATATATTATATATATATATAAGTATTCATCTATAGGTCAGATGAGGTATTCGCTAACGGCTCAGGTGTGTTGCGCCCAGCTCAGTGTCTGACGTGAAGTGATGTTGTAGTATTTCTGACAACAGTCAGTCAAGGCGGCTTTAATAGAGTGGTGGTGCCGACCATGTTGAGCTGCGATTCTGTGGCCTTAACAACGACCAGATACATGTTGGTAGCAGCGTTGTACATACACGGAGCGAGGTTCGGGGCCCGTGTTTCGAGCTGGGGGAGGGTGGCGGAGCCGTTGCTCTTACGGTAGCACTACTGTTATACCACGCAGCGCTACCTGAACACGCGCCGCTTGCCTCATACCATTCACGGGGGCAAGTAAGAGCGTGATGATATGGTCAGGCGTTGAGAGCGCTGAGAGAGGTAGTGAAAACGGGCATAACCCAACGAGTACGCCCTCCACTCGCTTGAGGATAGGAATTACGTCGACGCTTGCGGCTGGAAGTGAAATGCCGGCAAGGAAATCCGATTAATATATCATGTACACCTGGGATAATGAGGGGCATGTGTCTCGTAAACTAGTGACTGGCAAGAGTTTGCAAAGACAGCCAGATCATGATACTGTATGGGGTAGACTGTAGAAGGCTCGAAAGAACCTCGGTAGTTGGGGGAGTACAATGGTGTTGGACCATTGGGTGTCTCAGTCGTCCGAGAACTCATACAGTATAACCCAGACAGAGAAGGGAGGGATATGCGTTTACGAGCAAAGACATGAGGGTATGACACCGAGTTCGATAATGCGGTAGACATGCCAGCCAGCTGCTCTCCCTTCCAAGCCACAGAAATGGATAACTAACAACGCAATTCGAAAGATATATACAACAAAAGTACCAAAAATGGAACACCAACGGCTTCGCACGAGATGCTGCTCCCTGCTGCTACTGCGTGGCTCGCTGCGTTTGTGTCTGCTCTGTGTGCTCTATGGCAGTCATACGAAGAGTGTAAATCGATGCGACCGGGGCTTGTTGTGCAGTGCGTGCGTAGGCGTGCTATGGGTGTGCCTGTGGTGCGGTGACACGCCCCAGAGCCCAGAGTACCGCTGCTTTGTTGCCGCAGCAACAACAAGCAGCAGTCCACAACGCACACGGCGCCGTCAACGATGTTGGAGCTGCACCCTGCCAGCCCTTCGCCGCTTATGGCCGTATCCCTTTGCCGGCCATAACGAGGGCTTCGCGTGGACACGGACCCGCCGAATGGGCCGTGCGCTTGGTTAGATAGCTTGGTGGAGAGAGGCAACCCATGTATCATACCTCACTCCTTCTGGCTGCTGCTGTACGCTATGCGATGAAAACCTGACGTAGACGATTATGATTTCTTGACCAAAACGGTGTTTTCATTCGTTCGGGGCGATCCGGCTTGTCCTGGCCAATAACTTGACGATCCTAATCGAAACCCAAAAAGCCAAACCCAACCAGAAAAGTTTGTTAAGATATGGCCCATAAGCAGAGTATTCTCGGAAGAATGAGATAATGAGTTTTGTACGTATGTAAGAAGGTAAGCCAATCAGATGAATGCGATGTTTGACGGCAGCATTTTGTAGTAGCCCTTGGTACATACACATGGTCTGGTACGTAGCTGAACTTACACGCAACAGCGCAGTGAAGCAGAGGTAACGCTACAGATCCAAGGTGTGATACAGACTAGTTAGAGTTCAGGATGTCCAACGGGAGCAAGTCGCCGGAGGTCGAGGCCAACGCGGCTACAGCGGCGCGAGATGTGCAGGCTGCGTTGTTAGCTGCGCAAACACAAGCGGAGGCGAATGCTCATGCTGCTGTAGCTGCTGTGCAAGCGGAGGTCGACGCACGCCGTGCTGGACGTGCCGAAGCCGAGGCTCGCCAGGCGACCGACGCTGCTGCAGCCTCTCGCCGGGCCAACGATGCTGCTGCTACTACTGCTGCGGCTGCTACCACTGCTGCTACGGCTGGTCCTCCAGCTATGCCGGCAGCCTCGGGGGGAGTGGAATCGACGGCTGACGTGCGGCATTGGCAAAACCAGGTGACCTCCGAGTTTTCCCGCATATATAAGGAGATCCTCGGCGTCAAGTCATCTCTGGACAACGTGCTCCTGTCTGTTGCGAGCCTTCGGGACGCCGTCGCCGGCGGCGCATCCAAGACCGCCGACGTCGAGGTCTTGATTCAGCTGTTCGTGGACAACTTTGCCGACCGTGAGCCTTCCGTGCGGGACAGCGGGGACGCAAGGGAGCGGCACATCCAGAAATCACAGCTGGCCGACGACACGGCCCTTTGGAAGGAAATGTCGTCACGCAAACCCTGGCTGCTTCGGGGACGCTTGCCTCCGAACCTCGGCGAGTCGGCCGCGGATATTCAGTCATTTGTGGGCGAGAGCGTCGACGTTACGGCGGGGGTGGCGGCTCAGCTTCGCGCGGTCAGCAACGTTGACGTAGGCGTGTATGGGCCACGTGCCGACCGCCCTGTCGACCACCTGGTGTTTGTCACTGACCGCCTGGACCTCTTGCGCCAGGCTCTTATGGCGGTTCTTACAGTTAGACTCTCGGCCGACGTCGCCGACGACCGCGCGTGCCTGGACCGGCTGGCACCCGTCGACACCTCTTTCACATCCGCGGCGGCCGGTCTTCGCCGCCACACTCTAAGCAACATTATTTCGCTCCCCTGCTCCGCGGCGCGGGCTGTTATGAGCGACATCGTGAACGACGACCTGCGCCTGTGGGTGAACGACCTCGTGAGGTTTGCCCAGCAATTTCGTCCGTTGGCTGTTCCCCCTCAGTTCAACGCCGTGTTTGACGCGCCGTCTGTCCCTGCGTTTAGTCGCACGCGCAACGTTTTCTCGTTCGGTGGCGACGTTCTTAAGCTCATCGAAGGTTTACGAGTTACACGCGACAGCAGGGATGGGTCACCCAAACGGGGTTGAAGCCTTGCCCCCGCTAAGACGGGTCCGAACGGGAAGAAGAGCGCCGCGCTTTCTCAGGATGTTCGCGTCTACGGGCCTATGCCGGAATTCTGACTGCAAATTCGTGCATGCGAATACCCCGGCCGACTCCTCCTCTCCTGCAGCTCTCCTCGGCGGTGGATCGGCGGCACCAGCTAGGGGGATGCGAGGTGGCGCGGTGGCGCAGGCTAGCGGGTCGCGGGCTATGGTGCTCCGCCCAGATGGTGGTCGCGGGGGGGCCGGGGGTGGTGGTGGCTCGGGTTCGGGATGATAACACGGGCCCTTCTTGTCGGTTGGGCCAACACCTGGGGGGGCGACGGCGGTGCGGGCCGGTGGCGGAGCAGCGACGGCGCACGTCGCCAGTCGTGGAGCGGGCACTCGGCCGGCCACCCACAAAGGAGCAGGGGGGTTGCGTAGGCGTGGGTTAGGAGCTCTGGCTGGCGATGGCGGCGTCGGGCGCGATCGCGTTGCTGTGCCTCCGGGTTCGGTTCCCTTCTCAGAGAAAGGTACGGGTGTGGGCGTGCGTGCGAGTTAGTTGCCAGTTGACACGGTGTACGTGCAAGGTGCGGCCGGCGACGTGCGTCTGGATGCGTTGCGAGTAGATGAGGTAGATGCGTGGCTTGCCGCTCCGGAGGTAGTGGTGCCAGCGGTGTCTGAGCGAGGCTCAGCGAGCCTCCATAAGGTCGCGTCACTCAGCTCCTCACTCCTGCGACAGTGTCAAGGCAGTGTTCACTTTTTCTGTCCACCATCGGCTCCTCAATTTTCTCTCCGCATATTAACGTTGCCATCGTACAGCACTGGTTTGGTGAGATCAAGCATTCCCTCGAATATGCTTTTGCTGCTTCGTGTGCTCGCGCCGGGCGCGCCTGTCAGCGTCGCACCGGGGGGGCATTTGATCACAGAACTCGCGTATGGTAATCACTCGGTCGTCGCCACGCATGCTGAGGCTATCCACAATAAGATATGCGCAGACGTGGTGCACGGCCGAGCGGTGGTGTTTGATTTGCGATATGCAGACGAGATTCAGGGTCTACGTATTCCACCGCTGAGTGTCGTTCTCGAACTCAAATTACGGATTATTCACGATCTTACGTTTGCGCGCGAGGGCGGTCGGACCTGCGTTAACGGGGACACCGACTTTGACTCCGCACCATCGTGCGAGCTCGGTCATGTGCTTCGTGATGTGCTGTTACGGGTGTTGGTTTTGGGACAGACGCACGGTAGTCGCGCTCGAATATCTTTATGCCGTGTGGATGTCAAAGACGCTTTTCGGCAGGTTTTGGTTGATCCGGCAGGCGCACCGAATTTTGGATACGCTTTCGGTGATCACGTTGTCGTGGATTTGCGCTTGCAGTTTGGTTGGAGTAATAGTCCTGGGTTTTGGGGGTTGATGGTATCTGCGCTCGAACATGCTCACACCCACTCTACCTTTCAAAACGCAGACGTTTCCCAACAAGGGGCTGCCGCCGTTGCGCACATTGAACTCTCCCCGCCGCGGGGGGTTCGGGTCGTTGCTATCCCGCGTGATTTTGGGCCCGTTCCTGGTTCAGGGGGCAACACCGAGAGCATTTTATTTGTGAGGTACTACGGGGACGATGGCGCGGTCGTCGAGTTGCAATGGTGGCCGGACGGCCGCCGTTGCTTGCGTGCTGTGCAGTCACCGGCGTCGGACCACTTTCGCTAGTCGGGCGAACGTAGAGTTTCCGATCCGCCCCTCCTGTCTGCCAAGAAAATTACTAACTGAGGCACGCAACTCGAAGTGTTGGGATGGATCATTGATACTGAAGCGCTTACGGTCACGCTGTCGTTCCATAAGCGCCTCAAGCTGCACAATATCCTCAAGGAGTGGCCCTCGTCCCGTGCATCTGCTTCCGCGAAGCAGGTGTCGCAGCTCATTGGCTTTCTCATGCATGTTTCCTTTGCTGTACGTACGGGGCGTTTTTTTGTTAACCGCTTGTTAGCTTCGGTTGGTATGCCGCGCATTGCCGCCAGAGCTAATTTTGATTGCCGTATGGCAAACCCCGGGCGGCGTCTCGCTCTGGGACCCAAGTTCCATGGTGACCTCGAGTTCTGGCGGTGGTTTGTTGAGGAAGGGTTCGACGCGCGCGGAGGAACCTTGTCGGCTCCGATGTAAAATTTGCTTGAGCGCCCCCCTAGACGTACTATTCTTTCGGACGCATCTAAAACCGCCGTCGGGGGTTGTTGCTTGGAAACTGGGGTGTATTAGCGATACGAGTCTGACGCGGGAGAGCAGTTTCGATTTTGTGGATCGAGTAAGTCCGTTGCAGATGATAACGATATATCAATTAACGTTCTAGAACTGCTGGGCATGGTAGTTTCTGCATGGGCTCTCGTATCTGCGTGTGATGAACGTCCGTTCGCCATGGGGCAGTGTGTGTTGTTACGTGGCGACAACGAAGCAGCCGCCGAGTGGGTGCGGCGTTGTCGAGGGGGAAAGGAGCCGAGATCTGGCGCATTGATGCGTCTCCTTGGGGTGCTCGAATTGTCCTCTGATTGGCACTTTGACGCAAACCACGTACGTGGTATTTTTAACGTGGCCGCTGATGGTATCTAATGGTGGGATTGTGCCTCCGTCTCGTTAATTTGCGTGCTGTTTGACCCGACATTCCGTGGCAGGAGCAGGACCTGGGGGGTGCGGGCACATCCTTTTGTACTTCGGTGTTGGCCTCGAACTCATGCGAAATGCCATTGCGACCTCGTCTGAGTGCACTTATCAGGGGCATTTTGGCGCATGGGTAGACTTTCGGGTACGGTGTGACATGCCTGTATTCCTAGAGCGTTGCGGAGACAGCAAGACTAACGTGTGGCATTTGTTCGAGTACGTAGCGTACGCCTTTGCCACTATGAAATTGCGCTCGGCAACTATCGAGAGCCATTTGTCAGCGATCAAGTTTTTCCTTCGAATTTCACGAGGGTCCGAACTGGACGCTACTCATCCTGTTTTGGGTAATGGAGCCGCTCGTTCGCATGCCGACGCTGGTAACCAAGCAACCGTTCGCCAGCCTGTTTCGAGGGAAAGGTTGATCGCGGGCGAGAAATTGATCTCCACATGGCAGACGGGGGGTCGCGTCTTGTGGCTTGCCCTCTGCGCTTCTTTTTGCTTTTGACTCGCGCGTCAGAAATGTTTGCGGAAACCCGGTCGCGTGTGCACGAAACTTATTGCTTGCGACGGGCCGATGTAGCGTTTTCTCGCGAGAATATTCAGCTTACCGCGTCGCAGTGGTCTGCTGCAGACCGCGCTGAGGTTAGGTTTCGTGGGTCGAAAGGGGACCAACTGCGGAAAAGGGCGGTTTTGACGCGCGTACGTTGTGATCCGGCGTTGCGCGTGGGCGACGGTGGCGGTGCTGTCGATCTCATGATCGAATTGATGTCTTGCTATTTGTTTCTTCCCTCGTCGGCCCCACTTGCCGCTTTTGGTGTTGGTAATGGCAGATGGTCCATGTGGACACAGCAGCAAGCGACGGCAGCTCTGCGGAAAGTGGTTGCGTTGGCGGGCGGGCGTGCGGAGGAGTACGCTTTGCACTCTCTGAGGATTGGAGGCGCAACTCACTTGTCGGCGGGGGAGGCAACACCAGAGGTGTTGCAGCGTGAGGGCCGATGGGCGTCCGATGCGTACAAGACGTATGTTCGCAGTCATGGAAAGGATGCCAGTTGGGTAGCCGACGTGATGGCCCAGGAAGGAATTAGCGGTGGGATTCAGCCGGGCCAGGGCACAGAGTGGGGGCGGCTTAACTCACTCTTAGATTTGACTAGGCAGAAGTGAAACTATGGGGAAGTGTGTTATTACATGCGCTTCCTATGATATTGCAAGTCGGGGAGAAAGGGGCCGTAAGAGTACATCCGTAAAAAGGGTCAACTCTCATTTGGGTCGATGGAAGCTGGCGTCGAGAGTTCTATGTCGCCAGTTGGGTTGGGAGTTGACTCGAGTACACCGATGTTATCGTGGGGTTTGTTCGAATATGCTTGTTCAGTATTTTGACGGTTTCATGACTATTCGGTATATTGGCTTACTATGAATTACTTGGTGGTTCCTTCTTTGGGTGTACGTGATACCCATACGACCACTTCCTTCTGTATCTACTCTGCCGGGAGAATAATACTACCAGGTATAAAAGGTGAAGCGTCATCTTTCTTCGCCTGGGACTTATCAACACTCTAGAGTTCGCAACATTGAGAACCTAGGCTCATGGGTGACGTAGAAGATCTTCGGATGCTGGTATTCGAGAAGGGCCTCACCCTCGAGGGGCTGCAGCGGGCGGCCGAGGACGCAGAGGAGCGTCGACGGTCGATTCACGCCGAGATCCTCGAGATGATCGCGCCGGGGATCCGGTGGACAGCAACAGCTATCTACCGCAGTTGGAGCAGGGAGAGATGCTTCAACGCCAGCGTCGGAACACTCCGACGTTGGCATCGGTAGCCGGGAGGGGGAACGCGTTTCCGCGGAAGATGGCCACCTCGGTGGAAAGGGGTGCGGAAGCTGTGTTGGTGCTCTCGGAGTAAGCCGGAGACACGACGGCGGGCTAACTGAAGAAGAAATAGCCCTGCGGTGGAAGGATAACCGTAGGCGCCTCCGTGGGTAGTGGCACGGAGGATAACAAGTCGTGCGAAATTTTACGTGCGCACCCTGCTCAGGGAGATTGTGGTGGGGCTAGGAGCTGTGGGGATGGGAAACTAATCTGCACATTTTCGCGTGAAGTCGCACGGTGAGCCAGGCCGTGTGCACCCGGCCACCCATGTGGCATGGTCGGGAAAGCCGCATACGAGATGCGCGCACTCGGCTACGGTGCGGTAGTGGTCGAGGGAGCGGACGTGGGGGGAATCGGGTGCTGTTGCAGCAGTACTGTTAGCAACGAAGGAGAACACGTCTGCATCGAAGAATGAGAGAATGTGAGTTTTGTACGTACGTAAGAAGTTCAGCCAGTCAGATGAATGCGATGTTTCACGGTATCATGAACATTAGCCTTTGGTGCATACGCCTTGTCTGGTACGTAGCCGCAACCTACACGCAACAGCGCAGTGAAACAGAGGCAACGCTACAGGTCCAAGGTGTGATACAGACTAGTTTGAGTTCCCACCCACCCGCCCGTGCTTTTGAGGGAGTCAGTGGGGGGGGAGTTAAATGGTCGCAGTAACTTTGTGTGTTTGTTGCGGTTTGTTAGACGTACCCGGTATGTTCGCTGTTGGTGCGACCGGGTGTCGTAGATTGCGCAAGTGGCGGTGGGGGCTAGCTGCATTGTTTGGCGTTTGTTTTGTTTGATGCAAGTGGGGTTTCTTTATATCATAATATGATAGTGGTTTCTTTATATCATAATATGATAGTGATAAAAGTAAACGTGGTGGTGCATTGGCTGGGATTTTCGCGCAATCTGAAAGTTCAGGAGGGGGGGGTATCCGTAAATTAATATTGAAGTATCTTGTGAGTTAAATGTATTTGCGTTATTCGTGAATGCCTGGTACGAGTTGTGTGTAAATTTATATGCACGTGGTCGTGAGGTTACCATGTACCTGGCATGTTTTCTCGAGTTAAGTGTCAGGAACTGTGGCGTCGAGAGTTCTATGTCGCCAGTTGGGTTGGGAGTTGACTCGAGTATACGGATGTGAGCGTGGGGTTGCTGTTGGGGCAGCCCCACACCCCCTCTCCAACCCTCCTTCTCCAGGAGGGGGGTTGCGCATTAATGTAATACAACTTCGAAAGCAAAGTACAAAGAGCCGATTTCGAGTCCTGATTTTGGGAAGTTGATTATTTTTTGGGATCGGGAGAATAGAAATAGGCCAAACCAAACCATAATCTAAACTTCGCAAACACCATATTGGCCGCAAAGAAAGCTGAAATGGTGACTGTTACACCAGATCATATCACATATCATATCATATCGTATGACATATCTATATGATATGATATGACATGATATGATACTCCGTATGATATATCATATCACGGGTTTTTTTTGTGATATTGATACGTTTGTATTTTGCTTTCGAAGTTGTCTTATATTAATGCGCACCCCCCCCGCTCGGAGTAAGGGGGGTGGAGAGAGGGGCAGACCGCCGGGGCTGCTCCAGTAGCAACCCCCATCTAACATCCGTAAACCAGAGTCAAACTCCATCCCCAACTGGCGACGTCGATCTCTCGACGCCAGCCTCCAACATGGAGTTGGCTCACGTTGCGGATGCCACGCTACCCCTTCTCCCCCCCCCCCCCGCGCACTTGTGGCGATTCTCTACAACTTTTCCCTCCGTTCACCTGGCTCGCATAGCTCACGCTGCAAGACCTCAGATGTAGCCTTCCCCGTCGATAAGTGAGTTGCGCCTTCAATCCTCAGGGAGTGCAGGGCGCAATCTTCCACCCGCACGCCCGTCAACGCAACCCGCCGCTCGCAGGGGAGCCGGCGCTTGGTGCAGTGTCCACATGGGCCATCTGCCGTAACCAATGCCGAACGCAACCAGGGGGGTCGACGAGGGGTATAACTAGACGTCACTCGATTCCAACACACCGAGGAGGCGCAGCAGCACACCTGACCGCGGCTCCTTACCCCCACGTCATAAACGCACCCCACTCCACGACTGCTTTGTTGTCCCCTCGCAACCAAACCGCAGTCGCCCGCCACCGCTCGACCCGCCGAAACTAGAATGTTCGGCCGGGACGACGGGACAAACGGCCCATCTCGCAAGCCCCACGGGGAAAACATAACCAGGTGGAAAAGAAAAAAAAAAACAAAAAAAATTGCCCATGGAATCCGCGAAGCTTGACAAAACATAATTGACTGGCTGCAACACCACAGTCCCCCTCTCTGTAAACGGGTGGTGCGCACACGAAGAGGTGAGTACCCACGCCGTTCACTAGTATGAGCACACACGACGTTCACCCAGCACTCGAGGATGGTCTGTCGCCAGACCAGCACGTGTTGCTTGAACACACATACCTTCCGATAAACGACAAACCAGACGTTATATCGAGGCCAATGCGATACCTGCTTCGCTCAAGCAGAGAGAGGCATACACCCCCCCGGTAAACGGAAATGGTTCGACGCAGGATCAGTAACCGCTATCTCCCCCGGATGACCGGTAAACCCGACGCGCAAAAACAAGCCAACAATATGCGACACCTGCTTCGCCTTAGCAGAGGCACATGTTCCCCCGGCAACTAAACGGTCCGACGCAGGACCAGTAAGCGTTAACTTCCCCGCTTGAACAACAAACCATGCGTACATGAGGAAGCCACCTCGATGCGACGCCTGCTTCGCTAAAGCAGAGGCACGCGTCCCCTTTGTGAATGGTATTCGACCCCTCTTTCGCTGAGGCAGGGACACACGTTCTACTAAATTGTGCCACGCAGGACCAGTAAACGGTGGCTCCCCCGGATGAACGACACGCCAGGCGTACGTGAGAAAACCAACGCCATGCGACGCCTGCTTCGCTGAAGCACAGGCATACGTTCCGTGACCAGCAAACGCTAGCCCCCCCGGATAAACGGCAAACGAGACGTGCATGGGGAAGCCAATACTAGGCGACACCTGCTTCGCTGAAGCAGAGGCACACGTTCCCACGGCAACCGAACGGCCCAGCGCAGGACCAGTAACGGTAGCTCCCCCGGATGGACGACAAACCGGGCGTACGTGAGAAAGACAGCGCGATGCGATGCCTGCTTAGCAGAAACAGAGGCACGCATTCACCCAGAATACGAGAACGAGAAGCGAGAGGTGCAAAAGGAAGCACTGCCTGTAGACAGCGTCTTGTCACCCTAGCTTCTAGCCAATAAGAAGCTTCCTGTGTAGTCACCCCTCCCATGGGCAGACCGACAACGGAGCGGCAACAGCGCCACTGGAACCCCCTTAAGGTGGGACACTCTCGGCGTCCGTGAAAGAGCGGTGGCCCGTGCGGGAAAACGACTGACCGCGTCTTGCAAGACGAAGCCAACGCACGGGCGGGCCCGGCGTCTACGCGCATGCTATGGGTTGAACAGCGACAGCATGCATGACGGCACGTGGGGGTGGTTACCATAGATAATTCCGACCGCCCAACATCAGATCCGCGTGACGAAACCGGTCCCGGCCCTGTCACTAAACAGTTGAGAGACGAGCAACGTCACTATCGTCATACGGCGCCAGACATGCGGAGCACGCGATGACAACGTATTTCATTCACCCTCGGGACCGAGGATATTTGTTAATGATAAATATCGAAAGTTTGTTGAACTCTATTGTCCCTACAAGAGGAGGAACCATAACCATCCGGCTGTAAACGCAAGCCCGAAATCGAAAACATGTTGAAATAATTGCCCTATCGCCACTACCAACGACACAATCTAGTCCTTCAGCTGAAGCCACAGGCTGGAGACGGCAGGCTCCGCGTGGGAGGCTCCTTCATATCGCAGAACCTTTATTCCAGATCATTCCAAGGTTGGAAATAAATGAACATATGTATCCTTACACGGAGGCGTTCTGTCACGATTCGTGAAATTCTCCAGAAGCAGAAATCAAGTTCGTTACATTCCACACATTTGGAAAATCAGGAAAATATGCAAGATTGATAAATTGCGGGGGAAAAAAAAACAAAAATTTGAGACGAATAACTCCGATAAGAACGAAATTGTCCTAGACATTTTGCGTCCCATTGCGACCGCGAGGGGTAACGGCACGAGTATCTGGTTACGCCACAAACCACAGGTACCGCGCCCTGAAACTTGGAAACACCGCGGCATACGTCACATATGTACGAACATTGGAGCAATGTAGTCCGCTGCGGTGGATTTATTGGAACACAGCGGCATACGTTATTCGCGTACAAATACGCAATTTCGCCCGCTGCGGTAGATATTGTGGCTTTCAGGAATCTCTACCCAGATCAATGGCACTGCGAGACAATTATGTTATTATCTCGGGGTATAGCACTCGTAATACGTTGGTTTCCACGACTGACTGTTTTAGGGCAGTGACTACATATAGCCAGGGAATACCTCTGGACCAATCGATATGCTGCACACGTAGATGTACGCCGAGCGAGTACCTGTACTACATAGTAAGGCCATACGTGGATAATATGAAGGGATTTTCCACGAGCCTGGTACGTCGAGTGTACACAAGTATCCTGTATACACAGCCGGCCAACCCACCAGGAAGGCGCCTTGCTATTAATAGACTCTGAGCCTGAGAGTCCGAGGGGCACAGAAAAATAAAATGAAAACCAAACAAACGAACGAACAAGAACCAAACCCAATGTCGGGGAAACACGTTTGCTCATATAAGAAACTAGCCGGTGGCAATGGCCTATGTCATTTCAACGCTGGCCTTTCTTACCCGTCCGGACTTCCTGTCGGCCTTCCCATGCGCTGCAATACTGCTGTATACTCCGTATATATACGAGGTACGAGTGCGAGCAAAAGTCTCCCTCCAACCACAAGCAAACAAACAAATAACAGAGCAAACAAAACAAAAACAAAAAACGCCGCCTGATATACACACTCAGCTAGGTATGATATTTCCGGAGAACGAAGAAACTACTACTGTTGTACTATTAATAGTATGTTCGTATATATATATCCCGGATTTTTTTACTTTTAATCTTCAAAGGTGGCCGGCACTGCAGCTGTCGTGTACTGCTGTTAATACGCATTAGACTACTATTAATAATGAGGCGCGCGAGCGAAGCGAGCCTTTATTTACTTGGTTTTAAACCAAGGAAAAAAAAGTCTCTTCATAGCGGCTCGGATACGAGGGTAGGGTGCCTTGTTTTGAGTTTTTATGTATGTGTGTGTGAGTTGGTGTGTGTAATTCAACATTTTTATGGTCCAACTTTCACAACCGCGCTCGACGCACACTTCAATAAATCCAGTCCCCGCGGGCTCTGCGCACGCACACACACGCAGAACACGTTCTCGCCCTGGTGGGGTGGAAAATCGTTCACAGTTCGTCGAGCTAGGTGCGGCAACGTGTGTAGGCACATGTCTGTGCTGGGCCGTGTTCAAAATACAAAATCATAACGTTTTTTTTGTGCCTGCCAACAGCAGGCAGACTGTGCCTGTCCACGGCATGTACACTGTGCCTGCTCACAGCAGGCAGACTATGCTTGTCCACAGCAGGCAGACTGGGCCTGTCCACAGCAGGCAGACTGGGCCTGTCCACAGTAGGCAGACTGGGCCTACCCACAGCAGGCAGATTGAGCCGGTCCGCAGCACTCCACAGCAGGCAGACTGAGCCCGTCCACAGCAAGCAGACGGCTTTGTTTTTTTAGCTCTCTCTTCTACCTACGTAATAACTAACGAAACCCAACTACGAGTAGTCATCGGCAGACTTCGCCTGTCTGTCCACAGCAACGTTCGGGCCATGTGCTGCAGGTGATTTTGTCAGGCCTACCTTCCTACTGACGAGGGGACGGAGAAACAGGAGAGGATCTGCTGTAGATGTTGTACAGCAGTCAGTAGTAGTGGTGGCACCTGCTACGAGAACCTCTGTCGGATACATATAAATATGTCAAGTCAGGTTAATTTTTTCGCCTTCAAATTATGAGTGTGGAATCAGGAACCACACACACAACATCGAGTACGGTGTACAAAGCGCTCCAGGGTTAAACCGGCACAAGCCGAGCGTACTGCGACGCTGACCCTGGCCTCGTGGATCCTACTGCTACTGCTGCTGCTGTTTTGCTTCTGGGGGAGCTCTGATGTAGATGTTGCACAGCAGCACTAGATGTGGCACCTGCTACGAGAAGCTCTTGTTGGGCATGCCATGTTTGTTTTGTCGTCTCGAAAATATTATGCCGACTTTCGAGGTGGGAAGCAGGAAACATATTAAAAAACGAGTGGAGGGTACGTACTACGTATCAGTCTGATCGGAAAAATTTGGTTGATTTTGTTCTTATTGTGGCCATCGAAACGTGTCCTATATTTTGGATCAGACTGGTACGTGTATATGTACGCGTACAAAGGGTGCAGGGGTTAGACCGACAAGCCGAGCGTACGGCGACGCTAACCCTGGCCTCATGTGTCCTACGGCTACTGCTGCTGCTATTGTGGTGCGGGAGGCGCACTGCTGCTGTAGATGTCGTACATCAGTCCAGGTAAAGTTGTGGTGGCACCTGTTACGAAAATTAAGCTCTTTCTGTTGTTGGACAAAACATGTGGGACGCAGATTTTTCGTCCTTAAATTATTCTTGTGCTGAATTTCAAGCAGAAAACACTGCTGGACAAAACATGTCTAGTGTTGTGTGTTTTTGGCTCTTTCTACCCGTCGACCTCCAGCACCACAGCAGTGTCCGTGCCGATTCCTTATTCCCTGAGAGATGAAAGCTCTGTGGTCACAGCAATGCAGATTTCGTCTTCAAATTATTCTGCCGGATTTCGAGGTGGAAACCAGGATACACACGAACGACCAAATCCAGTACTTTTTCATATTATATACCAAAAGCAGGCGAGGCCAAGAACATTTACGAAAGTTATTGAGATGCACCCACGACGGCGTCCAGAGTAGTACAGTAGTACGTACGTGGTAGATGCTCCTTCGTGTTCGTTCGTTCAGCACAATACAAAATAGTCCGTATGCGCCCAGCATGATGCATCGCAGCTTTGACTACTGCAGCTATTACCGAGGTCGCGCCTCATTACCACCAACTACTGGTAATACGCATACGTACGCGATAGATTTCAACGGTAGCTATCATATGAATACGCAGTGTTCATTTCTCAACAAGAGGAGTCTAGCCTGGGGCAATGTCACCACAACCCCGTTTGTAGTTTTTAGTTGTTGGTGACAACGAAAGGAGATCCTCAAAAACTTCCGCCTGATACCACCGGAGGCCGAAGAATTATACTTGGTACAACAAAACGTAGCCTGACCGGTATCTATCCTGGATGATTGTCAAAGGGTTGGCAATGCCGCACACGTGCTGGTCTGCATGCGCGGCTGCTACTGCTGTAGCACCCCGTGCGAAGACTAAAAAATAAATGCAAAATAAACAGGCTCACCATTATTATCGGAGCGCGTTCTCCATAATTTGGAAATAATTGGAGATATGTATCAACAATATATAACTACATACTTAGATCCCAACCCCCGAGCGTGCTCGGTTGGTACATCCCTGGCCTCTCAGAGCTCCCACTTCCAAACCGCCTCCTTTCATTACTTGCCGGACCTTTCCAGCAGTTCTTTGTTTTCTCCATTTCTCTTGGCACTCTCGGTCCTTTCTTCCTTTTTTCTTCTTTCGTTTTATGTGCGTGCGTGTACTCCGAGTACAGCACCGCGGGAGAGCCTGGCACCGTCGCGGGTGTCAGTGGGTGTGGCGGGTAGAAGGGGGGTTGCAAGCAGTTCGGTCGCCGCTTTTGTGCCTAGGCGTCGCGTGTGCCTCGAGACACGAGGGATGCATGAACGGGCTTTGTCTGGCTTCCGTTTGTGATTTTTGATAGAGTATGAACGAGTTATAAAGGTCGTTCGGGAGGGCAAGATAATGTTTAAGCGGTGCTTATTTTTGCGATCACGCTGAAGTTGAAAGAAGGAGGTGTGCAGTTTGAACACCAACGTTATCGAGCTGGCGAACGGAGGCCACGGTGAGCACCGGGCTTCACGTGAAGCGGGCGACGGGGCTGATGGTGGCAGAGAGTGATCAAAGCTTTACCCGGACCAAATCGGTGGCGAGGTGGTCACGAGAGGGGCGGGCGGCGTAGGAGGCTGAGAGAGAAGCTCTTCTGTGCGATTTTTTTCTTTTCTTCTTTTCGACCGGGTGTAAGGTGTTCCAAACAGGCAGAACATTTTTGCACGAGAGGGGATGGGGATTTTTTTTCCTTTCCGAATTTTCGGTTTCATTTTCATTTTTTTCGCTGCTGTGCCGTGCTGTGCTTTCGCTTTCTTCGTACATACGAGTACAGACATAGACCATATCAAATAAGGAAATAAGTACAGCAGTAGTACCCTACCTAGGGTATGTACGGACGTACGACATCCGCGACGCGAAGCGTATTATGTGGCGTCCGAGCTGACGTCTGAGTTTTTTTTTCTGAAGCATGGCGGCGGGACTCTTGGCATTATCAAGTCGCCGGTTTGCAATTACGATCCCTCAACAAACTAAATTCAATCGTGGACCTCTGGTTGCTTCGCTTAATTTGATGTACTTTTTTCCTTCCTGAGCGAGCGTAGGGCGGCGTAGGGCTGGGTGATGCTGCTGCTGCTGCTGCAGCAGCAGCTGCTGCTGTTAACTGCTCGTGTGCCCGTGACTGCTTGGCCACGCCGTGCTTGTGTTTGTCTCGTACTCGTTGCGCTTGAGCAATCGAATGATCGTGGTCCCGGGTCCTTTTTTTTGCGGTGCAATAGGCTTGAAAACCTACTCATGCTCGTGCGCTCGAGTGCTGCTCGAGCAGTGCGCAGCAGTACAAGAACAGCAACAACAGGCGTACGAGTGCTGCTCGAATCGATTGTTGCTCGAGTGCTGCTGAGTGTTGCTGCTTCTGCTGCTTGCTGCTGCTGCTGCTGCTACTGAGTGCTCGTGTGCCCGTGACTGCTTGGCCACGCCGTGCTCGTGTTTGTCTCGTGCTCGTTGCGCTTGAGCAATCGAGTGATCGTGGTCACGTGCCTTTTTTTTTGCGGTGCAATAGGCTTGAAACCTACTCATTTGCGCTCGAGGCCTGCTCGAGCAGTACGCAGCAGTACAAGAACAGCAACAACAGACATGCGATTGCTGCTCGAATCGAGTGTTGCTCGAGTGCTGCTTAATGTTGCTGCTGCTGCTGCTGAATGCTCGTGTGCTCTGCTTGGCCACAAGACGTGAGAACACGCTGTATCCACCACGTCGCCAACGCGTCGGCCGGTGGCCCGTCCCTCATTACCGACACAAACCATACACGTTGCGAGACACAATGTACTACTGCTGTACCCCCTAACGACGCTGTGGCGGTTCACTAAAATGGCGATCGACGGTGAGAAACTATGGGCCGGCGCAGGTCTCGTGGCCGGCGCCAATGCGTCATCCCTTGGCCCGTCCCTCACTAACGATACATACCTTCAATGCCGCGGTACACAATGAACGACGTATGGCAGATTTTGTTTTTAGTGACTCGGTGCGATTAATCTTTTGTCTGATCTTCGTACCACGTATAGCGTTGCGTGTAATACTGCAGCCGAGTGGCTACTACCCTTCGTACAATGTGCCCGTGCCACGCGGTTTGATTAATATTCTGCTAACACTCCTGTTGTTGCTGCCGCTACTACTGCTGACACACAATTCCGGTATAGCTGCTATTACTACTGCTGTTGGGCACAGATTGCCTTTCTTGCTACTACCCTTATCGTATTTTTGCCTGTGCCATGCTGTTGCTTATCTTGCTGCTCCTGTTGTTGCTATTAATAAACACATGCTGAAACAAGTGTGAAGTATCCAGCTTTTATTTTACAGACCCTCCGGACCATAGAGAAATCCTGCAGATCATACAGATCTTGCAAATCGTACAGACCGCATCCCGGTTAATATGCACGCATCATTCAGATCACACAGATTCCACTCAGGTAGATCACACAGATCGTGCGGATCATACAGATTTTGTAGATCATACATATCCTGCAGATCATACGGGTCCAACCCGGTAAGGATGTACTGATCACACCGATCCCACTCAGGTAAACACCTGTGAAGTATCCGCCTTAATCAGAACCATCCCGGCTAAACCTGATGCAAACAAGTGTGAAGTATTCAGATTATTACAGATCCTCCAGACCAGACAAAAATCCCGCAGATCAATCAGATCCTGCACTTCATGCAGACCCACCGATAAAAATGTGCATATCATGCAGATTGTACATACCCCATTCCGGTGAACAGAGCATACAGATCACACAGATTCCGCTCAGGTAGATGATACAGATCCTGCAGGTTAATAATTATACAGATCCTACAGATCAATGACACCCACCGACAAACATGTGCAGATCGTGCGGATCGTACAGATCCTATCTCGCTAAAGATGTACAGATCGGCAGATCGGACAGATCCCATCCCGGTCAAACTGTACTGATTGTACAGCTCACACATATTCTACGCAGGTAAACATCTATGAAAATTGTAATCAGACATAATCCCCTTCCGGCTGAACATTTGCATGTCATTGAGATAAACCAGATCCCACCTGGCATACAAATGAAAATAATACGGAACATACTTGTCTCTTCACGCAAACTACAAGTTGGAGTATGTAGATAATCGATCATGCGGATCCTCCACATCATGCACACATGGCGTTCAGATCATCCCACCCGGCACGCAAGAGCAATCATAAAGACCAAGCAGATCTCACCGCCAAAGAAAAGAGTGGTACATCTACATTATACAGACCCTGCAGATCGTACAGATCCTTCGGATCATGCAGACCCCCCCACGCATAGCTATTCATCAGCTAATCACGGCACATGCATATTCGAATAACATATATGTGTAGTTCATGCAGATCGTGCAGACCCCACCCAGTAGAGGTGTTCATATCATGAAGGATCACCTATATCGATGATACAGATCCCACCCAGGCGATAAATACCTGGGTGATGTAAACCCCGTCAATTTTGGGTGCTACGCTTCCTTTAAGCGATACAGTAGTCCATGTCTCCCACCAGGTATGCGCAAAAACATGTGAGAGCATCGAAGACTAGACTACTACTCTTCGCTTTTAGCAATAGATCAGTAGCCCATGACTCAGTTTTCTCCGAGGTCAGTTTTACTCAAAACAGAGGTGCAAGGGTTTTATCTGCGTCTCCCTGTTCAACACACACCCCGGATTTCATGCCACCCACATCCCGAAGGGGAACCTTGTACTTTGTACCAAATGGCCGTTTTTCCCAGAATAGTTAACAATTCTGGTTTGGCCGCGGGTCTTTTCTCGTGCTTCCTGATACAAGGGCCAAAAGGGGGCCGGCGTGGATAGTACCGTGCAAGCGTTGGCTCCGGTCGGGCTCCGTGGCCCATGCTCTAGATGGTCAAAGTCACAGAACCCAGCAAGCAACTCAGGGGGTGGGGTCCCACTTTCGAAAAGCCATCCCGGGGCTCGGAAACCTACCCGGATCTTTGTATTTTGAGCTGCAAAGATAATCCTCTTTTCTTTTCTTGCTGCAACTGCCACAACAAACAGCACACAATAGTAGAACTACAGCAACAACAGGCGTACGAGTGCCGCTCGAGTGGAGTGTTGTTGCTCAAGTGCCGCTGGGTCCTTTCAATGCTACTGCTGCTTAGTGCTCGTTTGCTCGTGACCGTTTGGCCACGTCGTGCTCGTGTTCATCTCGTGCTCGTTGCGTTCAAGCAATCGACTGATCGTTTTTTGCGATGCAATTATTTCATAGGTCAGGAAACGTACTCAAGCTCGTGCGCTTGAGTGATGCTTGAGCAGTACACAGCAGTACAAAAACAGCAACAACAGACGTACGAGTGCTGCTCGAATCCATTGTTGCTCGAGTGATGTTGAGTGTTGCTCATGCTGCTGGTGCTGAGTGCTTGTGTACCCGTGACTGCTTGGCCGCAAGGGGTGAGAAAACGCTCTTGTACAACCTGGGAGCATTATTTGAATATCTCGGTGAGATTCATCATTTCTTCGTATTGTTGATTGTTTGCTGAAAAATATTGTTCTGGTCCAGCAGTACAAAGCAGCACAAAACTACAGGCGAGAGCTGCTCGAGTTGAGTGGTCGTGTTCTCGTCACTTCTTGGCCAAAAGCCGCGCTTCGAGTCTTTCCCTTCGTCAGAGCCACGAACGGTGTGTGTGCCGTGTCTCGTGCTCGCCACACTCGAGCAATCGAGTGATCGTCGCCACGTATTTTTGTTTCGGTGCAAAAGGATTGGAAACCTATCCGGATCTTCGTTTTTTGCTGCATTTTGTTGTCTTCATGGCTGCCACTGCAGCGGGATGTTTCTGAAATACCACTTTTACTCCTCCTCGTTGTTGAAGCTGATTATCCTGCCCATAGCAACACAATGAAGAAACTGCTCATTTCAACTTAGCTGCATACAATACGATCATACCCAGGACACCACGCCGCACACGTGCACACACACGAATCCGACCATCCACTCCACGTCTCCCATCGAGCATCCACGAAACAAGTTGACGCCAATAACTCGGACCAGCTCCCGCATCGACAACTCGACTTCGACATCATCGCCACCTCCTCCTGCTAAAGTATCTTCTAGCACCTGCACCGCCACCGATCCTTTTCCGCCGCTGCCTGCTGCAGCTCCTACTGCATCTCCTGGGTCTGCACCTATGACACCAGCGCCTGTTTGGCCATCGATCTCTGCCTCTCAAGCTTCGTCGCCGTCGACCCCTGCCTCTGCTCCTACGGCTTCGCCCACGGTTAACATCGCCGACGGGGACATAGACCCAGCCGGGTCGCTCACCGACCTGTGCCCCCGGGACGGCTGTGGAGTGCCGCTGTTCATGAAACAAAACCCACGGACTGATCGTTCCGACTATCCGGCGTGTCGCCTGTAAAAAGCGGGTCTTTGTGCCTGGACCGGACTACGCATACGCTACAAAGGAAAGGCCTGCTGGTTCTGCGGGGAGGTGTTTGACATCGGCGCCGTTGTCTGGACTTACAGGATCCCCAGTGAGTGCCTCGCGTGTATTGCCGATCAGTGTCGAACCCTTCGTTGAGCAGTGCGTAGCCTTCCGTCTGGGGATTTGCTACCTGCATCGTTACTGACCGGCTTTATTTTACGTTCATACAAGTAGCTGCTGTATTATAGGTACGTGAACGGCATCTTTTTTATTTCATGATCGCTGTCGTGCCGGCACCACCACGAGTCGCCAGCAAGTGTATAGCGTGTCTTGCCTAAGATTTGAAGGCCGACTAGTGCGTTTTCCGTACCTCCTCGAGTTGTGTGCACAGTCCTCAGTCTGGGGCTGTGCTGCCTACATAGTTTCCGACCGGCTTCATTTTTCGGTCATACAAAAAGAGTGACTGCTGTATTGTAGGTACCTGAACGGCTTCTTCGTGATTTCATTTTCGCGGTCGTACGTGTTTTCTGCCCCATAGCTGCGACGTCGCTCATGCATGCCGTGCTTTTGTTTTGCCCGGCACCACCACGAGTCGCCAGCAAGTGTATAGCGTGTCTTGCCCAAGGTTTGAAAGCCCACCCTTAGGGTTAGCGTTGTCTGTACCTCGTCGAGTCGTGCGCAGTCTTCGGTTTGGGGCTTTGCAACCTACATTGTTACTGACCGGCTTCATTTTTCGGTCATACAAAAAGAGTGACTGCTGTATTGTAGGTACCTGAACGTTCGTGATTTCATTTTCGCAGTCGTACGTGTTTTCTGCCCCATAGCTGCGACGTCGCTCATGCATGCCGTGCTTTTGTTTTGCCCGGCAGCACCACGAGTCGCCAGCAAGTGTATAGCGTGTCTTGCCCAAGATTTGAAAGCCGACTATTGCGTTGTCTGTACCTCGTCGAGTAGTGCGCAGTGTTTCGTTTGGGGCTTTGCTACCTACATTGTTACTGACCGGCTCCATTTTTTGTTCATACAAAAGAGTGACTGCTGTATTGTAGGTACCTCAATGGCTCCTTCCTGTGTGGTTTCATTTTCGCAGTCGTACGTGTTTTCTGCCCCATAGCTGCGACGTCACTCGTGCATGCCGTACGTTCTTTTTGCCCGGCACCACCACGAGTCGCCAGCAAGTGTATAGCGTGTCTTGCCCAAGGTTTGAAAGCCGACTGATGCGTTGTCTGTACCTCGTCGAGTCTTGCGCAGTCTTCGGTTTGGGACTTTGCAACCTACATTTTTACTGACCGGCTTCATTTTTCGTTCATACACTAACTGCTGTACATTCCGTGCGCGAACGGTATCTTTCTTCTTTCATGACCGCTATCGTACGGGTTTTTAGCTCCACAGCTACAATACCACCACGAGTCGCCACCGTGTAGCGTGTAGCCAAAGATTTGAAGGCCGAATATTACGGGGGACTATCGTAATAGCACCAAAACGTTTTTGTAAAAACAGCGATAGATATACGCCTTTATGTGTACCGTAGGTCCTATTTAATATGGTCCCCCGTAATAGTGCGTTGTCCGTACCTCGTCGCGTAATGCGTAGTCTTCGGTTTGGGGCTTTGCTTCCTACATAATTACTGACCGGCTTCAGTTTGCATTCAAACAACTAACTGCTATATTGGCTTCTTTCTTATTTCATGATCGCAGTCGTACGTATTTTCCGCCCCATAGCTACGACTTCACTCATCATGCATGTCTTACAATTTGTTGCCCGGCACCACCACGAGTCTGTACATATTGCTTTGTATGCGCGCCTCATTCTTTCGTGCATGCCCGTTACCCTCCATGTTTTTCCCCTGCGTCACCACGCTACATTCAGACGTGGACGCCCCGTAGTGTTTCGTCAATTTCTGCCTCGACCAGCACTCCTGCCTTCTCAAGAAGGACAGCAACGACATCCCCACCAGCTTTCGAATCGCTGGCGAAGAAGACGTGAGAGAACCTGTATTCACCGCATTGCTTTCTTTTTTGTCTCGGTGCGATTCATCGTTTGTCGGATTTTCATACCACGTATTGCGACGAGTGTAATAGTCGTGTGTTCAATGCGCCCATGCCATGTAAGGTCATTCTTATCGGAGATTTGTTTTCGGACAATTTCGACATTTGTTTCGCGCAATTTTTCAATCTTCCATATTTTCCTCTTTTTTTTTCCCAAATACGTGATATTTAACGAACTAGGTTCTTTTGCTTTTGGAGCATTTCACGAAGTGACAGAACGCCTCCGTCTTTTGACACATATATCCAATTATTTCCAAAACTTTGGAAATTATGAAAAAAACGCTCTCCGATAGGCATGAGCATCACCCGATTTGCTTATTATTTTGCTACTTCTAGTGCTGCCGCTGCTGCCACACACAATCACGGTATATCCGATTATCTTGCTCCTCGACCTGCTCCTGGTGCTGCCGCTGCTGGTACACACTTCCGTATTGCTCTTACTACGGTAGTGTTGCTGCGGGCGCTAGGTTGCCTTTCTTGCTGCTATCCAAACTTTGCTTCGATAGCAGAGTTTTCATTCTTTATTATTTCGTCTCCCGAATTCGGGAAATAATTAATTTCCTCTATTTTCAGTACAATTTTATGGGGCGGGTGTCGTGGACCTCCCAAAAAAACGTGACATTCTGCACGGTTTCAAATCTACGTAAAACGTACTCTGTCTGCAGTTGTAGTTCGAAATTCGTCATACGCCCAAGACATTTCCGATGATGAGAAAATTGTCATCCTCGCTCTCCCCTTTAACCCTTAGAGGATAATGCCTGTTGTGAAGTCTACGTTGGACCTACGCCGCCACGCCATCCTGAATCACTCACTACATTCCACGACATTTTCCACCAAGACTCCTTTACTCTCACCGGTTGCCTTTCGCCAGCGTGTCCTACTACTATTGTAGAAGACCACCCACACTTTATATTGTCTTCCCGACGAAATATGTGCAGTTCATGCAACTCATACTGATCCCGGCCGGTTAAGATTTACAGATCACACAAATCCAGATCTCAATCAGTAGTAGTAGCGGCTGCTAATCCCATAGTCCATGCACTGCAACAGTATCTTGCTGCAGTTACACGCACGAAAAATACCCTGCATAACGATAATGTGTCGTAGGGTCTACCCCTACCACCCCATACTGTCTTCCCGACGAAACATGTGCAGTTCATGCAAATCATACTGATCCCGTCCGGTTAGGATTTACAGATCACACAGAAGATCTCACTCAGATGAATCAATCTCCGATTCAGTTGCATTTTTGTCAAACCTTACAGATCCTGCAGATGGTTCAGATGTTTAAGATTGGCAGGTCAGGTAAACCCACCGATGAACATCGTTCATGCTAACGATCCGACAAACACACGCCAATCCTGTAGATCCTTCCGTTGCTGCCGCACACAATCACGGTATAGCCGCTACTGTTGATGGCGCAGGTTGCTTATCTTTCTGCTAACTCTACCTTTAGTTCTGCGCATGCCACGCAGTTACCTTTTCTGCTGTTCCAGCTGCTTCCCCTGCTGGTGCACACTTCTGCACGCGATCGCCGTATAGCTGTTGCTACAGTAGTGTTGCTCATGCACATCATTCAAACCAACCGATCAACATGGATAATTCAAACCCACCGATCAATATGCAGATCATGCAGATCCTACAGACCCCGTCCCGGATTATTTACATCCTGCACATGACACACATGTGCTGCGACTGCTGTTGAACACTTCGGCACGCGATCGCGGTATAGCTGTTACTTCAGCAGTGTTGCTCCTGCAGATCATGCAAACCAACCGATAAACATGGATAATGCAAACACCCGAATAAACTTGAACATCATGCACATCCTACAGGCCCCGTCCCGGCCAAGATAAACATTTCACACAGGTCAACACTATATCGAGTCAGATAATGTACACACGCATCACACATATGTACAGATCAGACAGACCAAGTTCCCATTCGGATACACACGCATAAAATATCTATATTATTCAGACCCCATCCCGGCCGAGTTTGCCGAACACGGTGTAGATCTTATATATCATACAGATCACACAGATTCCACTCAGGTTAATAATGCAGATCCTGCGATTGTTTTTCACAGATCATGCACACCCACTGATGAACATGTGCAGCCCATGCAATTCGTGGAGACCCCCATCTCACTAAATATATACAAATGAGGCAGATCATAAATATCCTGCGTATTGTACAGACCCTAAAGTTCGTCTACACCAACCGCTTAATCGTACAGACCTCATATCGTTAGGGATGTACAGATTAAGCAGATGAGACAGATGCCATCCCGTCACAACTTATCGCAGTTCGTACTGTCTCCACTCACGTTACATCTATAATTGTTACCGGACAGATCCCATTCCGGCTGAACATGTGCACGTCGTGTAGATTAACCAGATCCCACCTGCCACACTATTCAAAATCGTATGGAGCATACATATATTCCAGGCAAACAAGTTGGAGCATATACATGGCATAGACCCTGCACATCATGCAGACCGTCTCATATGATAGACTCAAGATCACACAGACCCCACCCGGCACGCAAGTACAATCACAAAATTTCAAACAGACCTTATCCAGCCAAGTAAAGGGTGATACATCTACACTACTATACAGATCCTGCAGATCGTACAGATTCTTCATATTCTACAGTTCCTTCAGATCGTGCAGACCCACCCACACAAAGCTACCCAGTCACGGCACAAGTATATTCGATTAACATATGCAGTTCATGCAGATCGTGCAGACCCCACCAAACACAGATCAAGGACCCCACATAAATGGGTGATAGAGATCCTACCCAGGCAATAATTGTCTGGATGTGATACTAAACCCGTTGATACAGGTCACACATGTATCTATACATCGTGTCTATATTATGCAGATAATGCAGCCCCGACACACGCAGAGACATGTGTGAAAGTTCTAGATCATACGGAGCCTTTCCATCAGTACATCACAGTATAGTTGATGCTGCAGGTTGACATCAAAACATCATGAACCTATTCAATCACGGTACATGTACCTTCGGAGAACATGTCCAGACGAGGGACCAGTAGAGCCGTTCAGATCATTAACGATCACACCTACATCGATCATACACATCCGCTCAGCCGATATATATATATATATATATATATATATATATATATATATATGTTTGATACGCATTATCTCATCAGCACAGATAACATATTTATATCGTACCTTAAATACAGATCATGCAGACCTCCAACATACTATCTTAAACACGCAATTTGTACCAATCACACTACGCTACCATGTGCATATCATGCAGACCCCACCCAGACCAAACATGTGTACACAAAAGCAAACTTTTATAAGAGTTGCTGCTACTGCAGTAGCCCATGTCAAGTGTTACTTTCGTCGCTATCAACCTCAATAAACTATCCATCCCTATTTCTGTGCCAGCTGTATCATCGCACCACATACGTAATGGTAGTTTTCCAGTAGATAGACCTCTATACAACGGCTCAGTAAACTCTCCAGCCGTATTTTTGTGCCAGCTGTATCATCGCACGATGTACGTAGTAATGGTGGTCTCCCAGCAAATAGACCTCTATACAGCGGTACACGTAACGCTGAACTCGACCACGTACGCATACACCTCTATTGTTGAGGTTTACTTGGTTTGTGAAGAGGCCATAAAGAGCGGGCGGCAGTTCGTGAGTAATGCACGTGCATATCAACGTGCGAATACATATCTCTTCACAGAACCTTCACATGTTACGACGTATCACTTTTCTCACAATTGTTTGCCCCCAAACTCAGTAAACTCAAAAATTGCGGCGGTTATATCGCTTTAATTTGCATGTATGTTAACGTGCGAATACTGACATGTACACTCATGCTTGCCTTTTCCCTCCTCCGTTGAACCGTTAACTCAGTCGGCCAAACGTGCCGGGACTGTAAGCGTCTCGACGCCACCATCCCCGCCACAGACCAGCTGGTTGGTGGCCAAGGCGGCGCACCCATACCACATTGGGTGCGCAGTCGAATACAGACGAGAGCTCGAAGACAAGGTCAACCACGACGCTGACGGGCGCCTACAGACGAGTCGTACCAAGAAGCTCGCGTGCTCCTCCTTGGAGCACGAAGCCAAAAAGCCCCGACAGCAACTCGCTGTCGGTGTCGCTATTGACTCCTCCTAAGGAGACCTAGTTTTGCTCGTTGAGGAGACTGTTCTCCTCCGGGCACTTATACTGAGCACATGAACAAATGACATAACACATTGTAGACGGTACGTTTCAGGCGGCTGAAGAAGTTGATGAGTCGTCGTGGTGGAGGAGGGTCTGATGAACGTCCACGACTAGGTGTTTTGAGCTTTGGCGATTCGAACGTGCAGTTGCCTACTACGTTTACCATGAGGTCTTTGAACTTGACGCAAAATTCCAATAACATTTGCAAAATTTGCAACGCCCGGACTTGGAGAGAAGAGAGCATCAACTGTTGTGGAAAGGGGAAATATGTTGTACACGGACTTAAACCTTTACCAGCAGATGTTTTGAACACATTCAGCAGTCGTCAATTCTTGCGAAGAAAAAGAACTTACAACAGTACATTTTGTTTCACGTGTCTCGGCGCTAGTCCCGGGCCAACATGGACACAACCAGCGTACCCCAGCATGTTGAAGTTGCATGGCCGACCTTACCACCGGGTCATGGACGGTTTTCGTGGTTCTTACGAGAACACTGCCTACAACAATGCTCGCATGCATATCTACGATCATGAACTCCAGCAAAGAACCAAGGCCCTAAACCTTGACGGCGACACGATTAAATGTATTGCCGACAAACTCAAGCAGCACAACTCTTGGGTGAAAGAATATCGAGCTTTGCTTGTTGAAATAGACGACTCAAATTGCGATAATATGAGCATTTCTTTAGAGAAAACCTCCCATCTTCAACCCACTGCAAGAACCGAAATTGCCGCCTTGCTTTACAAAGACAGCACCAATTCAGCCGCAAAGCGCCACGTATGTACGTTTCCGCGAAATGGTCCGCACTCGGAATGTGACAAGCCGAGTTTTGTACCTATATACTCCAGTTGTTATCTACCTCTTCAATACCCGATGCTTTACTTCTCCGGTGAAGCTGGATGGTCACCTGGGAATTTCATGGATGGGCGAAAAGACCGTACTTTGTCCACGACAGGAAAACCTGTCAACAATTTATATCATTGCCGACAACGTTTACTGATAGAGCCCGTGTTCCAATTGCTGTCGTCCGTCGCACAAGAATTGGCATGCGATCAGTACGTTAGAACTGACGAACTCAAACTGTCTTATATCGAGAGATAACTCCCCAAGCAACGTATGACTACCAAGAATGCTATTAGCAATGCTCCACCTGAAAAGACCGTAGGTAAACGTTTACCCGCAAGCTTTCACGGGTCACATGTAAACAGAAAAAAGAAATAACTAGACGCAATGGCCGTTGTCGCGCGCATGGGCCCCCCAACCTTAATGGTGACATTTACAGGATCACCGACCTGGCCCGAAGTACTAAAAAACCTCCTGCCTGGCCAAACCGGTATGGACAGGCCAGACCTAGTTAACCGCGTTTTCAAAATTAAGCTTAAGCACCTCCTCGCTGATCTCAAAAGCACACTCTTAGGAAAATGTACATACATCATGTATGTCATTGAATACCAAGCCAGAGGCGTCGTACATGCGCGTATCATCGTTAAGTACGACGGAACAAGCCCAGAACAGCGGGGTGAGGTCGACGGACGCCTCGATTGCCAACGGAGAGCTTCGGGCCAAGGTGCTCAAATACATGGTTCACAAGAAATGTGGAAAACACAACCCATCCGCACATTGCATGAAAGTAAACAAAAAACCACACAAGCAATACTGCCAGAAGCATTAACCTCAACCTTTTCGTTCCGCACTTCACACAAATTACTCGGGTAGAGCCGAATACAAACGTCCTAACAACGGTGACAAAGCCACAATCGGGTGCAAAACGGCGAAAACAAAACAATTGACACCGACATCGATAACCGCGACATCGTCCCCTACAACCCATATTTGTTAATGAAGTATGACTGCCACATTTGCGTCGACTTAGTTACAGCGATGGCGGTTATCGCCTACCTTTACAAGTACGCCTACAAAATGGCAGACACAATACGTGCTAGAGTTTTGTACGGTAAAGATGAGATTGAGGCATACAGGAGCGTCCGATACATATCGGGTTCAGAGGCCATGTGGCATATTTCCGGATTCACCACGCACGAGCGAACACCTTCAGTTAACCTGCTTTACGCCCACCTTAAGGGAGAACAGCCCGTTGTTCACGACGAAGCAGACGAGCCCGACAAGCGCCAAGCTGCCGCCGACGCTGCGGTGTCTGGGCTCATGAGATACTTCGGCCGTCCAATTTCTCCCTTCAGCGACGATCTGACTTACCCTCAGTACTTCGAGCAATTCTCCGTTGAGATAAAAGGAAGAACTTCCAAACGTCGCCGAACCGCCATTTCTAATAACAGCGACGACGACGACGATATCTATCATGGGGAGGGACAACCCTCATCCTCAACGGCAACCCTGCGAGACAGGTACGGAAACTTCGTCTACCGAAAAACTACCGCTAATGTCAACCGCATACAGTGCATGAGTCCCGACCAGGGAGATACCAGGTTCTTGCGGTTACTACTGCTACTTCGCCCGAGCGACAGCTTCGTGCAATCACATCCTATTGACGGCTTCGTGTACGAAACATACCAACAGTATGCAAGGGAGCTTGGGCTCGTTCATGATGTTGACGAATATGTCATTTGCATGCAGCAAGCATTGGGATTTGCCACCGCGCGTGGATTACGTCGTCTTTTCACAATACTGATACTACAGGGCGCCCCCTCGCCTCCATTGTGGGAAGAATTTCAAATGAACCTTTCGCTCGACTTCGCAGTGACGGTGTCCGACGCCGCTAGCTCCGACGCCGCTCTCAACCATATTGACCTCATGCTCAACAGACATGGACGTTCGACAAACCAGTTCGGCCTTCCAAATGTACACCATGACAACACTGAGTTTGACCGCCTCGACAATGATTTTAACAGGACAGAGCAGGCTGAAATTGCTCAGTCCCTAATACTTCAATTGACACCCGAACAACGACACGTTTTTATCACTGTTACTACGAATGCCTTTCAAGACACAGGTGGTCTTTACATGATAGATGCACCTGCTGGGACAGGAAACACATTCACAGAGCGCACCATCACAGCTCACCTATGTTCTCAGGGAAAACTAGTGCTGTGTGCGGCGTCCACGGGTATCGCAGCCCTGATACTGCCAGGTGGGCTTACCGCCCATTCCCCTTTTAAGTTGCCGTTTGGTGATGACGCCGTTGACGGAAGTGTGTGCAACGTCAAAGCCGAGTCTGACCGTGCTGACGTACTCAGGCGTACATCGCTTATTATATGGGATGACGTCGTCATGTCCTCCAAGTTCGCTCCGGAAGCCCTCAACTTGACACTCCAAGACATTTGCAAGTGTGATCTGCCTTTCGCCGGCAAACCATTTTGTTCAGCTGAGACTGGAGACAAGTTGGTCCTGTTCTCAAGTTTGGTACTGAAACTGAAATTGTGGAACACGCTTTCCTTTCCTCTAGCCTGTGGCAACATGTTCAACGCTTCCGTCTCACGGTGTCAATGAGGGACAAAGACGACATCCCTTTCGCGAAAACAGTACTAGCCATCGGCGAGGGCAGCATAGGGCCCGTCCCGCTGCCGAATGGTACCCCTGTAATCCCTTTGCAACATACCATCACTAACGAAGACGGTTTAGAAACAACATGCTCCATCGAACGAACGACAAATTTCGAAACCCTCATCCACAGTGTATACCCAGATCTCTTGGAAGTCAACCACAATACTCACAACGACCGGGGCATTTTAGCTCCCACCAATGACAACATCCACCACATCAACGATTTCCTCCTCAACAGAATCGCAGGGCGGAGCCATCACTTGCCAAGTACATACCAAATAATTTCCGACGACGACAACATACCTGACGTCGTTTCGGTCCAGTACTTAAACAGTGTCCATGTGCCTGGCACACCTCCCCATGATCTGCACCTCAAGATTGGAGCTTTGGTTCTTTTTATTCGAAACATCAACTTCGACCGTTGTCTCGTCAACGGAAAAAAGGAATTATCAGAGGTATTTCACAACGAGTGATCGACGTCGAGGTCATATCGGAAGAATCTCCTATTATGAAAATACCGCGCATATGTTTCGAAGTTCAAGTTGGCGCCCGTGGCATTACGTTCCACCGATTCATTTTCCCCGTGCGGTTGTGCTTTGCAATGGCCATTAATAAGTCCCAAGGACAGACTTTAAAAAGAGTAAGTCTAGATTTAATAGGCGACGTGTTCTGCCATGGGCAACTATATGTCGCTTTGAGCAGGACCACCTGTAGGGACAACCTCCTATGCCTCGTTAAACCCGAACGCCTTATAGACGGGATCCCCTACGTTCACAACGTCGTCTTCTCAGAGTTAATCTTTGCTGCTACAGGACATGCCCCCCCAATTTCCGACATCAACATGATGCGCGAGGTCTCTAATAGCAACAACAGTACGTCAAATGGAGAAGACTCAGACGACGACGGTAGCGACAACCACAACTCCAACTCAAGCCAATCCAACAACAGTAGTGCCAACAGCCATGCGTATTGGTCCATCGTGAACGAAGTTGGAGATGGCGCTTGCTTGCTGAGATGTGTTGCCCGTCATGTCTTCGACAGCCCTCTACTGCATTTCGTAGTGCGACACCAACTACTTGCTCACATGTCTGAACACATACATGAAGTTGTACCCGGTTCCGGCGGAGACACATCCCACCAAGGTAATGCCTTCGGGATAAACGAAGAGTACATCAAGCTATTTGGGTTTCCTCAAGCACAGTACCAAAGCGTTGGACACTACCTTCAGCTCATGTCAAATCCGACCGCATATGCAACACATACCGCAATCGTAGTTGCCAACCAATTGTACAACATCCAAATCCGTATAACGTCCGCTGGTCATCGATATCCGATACCGCCTCATGCAAACACCTGTGAACGAACATTATTCCACCTTACAGTACAACAACCCTTGATCACTAATCACCCTATTCTTTAACCACTCACTAGCCATATCCTTAATTCGTGTTTTCGTAATACTCCCTGCGCCAACAGGTTTTATAACAGCCTCCCAGTGTTTTAATACCAAATACAACTGGACCATAGACGACGCAATGCCTCCTGCCTCCTCTACGCCATGATATGCGAGAGCGCCGACGTCTACACGACTACTCTTCGCGTCAGACAATGCAGAGTGGCCCATTACTATAGTACTCATTTCAATATAATATTATTTTTACTCCAGCAGAATGTTACCTGCATATCACTTTTCAACTTGCGATGCCCCCGGGATTTCACGCCACCCACATCCCGAAGAGGAACCTTGTACGGAGTACATATTCTCGTACCGTATCAGGAAACAAACGTTATATAATATCGGTAAGAACGCGTGACCGCTGGACCGCGTAGCCACGTTATGAGTATCAAACACGAGTACCAGCAGCCATAGACATCTCCTACTCACTCTTTCGTAGATTCAGCATAGTACGAGTACAATTCAGTGTAGCAGTCCAGACTGTGCTGTAGGTATTTGCTCAGCTCTGTGGGTAATAATCTCAGTTTTACAAGCTACCAGGTGTGTGTTATTATTGCTTATCGTACTTGACCCGCACGAAAGTTCGAAACGTTTTGATTGGTGTTACTGCGCACAACACCGCCATCGGACGCTTAAATACGCCCGGAGTCCTCTCGGAGTACTAGGGTCGAGGATAAGGATGTCGCTCCGTTTTATTCGTAAGGCACACTGACTGAGCAAGATGCTCGAGCCATCGAGCCATCGTCACGTAAATGTACGCGCAAGTCCGAAGCGGATCCTGATGAAAATACTCCGCGCTATATCGTACCTGGTATCACATATCGTATAATATACAAGGTTCCCCTTCGGCATGTGGGTGGCATGAAATCCGGGGGGTGTCGCAAGTTGAAAAGGGAGACGCAGGTAAAACCCTTGCACCTCTGTTTTGAGTAAAAATGATCTCAGAGAAAACTGAGTCATGGGCTACTGATCTATTGCTAAAAGCGAAGAGTAGTGGTCTAATCTTCGATGCTCTCGCATGTCTTGGCGCATACCTGGTAGGAGACATGGACTACTGTATTGCTTAAAGGAAAGCGTAGCCCCGAAACTGAAGGGGTGTGCATCATCCAGGTATTTATCGCCTGGGTGGGATCTGTATCATCGATATAGGGTAGGTGATCCTTATTGATGATCTGAACACCTCTACTGGGTGGGGTCCGCACGATCTGCATGAACCTAACCCTAACCCTAATCGAGCATACATGTGCCGTGGTTAACTAACTCATGAATGGCGTTGCGTGGGTGGGTCCGCATGATCCGAAGGATCTGTACGATCTGCTGGGGCTACCTAACGTAGATGTATCACTCTTTTCTTTGGCTGTGAGATCTGCTTGGTCTTTATTATTGCACTTGCGTGCAGGGTGGGATAATCTGAACGCCATGTGTGCATGATGCCGAGGATCTGTATGATCGATTATCTACACACTCCAATTTGTAGTTTGCCGGGAGAGACAGGTATGTTCCGTATCATTTCCACTTGTATGCCAGGTGGGATCTGGTTGATCTCAATGGCATGCTAATGTTTAACGGGAGGGGGTCTGTCTGTGATTACCATTTTCCTAGATGTGTGTATCTGAGTAGAATATGTGTGAGCTGTACAACTGACCATAATGGGATCTGTCCGATCTGCCGATCTGTACATCTTTAGCGAGATAGGGTTTGCACGATCTGCATGATCTTGTGAAGAGGGTGCCGGATATAAGCTGGTAAGGGGCACAAGGATGTCGGCGCTGGTAGAGCACGCTGCTTGTAGTTCACGAACATCTTATTATTGCTCCTGAAGTGAGTTGAGAGTAAGGGGGAGAACTCGAGTGAGCGGTAGGGGGGCTTCGCCAGGAACACGGCTCAGCCCAGATGTCAACCAAACCTAGCCTGGTATGCAGATACGAGTATTCCCATACAGAATATTCCCAAAGCGCTACGTACGTGTAGTCATGCAAGATTCGCAAACGGGTATGTTCCCAAAACGCTACGCTTGATCCGTATAAGATTCGCAAACGGTAAATGTACGTTCCTATGCGATAGATATGCTACTCCATCACAATCTGCACAAAACATGTTTATCGGTGGGTGTCATTGATCTGCAGGATCTGTATCATCTGCAGGATCTGTATGATCTACCTGGGAGGAATCTGTGTTATCTGAATGTTCCGTACATATTAACCGGGTACGTTCTGTACGATTTGGAGGATCTGTATGATCTGCAGGATGTCTGTGTGATCCGGAGGATCTGTAAAAGCTGAATACTCCACACTTGTTTCAGTATGATTATTTTTAGCTGTAACAGGAGCAGCAAGATAAGCAACCGCGTGGCACAGGCGAACATAAAATAAGGGTAGCAGCAAGAACAGCAACCAGTACCAGCAACAGCACAGTAGTAGTAGCAGGTACACCGCGATTTTGTGTAGTAGTAGTAGTAATAGCCGCGTTGATAAGTCCCAATCGAAAGATGATGCTTCAGCTTTTAGTAATATTCTCCCGGCAGAGTAGGTTCAGATGGAAGTGGTCGTGTGGGTATCACATACACCCACAGAAGCAACCACCAAGTAATTCAGAACAAACCAATATACCGACTAGTCATGAAACCGTCAAAATTCTGAACCAGCATATTCGAACACACTCCCTGCTTTTTTAGCAAAACAGCAATGACAATTCAAGATAACCGAAAAAAAATCATCTCCATGGTAAAAAACCAACTAAAATATTTCAAGAGGAAACCTGTACCTCACAAGCAAAAACCTCTCCCTCCCGCATGAACCTATCGCAGATCTCCTTTGCAACAGTTCAATGTGTGATAGAGTACCTTGGTTTATAGTACACCAGGTAGACACCAACCATCAACACGTATAGAGACCAGCCATCAGTATGTATATAGACCAACCGTCGGCAAATAAGATACTTGTAATAGCAGAATGAATACGTACGTCTAGTATTGAAGTAGCCGAGGAGATAGAAATATACGTACGTACTATGTTCATACAGAACTTACGGGGCGTTGCGCTGCATCGTATCTTCATGCAGGATACTATGCTCGTACAGAACTCACGGGATATTGCGCTGAATAGTATCTTCATACAGGGTACTATGCTCATACAGAACTCACGGGATGTTGCGCTACATAGCATCTTCAGAAAAGGATACTATGTTCATACAGAATTCCCGGGGTATAACTACATAGCATCCATAGTGAGCCCATACAGGATTCTCCGGGTGCTGCTCTATATAGCATCCTCATACAGGACTCACCGGTGTTGCACTACATAGTAGTACCTCCATACTTGAGGTTTTACGGGATGGCACGCTTGAAGTTGAGGGTGGCGCGTGCCCCCAGTTGAGGGTGACGTGTGCCTCCTTGCCAGTAGAAAATAGCCGGTTGAAGACAGATCATATTTCTGTCTTCAGAACCTGCAGCGTCCCACCCCCCCTCCTTGCTCACTCGTTTCTTGCCCCCTTGGAGCAAGCCGCACACTCCTAATAAAAGAGAAGTCTCACGAACTGCGTCTGAGTTTGGCCAAGCACAGACACCTGTGTCACACTTCTTCTGTGGATCCCTTATCACTGTGTCCCTTGCCCTTCTCTTATCCCAAATCACAATATTGTGATGAGGGAGAGAAGGGCAAGGGCAAGGGCAAGGGTACCAGTGATGATGATCCACAGAAGAAGTGTGACACAGGTGTCTGTGCTTGGCCAAGCTCAGACGCAGTTCATGAGATGTTCTCTTTTATTAGGAGTGTGCGGCTTGCTCCAAGGGGGCAAGAAACGAGTGAGCAAGGAGGGGGGGTGGGACGCTGCTGGTGTTTGAAGACAGAAATATGATCTGTCTTCAACCGGCTATATTCTACTGGCAAGGAGGCACGCGTCACCCTCAACTGGGGGCACAGGCCACCCTCAACTTCAAGCGTGCCATCCAGTAAAACCTCAAGTATGGAGGTACTACTATGTAGTGCAACACCCGGTGAGTCCTGTATGAGGATGCTATATAGAGCAGCACCCGGAGAATCCTGTATGTGCTCACTATGGATGCTATGTAGTTATAGCCCGGGAATTCTGTATGAACATAGTACCCTTTTCTTAAGATGCTATGTAGCGAGATACCCCATGACTTCCGTATGAGCATAGTACCCTGTATGAAGATACTATTCAGCGCAACATCCCGTGAGTTCTGTATGAGCAGAGTATCCTGTATGAAGATACGATGCAGCGCTACGCCCCGTAAGTTCTGTATGAACATAGTACGTGCGTATATTTCTATCTCCTCGGCTACTTCGATACTAGACGTACGTATCCATTCTGCTATTACAAGTAAGGTATTTGCCGACGGTTGGTCTATATACATACTGATGGTTGGTCTCTATACGTACTGATGGTTGGTATCTACCTGGTGTACTATAAACCAAGGTACTCTATCACATTAGCCCACCCTGAATAGCCGTAGATGCAGATCCCACGACGATACAGAGATGGCTACTTAGACATCAGAAAATCGAAAGAGGAGTTCGAATATACTGCTATGCCCAACCATCAGCCAAATGAGACCATAGACCAACCCACACCTCGTAAATGAGGCAAAGATGCCCCTTGTAGGGATAGCGGTCTAGCTAGAGAAGGAAAACATAGGAAACGAAAGCGAAGAAGAAAAATAGAGACAAGAAGAAAGATCGCAATACCGAAAGACCGAAATACCGAAAGACCACCCCTAAGGAAAGGAAAAAAGGAGGTGCAACAACAAGATAGGTACAATAAAACTTTTTGTTGCGACTTGTGTCCTAGTGAAACAAGCGGAACGTGAGGTGCTAGATGAGATCAACACACAAGGGGAACGCGTGTCCCAGACAGCGAACGCAGAGAGTGTCCCGTCCCGAAACAAGTATACGACAATCTAACGCATCCCCCGACCATCAACTACTGTTAACTGGTCGGGCGGCTGAGTGGTCGTGGGGGTGGTATGCATTGGCATTACGCAGTACACCGCTTGCCAGTCCTTCGGCCTGATGACGCTGAAGGCATCAGGATCTGTGGGTCGCGCTCCGTGAAGTGGTGTAAAGGGACGGAAGTAGAGTAGTCTTGGTCGGGCCCGGGTCGTCTAGGAAGCGGACGATTTAGGAGTTAGTGGAGGAGGTGTCGGTCGAGGCGCGGGGGGCAACTTTGCCCAACCACCAAAATCCATCGCGGGCCTTGTACCAGAGGTGCACCCCGGCGGGTAGAGGTGAAGAGCTGAAGCGGCGAAGTCGGAGAGATGTTGGGAAAGTCGAACACGGCGAGGGGGAGGCGACGACGCCAACTGTAATGAGGGAGAGAAGGGCAAGGGCAAGGGTACCAGTGATGATAATCCACAGAAGAAGTGTGACACAGGTGTCTGTGCTTGGCAAAACTCAGACGCAGTTCGTGAGACTTCTCTTTTATTAGGAGTGTGCGGCTTGCTCCAAGGGGGCAAGAGACAAATGAGCAAGGAGGGGGGGTGGGACGCTGCTGGTGTTTGAAGACAGAAATATGATCTGTCTTCAACCGGCTATATTCTACTGGCAAGGAGGCACGCGTCACCCTCGACTGGGGGCACAGGCCACCCTCAACTTCAAGCGTGTCATCCCGTAAAACCTCAAGTATGGAGGTACTACTATGTAGTGCAACACCCGGTGAGTCCTGTATGAGGATGCTATATAGAGCAGCACCCGGAGAATCCTGTATGTGCTCACTATGGATGCTATGTAGTTATACCCCGGGAATTCTGTATGAACATAGTATCCTTTTCTGAAGATGCTATGTAGCGAGATACCCCATGACTTCCGTATGAGCATAGTACCCTGTGTGAAGATACTATTCAGCGCAACATTCCGTGAGTTCTGTATGAGCATAGTATCCTGTATGAAGATACGATGCAGCGCAACACCCCGTAAGTTCTGTATGAACATAGTACGTGCGTATATTTCTATCTCCTCGGCTACTTCGATACTAGACGTACGTATCCATTCTGCTATTACAAGTATCGTATTTGCCGACGGTTGGTCTACATACCTCTTGATGGCTGATCTCTATACGTACTGATGGTTGGTATCTACCTGGTGTACTTTAAACCAAGGTACTCTATCACAAATGCTGTAAAAACAAAAACTAAAGCGATAGATGAATTATATAGCGCTTGATAGGGACTCCGTTCCCCCGGGACACACGTCTCCCTGTGCCAACTACTCCCACCATAAACTATCTTTCCTTATAGAGTTTGCCCGGCGCGTACTTTTCCCGAAACAATATCCGTTCGTGTCAGAACAAAAAAAACAACACTCCCTGTTCCTGGTTCAGTTCACTATCTATTCTTGTTCCCTGAAATAATTCGCCTCCTTCCTACTCGTGTACCGAGATTTTCATCACCCTCAATCATGAATAGTCATACACCCACAATATTTCATCTCCCAACTCGCGAACAAGATTTCCATCTCCCATCAAGTTCGGAAAAAAAACAATGGTGATAGAACAACCAATCATCATGAATATGAACACCTTCCCTTGTTCTGTCACCACTAGACAGCACAAAAACAATTTCCTGCAAGACCCAATAAAATCAGTATCCACCAACACCGCAGCATCTGCGGAACACCCCTCCTCAAGATGCGCACCCACCACGTACTGTTCATTCGCCAATCCGATCAATAAATAAATATCAGTTCCACCAGTCACCTCCTGGTCCTGCCTATATCTCTTTAAGACTGTTTGATTTGAACATGAAACTGCATAGCAAAACTCCAGACGAAAAAAAAAAGAAGCTACGTATACCGTCGAGTAGACGATATTATACCTATTAAATAGGCCTCCGTACCCTTTACGACTTTCCCGGGATAAACAGTAAATATACTCCATACGATCATTCAGAAACCCGTATCCAGTGGCAAATTATACGTATCTTACATATCATCTACCACTTACCCGGGAAGAACAATGATTACCATATAATTTTATCCCTAACACGCCGCAAACGGATTTTTTTATATACGACTTATTAACCAGAACGAATCCACACCCAGTCGAAAATGACACATCTCCATTTGACGAACCCACAATAGTAGACGATACTATACCTTGTTCGTACCATTCACGACTCTCCCGGGATACAAAATATAACCCAGGCCATTCAGATCTCCGTAACCAGTGATAAACGATGCACATATCATTTACCACTTACCCAGGAAGTATGATAACCGCCATATAATTTAGAATTCCCTTACACGTCGCAACGGTATGTATGTATCGAATACGACTTTCTTTACCCGGAACGAATCCAAACCCAGTCGAAAATGAAATATCTCCATCTGTACGATCAAAAACGTATTTCGACCGACAGGTGTATCCAATCGCAACTCGTACGAATACCCACCAGAGATACTAAAGACATAACCTCCCGCCCGCGAAGTTGCCACTTCACTAAAAAGGCTCCAGCTGACGAGATACCTGTCTGTCCATTGCACGATCTTACCGCAACATAAATACACCCTTGACACCGACTCCCTCCAAACCCTTGAAATAAGCGATATTAACGTAATGTGTTGTCCAGTTGCTCTTCTGAGCCTGCCCGCATCGAACACGGAGCGCAATGAAGCGCTGTGGATATATCCGGCAGTAACATTTCTAACCAAAACACAAAAATACGGCTTTTCAACTACCATGTGGGGGACGGGGGGTATGCACGTATATCATCCAGAAAAAGAAGCCCAAACGATGCTTGCGTGCGTATCATCCACTATGAATCTCTTCCCACATTTCGTACGTGCTCGTACGTACTACCAATCAAGTTACGATTTTCTACCCTTATCGTAAAAATAAACAAACCTCACAATGTAACAGTGGATCGAAGACCCACCAATACGAGTGCAGACGCTATCCCCTCACCCCGCGTGTTGCTGGACCCAGAAAGAGATCCAGCGGACGATCCAACCACGCTTGCCCCATCCACGACCCCCCGCTGCTGCTGCTGCTGCTGCTGCTGACCTTCCGCGGCTGCTGCTGCTGCTGCTGCTATTCCTGACCTCCCGCTGCTGCTGTTCTGCTGTTGCTGTCGTCGTGTGCACGCGACTGTTGTGTCATGTGACTTGTTGCCGATGCAGAGGTGTTCTCCTTCGTTGCTAATGGTACTGCTGCAGCAGCACCCGATTCTCCCCACGTCCGCTCCCTCGACCACTACCGTACCGTAGTCGAGTGCGCGCATCCCATACGCGGCTTTCCCGACCATGCCACATGGGTGGCCGGGCGCACACGGCCTGGCTCACCGTGCGACTTCACGCGAAAATGTGCTGATTAGTCTCCCATCCCCACAGCTCCTAGCCCCACCACAATCTCCCTGAGTGGGGTGCGCACGTACAACTTCGCACGACCTGTTATCCTCCGTGCCTCTCCCGACGGAGGCGCCTACGGTTATGCTTCCACCGCAGGGCTTTTGTTTCTTCAGTTAGCACGCCGTCGTATCTCCGGCATCTCCGAGAGCACCAGCACAGCTTCCGCACCCTTTTCCACCGAGGTGGTCAACTTCCGCGGAAACGCGTTCCCCCTCCTGGCTCCCGATGCCAACGTCGGAGTGTTCCGACGCTGGCGTTGAAGCATCTCTCCCTGCTCCAATTGCGGTAGATAGCTGTTGCTGTCCACCGGACCCCATCTGCGCCATCATCTCGGGGATCTCGGCGTGAATCGACTGTCGACGCTCTTCTGCGTCTGCGGCCGCCCGCTGCTGCCCCTCGAGGGCGAGGCCCTGCTCTAATACCAACATCCGAAGATCTTCTACTTCGTCACCCATGAGCCTAGGTTCTCAACGTTGCGAACTCTAGAGTGTTGATAAGTCCCAGGCGAAGAAATATGATGCTTCAGCTTTTAGTATTATTCTCCCGGCAGAGTAGATACAGATGGAAGTGGTCGTGTGGGTATCACGTACACCCACAGAAACAACGACCAAGTAATTGATAATAAGCCGATATACCGAATAGTCATGAAACCGTCAAAATACTGAACAAGCATATTCGAACAAGCCGCAGCAACAACAGGAGTGTTAGCAGAATATTAAGCGAACCGCGTGGCACGCGCACATTGTACAAAGGGCAGTAAACACTCGGCTACAATAAAACACACAGCGCTATCGTGGTTAGAAGATCCGACAAAAGATTATTCGCACCGAGATACCTCGAAAAACACTACCATACGTCGCTCATTGTGTACAGCGTGAGGGACGGGCCAAGGGCCGACGCGTTGGCGCCGGCCTCGAGGCCTGCGCCGGCACATAGTTTTTTACCGTCGACCGCCATTTTAGTGCACGACCACAGCGTCGTTAGGGCATACAGCAGTACATGGTGTCTCGCAAAGTGTATGTTATGTGTCGGTAGTGAGGGACGGGCCACCGGCCGACGTGTTGGCGACGTGGTGGATACAGCGTGTTCTCGCGTCTTGTGCCAAAGCAGAGCACTCAGCAGTAGCAGCAGCAACAACAGCATTCAGCAGCACTCGAGCAACACTCGATTCGAGCAGCACTCGTACGCCTGTTGTTGCTGTTCTTGTACTGCTGTGTACTGCTCGAGCAGGACTCGAGCGTACGAGCATGAGTAGTAGAGCAAGCATATTGCACCGCAAAACAAAGGACCCGGGACCACGATCACTCCATTGCTTTAGCGCAACGAGCACGAGACAAACACGAGCACGGCGTGGCCAAGCAGTCACGGGCACACGAGCACTCAGCAGCAGCAGCAGCAGCACCCAGCGGACCTGGAGCAACACTGGACTAGAGCAGCACTCGTACGCCTGTTGTTGCTGTTGTTTTGCTGCTGCGAACTGCTCGAGCATTTGAGCTCGACATTTTACACGCAACGCAATACCTGGTACGTGGTATTAACACAAAGATCCGATAAATGATTAATCGCACCGAGATACTAGAAAACAATCCCATGTACGTGGTGGATACAGCGCGTTGTCATGTCTTGTGACGAAGCAGTCAATGGCACGCGAGCATTCAGCAGCAGCAATAGCAGAAGCAACAGCAGCAGCAGCACTAAGCAGCACTCAGCAGCACTCGAGCAACACTCGATTCGAGCAGCACTCGTACGCCTGTTGTTGCTGCTCTTGTACTGCTGCGTACTCCTCGAGCAGGACTCGAGCGCACGAGCATGAGTAGGTGTCAAGCCAATTGCACCAAAAAAAGGACCCGGGACCACGATCATTCGACTGCTCAAGCGCAACGAGCACGAGCCAAACACGAGCACGGCGTGGCCAAGCAGTCACGGGCACACGGGCACTCAGCAGCAGCAGCAGCAGCAGCAGCAGCAGCAGCACCCAGCGGCCCTGGAGCAACACTCGACTAGAGAAGCACTCGTACGCCTGTTGTTGCTGTTGTTTTGCTGCTGCGTACTGCTCGAGCATGATTGGGCTCGACATTATTACACGCAACGCAATACCTGGTACGTGGTATTAATGCAGAGATCCGATAAAAGATGAATCGCACCGAGATAAAAAAAAGCAATCCCATGTACATGGTGGATACAGCGTGTTTTCATGTCTTGTGGCCAAGCAGTCACGGGCACACGAGCACTCAGCAGCAGCAGCAACAGCAGCACCCAGCGGCACTGGAGCAAAACTCGACTCGAGCAGCACTCGTACGCCTCTTGTTGCTGTTGCGAACTCGAGCAGCACTGCTGAGTGCTGTAGTTGCAGTTGCAGCAAAAAGCGAGACAAACGAAACCTTTGCAGCTGAAAATACGAAGATCCGGGTGGGAGTTTAAGCCTCTGGATGGCTTTTCGGAAGTGGGACCCCATCCCCTGAGTTGCTTGCGGGGCCACGTGGCATTGACCATGTGGAGCATGGGCCACGGAACCCGGCCGGAGCCAACGCTTGTACCGTACTGTCCACGCCTCCCCCCTGTGGGCCCCGCAGCAGGAAGATCGAGAAAAGACCCGCGGCCAAACGAGAATTGTGAACTATTCCGGAAAGAATGTCCATTTGGTACTAAGTAATACAGGGTTCCTCTTCGGGATGTGGGTGGCATAAAACCCGGGGGGTGTCGCAAGTTGAAAAGGGAGACGCATGTAAAACCCTTGCACCTCTTTTTTGAGTAAAAATGATCTCGGAGTGAACTGAGTCATGGGCTACTGAGTTATTGCTAAAATTCAAGAATAGTAGTCTAGTCTTCGATGCTTTCGCATGCCTTGGCGTATACCTGGTAGGAGGCATGGACTACTGTATTGCTCAAAGGAAAGCGTAGCACTCAGAAGGAAATTGACGGGGTTTGCATCATCCAGGTATTTATCGCCTGGGTGGGATCTGTGTCATCGATAGATGTGATCCTTGATCATCTTACTGGGTGGGGTCTGCACGACCTGCATGAATTACACACGCATGTTCATCGAACATACTTGTGCCGTGATTAACTGATGAATGACGTTGCGTGGGTGGGTCCGCATGATCTGAAGGATCTGTACGATCTGCCGGGTCTGTCTGTATAATGTAGATATATCACTCTTGTCTTGGCGGTGAGATCTGCTTGGTCTTTATGATTGCACCAGCGTGCTGGGTGGGACGATCTGAACGCCATGTGTGCATGATGTGGGGGATATGCATGAATGATCCGAAGGATCCCTTATCTAGACACTCCAACTAGTTTGCCTGGAGAGACAGGTATGTTCTGTATCATTTCCATTTGTGTGTGTTATGATACTGCTTTGTATGAGGTTGAAAGCCCGGTAATTACCTGGGTTCTGGCACTGGGATCGTATTTGTAGTACTTGGAAGGCGTATCTTAGGTGGAAAACCAGGGGTTTTCCAGAGAGGCACTAGCGTGGTCTCAGTCTTCGACGCGCACGAAAGGAATAAAGTGGCTCTTCTTTCTCTAAGCGAACATCAACGTGAGTACCAACGAGTGCCGGCTTAATAAGCAGACATGTCCTGGGATGCAAAGTGTCCCGCTCTCCGTGATCTTAACAAATGGCGTATTCGGCTTAGGACTTTTTTCTTTTTGCCGGTACAAGTTTTTTTCACTCTGTTTTGCTTTTGTTTAGCTTTTTTTTTAGAGTCAGTTTGCTCCACTGCACGATGGAGACTCACGAGGAGGGAGGGTCTGCTTCCCCTCGTGGTGGACGAGACACTGAGGCCCAGAGCCCCCCAGTGCCCCACCGCCCCAGGTTCGTCGATGAAGATCGAGGGCCTTGTACAACAGACGACCAAGCGGAGCGCGTGTCTCGGCAGAAGCCCCGTGAGGACGACGTGGATCGCGCGCCTTGTACAACACGCCCGCCCGAAGCCCCAGGGCTGGGGCCCCTTGGCGAATCTCGAGCAGCTTCCGGCAGACGGGCCTCGTTCAAGACCTTTTCCGAGCCTTCTCGCTCGCCGGGACGAGCTCTGCCGTCCAAGCCACCTGACTCCGCTAAGAGCGTTGAGCCAGTTTCTTCCGCTCTGGGCCGGAGAGCGTCGGACTCTCCGGGGCGCGTGGCGCGCGTAACCAGCCAGGCCTTGGGTTTTGCAGTTTTGACTCCCCGCTCGAGCCCTCTGCCGTCCAAGTCACCTGGCTCCGCTGAGAGCGTGGAGCCAGCTGCTTGTGCTCTGGGCCGGAGAGCGTCGGACAAACCTGGACGTAGCGTTTTTCACGCCACTCAGCTGCGCTCTTCGCCATCCGATCTACCTGCTCCTGGGCCCGATGAGAGAGTGATTGAGACTGTTTTTCCGCCTCGCACGATTCCACTGCTGGCCGACCTCGTTCGTACGCGTAGGATAGCTGCGAGCGATGGTGCCTCTCGTCAATTTTTTACCGCAACGCGAGCGCACGATGCGATTTTTTCCGTGCCTGAACCACACGATGACACACTGCATTTCAGTATTGATCCCGCTTCCCTCACTGCTGTAGCTGCAAACGACGATTTCGCGTGGAAATTCCGTACTGCTGCGCGTTTCAATACTGCGGTTAGAGGGGGAGATGCGGCCGCTCGTGAGATTGTTCCCGCGTCTCGCCCACAAGACGGCACACAAGATTTCAGTATTGAGTCTACTTCCTTAGCGGTCGCTTGTGAAGATTCTCCCACGCCTCGCTCACATGACGGGACACTGGACTTCGGTATTGCGCCTGCCTTGCCCGCTGCTGTGACCGCCCGCGCCGTTTCTGCTGAACAATCCAGTACGGCTGCGAGTTTTGATGATGGTATTAAAGGGAGCGATACCGTCACTCGTGATTTTTTTCCGTAGCCTCGACCACAAGACGGCACACTCGATTTCGGTATTGCGCCTGCGTTGCCCGCTGCTGTGCCCACCCGCGCCGTTTCAGCAGAAAATTCCAGTACGGCCGCGAGTTTTGATGCTGCTGTTAAAGGGAGCGATCTGGTCGCTCGTGTTTTTTTTCCCATTCCTCGCCCGCAAGACGGCACACTGGATTTCGATATTGCGCCTGCGTTGCCCGCTGCTGTGCCCACCCGCGCCGTTTCTGCTGAAAATTCCAGTACGGCTGCGATTTTTGATGCTGCTGTTAGAGGGAGCGATATGGCCGCTCGTGAAATTTTTCCCACGCGTCGCCCACAACACGGCACACTGCATTTCAGTGGTGCACCTGCCTTTTCCTCTGCCGTAGCCACCCACGCGGATTCTGCTGGAACCTACAGTACTGCTGCAAGTTTTTGAGACTGCTGCTAGAGGGAGCGAGACGGCCGCTCGTGTAATTTTTCCTGCGCCCCGCCCACAAGACGGCATCGTGGAGTTCAGTATAGCGCCTACCATACCCGCTGCTGTAGCGACCCGCTACGATTCTGCTGGAAAATGTGCTGAGAAAAAAATACTACTGCTGTTGGAAGTGACGATGCTTATTATAGCCCCCCCAGTACCGGCCACGTACCTGCACCAAACACCCTGAATGTTAGTACACGTACACCCTGTGACGACCGCATATCTATCGCGCCACCTTCTCGGGCCAATGCTGGCTCCCCAAGCGCTCGTAGTGCTCGCCGAATGGCTCGCCATGCCCTCATCACCGCTAGACAAGTTGCTGCAGCACAAGCCACTGATACTGCCGCCGCAGCTCCATCGTTACACGACCCTGAGTTCCGCCGAATGCGGCCCCCCCTGGCCCCGGTGTCCCCCCCTGCCCCGGTGCCCTCCCCTGCCCCGATGTGTTTCGCCCACCCCCGATTCAGCATGCCACGGACACCAAAGGCAAAGGAGGAGTCCCCCAGCCCCGCCAGGTCTGCCAGCGGCCTGAGGACCGACGGCTCCTCTCCCTCGTCGGGGGAGCGGACACCCCAGCGCCCGGGCCGGACGGATTTGGACGACGCGGTGGACTACAAGGCCCGCAGTTCCGAGGACGAGGAGAGGACGAGGAAGCAAGGCGCCGCTAGGGAGACAGCGCTGAACGGGGATCAAGCCCCGCCGCCCCCAACTACCAGAGGCCTGGATCTCCCTCTCGGTCGAGGCTCAGGCGGCCCTCATCCGGCGCTGGTCGGACGTGCCGGGCCTCGGCGGGGGGACCACGGCCCAATGCTCGACCCCAGCTCGGGCCGATGCTGCCGCAGCCGAGCGGCCTCTTGCTGCAGCCGACGGTCACCCCGATGTCGCGGCGGTCGAACGGGCCTTGACTGCCGCCGAGACCCTCGGGGCGACCTCGGCGGAAACCGCCCGCCGCCGGGCGCAGGCGCTCACGGTTGCCGAGATTGTGGCATCAGCGGCCGCTCGCACGCTCGCACCGCCGCCGAAGCTACAACTGCTTCGGAGGCCTCAAACAACGCTTCGAAGGAGGCCGCCGTGGCCTCGGAGGACGCCGCGCGCTCCGCCTCTTGCGCCCAGGACTCCATATCCCGTACCAGGGAAGCTCTGCGAGCGGCGCGGGCGGACAGCAGCACAAGCCCCGTCGTGTTGCCGAGACTAGAAACTCAGGGGAGCGCCTTCCCCTCGCCGAGGCCGCGACCACCGCCACTCCAGCCCCCGGTTTTGGCTCCTCCGTCACGCTCCCTCCTAGCGCCATCGCGGTCGACGCCCGGATCAAGCGTACCGGGGATCTGGATTTCTTCCAGGAGAGTGTCGCCTGCATGGCCGCCAGCTCAAATTCGTGATTTCCCCTTGAGGCGGCTTCGAGGGTCGTCTCTGCCGCTCGCGAGCTCCGACTGGACATGCCCGATGACAACCTCTCCGTGCACGATGCTTGGCTCGTCATAGCGGGTGACAGTTGGAAGGCTCAGCAACGCCGGAAGCAGACCATGGCTCTCGTGATAAGCCTGCGGCGGGCGCACGGCTTGTGCTCCGCCACAGTTTTGTTTCCGACCCCGACGGAGTATGGGCGCCACTGCAAGCGTCAGGCCGACCTCGGCGCCCAAAGACAAAGGATCCCGGACGTCGGACAGGGCTCGAGTCAGGCCCACGCCCCCTCCAACCCCCTCTCGGACGACAGGACTCACCGACCCCCGGGGCACCAACACCGGGGAGTCCCCGACGGCTCTGGGGCCCGTGACCAACCCTACCGCCGCGATGACGCCCGGGACCACCGGCGTCCAAGCACGGGGGGAGCCTCGACAGGCCAAGACGGCAAGGCCCACCGCGGACAGGGTTCAGACCATGGCAGGAGCACGTTTCGGCGAAACGGGGCTGGTCGGCGGCGGAACCGGGGCCAGGGGAAGGACAGCTCGAGCGACGGGCGAAATTGGAGCTATCGCCCGCGAGGAGACGCGTCTCAGGCCAACTCTTTGAGGTCCTCCACGGACGGCAGCGGTGGAAGCCCCGTTCCCGAAAGAGGCAAGTGGTTCCCTCGCTGGCGGAAGTTGCTTCCTCCGCCGCGGTTCTTGGTCGCCTGACCATTTCCGAGGACCGCGTCATGCCCGTGTCGCTTAACCTTGCCCACGCTCGCACGGCGGCGATCGACTCTGCCGCCGCCGCCGCGAAAAAGCACACCGCAGACGTCCAACGGGTGTACAAACACCTGGGACTGAAAGATATTTCACGCATTTCTGTTCTACGTTTTTTCTTCTCGATCAACCCTTCTGACGCCGCGCAGCAACTAACTCGTTCGGTTGAGGGCTCCATGTCTGATATTCTCATGATGTGCAACGATGGCAGCCACGAAGGCCTCAGTTCTACCGATTGGATCCCCGGTACCCCCTCAAGAAATCCTTCGCGCGCGCCATCGCACCTGACAGGCCACGACCGCCCCCTTCACTACCTTGATGGATGATGTTTTTGGGAGGTGTCGCGCGCCCTCGCAGCTGGATCGACGGGACCGGAAGCGTTCACGCTCCTCCTGAGGCTGCTGAGCAATCACTTCGACCGCACCGACGGGCCAGCTACACCAAGATGCCTAATTTTGCCGTACCGAACGGGACCCCCTTTTGCGATTTTAGCCGTGCTTTTCGGGAAGTGGTGTCGGCAGCGACGGGGACTGAGCGTGGTTTGGCTCCGGGGGTGGAGGTTGTTTTGGAGGTTGTTCGGATGGCAGTGAACGAGCAGTTCTCCAGCTTGATGCCCACGCTGTACCCGGGAGTTTTGGCTACGGTGTCGAGGCCGTTTGGTACTTTGGACGCCATGTGGTTGGCTTTCGAGACTCTCGCGAATAACAAGACACCTGCCATCAACGGCGAAAACTGTTTTTCTTCGCCTGCTTCTTCGACGAGTGTGCGGTCATCCGCCCCGTCGGGGCCCCGGCCCACCGGTAATGGTCGCAGCCCCGGCCGGACGCTTCCCCAGTCGCCTGTTTGGCAGACGGGGTCGCGCAATAATCCGCTTGTGATGAACGCGCACAAATCCACCCCTGCATGCCTCGACCCGTGGCTTGACACCGTTTCCAACTGCTGGCCCCTAATAGAACACCACTATGCTGAAGTTCACGCGGTTTGCATGTCTATCCAGACCGAGAACCCACCCCTCTGGAGCGATCTACTTTCATCATCCGCCCGCGCGGCCGCCCTCAGCGAAAACCGAGGCCGCTGTTTAAACTGCCACGCAGACTCACACTCCCTCAGACAGTGTAGGCATCCCTTTCAAAACCTCAGCGGTATTCTCAACCCCGACCTCGGAACCCTCGGCAACGAGGGAGCGGCGTTCCGTCGTTGGCAAGAACGCATGACCCGACACCGCCGCGAAAAAAGTTCACGACCGAACAAGAACAACCACAAGAAAAACAGGCGACGTCCTGGCCATTCGCGTGAGTAGCATCACGGCCAGGGCCACTGACAAGGTGACGGCTACAACACACACGCGGAACGAGGGCACCAACAGTCTAACTCCGGCTACCACGGTGGTGGTTCGACCACCTCTGCCTCTTCCACCGCGGCTCCCGCGTCGGGGGTTCGCTACGGTGCCTCGCATAATTCGGACGGTAACCCCAACGGACGCCATCCGGGCACCTTCCGCGCAGGTAGCTGACAGGTCGACGGCGGTTCGGCTCCTCCTGCCCGCCCGCCGCCAGCATTGTCGAGAGAAAATATTTTGATTTCACAAGATACAAGCGTCCCAGGCTCGCTCAGCACTCAGCGTCGCCCTGCGCCGCCCCCCTCCCGCGCGTTGCTCCGTACTTCGGACCGACGCAGCGACTCAGCTCCACCGGTTTTACCGGGGAATCCCCGGGCGTCTTCGCCGACGTCGGGAGCCCGCGCCTCGAACGCCGCTCCCCCCACCCTGGGCACGAGAGCAGGCGAGATAAACGCCCCTCTCCTGAACCACGCACCGCGTGGCATCACGCGTGTCACGGCGTCGCGTCGTTCGTTTCAGCGAGGGTGTCCCCCTCTTTCACCTCCCGGACATGCGGTGGCGGTCGGTTTGAGGTGCGGGAAGGCAAACACCGAAACCCCGAGATCTCGGTTGAAGCTCGACTCGGCGTTTCCTCGCAATAACGGTGGCCGTTCAATCCTTTTTCCTATGAAGGAAGAGTCGACAAGATTAACTACCTCGTTCCCCTTCCCCACCAGGTCTACAGGACGGAAGCCCTCTCCGGTGGACCCTTTGTTGCCCCCCACCGGAGCACCGTTCTTGAAGTCGTCTACAGGGCCTGCAGGCTCTCTTTCATCTTCGCGCACGCCACTCCACGTGCGCCGCGCTCCTTCGGCTCCAGTGGAACAGGAAAAACCTGGTACTGCCGGTCGAGCCAGTGGCGACTCCACAGCCTCCGGTCAGATCAACCGGACAGCATACCCGTTAAATTCGGAAGAATCGCAGCTCTCGTCAAGCAGAACGGGCTCAGAGCCCCCTGTCCCCTTTGGTCCAGGACAGAGATCATCGGGCGCAGTAAGAGAACCTTCTGGCGATTTTTCGCCTACGGGCAATGGTGACACTGCGCCAGTATACGTGAAACCGGACTCGCCTCGTGCACCAGGGGCTCAATGTTCTCAGAGAAGCACACTCCCCCACACACACACCGCAACGGCGGCCACCGACGACTCGACATCTTCGGTCTTTGACCCTACTCTGGAGTATTCAACGGAGCGGGTGGTACTTTTCTGGCAGCCCCCCTCCTATTTTTCGCAGTGGTCCCCCTCGGTTTGTGTCAGTGACGGAGTGACATATTCCCGCGCGGAGCAGTATATGATGGCTGAAAAGGCTCGCCTTTTTCTGGACCACGACACAGTGGAGCGGATTATGGGTTCGGGAAGGCGCCGTTCTTGCTGGTTGCTTTGCCAAATTCACGCAGGACCCGGTAATGAAGCAGCACCTATTGAGCACTGGCAACAAAATGTTGGCTGAAGCCAGCCTTTCTGACCCCGTGTGAGGCATCGGTCTCCGGGCAGACGACCCCGGGGCCCAAGACCCCTCTCGGTGGCGTGGCAGAAAATTGCTCGGGAAAGCTCTTTCCGCCGTTCGCGACACCCTCCGCTCAAGCGAGGACGGCTTGGCACCCCCCGCCTCTTCTCATCAATTTTGCACTCTGACCACGACTGACAGAATTCATGAGATTTCCCCAGCGCCACCTCGCCCTTAGGCCGTGGCCCGCGCTTGCCTAGGTCCTCCCTAGGAGTTTTCGACTTTTTTTTCTGACGCGCCGGCTGATCATAGCCCCGAGGTTTTGTCTGTCGCCCCTGGTGCCGACTTCTCCCTCGTGCGGCCAGAACACGGCCCTTGCCTCGTCGAGGGCACCATTACCCTCGATGACGCCTCTCTTACAACCAAAATCGCGATCCACAGCGGAGCTGGCGTTCTTGCACCTTTTGGCTGCGTGGCGCTTCTTGACACTGGCTCCCCACAGATCTTCATTCGGCTTCATGTTTTGGATCGCATGCTCACGGTTGGTGCGGCATCCATCGCGTGCGAGCAGAAATGCGCCCCTCGTTCCTGGGGGGGGTTCGGCGAATCAACCCCTCTGAAGACATCGACGAGTGTGCGCCTGAGCATCCAACTGTTTCGAGAAAATGAGCCTACGTGCTCCCTCGCAGTTTGGGCCTGCGTGGTCCCCCCCTCAGAGATACAGCAGGCAGTACTGCTGGGACGTGAAAGCTGGATGCGGTTTAATAGCCGCTCCTACAGCTCTCTCCCACCCCGGCCGTCAGACAATCGCGTTTTTGGCGAGTTGGAGTTACTTCACCACACCCCGACAGGCATGCCCGTGTACGCCATCGACCCCGCCGCTTCGGGTGGAGGCTTCCATCTCCGCTACGAGGGCGAGGCAGGCGTCACCCTGTCTAACGATCCTCAACTCCTAGTGGTTAATTTGGTTCGAAGCGATGGCTCCCCGGCACTCACTGGGCACTACTTAGTCGATAAGATACCCCAGTCCGACCTGCCCTCGGTTGAGGAGCACTTCGTCGCCTCCGGGCGACAGGTTCTTCCCCTCGTTGGAGTGGCGGCCCTCGAGCCTGGAGATATCCCCGGCGTCACCCACGCCCCACTGCTGAGCGTTCCACTGGACGTTTTGCATCAGGACAACCGAGCCCCCAGCCATCCGTCAGGACTATCTGAGATGACTCCGGTCTCGCCAGTTTCAACTTCCCCCCTCGCAGCTCCAACCTCGCCCTCGCCTGCACTGCTTGAGCGTTTGGGCCCAGAACAACGCGTTTCATTCCTGGGCGTCTGGGCACGTTTACCGCTGCATGTGCGGGAGGTGGCTTTTGACCTTCACGGCACGGGCTGGGCCCCTGAGGCCATCGAACAACTGGGGGATGTTCTCTGCGATTTTCCGGACGTATTCTCGAAGCCCAAATCTGATTTTGGTTCCTGCTCGTTGATGCCTTTCGTGATTCCGGTCCCGGAAGGAAGCCCTCCTGTCACGTCCAGGCCGCACCGTATCAACCCCCTCCTGGCCAAGGAAGTGGAGGCCACCTTGGATTTGTATCTAGCGGCGGGTCTGATCCAGCACTCGACCTCTTCGTACTCAATCCTGCTGGTGGTCATCCCGAAGAAGTCGGGAGGCGTTCGGATCACAGTCAACTACAAGAAACTCAACCAGATCAGCAACCTCAGCCAGCTGCCTATTCCTCGCGTGTCAAGTTCTCGACTCCCTGGGGAAGGGACGGGTGTTTTCTCTCTTCGATTTGGTCTCCTCGTTCCACCAAATTACCGCGCACAAAGACACCGTCCCCCTCACGGCATTTTGCACTCCTACGGGACTCTACGAGGGGCTCGTCATGCCCCAAGGCAGCAGTGCTTCGCCCGGCTGGTTCGTCAAGGTGATTAACGAAGTCATCAAAGGTCTGGCACAGGTGGCGGCCTACCTCACTGATGTCATCGTCTTCGACTCTGATCCGACGGCCCACGTCAAGACGATACGAGCCCTTTTCAAACGCCTGCGCAAACACAACCTCAAGCTCGCCCCCTCGAAGGCTCGCCTCGGCGACACGGACGCTAATTTTCTGGGTCACTCCATTTCGCCCGCGGGTATACGCCCCAATGCGTAAAAAGGTTCGGTTTTGTTGAAAAGGCCCATGCCCAAGAACCTCAAGCAGGTCCGAGCATTGATAGGTGGCGTGGGATATTATCGCAAATCCTGCCCGACCTGTCTAAACGGATCCGGCCTCTCACTGCCCTCCTCCGGGAGGGGGTTAAGTACGTCTTTACGCCGGCCATGGAAGTTATCGTTCGCCAGATCCTCGCCGAGCTCGCTGCCCCGCAAGTTTTGGTCTTCTCGGGCTGGGACGCTGTAGCCGACGGCTCCCGCCCCTTTCGCGTGTACAGTGACGCCTGCATCGACGGTTTTGGTGCCGCGCTTGAACAATAACAACTCGACGGCTCGGTACGGCCCATTGCTTATATCAGCCGCGCTACTCTCGATTCCGAGAGACACTGGACCCCGTTGGACCTCGAAGCGGGCAACATTGTCTGGGCTATCAAGCGACTCCGCGGCTACCTATGGGGGACAAGTTTCGCATCGTTTTGGACCACAAGGCACTTGAGAGCATCGGCAAAGTAGGGGATCACAACGCGCGAGTTCAGTGGTGCCTTGAGTTCCTCACAGCGTTCGACTACATCCTCGGGTACCGCAAGGGCAGCGCCAACGGCAATGCTGATTTTCTCTCTCGCTTGCCAGAGCCGGCCACGGAACACGACCGCAGTGGGTTTAGCAGCCTTACACCCGTAGAGGACGGGGGTATCTTCCTCATCCAGGCCTGCGGGCTTCGCACTCGCTCTTCCCCGACCCCCGGTGTCGGTTAGGGTGGGCTGGTGCCCCGCATCGAACCTGCCGTATTGGGTGGACTGCCTTTCACCTCTTCGGATTTTCGCGATTTTCGCACACACGGGCCACGTATGAGGATTGACGACCTCTCTGCTCTTTCGGGGAGATTCATCGCTCGTGCCTCTGCTTCCGTCGCCACCGTCGATCGCCGTCCTGGCTTGAGGGTTTTTTCACCTGCCGCCAACACCGCTTTCGCTTCGGTTTTCGTCGTACCCTCCAGGGGCGACCAGGGCTCTGCAGAAGCCTCCGCTGCAGCGACGATTGTCGCCCAGCACGCTCCTCCCACGACGATCATTTGACAGGGAGAAGATTCCGCCGTGAGTACTGCTCCGGCCGCGTCTGTCCCTTCAGGCCAGGGCGATGCGGAAGCCCCCGCTGCAGCGACGACTGTCGCCCAGCGCGCTCTTCCCCCGACGAGCACTTTACAGGGACAAGATTCCGCCGTGAGCACTGCTCCGGCCGCGTCTGGCCCTTCAGGCCTGGACAATGCAGAAGCCCCCGCTGCAGCGACGATTGTCGCCCAGCGCGCTCCTCCCCCGACGAGCAATTTTCAGGGGGAAGATTCCGCTGTGATCACTGATCCGGCCGCGTCTACCCCATCGCCGCCTGGCACCCCGGCGCCCCCGAACGTTTTGCCGTCTTCCGGCCGCATTTCTACTCGGACGCGCCGACGAACAGCCGCCGCGGCCGCTGGCTCCGCGCCGCCTGCTCTTGATTATGGCTTCGGGCCCGGCGGGGCCCCCAGACTATCCTCCCGGCGTGTTATCACCCCGCCGCAAGCCCCACGGCCGCGACCGACCGCGCCAGTCGTTTTGACCCCGGCTTCTGCCGTTTCATTGGTCCCGACGGTACCCATCCCATCCGAACGCGACCGCGCCGAGCCCGTGGGAACCCCTCTTTTACCGCTTCCGCTGCCAACTGACGCACCGCCCGTCCCCACGAATGACTTGGACGCTCTCGGCGCAGCTGCCGCATTTCAATTTGGTGATTCTGCAGCGCGCTTTTTGCACACCAATTTGGCACGGGAACAGCAGGCCGAACCTGCATGTAACGCCGCCATGCGCTACATAGCCTTTGGCCGGCCGGACATTTTGCCAGCCGACTTTTGGTCGGGTTTCCCTTCCCACCAGCGCCCTCCTTTTTCGGAGGTTCAGGAGCTGGCTACCAAAGGCCGTTTACACACCACCGACGTGGGCATCGTTCTACTCGTCCGGTAGCCGTCCCCCCCCCTTGCATCAGGCACGCAACGCCCGGTGGGTCGTACGGCCTGTTTATTGGATGACGAGCCTATTCGCATTAATGTGCCGCTCCTCATGCACCCCTGGATCATCCAGGCTTGCCATTCCACAGCTTCCTGCCACCTAGGAACCGCGCGCACCCTACGTATGCTCGAACGTTTCTACTGGTGGATCGGTATGAGCATCTGCACCCGGTGGTGGTTACGCAACTGCTTGAAGTGCCAAGCACGAAAAGCGTCGCGGCGAACGGTCCGGTGGCGCATCATCACTTTGCCCTTGCCAGAAGGGCCCGGTATCCCCCGTCAGCATCGACTATTTCGGCCCCCTCCCGGTGACGCCTCGAGGAAATACCTACATCTTGCTTTTCACTGATCGTTTCAGCCGCCGAGCCGACATGTACGCCGTCACTGCGGCAGCGTTCACCGCTGAGGGCACGGCTAACATTCTCATCAACCGGTATATTCCTCTCTGGGGGTGCCCGCGCAGCATCCTCTCGGACAACGGCCTCCAATTCTGTTCCAAGCCTTCTCACGCCGTATATCAGCTTCTCGGGGTTCGAAAAATTGCCACCAGCTCCTACCACCCAAACGGCAACGGTGGGGTGGAACGTGTAAACCACACGATGGCCCAGATGCTGGCAATGGTCGTCAACGAGCTCCAGAACAACTGGAATGAACCGCTCCCTCATGTCGAATTTGATTACAACAATTCGGTTAGTGCCGCTATGGGCTTGGCTCCCAACGAGGTACATTTGGGTCGGCTGCCACGCCTCCCCCTCACGAGTTTTGAGCGTGCTGGAGTCGCCGGCCACCAAAGCTTGCCCCACCACCACCTCGCCTTTTGCGACTTGGCGATGGACCGCCAGCAACGCGCGTACGATATCATTTGCGAGCACCACGCCCTCACTGTTGCCCATGTGAACCGCCGTAGCTCCGCCCTCGCCAACGCTCTGCGTCCGGTCCCCAGATTTGACGTTGGCGGCTGGGCGTGGGTGTACAATACGGCGGCCACCACCCGCCAGGGGGCAAAACCCGACACGGACGCCAAGGTCCTCAAGGCCACACTCTCACTCTACTGGACAGGCCCCTACAAAGTTCTCGCAGTTGGCCCCTGCTCCGCAGCGAACACCCCGGACGGGTCTCCTCTTGGGGCAAAGCTCCTGCATTTGGATCTTTCCTCCGATATGCCCGGCGCGGATGCTCGTCGGCGCGTTTCAGTTCTACGCTCCAAGACCTGTGCCAACCCCCACGACCGTGGCGATATGCCGAAGTATTTGCCAGCGGGGTTGACGCAGTACGTGCTCAACAATTTCTCTAAGAAATCTCCCCCGTACCACGTCACCCAGGACGACGTCTCGACACCTCTTCACGGACTTGAAGCGGAAAAGATTACCGGACACCAATCGGTTCGAGGTCGAGGTGGCGTCATTGCAGTGATGTACGAGACGCACTGGACTGGGCTCTCCCGTCCATCCTGGGAACGGGAAATGGGCCTTCAGCTTTCTCGCCACGCAAATTTGCGCTACTGGGCCGGCACCCCGAACCAGCATCGTCAAACCCACTGCCTGTACCGCCGAATGAGAGTCGGTGCGGCACAGCGGGAGCTCTCTCGGAATAACGGCCTGCGGTTTCTGGCACCCGGCTATGGCTGCGTCTCGCACGCCGACTGGCCCCGCCGATACTGTAACACCGTGCTTCCCAACGGGGGCCATTTTTGGTACAAGGGCGACGACGGGCTGTGGTGGCTCGGGAAAATCAGCGCGACTACGCCCACGTATGGAGTATATTTGGTTCGAGCTTTGGACGACCCGGGACCGATCAAGCTTCCTCTTTCTCCGGCGCGCTACACGACTTCGACGAGAGCTGTACGTGGCTCTTGGTGTCTACAAATTCACATGGCTAGCGCATTTGCACGGGGAGTCCAGCGTAACGCAGACGAATCTCGAGGCGCCGCCGTGGATAGCTGATTTTCGCTTCTGGGCTGCGCTCGATTTTGTTTTTTTGATGTTTCCCTAGATTTTGGGCGTTGGTCTTTCTACTGGGTGACGGTTTCCGACTTTTCGGGTCGAGTTTCTTTTTTTCTGGCAGGTATGTTCCTGGGTTGTTTGTTTGATTGTTTTTCTTGAGCTTGGTTGGGCATGTTTTTCGCGTATTCTGTCCTTCCTACCCCCCCGCTCAGTGTCGGCGCTGGTTTGGCTAGTCGGGCCACTCATTTGTGGCACAGGACACGTTTCCCGAGTAGTAGGCTGGGTTTTCGATGTCTCTTGACATCTTCCGTGATATTTTTCTTCTCGTCTTTTTTATATTCACTTTTCACTTTCCCTGCATCTTCCTCGCCCCCCCCCCCGTCGCGGGTGACATGGCGATGGTTTTTCGTTGACGATTTCTTCCCGCCCCTTAAGGCTACGCTTCCTTTCATTTTTTTTCTACGTACTTTGCCGGCTTCATTGCCTTGCCGTTCCGAGGTGTGAGAGTGGGTTTTGAGGAGCCGCATTTTCGACTCATGTTCTAGTTGTGGAATCGGGGTTTCCATGAATTTCCCATAATGCTGCATATACGGCTCATCAGAGTGGGTTAGCGTTATGATACTGCTTTGTATGGGGTTGAGAGCCCGGTAATTACCTGGGTTCTGGCACTGGGATCGTATTTGTAGTACTTGGAAGGCGCATCTTAGGTGGAAAACCAGGGGTTTTCCAAACATGCACGAGCGTGGTCTCAGTCTCCGTCGTGCACGAAAGGGATAAAGTGGCTCTTCTATCTCTAAGCGAACATCAACGTGAGTACCAACGAGTGCCGGCTTACTAGGCAGATCTGTCCAGGGATACAAAGTGTACCGCTCTCCGTGATCTTAACATGTGCCAGGTGGGATCTGGTTGATCTCAATGACATTTTAAATGTTTAGCCGGAAGGGGATCTGTCTGGTTACATTTTCATAGATGTGTGTACCTGAGTAGAATCTGTGTGATCTGTACAATCAGTACAGTTTGACCGGGGTGGGATCTGTCCGATCTGCAGATCTTTGCATCTCTAGCGAGATAGAGTCTGTACGATCTGCATGATCTGCACATGTTTATCGGTGGGTGTCATCGATCTGCCGGATCTGTATAATCTGCAGGATCTGTGTGATCTACCTGAGTGGAATCTGTGTGATCTGTATGATCTGTACACCGGAATGGGGTATGTACGATCTGCATGATATGCACATTTTTATCGGTGGGTCTGCATGATCGGCAGGATCTGTATGATCTCGGGATTTTAGTATGGTCTGGAGGATCTGTAAAATCTGGATACTTCTCATTTGTTTGGATGATGTTTAGCCGGGATGGGTCTGTATGATGCGGATATTTCACAGGTGTGTACCTGAGTGGGATCTGTGTGATCTGTACATCTTTACCGGGTTGGATCTGTATGATCTGCAGGATATGTATGATCTGCGGGATCGGTATGATCTGCAGGACCTGTATGATCTACCTGAGAGGAATCTGTGTGATCTGAAAGATCTGTACATCTCAACCGGGATGCGGTTTGTACGATTTGCAGGATCTGTAAGATCTGCAGGATTTCTGTATGATCTGGAGGATCTGAAAAAGCTGGGCACTTCACACTTGTTTCAGAATGTTTGGCAACAACAGGAGCAGCAAGATAAGCAACCGCGTGGCACGGACAAAAATGAAGTAAGGGTAGCCGCAAGAAAAGCAACCTGTGCCAGCAACAGCAGTAGTAGCAGCTATAACGCGATTGTGCGAAGTAGCAGTAGCGGCAGCAACAACAGGAGCAGCAGAATGATAAGCAAACCGCGTGACACGGGCACATGTTGTACACAGGGCAGTGAACAATCGGCTAGAGTATTACAACGCTATGGTACGAAGATCCGACAAATAAATGATGAATCACACCGAGATACTCAGAAAAATCTACCAGGTATATGTATACGTGGTGGATACAACGTGCTCTCATGTCATGTGGCCAAGCAGTCACGAGCACACGAGCACTTATCAGCAGCAGCTGCAGCTACACTCAGCTGCACTCCAGCAGCACTCGATTCGAGGTGCACTCGTACTCCTGTTGTTGCTGTTCTTGTACTGCTGCGTACTGCTCGAGCGGCACTCGAGGGCACGAGCAGGAGTAGGTTTCCAAGCCTATATTATTGCACAGCGAAAAACGGACACGGGACCACGATCACTCGATTGCTCAAGTGCAACGAGCACGAGAGACAAACACGAGCACGGCGTGTCCAAGCAGTCACGGGCACACGAGCACTCAGCAGCAGCGGCAGCAGCCCCCAGCGGCACTCGAGCAACACTCGCGTTCAGAAGCCACTCGTACGCCTGTTGTTGCTGTTGTTTTGCTGCTGCGTACTGCTCGACCATGAACTCGAGTAATATCACAGGCAACGCAATACGTCGTACAAAGATCCGAGATACTACTAGTAATTGGTGGTACTGAGGCGCGACCTCGGTAATACCTGCAGGAGTCATATCTGCGATACATCATGCTGGGCGCATACGGATTATTTTGTAGTGTGCTGAACGAACGAACCCGAAGGAACATCTACCACGAGCGTACTTCTGTACTACTGTACGCCGCCGTGGGTGCATCTCAATAATTTTCGTAAATGTTCTTGGCCTCTCCTGCTCTTGATATATGAAAAAGTACTGGATTTGTCCGTGTGTCTCCTGGTTTCCACCTCGAAATCCGGCATACCTGGTAATAATTTGAAGACGAAATCTGCACTGCTGTGACCACAGAACTTGTATGTCTCAGAAATCGAGGAATCGGAACGGACACTTTGGTGATGTCGACGGGTAAAAAGAGTCAAGAACACACAACACTTGACATGTTTTGTCCAGCAGTGTTTTCTGGTTGAAGTTCAGCACAATAATAATTTAAGGACGAAACCTCTGCGTCTCACATGTTTTGTCCAACAACGAAAATAGCTTATTTTTGGTAACAGGTGCCACCACAGCTTTACTTGGACTGATGTACGACATCTACAGCAGCAGTGCGCCTCCCGCACCACAACAACAGCAGCAGCAGTAGCAGTAGAACACACGAGGCCAGGGTCAGTGTCGCCGTACGCTCGGCTTGTCGGTCTAACCATTGCACCCTGTGTACGCGTATATATACACATACCAGGTACGTAGTACGTACCCTGCACTCGTTTTTTTATATGTTTCCTGCTTTCCACCTCGAAAGTCGGCATAACATTTTCGAAACGACAACACGAACATGGCATGCCCTACAAGAGCTTCTCGTACCAGGTGCCACAACTACTGCTGCTGTGCAACATCTACATCAGAGCTTCCCCAGCAGCAAAACAGTAGTAGCAGTGGCAGTAGGATCCACGAGGCCAAGGTCAGCGTCGCAGTACTCTCGGCTTGCGTCGGTTTAACCCTTGAGCCCTTTGTACACCGTACTCGATGTTGTGTGTGTGGTTCCTGATTCCACACTCATATTTTTGAAGGCGAAAAATCTAACCTGACATGACATACATATATGTATCCCACAGAGGTTCTCGTAGCAGGTGCCACCACTACTACTGACTGCTGTACAACATCTCTACAGCAGTTGAAGGTCCAGCTCGCGTTCCCAAGAGGGGCTGAGAAGTCCAGCCCAGTGGGTCTCGTACATAACGGCGATGACCCCGCCGCGGCCGCGTACGAGTTGATGGCTGGTGATCTGCTCGACCTCGAGGCGTTCCGGTGGGGGAGTGACGTCGTCGACGGTAAGGTGGCGACTTGGCGGCAGAAGCTATGAGTACGTATGTAGTAAGGTCCGCGGGCAGATGCTTGGGGATATCGCTGGTGTCGTCGGGGTTCCGGCAAGGTTTGCATCGTTGAACGGAGACGCAAGGCTTGGAGTCCCGTCCCGGAAGGTCGGATGGAAGGTCGAGGAAAAGTAGCTTGTCGTGAAGAGGGCGGTTGTCGGGGGTGTTCGAGGCGGGCGTCGGCCCAACGGCGAGGACCTTGAAGGGCCCATTCCAATTCAGGGAAAGCTTCGTCTTGAGTACGGTTGCGTCGGTGCCCTTTTTGACGCCTTGGCGAATGGTTGAGGCGGAGTTGTACACCCAAACCCAGCCGCCGACGGTGAAGGGGGTAGATGCTCGGAGGGCGGCCATGATGGGTGCGTTGCGGCGCTGGAGACGCGAGACGGTGAGTCGGTGTAGTTCGCGGACGAGGGAGTACGCGCGTCGTTGTCGGTCGGTGGCGAGGTTGATGTAGACCAGATGATCGCGGTCCAAGCTTCGGTGGCCGCCGATGTTGTCGGGCTCGAAGACCGTGAGCGGGAGGCGAGGAAGGCGGCCCATGTGGATTTCGTTAGACGTAAGCGCTGTAGCGGCGTTCACGGAGTTGTTGTAGGCCGACGACACGTATGGCAGCAGCACGTCCCAGTCGGTCTGCTGTTCGTTGCCGACTATAGAGAGCATTTGGGCCAACACATGGTTGACGCGCCCGACGCCGCTGTTGGTGCAGGGGTGGAAGGAGCTGGTGTTGACCTTGCGGATACCAAGGCGCTCGTAGACGATGATGGCAAGCTTGGAGGTAAAGTGTAGTCCGTTGTCGGAGAGAAGCGTAACTGGGCACCCCCAGAGAGGGATGTATTCGTTCAGGAAGATGTCGGTGGTGCCGGCGGCCGTGAACTGCGCCGCTGAAACGGCAAACATATCGGCGCGCCGGCTGAAGCGGTCGATGAAGAGGAGGATGTGGACGTTGCCGCGCGGCGTGAGCGGCAGGGGTCCGAAGTAGTCGACGCTGACGGTGATTCCAGGCCCGTGGGGCAAAGGAAGAGAAAGGATGGGCCAGCGAATGGTGTGCCGGGAGGTTTTCCGCGCCTGGCATTGACGGCAGCGGCGGATCCACCAGCGGACGAAAGCGTCCATGCCAATCCACCAAATGAAACGTGCCAGCATGCGGACTATTCGGGTGACTCTCAGGTGTAGAGAGGTGGCGGCGTGGCAGGCGTTCAGCACCCAGGGGCGCATTAACATTGGCACGTAGATGCGTGGGGTAAGGGGGGCGGGTGGTGGTAGGCTGTTCCCGGGTGGGTGTGGGTTTGGTCGTTGGACCAGGAGGGTGGTTTCGTCGTCCGTACGGTGCAGCTTGCTTTTGGGGGCAAGGGTGAGGACGTCCGGAAGTTGTGGGCGCCGGGCCGAGGGGATGAAATTCAGAAGGTCGTTCGGCGGGGGGGCAGGGGAGTCCAACGACAGGAAGCGGATGGCGGCGCGGCACAGGGGCTCTGCTCGTTGTTCTCGCGCCCAGTCTTTGAAGGTGTAGTGCTCGACGCAGGCGAGGAGGTAGGGGTCGTCATCGGGTTCGACGATGGGCTCCGGGAGGGGCAGCGACGGTGGTGTTGGTGCCGACGGAGAAGGCGTTGTTGGGGCGGTTGAAGTTGGGTTTGCGGGCGCAAACGGTTCGGGCGGCGCGGCAGCTGTAGCTGCGGGCGTCGTCGTAGGAGGAGGTCTTGGCTGTGCCCCGGCCGGGGAGGTGGGTGCACTGTGGGTGGATGTAGATCGTCTGCGTACGACGAGTTGTGGTCGACGGCCGAAGTGATAGTCGATTGTGGGTCGAGGGGTTCCCGCGGCAGCGGCGATGTGATGACGGGTCCGAGAAGATATCAGGCCTGAGAGGGTGGGTTCCGTGCCGCCAGTTATGGACGGCGGAGAGCCTTACAGGCGGCATCATCACCGTCGACGACGCGTCGTTCACGACGAACGTACTCGTGCACAGCGGCCCCGCCGCCACTACCCGCCGCGAACTCGCGGCACTGCTCGATACCGGCTCGCCCCAGTCGTTTATCCCCGCAACCGCGGTGGAACAACTGAAGGCCTCCCAGCCAGCCACCGACGCCTGCGAACGGCACACTTCCCCCCGTTCATAGGGAGGCTCCGGCACTTCAGCCGCCCACTCCACCTCCGTCTCTATCCGCTTAAGCATCCAGCATATCGCCTCCAGATCCCCACCGCTGCCCTAGCAGTATGGGCCTGCGTAGTTCCTGCTGGAACCATGCAGCACCCCATCCTCCTGGGACGAGACAACTGGATGCGCTTCGAGCAATGTTCGTATACCACGCTCGGGCAACAGCCCGCCCTCCCCCACCAACCTCTCCGGCGAACCCGTGGTGAGCTCTCCTTGTTTCACCACGACCCCAACGGAACCTCAGCATTCGTTCCCGACGATCGTTCCACTGACGACGCCTACCACCTCCGGTTCGCCGGCAACAAAGCTATTTCGCTTTCCTCTACCCCACAGCTCGCCAAGGTCAACCTGGTGCGCCAGTCAGGCGCTCCAGCATTTACCGGGAATTACATGGTGAACATGCTCCCCCGCGAGAACCCCCTTTCCGACCCGGCGATTTTCGTCTCCGACGGGTACGAAATGGTCCCACTACCTGGATCTACCGATCTCGAGCCGTGCGACCTCCTCGGAACCTCGTGCTCCCCACTGGTACAGGTACCGCTCGCCACCCTTGTGCATCCTTCCTTGGACCCCCCATTCCCCCCGTCCATTTCCGGACGTACATGCCTTCCACGGCAACATCCCTATGGCCGACCAGAGACCGTCGACAGCCGACACCCCTCCTTCCGCCTATGCTGCGACCATCGACGGCTTCGGCGCGACCCTTGAGCGAGAACAACCCGACGGCCCAGTCCGCCCCATCCTTTTGATCAGCCGTGCCACCCTGGACTCCGAACGTTCGTGGACACCCCTCGACCTCGAGGCCAGGAGCATTGTGTGGGTGATCAAACGCCTCCGTGGACATTTATGGCCCACCCGCTTCAAGATCTACTTGGACCACAAGGCGCTCGAGACAACGCCCGCGTCCGGCGCTCGAGTTCCTTTCGGCGTACACCTACACGCTGGAATACCGAAAGGGCACGGCCAACGGCAACGCCGACTTCCTCTCCCGGCTCCTCCAACCCGCCACCGATGCCGACCGCACCGGACGCAACCGTTTTACCGGCCCCGACACCGTCGGCATCTACCTCATCCGCCCCTGCGGCTTCGCGCCGAACGACCCTCCCGCCCCGGGTATCGGCTTCGGTGGGCTCGTACCCCCCCCCGGGTAGAGAGGGGGCTGTGGGCTGCGGTGTTGATGGTGGACACTTGGGTGAAGTGGCTGCTGGGGTAGGCGTCGGGTGTAGACGGCGGTAGAAGCAGCCCAAGTGGGGAGTTAGGCGGTTGCCATGCTGGAGTCGGGCTTGTCGTGGATGCCGTCGGCGGTGGGGAAGACCCAGGTTGAGTCGGTGGAGACGGGAGTTGGTTCTGGGTCGTGGAGACTGGTAGGAGCAGGAAGTTGGGAGAGGCGACCGGCGTCGAGGCGTTTCCGGACGTCCATCAGTACCCGGTCCAGCAGGTTTCGACCACGCCAACGCGTCGGGTCGCAGGCGTCTGGATGGTCGGCGTTGAAGCCTATGCCCCAGACGAGGTCGTGTGGGCTGGCCTCGGCGATGTGCTTGTCGTCCGTTGCCGCCAGCGCTCGCCGTAGCTCCGGGTGTTGGCGGAACGTTGGAGAAGTTGATGTTGAGGGCGATGTTGTAGCGGTTTCGCTCCCAAACCAGTTCGTCGAAGCCGGAAACGGTGCGCCCAAGTGCATTTTGGTCGGCCGGGTTGCGGGTCGCTTTGATGCGGCGCTCAGTTGTGGTGTCCCCGAAGAGCGCAGCCTTCTGCGCCATCATCATCTGAATAGGGGTACGTAATACCATTTTAGTAACAACATCTCCCGTGAACCTCCCCCCTCCTCTCTCGCGATATATTTTGGTAGACAAATGATGCACAACTGGGTCGGTGCCCCCTTCTTGATATGATGGCGTAGCACATCCACCGTATAGGAATGCATACATATCTACTCGTACGTAGGCGAACCTTACTTGGTTGCACGTATATACAATGTGAAGAACCCACACGTGCGGGTAGCGCTCTGGGAATACCAGACACTGGTATACCTGTAAACAACTTTTATATGGTTGCACGTAGCTCCTTAGGAATATATCTGCAGGAAAAATTTAGGTGTTGCTCATTGGGACCAGCTTATATTTCTGCTCCCCTCTTCAGATTGGCCGTCCGCACGCTGCTTCTACCCTGCAGAACAGGCTCCATGACGCACTACTTTCCTCCTGCTCTATTAATACTATAAACACAGGGTACATGACGCCAAAGTTGATCAAAGTTCTGCTATTTATGCCCCACCCCCACAGCCTATAGGATACAAACGACGTCTATTATTTTTAGATTTGTTTTACTACTCCTCTTTACGTGCACGTTTTCCAGCATTAACGACTTAAAGCGGCTTTATGTTGCCGAACCTTGTCCGTCTGCTGCCTAGGTGCATATAAATTTGCCAGTTTTAAGCCAGAAATAAGGTATATATATGCGGCACAAATATGTCCGGCTACAGCTTCTTACGTGCACGTTCCTCAGCGATACCGACGAAACGAGGCTTTATGGCGCCCAACCTTGCCTACTGCTGTATACGTCTACCCTCCCCAGCTGTAGCACATCTACAGAATGTATGCTACCTGATCTGGTCCGAATATTTGTTTGGTCGTGTTTGTTTTCCCTTTCTTTTTTGTTTTCGACCTGTGCCTTCTTTTTTTTTATATTCTTTTTTTTCGCTCCCACCTTGAATCAAAGCAGGGTAGACACTGTTCAAGTTTGTAACAAATGTTATTTTCCAACGCATCCCCCTCCACCAGCTTTTACAAAATAAGCAGGGTACAGGCTGCCTAGAACCGTAACACCACAAAGGCTACACAAACTAGTAAACAACAGTTTCTCCCTTATTTGTCCAGCTCATCACAAAAACAGCAGCTTCAAGCTGCTCGAATATGGAGCATCGTAACTGTGGCCTGGGCAGTGGGCATTTCCGAACGTGATGACGTAAATGCTGGTCAAACTACACACAATCATATACAACATCCTTCGCGGCGGATTAGCGTATTCGACTCCCCCAAAAGGAGCCGATTAATACTCTTTTCCATGTTTTTACGCACCGGGGTCTATTTCTTATTTGTTTTTATTTTTTGTCCCACTTGTGCCACCTCTACGATACCCTACGTATCTCACAACGTATCGGACCTCGCGACCCCCGAAATGTATCGGTTGTTGTCTGTTTCTACCACGGAAAGAAAAGCTGCCCACCGTTCAAGAAGGGAATCGCCCGATATTCTGTGCAGCTACCAAATGGTGCCGGCATGCTGCAATTTTTTCCCCCCGACTAGACCTACACGTTTTCTTTGCGGGTACTCTAATTGTATCCCATCCGAAAGGTCTTGCACTGCCCACGTCCAGTAATCGTCACGCCCCGTTATCATTGCGAACATTGGACATTTCAGACGGAGTTCTGTTCATTTCAGTTCAACTGATATCACTTGAGTGGCTCGGGCGCAACTACCGTCAATCACACGCGAGGCGCCTGACACCGGCTAGACGCCCTCAACTATAAAAATACCATTCGAAGGGCACTATGATCGTGGCACACCCCCCCTCGATACCCCTTATTGTACGTCTTTACCGTCACTCCTTTCCGTCCCCTAGATCGGTTTGCTGGTATTGTAGCGGCCTACCCTGATCCAAGCCTGGATCCACCCGCCCTCTCCATCGTCCACCAAACCTTTTCCCGCCCCAGTACAAGCATTCCACCCGCCTAAACATGGCCGAGAAAGCTTCCTCCACCGACATTCCCGGCACCCCTTCCCCCGACACCACCAACCCCCGCGAGGCGAGGTATGCCGCAAGGTCCTCTTGCGCCACGGACGACGACACCCCCGGCTTCGAAACCATTCTGAGTGACCTCGCTCTACACCCAACCACACCGGAATCTTCTCCATTGGGAGCAGGCACGACCAGTGCCGGGCCTACCATCAAACCGGAGGTCTCCGCACAGGAAACTTCCACCCCTGCTCTCAATCCGGGGCACTACCAAGGCGATCCCACGGCTCTCCGTGAGCACCGCGCGGCCCTCAAAGCCCACCACGAGCAGCTCCTCCTTCTTGCGAAAGAGAGCGCTGACCTCCTACTCGTGTTACCGCCCTCTCTTACCCCTTCCTCGAACCCCTTCGACCCCACCTATGAGACAACAGCTGCGACCACGGCCACCGCCCAATCGCAGCCGTCGGCTCCGCACCCTGGACCACCCTTTACGTCCGCCGCGATGTCTAGGACCACCACCTACCAGCACCCCCAGAACCAAGCTGGGACCACAATGTCCCAGGCACCACTACCGGCCCAATCCTTGCCAGCCCCCAAACCCATTGGGCACCGGCAACCGCAGACGTTCGGCTTTGAGTCAAATGACTGGGTCTTCCTGGACGCCAAGCTCTGCTGAATGCAGAGTACACGCGACCCGACAGCTTCAGATGTCTCTATAGCGGCACACCGCGTCTGCCGACTGTTCACACCCGACTGCGACCCGCCGATCACCTTCGTTCTGGCCCGCGCCGCCACCGAGGGTGCCTCGTCTGAGTTCATCGGAACCGCCCACACCCTTTTACTCGAGCTACGGAATTTCCACTCCAACGCCGGCCGCGGCTACGTGTGGAACCCAACCGAGTCTCGACCCGCCTCCCCGACACCCCCAACCACCCGCACCACGACGGATACGCCATCGCCGGCGACACCGCCCGTTCCCACTCGACAACACCCCCCACGACGGCAGCGCCCCCCTCCACTCGAGCGCTCAGCCTGATGACGAGAGCCTCTACGGAGCCCATGACGGAGGCGGAACGTCGCCGTGCCCCGCGCCCAAGCCCTCCGTGCTCACGGTGGCCATTGCCTCAACTGCAATGGCACGGACCACAGCATGAGGACCTGCTCCAAGGGCTTCCTCAACACGTTCGGCATCTTAAACCCGGCACTCGGACAGCTCAACGACGGCGGTCAGGCCTACCGCCAGTGGCAACAGAGGATGTTCTCCTACCGCCGGGGGCAATACGAGCGCAACTTGGAGCGGGCTTCCAACAGCTACGACAACAACAACCATCGACGCAACTACAACAACAACCGTTCCAACCACGACTACTCCCGCATCTACCGCGGCAACAACGGGCTTTCCGACAACTGGCGCCAGAAGAACGGCCGTGCATACGACAACGGCAACCGATAGTCGCCGGGACAACAGTTCCTACACCAACGCATCGAGCCTGCCCCCTCGTATTTCGCGTTGACGGTGCATGCCCCTGCGACCAACACCTCCGCACCTACCGCCCCCGCGAACATGCGGATGGGCAGCAACAACTCGACCACCCACCCGAACCAACGGCAGCCGGGAACCTTGCGCACCAACTCACAAGGCGATGGTGGAGCACCTGCCGCATCTCCACCAACAGCTCCTACTGCGAGTACCCGAGGCTCCCAGGACGCACGCGTAAATCACGTGCACCACGCCTCCCCGACCCCTGTACCCGCATGCCCCCCCCCTACTCCAGCCCATTTCCCAGCCACTTGCTCAAGCACTGATCCTCTTGCTTAAGGGATTGCCTTGAGGCATGGGCGGGAGGAGGCCAAGACGCCGAGCCTCACCAGGATGCTCTACTCGACGTCTTCCGGCGGTGAGCAACGTTACCTGCCGACCATTGCCGAGATCCCAGACATTGCTACCCTGGGAAACGTCTCGACGATTACGGCTACCAGCGGTTCCGGTTCACACGAAACTACCGTTTCGTCGACCGGGCCATCGCCCCCTGAGCCTGCTTCTAATTGGCCGCTCCATACGCGCTTGTTCCAGCATGCACGCCTTTCTTGTGACAGCGTTGGACCCGCGAACGACGGGCTTCCACCCGCTGCCACGGTGTTGACACCACCGCTGCCCCTGAGCTCGAGGGACAGTCGCGTATTCAAAACGGAAGACTCGCGACCAACGTCGACCAGGACATGCCCTGAGCCCCCTGCCCCGTCCTCCTCGCCTGCTTCGTGCAACGCGTGGACACGGGCCCCAGGTGTGGTATGCCCTAGCGAGTATCCCCCTGTCCTCCAAAGGTTGGACGACAGGGCCTTTCAGGGTCGTCTCGCCCGGCGTATAAGCCCCGGCGTGGACCCCTCCGGTACCTCGGCTTTGCCGAGCATTCCCCCCGCGATCACGAGGGTTCCGATCTACACCGCTAGATCGTGGCTGGCTCTACGTCCGTCGACGCCAAGTGGCGATAGAAAAATTATCGTCAACCCAAACCTTTCAGGGTCGTCTCGCCCGGCGTATAAGCCCCGGCGTGGACCCCCCCAGTACCTCGGCTTTGCCGAGCAATTCTCCCGCTTACACGAGGGTCCCGGTCAGCACCGCTAGATCGTGGCTGACTCTACCCCCGTCGACGCCAGGTGGCGATAGGAATAATTATCGTCGCCCCCCACCCCCAACAAACAACACGCCATCAACAGCTCACACCACCGCAGAGGCCCCCTCATCCTTTCACTTCTCCTGGGACTCCTCTTCCGTCTTTTCGCAGGGGTACCTGTGCGACATCGAGCACGATGGCGTCACATACAACTGCCCTATTGGTACCTCGCTCGTATACCAGACTTTGTAGGCCAGTATATGTGTGGTTGAAATCCTGTAACCAAGGCATTAAAATAGAAGACCTGGTTATGGCTGTTCTCGCTGTGAGGGGTCGCCAGTAAGGTTAATTCATTCGTATAGTATTGCTCGTATCAGGTACCAGGTACCAGGTATGGTCGTTCAATAACTCGCGGGCGAATATCCCACGCGATGGATACCAATGGATACAATTCGCAAATATAGCCGAGCCGTTCGTAGTCTGCTGGCATATGCGTATAATAGGGGTGGCGTATTTAGTCACACAACCGCTGTTCCTAGAAAAGCAAAATACCACGTATCACTATACTGCTGCGCGTGTCCTTCCAGTACGACAGCAGCTTCTTTGCAGTCGTGGTAAGGGTCAAATCCCATACAACACTTGTCTAAACCGGAATGTGCAGATAAAATGGCGGGGGGAAGAATGTGAGCAGTTGTACCCACTATTACGTGCCTTCCCTATGAAAGGGTGGGCATACATGGAGGCGGAGGGGTTCATTGGGAAAAAAAAACGCTCTCGTTGTTGTGCGCGATGAGCTCGAGGTCATTCGGGGGGGGGGTCTCCAGGGCATTCAACCACGTGGTGTCACGTATCGTGGAGGTGATCGATCTCGTCATTCCACGGCGGAGACGGGGTACAGGGCGCGGAAAAACAAACCTCATCACACTGCCGAGAACAGCAGTACTTATATGCCAAGTACCTATCAATACTAGACGGAGAGAACCTGTACGTACTTGTACGTGTGCCTGATAAGGGGGAAAGAATGCGTCTACTCACCTATACTAAGAGGGGAGAAATGTCTACTGTCGCCACTATTACGGGGGACCCTAGTTAACAGGACCTATGGTGTACATAAAAACCTATATATTTAACCATTTTTACTAACAATATTTGGTCCTGTTAACTATGGCCCCCCGTAATAGGCAGCTTGTCACAGTCGGCACTATTAACGCACTCGGGAACGCAGGTTCGAAAAGAGGAAAAGAAAGAGAATAGACAGCGAGGAAAACGAAAGAGAACACGAAACAAGGAACGAAAAGAAACAAAATAAAAAGTTGACTTCAAAACCAGTTGCCTCCCGGGTAGGGATAGCTCACATGATCGTGAGAAGATCTAGAAGAAGCGCTGCAGTCCTCAGCTTGGCCAGAAGGTTCGTCGAATGCGAAGACGTCAGATGTGAAGATATGGCCGAAGTAAGGGTAGGAGTAAGGGACGCAGGTGTATCTGGCAGCTTGGGAAGCAGTGCTTCGCTTCTTCTGATATACATCTTATTTATTGATGACTAGAGCTGAGGAGGTGCTCTGGTAGAGAAGTGAGAGGTAGGGGGGTGGGACTCGACGCTCATATATACTCGTCCCACCCCACGCTACGAGCTCTCCTAAACTCCTCTTATCTAACGTACTCCAAAATAACTTTCCTAGGGCTACTGTTACAGCTGCCTCTCTCTGGGCGCCGTTATCGGCTTGGTCTCACCTCGATAACCAGCTGTTGTCGTTCGTTGAGAGAGTCCTTATGGGGATTTCCTACGTACCTCGCTCCTGAATCCTCTCTGGCCACGGGGTGGCCAGACGCCACGAGAGTTGAGTGTTGGTATTACTCAGCAAGTGCGACGTGTGATTAACAGACAGGCACGTGGTGATAGGCAATACTCATGCACGGTGTGTGAACAGGATATGGTTTGACTTGTTTCTTTCGTTCTTTGGTGGGATTGACTAACCCCAGGTAGCGCCACAGAGCACCCGTATCGACCACTGCAGCCGTTACGGGGTTTCCATGACCCAGACAATGGCCTCCCCCGCCGGGGACACTCCATTGTATACCTACATCGATATGACAGCGAGCCATCCTACGGCCTTATCGCTGTCTTACACTATGCACCCTCCATGCGCCACTGGTCAGGTCAGTCGACGTACATCACAGAATACCCTGCCGCCCTCCTGCGCGACGTCTGGAGCCCGTAGCGCTGCAACACCCCCCCTGCCCGACGCATAACTATCGTCGGTACACAGCGGGTCTCCCGGCCCCTACGCGGTAACAGCGTGGGCAACTCCTCCTCCATATCCCCGACGAACCGGCTGCCGCGTCCTTCCTGATCCGTTCGACGATTAACGAGCTTCGGCCACGTACGTGTATCCCCGATTCTCGTGACGCGGCTGCTACGCCTTCCGCTTCTCCTTCTGCCGGGCGCTGCTGCTGTTTCGGCTTCTGCGACGGCTGCTGTTGCTGCTGTTGCTTCCGTTGCTGTTGCTGCTGCTGATGATGACACAGTTGCTGCGCTTGATGCTGTTCCACCTCTTCCTCCTTCTCCTCCTGCTGGGCGGCTGTTTGCGCTCCCTCCGCGGCGGCGGAGGCGATGGCCCTGATATGCCCCCCCGTTCTGCGGGTTCCCGTTGCCGTGCTCGGTCGCTGCTACTACGGTTGCGCTCCTGCGTGGGAATCCTGCTACGGCGGTGGTGGCTGCCACGGCGGTCACGACTGCGACTGCGGCTCCGTGCATCTAACTTGAAAATAGTACCATGCTTTAGCATCCTTTGCCGCTTATGTAACGGGGTACACACAAACCTAACCGACCCCTGATCCGGCGTCTTCTCATAGACGCTCGATAGCTCAGACCGGGCTGCTCGACGGAAGTGATTCGCTACGCCCCGGTCCAATGCTCGTGCGCCCGATTCGCGTGGATGCAGTCCCTTCCGCGTTTGCTGGCCGCCTCCTAGATCAAGACCCTGTTATCCCCCAGCGTCTGCTCACCCGAGGAACTCCTCTGAGTTGCCGCGTCGTGCCGCGCCCTTCTGGGGCACTTTTCCCCCTGCTGTCTCTTGAGTATCCCTCTCAGCCTCCAGAACATCTGCTGCCTCTCCGCCACGAAATTGGACGAATTCGCGCCTCATGTGGTTCGGCCGCTCATGGAAGATCTTGAATTCACGCCTCATGCGCTCCGGCCGGTCATGGAAGATCTTGAGTTTGGCTGCCAATACCCCAACACCAGCTGTGCAATCGAGGATTTCGTCGAAACTCATATTTGCAAGCTCGGGGTGAAACTTCGCTCAGAAACGTTTGGTGCACCCCTACTGTGGTCATTTGAATATACTAACGTTTGACTCCAAGTAAGTAAGTCGTTTGAAGGTTCAGACGTTCACGCCACCCCCTCAAGTACTGACGTGACTCCGAGTAAGTAAGTCGTTTAAAGGCACTGACATTCATGCCACGTTTGAACGTACTGACGTGACTCCGAGTAAGTAAGTCGTTTAAAGGCACTGACATTCACGCCACGTTTGAACGTACTGACGTGACTCCGAGTAAGTAAGTCGTTTGAAGGCCATGACATTCACGCCACGTTTGAAGGTACTGACGTGACTCCGAGTAAGTAAGTCGTTTGAAGGAACTGACGTTCAAGCCACGTTTGAAGGTACTGATATGACTCCGAGTAAGTAAGTCGTTTGAAGGCACTGACGTTCACGCCACCTTCACTGACGTGCCTCCGAGTGAGTAAGTCGTTTGAAGGCACTGACGTTCACGCCACGTTTGAAGGTACTGACGTGACTCCGAGTAAGTAAGTCGTTTGAAGGCACTGACGTGCACGCCACGTTTGAAGGTACTGACGTGACTCCGAGTAAGTAAGCCGTTTGAACGCACTGACGTTCACGCCACCTCAACACGCCCCCAACAAGTACTGACATGACTCCGCGTAAGTACGCCGTTTGAAGGCACTGACGTTCACGCCACCCCCCAGCCCGAACAGTGTCCACTGGTGAGACCCTTTCTTGCTAAAACTAATCCATGAGTCCTCAAACGTCATTCATCCACCATCACTTCCAGATCGTACCCCTTGTATAACGGTTTTCGTGAAAGTAGTTGTAGAAAGGTGGTGACAAACACCCCCCCAGCACGGAAACTACCTACTGCCTATTGGCATCCCAATCCCACCCTTCGATTGGTGTCTCCAACACTGGGCCACTAATCTTGGAGAGTCAAATAGGAAGGTATCCTGCTCGGTTACACCATGACTACAGCATGTTTTCCAGCATTTGTCATGCAATCTAGAATTCCTATAACCGTTCTTCTCCGATCAGGCGGATCACCCGATGATTGGAGACGGACGACACAACAGGTGCGTGGTACGCTCAACAACTTCACGATCGCGTCCGCAAATGAAGGGAACCTTCAGTTTGCGCACTGGGCCTATGTGGCCTTTATAGAACTGCCCTCCCAATGCGGGGACGAAGCACTTGGAAATTAGGGTCAACCTTATGTACATGTACAGCAGTGGAGTACTCAAACGGTGAAGATGCCCAGTCGTCATTGGGAACCGTGTCAGATACTTGCACAAAGTCAAGCTCGGTTGATTCTCCGTTCCCTGCGTCAGCGACTAAGACGGCGCATGAATAGCGCGCTGGGGAGGGGCTTCGTTTTCCTATCGGAAACTACCAGGTTTTCTCTCCTCAGTTTGATTTGCATTGTGTATCCCGTATCCACCGCTTAGGATGCATGTATTTGCTCTGGAAGAGCAGCCACCCTTGCTACAGGTAAAGCGCTCCGGATAGAGGCCAACCCTCCGAGGTCCTTTCGGCACGAATGTAAAAAAGCGCCTGTTTTCACGGTTTTCCAATATTCGTGCAGATGTATAATACTATTAAGTAACTGTTTACGCATCCCCCAGTATTCGGGCGCTGTGACCACGGGGTTGCAACTATTCATGTGTGCGATCCCCGATTCTGTGATACAAACTGCTGTGTTGACATCCTGGTAGTCGATGATCTAGCGCCGGGTGGTTTCTAACCACCAGTACTAGTATGCCCGGTGCCACTAGGTTGATAGGTTTTATTTATTCGTTGGTGTCGCATAGCTATCTCTCTCTGCTCTTGGACGGAATGTGTGCGTCGTGCCTGCCGTATCCAGTGTGATGTGATACCAGCTCGGTATACTGAAGATACTATACATACTTTACAGCAGTCGGGATGAATAAGGTAATGCGGCCGTATGTGTTCCACTCGTACTCTGCACGTATTGAGTGTGTGTTCTTCACCTTAAACCATACTTTCTACCCGTCGACATCCAGCACAACCAGTGTCCGTGCCCTTTATTTGATCCTAGAGAGAGATTTTTCCTGTGGTCACAAACTACACCACAGTCATCACAATATACGTGGATTTCTTGAAAGTTCCATACTAGCCAGCCGACAATGCATGTTGATGTCCAGGGGTTCATCGTTCTGAAGGGTGGTTATGTACGCCCAAATGGCGTAAGGCTCGACATTGTTAGTTTCCATTATCACCTAACCGAGCAAACGGTCCACGAGAGCATGCGGGTATTAGTACGTACGGCACCTTTGGCTTGTATCGACACCTGTCGGCTGCATTTGGTTTTGAAGATATTATGTGGCCAATCGCATGCAGACATTTATTGACGAACATGCATGTGTCTGCGATCATGAAAAACGAGCGAGCACACGAGCACGAGCAACAGGCAAACGGAGCACGAGCAACGAGTATGCCTGCATGCATTGACCAGAAAATTATCTTCAAAGCCTTACGAAACAAACAGGCAGAGCATCATCGGCAGCGTGAATACATGACAGCATATCACACGAATCACCCTCCTACAAGGCAGGCAACACCGAAAGCATATGGATGTATGCATATAACGAGTATCCCATAACATAGTATGCACGATGGAACGTGGGATTATAGAAAGAACACGATCACCTCATATCACAGTTTTGCAAACATTCCCATCGCCTGGGTTGTCCGTTCTTATTTATTATAATTGGCGGACTAATTATGTACGCGGAAGCTAATGAGTATGGTTTTCCTATCGCCACGTACCGGGTCAAAATACCAGGGAAAGCCAGTGAAAAGCCAACGTACCGGGTGAGAAGACCCGAACGGGTGAGACAAGTGGAATTCCAACGTATTGGGTACTTGGAGACCATAACAACCCGCTATGCCTCACGTTGTGTGCCCTCAGTTGTTTCAACGTAGCTTTTATTTACCCCCGAATAGTAACCTGCCGTACACTGCACAGCTGAACGGCTTCCCCACAACAGTACTTTGCTCCGATAGTAGGGGGCACTCATCCCGTACGTGTGTAGGGGCGTGTGGGGCCAAAGTTAAACGTCTCCACGCTTGTGAAAGCAAGAGGAACGATGGACCCAAGGATCTAGAGAGTTTTTGCCGTGCGACCTTCAGTCCCATGAACGGTTATATTGATAGTGGTATGAATACTGTATATACTGTGGATACATCCTCCACGTATGATATGTGACCTTTGACTGAAAATCGTCATTTCTACCCAGCTTCCTCACCGTAGTATGCCCCGTATGAATACCAGATACTCGTGTACATACGGTGTGTGTGGTACATCCTGATATGTCGATTTTCAACGCGTTAACATGACTCCAAAAGATGGGAAGAGAGATGGACGAAATGGTCCCTAGGGATTTTGCCATACGGCCTACAGTTTTACGGGAGTGTGTAGTATTATAGATAGCCTATAAACGCCCTTTATTGATGTTGTCAAAATCGTACATACTGCGAGCCACCCCCCCTGTATGCTTAACCGTGTATCAAGAGCTCACCCTGTTCGGGGAAGAAAAAAATAAAAAAAACTGCAGGTACAGAGTACAGCAGTAGTAGCAGTATGGTTCCCTGTCTGTTTTCCACATTATTACATGTACTATCGTTAATATTCATATTCTTAGTCGTGTACGTACGGTAATGCAACTCGTCGTATAATATACCAGGGTATACCATCTTCTCATCTTTTTGAGCATCGTGTGAAACTGCGTAGTGTATAGACTACTGATGGTATTGTAGACGGGGATACGGCTTTTCTGTGTAATTTTTAAGTTGAGGCGCCTTTGCTCCAGGCAGCTATTACTCAGTGCTCGGGGCATGGTAGGTTATTGGTTCCTACGTACAACTTCAAACTCAGAACCATCTACGGGAGGCGCTCCTCCCGCAACGATATTCAAAAGTACTCCCTGTTTCGATACCAGCAGCGAGGTATACTTCAACAACAGCAGTTAAATGTGACATGTGACCACGAAAATACTGCTGTCGCTCAGGTTGGACTGATTATTAAACTCGTACACATACGTATGGCCATGGTACTCTAAAGGAATACAGCCGAGCCCACAATTTACTATGTACACCATTAATGATCAGATTCCATGTCTTTCCGAACGCCGCGGGCAGCTCGTCGCTGGTACGTGTCTTGTTACACTTGCTACCGGTAGTTCGCTGCGTCCCTGCCTAAGTTCCTACATCGATAGTCCACCCTATTACGGCATGCGCTGCGCGAGTTTTCTATCGTTGGCGTGTGTGACTTTAATTAGAAGTCCGTCAGGGTGACCCAGCCCTCACCCCATTTTTTTTTCTCGAGGAGTACCGCACAGCAAGAAAATTACCGGCCGCACAAAACAAAACAGACAAGATGTGCAGGGCCGAAAAAAAAAAAAAACGAGAGTCACGCCTGAGGCGAAGAACGGCCGCAAACAAACGAGAGCTACACCTGAGGCGAAGGGCGGCCGCAAACAATCGTCAAGGCGTGCGCGGGAACGAAAAACAAATCGAGGGTCAGGACGGAGAGATTCGTGGCCTTCCTTTTTTTCTGGTTCTGCCTTATCGCGAGTCTGTGATGGTGGCTACTTGCCGTGACTACTGTTCCCTGATACGTTATGCATGGTCACTGCTATAAACAGCAGTAGTGCTACCAGAATATATGTACTCTATTGTAGTTTCTACGTATATCCCTCGCTGCTGGCACCCATCTGACTCCATCATATCGGACAGCACTCGGGGCTCGATACTTGGCCACCCATCAGATTCCATCAAGGAGACGCTCGGGGCAAAGACACTGATCCCACCCAGGGAAAAACTCGGGACCCGATGCTTGGGCCTCATTCCGCCCAGGAGGACTCTCGGGCCCAGTTATTCGGGCCCTCATTCCACCCGGGAGAAAACTCGGGCCCAGGTGCTCGGGGCCAAACAAATTCCCTGGGTACCGATCTCTCGTGTCCCCGCCAAAGCTCATGCCCTTGTGCTCCAATCTCCCCCTCTCTCTGTCATCGCCTGGGTTCATCATGTTACAGCTGCCTCTCTCTGGGCGCCGGTGTCGGCTCGGTCTCACCTCGATAACCAGCTGTTGTCGTTCGTTGAGAGAGTCCGTATGGGGATTTCCTACGTACCTCGCTCCTGAATCCTCTCTGGCCACGGGGTGGCCAGACGCCACGAGAGTTGAGTGTTGGTATTACTCAGCAAGTGCGACGTGTGATTAACAGACAGGCACGTGGTGATAGGCAATACTCATGCACGGTGTGTGAACAGGATATGGTTTGACTTATTTCTTTCGTTCTTTGATGGGATTGACTAACCCCAGGTAGCGCCACAGAGCACCCGTATCGACCACTGCAGCCGTTACGGGGTTTCCATGACCCAGACAATGGCCTCCCCCGCCGGGGACACTCCATTGTATATTTACATCGATATGACAGCGAGCCATCCTACGGCCTTATCGCTGTCTTACACGATGCACCCTCCATACGTCACTGGTCAGGTCAGTCGACGTACATCACAGCATACCCTGTCGCCCTCCTGCGCGACTTCTGGAGCCCGTAGCGCTGCAACACTACCGATTGTTATTCTGCTAATATAAGAACTTCTCACTTTATGGCCCTATCCGCGTTAAGGAACATTACTCTTGTCTAACGGGCTATCCGCCCTAAAGAGCATTCCTGAAAGAACGTTACTCTCAACTAACGGAATATCCGCCGGGTTAATCCATTCTTTGGATTATTCTCGTGTTTCTCAGGCTACGAAACTGCAGACTATATTATCTATATATATAGCCCATGAGTACTCCACTCAAATCACACATACAGAAAAACTCAAAACAAGACACCCTACCCTCGTATCCGAGCCGCTATGAAGAGGCTTTTTCCCTTGGTTAAAAAACAAGTAAAAAAAGGCTCGCTTCGCTCGCACGGCTCATTATAAAAAAAAAGAAATGCCAGGTATTAAAAATATGCATGCATGTGGTGGATACAGCGTGTTCTCATGTCTTGTGGCCAAGCAGTCACGAGCACACGAGCACTCAGCAGCAGCAGCAGCTGCAGCAACACTTAGCAGCACTCCAGCAACACTCGATTCGAGCAGCACTCGCACTCCTGTTGTTGCTGTTCTTGTACTGCTGCGTACTGCTCGAGCGGCACTTGAGGGCACGAGCAGGAGTAGGTTTCCAAGCCTATATTATTGCACCGCGAAAAACGGACACGGGACCACGATCATTCGATTGCTCAAGCGCAACGAGCACGAGAGACAAACACGAGCACGGCGTGTCCAAGCAGTCACGGGCACACGAGCACTCAGCAGCAGCGGCAGCAGCCCCCAGCGGCACTCGAGCAACACTCGCATTCAGAAGCACTCGTACGCCTGTTGTTGCTGTTGTTTTGCCGCTGCGTACTGCTCGACCATGAGCTCGACTAATATTGAGGCGCGCGAGCGAAGCGAGCCTTTTTTTACTTGGTCTTTAACCAAGGAAAAAAGCCTCTTTATAGCGGCTCGGATACGAGGGTAGGGTGCCTTGTTTTGAGTTTTTTTCTGTGTGTGTGAGTTGGTGTGTGTGATTCAACATTGTTTTGGCCCACCTTTCACCACCGCGCTCGACGCACACGCATCCACATCCAGTCCCCGCGGGCGCTGTGCACGCACACGCACGCAAGACACTTTCTCGTCCTGGAGGGGTGGAACACCGTTCACAGTTCGTCGAGCTAAGTGCGGCAAACGTGTGTAGGCACATGTGTGTGCTGGGCCGTGGTCAAAATACAAAATCATACCAGGTAACGTTTTTTTTGTGCCTGCCAACAGCCGGCAGACTGTGCCTGTCCACAGCATGCACACTGTGCCTGCCCACAGCAGGCAGACTATGCTTGTCCACAGCAGGCAGACTGGGCCTGTCCACAGCAGGCAGACGGCTTTCTTCTACCTACGTAATAACTAACGAAACCCAACTACGAGTAGTCATCGGCAGACTTCGCCTGTCTGTCCTCAGCAATGTTCGGGCCATGTGCAGCTTTCCTAGAAAAAAACCTCGGCTGCTGTCTGTGCTGCTCAGGGCAAACCGCCGCCTGTGGTCCACAAAGATTGGTCTAAAGAGAACCTCTCCGGCACCTTCAAAAACTAATTTCCACGCACGACCAACCACCTCAGAGGATCCCAGGTGCCTTGCAGCAAGATCTTGGCGGCGTCGCGGTCCGTTGCTACGTTCGGAGATGTGTGGAGGTGCGTGAAGGGGGTCAAAAGTTGGTGTGCAACATCCCCTACACCCCCCTTTTCAGGGAGTTCCACGCATAACAATGTTCGGAAACTTCTCGGGAGAACCGGGGATGCTTCTGGGTAGGTTCAATCTTCTAAGACGTGTCTTAAAATACGTCTTAATCCATTTCTCAGGGAGAGGCACGTCTTACTCGGTATATCGCGTCTTGGCACGTCTTAGAGTCGTCTTGTCACGTTTAGATTCGTCTTGGCTCGTCTTAGATTCGTCTTAGAACGCACCAGGCGCCGGTTGAGGCTTCTTTGGGGGTCGACACGACCACAGCGAGCTGTGGAAAAGGATGGAAACACAGCGAGGACGGCAGTTGAATCGATCACTCCACCTTGCTTCTTTCGAACCTTCTTTTTTTGGGCCTCCATGCGTTTTTCCCTGCACCGGGGACATCGAACCCGATTCCCCGGATTTTCGAGAATGGCATTATTGTTTTTTTTTTAAATTGAAAAACAAAAAATGATTTCTCTCCCCACCGAGCACACAAGCAAAGTTCCCGCCGAACACACCACACCACACACCACCACACTGCACACTGCACCATCCAAGCACCAAGCACATCTACCCCGCACACCGCACAGCACCGCTTCTACTTATTTTGTAACAATATCATCTGTATCGGAGACACCCGCACCGGCTCCAGCGTCTTGTGTTGCGGCGCCGGCGCCGGGCAGCTCTCCGGCCGAGGCTCTGGTAGTCGAGGCTGCTGCAGCCAGTTCGGCGGCGACCACCTCAGCCGCTGGAACTGCTGCGTCACCTGCCCCCGTTGTCGATGACGACGGAGCACCGTCGCCCACCACAGGGGCGATGGATCGGTTCGTCGTACCCTATGTTCCCGGCAGCGACGAGGCCGCGCAGATGTTCATCTCAACCAACAAGGGAGCTGCTTCTGCCTTTGGTCGCCAACGCCAGAGCGTGGTTCGCAAGAGCCCTGAGAATGCGGGTGCCACGAGCGGCGACGGGCAGAAAACGAAGCGATCCAGAGGAGTCAACGCGATCTCCGCTTCCAACCCTAAGACCATCTCGGCAGCGTCTCGTGTTGCTGAGTTTCCCGACGAGAGATTTGTGGTGTCTCTGGGCAAGCTGTTCTGCGAGCCTTGCGGCATTCGACTTGCCACACGAAGGTCCACGATCATCAACCACGCTGGTCTCAAGCCAAACGGCAGCCACAGAGATAAGCCCAACAAGCACATGCGCCAGATGGTCATATGGAATGCGGACCGGGTAGTGGCGCCGGCGAGGATGGAGAGATTCACTGAGTACTGCCAGAAGCAAGTGTGCGGCAGCGGCCTGCTGCCCGAGGTCAACGACGTGCGGTGCAAGGTAAGATTTTTTTTTTTGGCTCTACATCTGGTATATTGTACCAGGTATCTGGTAGTTGGTAGTGCTGTTGGTTTTGCTCTTGGTACGTACGAGTACTCGAGGTAGGTTGTTTTTTAGCTTTTGACGGCCTCTCTGAAAAGTTGCCTGTCGGTCTGTCAGTGTTGTGTTGTATGTTGTATACCTGATGTATTTAATACACAGCTGTTTTTCGTCTACATCGGCCAAGCATCGTCTGTTTTGTTTTTCAACATTTCGCTCCCCTTTTACCGGTATAATGCTAAAAATGCTGCTGTCTTGTTTGTTCTGTACCTTGAACTGTTTTTTGTGCGAGTTGGAAATCGGAAGGTCGTACTGCTGCTGTGTTTACGCAGTTGCTTGACTTTTTTTTATGATAATGGCAGTTTTTACAATACATTTTACTTATTTTCACTCGTTCCAAGTATATCATGCTGTTTTCAGTACAGAATAGACCATGCTCGTACTGCTGTTTTTTTCTACACACCAGGTTTAAAACTATCAAATACCAGTTGTACTCCCTTGTATGTTAATTTTTTGTTTCCATGTACGAAACGGATAATCGACTCGTAGAATGAAATGTGAATGTGATACTGCTGTTTTTTGTACCTACGTACGCAACTCATCCTCCTGCTGTAGTACAGGCATGTTTTTGTACGCTACTGTTTTTTCGGATATATGTTGGCATTGTTGCTTGTTAGGTATATAAGGTGCATGTATTCCTGCATATATTCCGGTACTGCTGTTACATCTTCCCAAAACCACGAAAAAACTATTGTTCTGGATGCCAGTTATAATGCATGTAGAATACTCAACCACAGCCATGCCCTCACTTTTGATAACAGGTGACCACCCACGTCATGGCTGCCGGGAAAAGTGCGTCCAAGCTCGACGCGCTCAGGCCCATGTTCTACGAGCTCAAGGCGAACATGTGCGGAACGGCGAAGAGCAAGGAGTACTACTCCTTCATTGCGGCCGAGGAGATTCGCCGCACTCTCATCGACATCGACCAGAAGGACATCAGCATCGCCGTCGATGGCACTCCATTCAACAACACGGTAAGCACATGTCCACTCTATCCAAGTACACACCATAATATTAGTGTTACGTTCTAAATTGTCTTACAACGCCATACTGCGACAATACCAGTACCGCTGCTGTTGTGTACGGTAGGCAACATTTATACTTTTAGCGGGTTTTATTGCCGTAGGACAGCGGTGTATCCAGGTGTATCTACTGTTCTAATAATGTGGTATATACTAAGCAGCATGAACAAATATGCTGACGTTGCGGTTTGCTGTTGTACCCCTCGGTGTCTGACCCCTTCACGTTTCTACAGGAGATGCTCGGAGCGTGCGTGCGCGTCGTGGGCGATGACCTGTCGGTGAAAAAGCGGCTTGTACGCCTCCGCATGCTTGACGGCCCCATAAATAACCTAAACATCTCGGCAGAGATCGTCGATATCATCATGCAAGTCCTCAAGATCTCGAACCGGGTAAGGGTGTGCATTTCTGAGCTGTTTGCGGTTTAATTGTAGCCGTAGAGGTCCTAATCCTGACTTGATTTTGCGCGGACTAGACATGACCTCGCGGATTTATGCAGTCCCATCTCTGGGCAGTCTCATGGAACAGCGGAGACCTTGTCAATATTACTCTCGGTTATACCTGGGTTAGCGTCCCTCGTCCACACCTTTTTACTCGAAACAACGCCCTGAGCTTCAAGTGCAACGGCCATTCGCCGCATTTTGTACACAGGAACGGGTATTATGTTTTAACTTCGACGGTTGCTCGGCCAACCGCAAGGCCATGAGAGAGACCCTGCCAAACTTCTTCGGCGTGGCCGTCTTCAATGCCTGCATGAGCCACTGGATGGACAACACAGGTATGTTTCCATTCTTGTACGGTGGGTTGCTTTTAGGTTAATGTTTCGTGAGATGCACCGCCATGTTTGTTTTGTTCTGGTATGCCATGGAAACACTTTCGTGCCCAATTTCTGGTGGGGGGCCACTCGCCCGAGTAGCCCCCTACCGTTGCACCAGTATGGAAGAGTTTTGATATGAACGAGTGAGCTGCGGCTGGTTTATCTGTTCTATGTGTCGTGTTGTACTGCTACAGTGACGCCACCTCGTGCTACTGAGATGCGTTCTTCTTTGGACGGCGATCGCTGACGTTTTACGTTGTGACGTATGATTTACCAGTACACCATACCAGATACCCGCCATATAATGAAGTAATGCAGTACAACGATTAAACAAGTGACAGTCGCTTAAACTGCCTCGCCTTGCGCCATGCCGCCGGTGCCCTTGCCCTTGTGTATCGTTTTCTTCCGGGCTTGCGCACCCCTTTTGCTGTCTCGTACCCGACACGTACCCGACTGTGTTCAGGTAAACAGATCGACGCGGACATCGCATACTCCTTCATGATTCGGTTTGGAAGCGTCTTCAGCCACGGCATGGTCGCCAAGCGAGAGTTCAAGAAAACTACGGGGAAAAGCTGGCCAAAGCACGTGGCCCACCTGTGGGGTTCGCTGGCGGAAGTGATGTCGTTCCTCATGGAGGAGATCCACTTGGTTGAGCGCTTCGTCAGGACCTTTTGCAACTCCGACGGCAGGCGCAACAAGACGTGCCAGCACCTACAGGTAATAGATGCCGAGCAGACTAAAGGGTTACGTCAAAGAAATTATAGCCAGTAATCACGAAATCTATCGACGACCTCAATGGGCAGATCGATGACACAAATCGCATACAATGAGCACGGCGCCGCGTCTTGTTAAAGCAGATTGGCTGTACGCGGCCGTACAAAGCGATGTAAAGCTGTGCTGTTGTAGTTTAGTTTGCCGCAATCGCATTTTTGAAGACTGACTCAATAAAATTAGTTTTGCGCGCATGTTTCTCAAACCACGCAGACGTACTTCGACGATGTCGACTCCCGGAGGCTGCTGCTGGTAGAGCTCGCCCTCTACAACGACATCCTGAATGTGCTCAAGGCAGCATGCCTGGGCCTCGAAGGAGACTACGCTCTCGTACACAAGGTTAGGTGTATGTTTGCTTTGATTTAGTTCCCTCTTCCTGAACAGCATTGTTTGCTGTCTTATGCTTGTTCAGCTTTTCGTATCCGGAGTGTTTGACATGTTTCTTACTGCTACGTTGTGCCATCTATCTCTCGTGGTTGGTGACGACTGAGCTTGTATCTGTCTGTAAGTATGAAGAATCTGCACGGGCATTGGATGTGCCGGATGTCGACAGATGTAAACTAAGGATAAAACGATTGCATGTGAAAAGCACAAAAGCCTTGGCAGTACGTTTCACGTGAAGGACAGTCTTTCATCTATGATTCTAAACCACAAACAACCGGCTGTGCGGCTCTACGGAATGTTTTTTTGTGTACCACCACTGCATTGTTATCTTTTACGTCCGTTGGAAATAGTTATGTGGTGTTGAGCCAAGAGTGCTGCAGCAAACGGCGCGTGATGGTGCTTTAAAATAGCGTTTTCGAGACATACCGAGAGATAACACCAAACTTTCCTCCCAACCCCCCTCTCGATGCATATTTTGCATGTGTGCCTCGTTCTTGACCATTTTTTCGGGCAGGCATACGACATCGTCCAGGTTGTGGCCTCGACGTTTAGGCTGGACGACCTCACGGCCTGCCCCTACTTCCCCAACGTGGAAGCGCTGCTCCGGGGGGACGGGCGGCATGCACCCAGCGAAGCCGAGGAGGCGGCTATCCGCGCTCACGTGGTGAAGTGCACCGCGGACCTCCGCCTTTACTCCCAAAATCAGTTTGGCGATGGCCCGGCGGTCAAGTTTCGCAAAGAGCTTGACCTCTTCAAGGCCGCTCGGATCATCGACCCCTCTTTCTTCTGCCAGCAGCCGCGGGACGATATCCAACTCAAGTCCTTGCGCATCTTCCCGTTCATCACGAAGAAGGACGTCGTCAACCTCACAATCGAGCTGCCAAAGTACATCAACGCCGCAGCCTCAGCGAGGGCCACCTACCCGGTGCGCAGCTTCCGGGTCGGCAACCCTGTGGCTCTACCTGGATGGTTCAAGGTGGTCAAGAAGCTCTGGTAGGTGCAGCCCTCGTCTGCGATGATGGAGCGCGTCTTCTCCGTCCTCAATACTGTATTCGGGAAGCAGCAGACAACGTGCCTGAACGACCTCGTTGAGATCACGGTGGTGGTGCGCTTCAACCGCACTGACCGCACCAAGGGGGGCGACGCCCAAGACGCGGCGTTGCGCCAGGAGGAGGCGGCGGCAGAGGAGGAGGCGGCGGCAGAGGAGGAGGAGGAGGAAGAGGAGGAGGAAGAAGAGGAGGAGGCCTAAACATGGTTGCACTCGTTGGGTTGTCTATTTTCACTCGTTGAATATCCAGCAGTTTTCACCTGTCGCCATCCTATGGTTTTGGGCACTCGTGAATGACGGTCTGGGGGGGCTAGACCTCGTGCACCCGTTGTTGTGACTTCGTGTATGTACTTGTAAATGATGGGGCTCTAGTAGGGGGGGCACTCAAAAAACAGTGGCCCATGCCACTTATCTACTCGTGGTCGTGCACGTACTTTTATCTCACTTGTAGAGGTTTTCTGGTATGTAAGATTTTGTGGGTTTGCCAGGGGTTTGCGTATGTGGGCATGGTAGAGTTTGTAAAAGGTGCAAACAGGTACCTGGTATATTTATAGTGACACTTTATTCTTTTGACATATACTACCTGGGGATTACGGTTTCCTCTGCTTTCTTTCGCGTCCGCGGTTTTGTTGTTCAGTTCATCGTAATATACTTGAAATATATTGTAAAGATGTTTGATCGCATATTTTTGGGACTACTCGTACCGCTGTTCGTTTTCTCTGTTTCCTCTGATATTGCTATGGCGTGATACGTCAGTACCAGGGGTAATAATGTAATGCGGTTTTCGGGACGCCCAATAAAGGACAACTGCTGCTCTTTCTGTGTTCCGTGGGCGGTTTCGGTTTCGTTGGTTCCTCTGTACAACAAGTAAATACGGTACTATACCAATAGTAATTTTATTATGATAGTGGTTTGCGCAAAATAAAATCCGATGTAGGTATTTTTACACCCGTGGATGGTACATCAGTATCAATATCAGGTATGAATAGCAACGTTTTGTTTGATCGGCATAGTATAGGACAACTACGTGGTACATCAGTACCAAGGTAAAACATACTGCGTACTTTTTTGCGCATAATATAGGTTTTTCGGACGCCCAATAAAGGACAACTGCTTCTCTTTCTGTGTTCCGTGGGCGGTTTCGGTTTCGTTGGTTCCTCTGTACAACAAGTAAATACGGTACTTAAGTAATTTTATTATGATAGTGGTTTGCGCAAAATAAAATCCGATGTACCAGGTAGGTATTTTTACACGCGTGGATGGTACATCAGAATCAGCTAGCAACGTTTTGTTTGATCGGCATAGTATAGGACAACAACGTGGTACATCAGTACCAAGGTAAAACAGACTGCGTACACTTTTACGCATAATATAGGACAAGTCAATAATATCGTAGTTTTATTATTATAGTACTAAGTGGTTTGCGCGTGTTCGTTGGTATTGTTACACCATGGATCGTACAACTGCAGTACCATCCACATACCGACGTGTTCTTTAAACGGCATACGTAGTTTAGGACACCTGCAGCTCTCCCCTTCTGTTTTCCGTGGGCGTTTTCGTAGGTTAGTATTATTACGTACAAATAAATATATTTGAGGGTGTTGGTATCCACGGCTGCTGACGGTAAGATATATACTATTCGTGATCGTAAGAAAAGAAGACACAATATAACCGAGTACCTGGAGTCTTTCATTCGCAATGCGATTTCGGAGCTTACCCTTAAAATATGAGCACGTATGTACTAATAATGTACAAGGACACAAACCAGGTATTCAAATACACCAGGTACTACCTGGTATCAATTATGTATTCTTGTACGTTGTTGTCTCGTCAAATGCCAACTAAACAAAGAGCTACGAGTACCACGAGCACTTGATAATACTGTTCCAACTATCATTATACGCAATACTCGCACTTATCAGTTAGCTTGATACGTTCAGTTGACGTTTTTACTGCCGCTTGACGTTGTTGTGTGGTTGCTGTCTTGCTGTACCCACCCTATTGCAGGGAATGTAGCTAAGTAACTGCTTTTTTTCGACTTCAGGCTTGTCTTAGTACTGCCAAGACGTCTAAGACGAATCTAAGACGTGCGAAGACGAACCTTGTTGTTGTTGTTGTTCTCACATTAACTCACAATACAATGCAGTCCGTGGTCGCAGGACAGGCTCCAATAACTCTGGAGTGGAAGAAATACCTCAAGTAAAACATAGGCAAAAACAAAACACAAGCATACGCACTCCACCACTGCGGACACCAGGGAAGCAAAAAGGAGACTATTGATAGCAGACAAAAACCTAAAAAAGAAGATGAAGCAAAGCAAAAAAATAAGAACAAAACATAAACAGAAGCAGATGATAGCCAAACGCTAAAAAAGGCAAAACGGACCATACTAACAAAGACACAAAGAACCTAAGACGTGCCAAGACGAGTCTAAGACGTGCCAAGACGAATCTAAGACGTGCCAAGACGAGTCTAAGACGCGCTAAGACGAGTCTAAGACGCAAAAAGTGGATTAAGACACATGGAATTCGCACGACTTGATAAAAAAAAAATCGTGCGGCCGGCTGAACCCTTTTAGAACCGTAGTCCCGTGTTGGGGACAAACGACTCAAATTTCAAGTAGTTTGTCCCCAAAACGGGACTGCGGTTCTATAGGGGTTAATACCTCGCTACGCTCGATTTCCCAGTCCGACTTACGCCTCGCTTCGCTCGTCTTAAAAGATTCGGCCTACTTCTGGGCATGGGGGGGCTGTAGAGTGAATTGTCAGGTCTACCCTCCTAATGATGAGGGGACGGAGAAACAGGAGAAGATCTACTGTAGATGTTGTACAGCAGTCAGTAGTAGTGGTGGCACCTGCTACGAGAACCTCTGTCGGATACACGTATGTATGTCATGTCAGGTTAGATTTTTCGCCTTCAAATTATATGAGTGTGGAATCAGGAACCACACACACAACATCGAGTACGGTGTACAAGGGGCTCAAGGGTTAAACCGACGCAAGCCGAGCGTCCTGCGACGCTGACCCTGGCCTCGTGGATCCTACTGCTACTGCTGCTGCTGTTTTGCTGCTGGGGGAGCTTTGATGTAGATGTTGCACAGCAGCGGTAGTTGTGGCACCTGCTACGAGAAGCTCTCGTTGGGCATGTCATGTTCGTGCTGTCGTCTCGAAAATATTCTGCCGACTTTCGAGGTGGGAAGCAGGAAACATATATAAAAAACGAGTGCAGGGTACGTACTGCTCGTAGAGTCCAAACCTGGATGCCCTGACCACCACGTGGTCTGATGAGATTCGTCATAGTCGTTGTATTAGAGGACAGAGGAGGAGAGAGAGAGCGGAGCCTAGCTCGTAGCTCGGAGCGGAGAACGGAGTGTTCGAACTCTCCTCATGAACACACGGCACACGGCAAAATTCACAATAACGCCGGCGAAGATTTACGCAACCCTCTACAACTTGTAACCATCGCTGCTGGAACGATCCAAACGAACACCCTCCCTGTAGAGTAGAGGTCGGTATTAGATCCTGGTATCAACATAGGGCTACCCTATATATACCCCCTATACGATATGATACTTCCATAGTACTTATTGGTCATGTTTGTTTTTCGCCGGAACATGCGAAATATATAGAATTACATAGTATATACTTAGATCACAACCCCTGAGCGTGCTCGGTTGGTGCATCCCTGGCCTCTCAGAACTCCCACTTCCAAACCGCCTCCTTTCATTACTTGCCGGACCTTTCCAGGAGTTCTTAGTTTTCTCGGTCCTTTCTTCCTTTCTTCTTCTTTCGTTTCGTGTGCGTGCGTGTTCTCCGAGCACGGCATCGCGGGAGGACCCGGCACCGTCGCGGGTGCCAGCGGGTGCTGGCGGGTAGAGGGGGGGTTGCAAGGAGCGCGGTCGCCACTTTCGTGCCTAGGCGTCGCGTGTGCCTCGAGACACGAGGGATGCATGAACGGGCTTTGTCTGGCTTCGATTTATGATTGTTGATAGAGTATGTACGAGTTTATAAAGGTCGTTCGGGAGGGCAAGATAATATTCAAGCGGTACTTATTTTTGCGACCACGCTGAAGTTGAGAGAGGGAGGTGTGCAGTTTGAACACCAACGTTATCGAGCTGGCGAACGACGGCAACGGTGAGCACCGGGCTTCACGCGGGGCGGGCGACGGGGCTGATTGTGGCAGAGAGTGATAAAATGTTTACCCGGACCGAATCGGTAGCGAGGTGGCCGCGAGAGGGGCGGGTGGCGTACGAGGCTGAGAGAGAAGCACTTCTGTGCTATTTTTTCTTTTCTTCTTTTCGACCGGGTGTAAGGTGTTCCAATCAGGTAGAAAAATATTACACGAGAGGGGACAGGGTTTTTTTTTCCTTTCCGAGTTTTCGGTTTCATTTTCATTGTTTTTGCTGCTGTGCCGTGCTGTGCTTTCGCTTTCTTCGTACATACAGTACAGACACAGAGCATATCGAAAGAAGAAAATATGTACAGACAGTAGTACACTACCAGGGGTGTATGTACTTACGTACGACATCCGCGACGCGAAGCGCATATGGGGCATCCAAGCTGACGTCGGAGCTGTTTGTTCCTGAAGCATGGCGGCGGGACTCTTGGCATTATCAAGTCGCCGGTTTGCAATTACGATCCTTGAAAACACTAAAATCAATCGTGGACCTCTGTTAGCTTCGCATATTTTGATGTACTGTATTCCTTCCTGAGCGAGTGTAGCGGGCGGCGTAGGCCGCCCGCGGAGCGAAGCGATTATTGATAGAGTATGTACGAGTTATGAAGGTCGTTCGGGAGGGCAAGATAATATTCAAGCGGTGCTTATTTTCGCGACCACGCTAAAGTTGAAAGAGGGACGTGTGCAGTTTGAACACCAACGTTATCGAGCTGGCGAACGACGGCCACGGTGAGCACCGGGCTTCACGCGAGGTGGGCGACGGGGCTGATTGTGGCAGAGAGTGATAAAAGCTTTACCTGGACCGAATCGGTAGCGAGGTGGTCGCGAGAGGGGCGGGTGGCGTACGAGGCTGAGAGAGAAGCTCTTCTGTGCTATTTTTACTTTTCTTCTTTTCGACCGGGTGTCAGGTGTTCCACTCAGGCAGAAAAATATTACACGAGGGGGGACGGGGATTTTTTCCTTTCCGAGTTTTCGGTTTCATTTTCATTGTTTTTGCTGCTGTGCCGAGCTGTGCTTTCGCTTTCTTCGTACATACCGTAGTACAGACATAGAGCATATCGAAAGAAGAAAATAAGTACAGACAATAGTAGTACCCTACCTGGGGTATGTACGTACGCACGACATCCGCGACGCGAAGCGTATATGTGCCATCCAAGCTGACTTCGTAGCTCTTTTTTCATGAAGCATGGCGGCGGGACTCTTGGCATTATCAAGTCGCCGGTTTGCAATAATTACGATCCTTGCAAAAACTAAACTCAATCGTGGACCTCTGTTCGCTTCGCATAATTTGATGTACTGTTTTCCTTCCTGAGCGAAGCGCCTTCTAACTACATACTTAGATCACAACCCCTGAGCGTGCTCGGTTGGTGCACCCCTGGCCTCTCAGAACTCCCACTTACTTCCAAACCGCCTCCTTTCATTACTTGCCGGACCTTTCCAGCAGTTTTGTGTTTTCTCGGTCATTTCTTCCATTTTTCTTCTTTCGTTTCGTGTGCGTGCGTGTTCTCCGAACACGGCATCGCGGGAGGACCCGGCACCGTCGCGGGTGTCAGCGGGTGCTGGCGGGTAGAGGGGGGGTTGCAAGGAGCGCGGTCGCAGCTTTCGTGCCTAGGCGTCGCGTGTGCCTCGAGACACGAGGGATGCATGAACGGGCTTTGTCTGGCTTCGATTTATGATTGTTGATAGAGTATGTACGAGTTTATAAAGGTCGTTCGGGAGGGCAAGATAATATTCAAGCGGTGCTTATTTTTGCGACCACGCTGAAGTTGAGAGAGGGACGTGTGCAGTTTGAACACCAACGTTATCGAGCTGGCGAACGACGGCCACGGAGAGCACCGGGCTTCACGCGGGGCGGGCGACGGGGCTGATTGTGGCAGAGAGTGATACAAGTTTTACCCGGACCGAATCGGTAGCGAGGTGGCCGCGAGAGGGGCGGGTGGCGTACGAGGCTGAGAGAGAAGCTCTTCTGTGCTATTTTTACTTTTCTTCTTTTCGACCGGGTGTAAGGTGTTCCAATCAGGTAGAAAAATATTACACGAGAGGGGACAGGGATTTTTTTTCCTTTCCGAGTTTTCGGTTTCATTTTCATTGTTTTTGCTGCTGTGCCGTGCTGTGCTTTCGCTTTCTTCGTACATACAGTACGGACATAGGGCCTATCGAAAGAAGAAAATATGTACAGACAGTAGTACACTACCTGGGGTGTATGTACTTACGTACGACATCCGCGACGCGAAGCGTATACGTGGCATCCAAGCTGACGTCGGACCTGTTTTTTCCTGAAGCATGGCGGCGGGACTCTTGGCATTATCAAGTCGCCGGTTTGCAATTACGATCCTTGAAAACACTAAACTCAATCGTGGACCTCTGTTCGCTTCGCATATTTTGATGTACTGTATTCCTTCCTGAGCGAGCGTAGCGGGTGGCCTAGGCCGCCCGCGAAGCGAGGCGCCTTGTATATCATATCGTATTACATCGCTATATATAGGGGTTTTCAGCACGATATGACTAAAACGTGATAAATATGATATTTATTATATGATAAATACGCCCGCTATGAAGCGATAGATCGGCGTATATAAGGTGATATAAGATGATATATCGGTCTATACGAGGTGAAATACGTGATCTAGCTATCCGATACGTGGCATAATATGTCGACTTTTTGTGTTGTCTTGACGATATATATCTCTTGCATCTTTCGGGCGTACATTTTGGGCGGAATATACGTGCATTTGTTTTTTTTTTTGCTCATCTCATTTATTTTCTCCGCCCATCTTCTTTTCTCTCTCCTTCCAACTCGTAACTTAGATCCGGGGTCACATAGCAGGCTCTTCTACCCCCTTCCCGCTACGGTACGTGCCTTCATTTTTATCGCGAGAAGATGTCAGCCTTTCTTTTTCCTCCCTCGTCGACTCGCATCGAATTGTGCCTACCCACACTGCAAGGCGCTCTCAACAATTGAATCCTTTTGATTTTGATTTTTGCAAATAAAGTCAAATGTCCGACCCACCTGGGGCTTGAACCCAGGACTCAAACACAAGTAGAATTAGAAGTTCACCGCTTGAACCACCGGGGCGACCGGCAAGAAGCATATATATATACCTAGTACGTAGATACGAGTACGACTACGAAGCGTGGCACACACAATTGTCAAGGGAACGCACCACGGGTGTGTGCCCGCTGCTGTCTTCCTGTCGTGCGGTTTTGACCCGCGATGAGCGAGGCGAACGCGCCATCGCCTGCGGCCACAAGCGAGCCACAGCTACAGCACGCAGTCGCCTTCGACATCGATATATATATGTGCCTACCTTGTACCTGGTACAAATACTACCGGCAGTGAGTGTATGTACACAATGTTGTGGTCATCGCAATACACAAGTTCTTATACCTAGGCGGCGTTATCCACGAAAACGCTGACCTCTCGCTCGAAATCGACCGACGGATCCGCCTCATGCGAGCATGCTTCAAACGGTTCGGCCCGGAGTTGTATGATAGGACGACCGCCCCCCTTAGCCTTAAAGTCCGAATGCTGAAGGCCGAGGTGATTGAGACCCTGCTGTACGGGTGTGTGACGTGGACCCTCAGAGCGGAACACTTTGCCAAGCTTCGAACGGCTCACCACCAAGTCCTGTTGCGAGTCATTGGCTTCCAGCGCCGACTTCGTACTGACCATGCCACCCTCTCGTACGCGAAAGCCCTCAAGATGACACGTTGCGAGAGCATCGAAACGACCATTCGTAAACGGCGGCTCTTCTTTGCGGGGGGCGTGGCACGGCAAAGCAAGGAGCGATTACCCAATCGGGTAATGCTCGGGACGATAGCTGGTGGGGAGAACCCGAGACCAGGCGGACAGTGTAAGACTTGGCATAGATGCATAGTCGAAGACCTTAGGGAGTTCCGAGCCACCGAAGGGTCAACGGAAGTTGCCCCCTTGGTGTTTGGAGTTGAGACCGCGTTGTGGTCCACTGCAGCCAAAAAGGTGGGGAAGTGGTACCGGGGGATCCTTGAAGCAGCCGAACGGTTCATGGTGAGGTGGCACGAGGCTGAGGCTGAGATGAGTAGACAGCGCCGCGCATCCGCCGTGGATGGTGCCCAAAGGAACGGGGGGGGAGGGGGCAACAGGAGAAGTGGCATAAAGCCCGACCGAGTGAATGCGGAGAGGGGGGGGAACAGGAGGGGTAGAAGGGAAACGGCGGTAGACGAAAGTAGGAAGGAGATGGCAGACAGGGTAGCAAGGCACCAAGTCGACTAGGAAGTAGAATATGACCATACTACTAGTGCTACCAACTGGTGCAGCTGGCTCGAACGTGGTCTTCCCTTGTCTTCTCTTTTAGTCTTGTTTTTTTTCTTTCTTGCGCTGACTCTCCGTGATTTTCATTTCATTTTTTCTCTTCCTCTTCCTTTTCTGATTGATAAGCCGTACTCAAGGAGCCGTGTGGCGTGGTTGGAAGACGAACCTGCTCTGCTCGGCTCGTATTGTCTGACGCCAAGGGGCTGGGCATAGTTGACGAACGCAGGGCGGAGACGGCAGTCTGGGTAGCAAGGTACCAGGCGGATTAGCAGGGAGAACCTGGCTATACTACTCGTACCACAAGCTGCTGCCGCCACCTAGAAGGTGCTTTGGGCTTTGGTCTGCCTGTTATTTCCCCTTTGTTATTTTTCCTTGTTACTTTCTCCTTGGTTCTTTGTCTTACTCTGTTCACAAGCAGTGGTGTTTTTTTGTTATTTCTTCTTTTTTCCAGCTCGTTCTTTTTCAAGTGTAGGCCACCTCGCCTGCGGGGGGGGGGGCACGACAGATTGTTTCTCTTAGATTTTGCTTTCATTTTTCTTCTTTTTCTTTTTCGACTTGTCTACCTTGTTTTTGTTTTCTCTTTGATTGTTTCTTTTCGTTTCACTATTTCATAGATTGCGTATGTCGTGCCTGTCGTATCTAGTATGATGACATGGCTTTGCATTGCCCACTGCAGTTCACACTGCACACGTGGCAACGTAGTATCTCTGTGGCGTAGCTTTGTGACCACATAACTTGTATCTCTTCTAGGATGGAAGAATCGGCACGGACACTGGTTGTGCTGGATGTCGACGGGTAGAAAGAACGGTTTAATGTGAAGAACACACACACACACACACAAACTAACTGTTGTCTGAATTACGCCACACATCTAAAAGGATTATGACCTCGCGGAGAAGGGTTGTTATATCATAATTCATGCATGTTGTGTATCGGGTCGTACGTAGCGGGCACAATTCGCCAAGTACCGAGCAAGTGCTCTGCCATCAGTGTGGCACATGTCAGACCCCAATCATGAGCAAGTACCGATGTGAAACGGCGGTGAGGCACATATATAGGCGGCAATCGCTCAAGAAAGCACGACATATAGGGCAGATATGAGGTGATATATCACAATATACAAGGTATATATATTATGATGTAAAACATTATTTGCATAATATGATATATATATTATCACAATACACATATATATGTGATATATCACACGATACATGACATGATATCTCATATACCCTGCATATATCACATCTCATAGCGATATATCGAAAAATACCCGTGATATGGACATGACTAAGAAATATCAACTTTTATGACTTAGTCATGTTTTTTGGGGGGGTATATATAGATATCATATACCCCCCCGAGTTATAGATGATACCAGGCTCTAGTCAGTACCATATCCCAAATATTGATATATTATACGATAGGTGATATGATATAAGTGTATCAATATCACAAAAAAAACGTGATATCATATGATATAATACAGATATATCATATCATACATGATATGTGATATATATGATATATATGGTGTAAAAGTCGCCATTTCAGCTTTCTTTGCGGCCAGTAGCCAAGGACGATCTTGGGTTGGGGTGTACCGCTCTTGCACTGCTCGTCAGCACATATTCCAATATAGTCAAATCTTCAAACAGTGGGGCAAACCATGTATAATACTCGTGTATCGTTTGCGAGCACACGCTGGGATGAACGCTGGGTGATGATGCACACAGCCAGCGAGAAGAAGAAGAGGAGGAGTAAAAAAGTAGCAGGCAGCAAAATGTATTAATTCATCGCATGATGCCGAGTTGTTGGAAATAACCTTGACGAATATTAAGTTGTCTCTACCAGGCTCCACTCGCCTACACCTACTCGTACTATATACAGCAGTACTGGTAGGCTATTACAGATTATTACCCAGCCACCAGGTATGTACGTACGTACCATGTACCTTGTACTTACTGCTGCAATATGCTGTAACAGCATAATAATAATGTGTTTCGCTTCCACGGAATAAACAAGGCGCACATTGCTATAAAGTATCACGCACGCGGGCGTGGCACGGCAAAGCAAGGAGCGATTACCCAGTCGGGTAATGTTCGGGACGATAGCTGGTGGGGAGAACCCGAGACCAGGCGGACAGTGTAAGACTTGGCATAGATGCATAGTCGAAGACCTTAGGGAGTTCCGAGCCACCGAAGGGTCAACGGAAGTTGCCCCCTTGGTGTTTGGAGTTGAGACCGCGTTGTGGTCCACTGCAGCCAAAAAGGCGGGGAAGTGGTACCGGGGGATCCTTGAAGCAGCCGAACGGTTCATGGTGAGGTGGCACGAGGCTGAGGCTGAGCTGAGTAGGCAGCGCCGCGCATCCGCCGTGGATGGTGTCCAAGGGAACGGGGGTGGAGGGGGCAACAGGAGAAGTGGCATAAAGCCCGACCAAGGGAATGCGGAGAGGGGGGGGGACAGGACGGGTAGAAGGGAAACGGCGGCAGACGAAAGTAGGAAGGAGATGGCAGACAGGGTAGCAAGGCACTAAGTCGACTAGGAAGTAGAACATGACCATACTACTATTGCTACCAACTGGTGCAGCTGGTTCGAACGTGGTCTTCCCTTTAGGCCCAATCTTCTAAGACGTGTCTTAAAATACGTCCTAATCCGTTTCTCAGAGAGAGGCCCGTCTTACTCGCTAGATATATCGCGTCTTGGCACGTCTTACATTCGTCTTGGCACGTTTAGATTCGTCTTAGCACGTCTTAGATTCGTCTTAGAATGCACCAGGCGCCGGTCGAGGCGTCTTAGGGGGTCGACACGACCACAGCGAGCTGTGGAAATAGGTGGAAACACAGCGAGGACGGCAGAAGAATCGACTGCTTCAACTTGCTTCTTTCGATTATTCTTTATTCGGGCCTGCATGCGCTCTTCCCTGGCACCGGGGACATCGAACCCGGTTCTCCGTATTTTCGAGGATGGCATTCCTATTTTTTTTAAATGAATAACAAAACATGATCTGTATCCTCTCTCCCCACTTACTTGGCAGTTGGGTTGGGGGAAGGTCCACTCCAATTTATTTCGACATACTACCTGAGGAATACTGCTACCTATACCTCTGTTTTTTTTTTCAAGTTGTGTTGGTTGTTAACGTCGTAATATATGCTGGTACTTACTTGGTATATCAAAAACAGGATTGCATCCTGATGGTATACTTTAGGGCGACTACTCTCCTGCTGTTCGTGTTCTCTGTTTTTTTGCGATTATTGCTATATACCGTGGTACATCAGTATAATACTATATAGGTGACATAATGCCTTATTTGGGACGCCCAACATAATAGGACAACAGCTGCTCTCTTTCTGTGTTCGGTGGGCAGGGCAGTTATTATTGTTATAATATTAGTAGTGGTTTGCGCAAAATCCGTTGGTATGCTTACACCGCGGATGCATCACTACCACCGGTAGCAACGTGTCGTTCTTTGAACGACATCTTTTAGGACAAATACTGTTGTTATCTTTTTCTTAAGACTTTCTGTTTTCCGTGGGTGGCTTCGTAGGTTGCTGTTAATATTAATATTACTACTATTATTAACACTATTAATACGTGAAAAATTATATCTGAGTTTGTTGGTATCCACGGCTGCTGACGGTATGGTATTCGTCCTCGTAGAAAACAAACGACGCAATAAACCAGGCACCTGGTGCCTTCTATTCGCAATGCGATTTCGGAGCTTTCACTTCGAATATGGGCACGTATGTACGAAAGAATGTACAAACAAATTCACATATATATACATGTTTTCCCTTCGGAGTGGCATGAGCGTAGCGTGTAAGAAGACTCTTGCCGAAATACGTATTTGGTGGGTTGGTTTGAACTATTCCACCAATAATTGCAGTTGTATGTGCTGCAGTTGGGGCAATAGCTCAAATGTACACCTGTTAGCAACCAAGTATGTATGAGTATAAGGAAAATACTAGTGGAACATGCAGATGAGGGTGACGCGAAAGAGCAGTTTTAATGACCGAAACTCGAGGACCTTTAACAGTCTGGGAGAAGGGATCTTTAGGTTCGTAGGCTGTTGTTGGGGAGTATTGGGATGGTTGAATATATGCTTGTTTCTCCGTGTGCACTTCCCATCAGAGTCTTCCTGAAACCTTCCTGGAGTCTTCCTGGAATGCCAATTGTTCTCAATTGTTCTGTTGTTGTGAGTTGTGTTTGCCAGGTAGGCTTCCAGGATTTGAGACACCTGCGGTTTTGTCTAGAGTGGTTCTTCTAGCTGATTGGCTCTTGTTTTAAATTCCGAACCAATTGGTACGAGTTCATACGGACTGCTGTAACGCTTTGCAGCGTGCTGTACAGCGCTGCTAGGTACTGGTTGACTGGTTACCTGGACTCGTAGGTATCGTCAATCTACGTCTGGACCCCTGTTCGTGTAAGCAGGCAGCACATACCGCGTAGTGGATAGCTTTCGCATGTCTTCTGTAAAACATGTCTTCGGTATAGCAGTCGGGAGGCCGAATGTGGTACACAGCCGATCAGTATTAAAAATATTCCAGTCCATTGTGGCTTGCTATTACGTACGTACCAGGTACTATAGAGGTTGGGTGTTACCAGTACGAGGTATACTTCCGTTCCCCTCGCTGCCTCGGCAAGGAATGCTGCGAGGCATGCCCTATCAGGCTAATAGCGAGTGGGGTAGGTCTTTCTGGCGGGTGTAAGGCCGGACTCACCCTCAAGGAGTGATACCTTCTTGCTGCTGCCTGTGGCCGCGAGGCTCAGGCGGCAGTAGAGTTGGGTCGTACGTGGTGCGTCAGGCACGGAGACCTACGATTCGCGCGTCTTTTTTAGGCAGCTGCGGCAGAGCAGCAATGCTCAATCGGGGTGTCCGTGCGCGGAGGCAGGCGCCACCACAGGCCACACTACGGCACAGTCTATTGCGCCGGTAGGAGGCTGGATTCGACGACGAGGGAGGAGGGAGACTGAGCGTCGACGTGCGGGGAAGAGACGGATTGACCTCCCCCTGCGCGAGAATTTTTATTTCCCAGATCAGAACCGCAAGTGCGAGGAGCATTTTGTTTTTCAGGATGACGGAGAAAGGGAAACGACTGGAAGGGAATGGCAACGAGTGCACGCGCAAAGGAGCGGGTGGATTGGACCAAGGCGATGATGCGGCCATAAAGAGCGGCAGCAAGACGGTGCATGGAGACCCATGATTTGCGCGCACACTATCATCACGAGAGAAGCAGTCATAGTTTGTTGTTTCCTGGTATTGTTCTTCACGAGGCAGAATAATAGTATCTACCGGTACTCGTCACCTGGTCTTTGTAGTTTAACGAGTTGTATACCCTTCATGGGGAATAACCTACGCAATTATCAGGGACGTGGTATCATAACTGTGCTGCACCTTTTTGTGTCAGACAGTCCAGGAAGAGATGGCGATCGTTGATATTCGTGTGGTAGTAAGGTTTGATTGCTCCTTTTTTCACTGCATATCCGCGAGTCTTCACTCTGACAGCACTCCAGATAGCAGGCAGGTGTGTTCCTCTTTCGTTTTCACGACTACCGTGCGTTTCGTACGGTGCAGGCAGCACTTCAGACAGCATCCGCTGTAGTCAGCAGCCACGAGTTGGTTAGTGGTGGGAACGGGGGTACTCTTCTATATTATAGTTGAGAGGATATACCCGCGGCCATGTTAGTTCAGTTTTGCACGTTGGTTTTATCTTGTGTGCGCTTTTTCCGTCTCGTGTATTTTGAGGCAGCCGAATTTTCGTTTCTTTTTTTGTTTTTCGGATCTTCCTAGGGCTCCAGCACCTTTGTGTGACCACGGACTCCTTCGTCAGAGAGTTAATGTGAGAACAACAACAACAAAACAAGACAACTATACGCTGTTATCGCTCTCCTTGGAACCACGGCTACCACTGAGCCCGCTGGCTGTCTGTCCTTAGTGTCGAGGTTGATATTCCACTCTACGTGTCCAAGCGCAGGCCCTTAGCTTGTGCGTGCAGTCAACCACACACGAAAAGAAATGTTTGTACTCGTACGAAGACGAAGAAGAGTAGAGAAGAGCGTGCTGTGTGTTTTTGACGGCTGTCGCCGCGTCTTTCATATCTATCTATCGATCGATGTGTTGTACTTTGGAATACCCCACACAGGTATACTTGTATGTGGTATCTCGTACCGCATCCTCGTACCTGTTGCGTCAAAATTTAATGAAGAACTTTGCGTCGACGGCTGGTGTTGCTTGTTGTGCTGTTGTACCCCGTAAGAATACATACTGCTGTCTCTTGTGCCGTTGTAGGACCTCGTAATACATACCAGGTATCAGGTACATCCATCCATAATAATAATGCTTGTTGGTATGAAGATGAGGTCTTCATTGTACTTGCTGCTGTATAAATCAATGTCTTGTGATGTTACCAGCTACACAACGGAGACAGTCGCAGCAGGCAGCAGCAGTAGGAATAGAGTACAAGAACACACTGGTACACCTTTATCCTCCGGCGTATTATAAATATAAGTGTGTGTGTTTTAACTATCGGCGGAGAGCTTTTTCCCCAAATTTTCGACAGTATTTTCGCGCAATTTTTCAAACTTCAGGCGTATTCTAAATAAATATAAATGTGTGTGTTTTAACTATCGGAGAGCTTTTCCCCAAATTTTCGATAATGTTTTCCCGCATATTTGTTTCAAACTTCGATATATTCCTGTTTTTTTATTCCAAATATTTAATATTGGAATGTTAACGAACTTGATATGTTTGCTTCTGGAGAATTTCTCGAATAGTGACAGAACGCCTCCGTATATCTATGCCTATCTCCAATTATTTCCAAACTTTGGCATTTTTGGAAAATACGCTCTCCGATAAGAATGAGCTCATCTGATAGTATGCCGGATATAGGGGTATATAACTGATTATCGGATAACAAAAGGGGCAGTATGGGGCAGGCCCGCGACTACTGTGTGATGCAGGTCGGCCTAGACGTGTGTACGTACTCACAGAGATTGATGTCTTATTTTGATGATTCCCACTTTCCTGTCTCTCAGAGAGTTCTGAGAACAGGGGGGTAAAACATATATTATTTGTATGGCGCGTTTCATCAGAAACACGCCTCCTCGACAATAGAGGGAAACTAGATCATGAATACCATTACACAAGCCCACCTTGAAGGGCCGTATATTATGCAGATGCATAGAAATCAGGTGTTTCATTTTTTTTTTTTTCAGTCCATGTTGTTTTAGTTTTGGAACTTGGCCCGCTTTATATGGCGTTCCGCCTCGATGAACTCCTCACGTTTCCTCTGGCATTTTTTTGCTCGAGACCTGAAACGTTTTTCGAGACCGGACTAGTATACCGCCACAACGCTCACCCCTGGATTTGGCTCGGGTGTCGCGTTATCCCTTGCTCTTGTTTTCAACTTGATTTATTTTTCGGTATTCCGCCTCGACGATTTCTTTATGCCATCTCTCGCATTTTTTTTTATGCTGGAGACCTAAAACGCTCGTTGTTTACGGGTTGGGATGTTGTGCGGGTTCGGACACCCCGTCTTGGAAAAAGGACTGCTTCCTTTGTTGTTGACGTCGTTGTGATCGTTATGCCTGAGAGTGTACGGTGTGCATGCAGTGCGGTACGCAAGAGCGCCCGAGTACGAAGCGTTTGGGTGACGAGGTTTCGGAAAATGTTGATCGTTTGGACACGAATAGGACTATCCACACCAGCAGCAGGCAGTTTCGTGCTGGTCGCCCGTGTGCGTCTGCTTTGCTAGCGTAGCCGTGAGCGAGGCGAGACGTTGGGGGCCGACGAGTAGACATTCTCCTTTACATGCATGTTGGTGTACATCTCTATTACGGGGGACCATAGTAAATAGAACCAAATCTTGTCAGTAAAAATAGGGAAGTACATCCCTGGTAGGTTTTTGTGAACACTGTAGGCCATATTTACTGTCGTTCCCCGTAATAGTTCCAGACCTCCTTCGGTGTGCCCTTTACGTCGTCATGAGAATCAACCATGGATTGCGTCGTTGAAATTTTTGAATGCATATAATTGGTTCGCTCATCTATGCTTCGCTTGAAATGAAACCTTTGGAGTTACTAATGTGTGTAAAAAATGGTTCACGTATTATGTACGGACACTGCGAGTCCCAAACAGAACTATGCTGCGGCTGGGGAGGGGGGGGAAGGGGGGTAATCATGTCATGTATGGTCGTAGTCGCATGCATGACTATAGACCCTCGCATACCTACCATACCGGGACGGAGCACGTCGAGGTTTTCCCAGAACGGGCAGGCATTGCTTTCACCAAGCGCGAAGCGCCCCTGAGGTGTTCGGCGAATCGCATAAAGGGTGGGCTGCCGCTTCCTACTGCGATCCACTTGTGTCGCGGGTCTTCTCGTAGATGAGCGACAGCGTCGATAGTACTACGATGACGTCTTTGTAATATGTTACCCCTCAAGCCCAAGTTAAGCGGGGAGGGTGGCTCGACAAACAAGCGATCACAATGGTTCAGTTTTGTAGCCGCAACGCAAGGAACAGTTTTGTCGTGTAATGCAAAAGGCGTTGCAACAGTCCAGAGCGGCTCCCCCTTCGAGGTCCCCCCTCTCCCCCCCGTCAGTCGGAGCGTCGCGCCCAATTCCGAATGCGAAAGGGGGGTTGCGCCCATTTCGTGTGCCCGATTTTTCGTGTGCCCAAAGACGGAAAATAAATAATTACCTCTATTTCCATTACGAAATAATTAAATTGAAACCGAGGTCAATTTATTTAATTTATTGTTTTGGCCAGATAGCATTTCCAAACCGGAAAATAAACCGTTACTACTGCAGCAATTTCGTGTGCCCGAAGACGGGAAATAAACAATTTTACCTCTATTTATTTAGAGTGTGGTGCGATATTTTCAAGTGAAATTCGTCTCCCCGAATTCAGAAAGTAAATAATTTCTTCGTTCGAGTACCTACCATAAATAATAAATTACCACAAATTGGGTCAAAATTGTCCTCGTACATGCTACTATTTACGGTGGACCATAGTTAATAGGACCTATGGCATACATTAAAACGTATATATTTACGCATTTTTACTAACAATATATACTCCTGTTCTCCTCACAGCTGTTTTGTGCTGGTTGGGAGAATTTCGTGTGCCCAAGGACGGAAAATAAAGAATTACCTCTATTTCCTTCAGGTACGTATCAAAGATAGATACCGTAGATACATATTTTTTTCGGATCTTCCTACGTAGGGCTCCAGCACCTTTGTGTGACCACGGACTCCTTCGTCAGAGAGTTAATAAATAAATTTCAGTCTTCCCTTATCACATACCAGGTATATACTTCCGTTCCCCTCGCTGCCTCGGCAAGGAATGCTGCAAGGCATGCCCTATCAGGCTAATAATAGCGAGTGGGGTAGGTCTTTCTGGCGGGTGTAAGGCCGGACTCACCCTCAAGGAGTGATACCTTCTTGCTGCTGCCTGTGGCCGCGAGGCTCAGGCGGCAGTAGAGTTGGGTCGTACGTGGTGCGTCAGGCACGGAGACCTACGATTCGCGCGTCTTTTTTAGGCAGCTGCGGCAGAGCAGCAATGCTCAATCGGGGTGTCCGTGCGCGGAGGCAGGCGCCTCCACAGGCCACACTACGGCACAGTCTATTGCGCCGGTAGGAGGCGGGATTCGACGACGAGGGAGGAGGGAGACTGAGCGTCGACGTGCGGGGAAGAGACGGATTGACCTCCCCCTGCGCGAGAATTTTTATTTCCCAGATCAGAACCGCAAGTAAGTGCGAGGAGCATTTTGTTTTTCAGGATGACGGAGAAAGGGAATCGACTAGATAGAAGGGAATGGCAACGAGTGCACGCGCAAAAAAGCGGGTGGATTGGGCCAAGGCGATGAGGCGGCCATGAAGAGCGGCAGGAAGACGGTGCACGGAGACCCATGATCTGCGCGCACACTATCATCACGAGAGAAGCAGTCATAGGTTGTTTTTTCCTGGTATTGTTTTTCACGAGGCAGAATAGTATCTACCGGTACTTGTCATTAACGTCGTCACTGGTCTTTGAGGTTTAACGAGTTGTATACCCTTCATGGGGAATAACCTACGCAATTATCAGGGACGTGGTATCATAACTGTGCTGCACCTTTTTGTGTCAGACAGTCCAGGAAAAGATGGCGATCGTTGATATTCGTGTGGTAGTAAGGTTCGATTGCTCCTTTTTTCACTGCATATCCGCGAGTCTACACTCTGACAGCACTCCAGATAGCAGGCAGGTACCTGGTGTGTTCCTCTTTTTGTTTTCACGACTACCGTGCGTTTCGTACGGTGCAGGCAGCACTTCAGACAGCATCCGCTGTAGTCAGCAGCCACGAGTTGGTTAGTGGTGGGAACGGGGGTATTCTATGTTATAGTTGAGAGGATATACCCGCGGCCATGTTAGTTCAGTTTGCACAATGTCATTGGTTTGAGCTCGTGTGCGCTTTTTTCGTCTCGTGTATTTTGAGGCAGCCGAATTTTCGAAAAATTTTTCGGATCTTCCTAGGGCTCCAGCACCTTAGTGTGGACCACGGACTCCTTCGTCAGAGAGTTAATGTGAGAACAACAACAATGTCTGAACGACAAATTTCTTGCTGAAAGTTGTATAAAATGTAGGTACACCTCTGAAACACATAACTTCTTGCTTGAAATTCCTCAAATACGGTATACAAGCACAACAGTTTTCGAATTTCACACAAACAGGAAGACGATAGTCCTTGTCGTCTATCTCATGACTTCATTGTGCATATAATATATTGTAGTACGAACAATACGTTTTAACATCACATCATCAGTGATAGCAACAGCAGCAGCAGCAGCTCATTTCCTCGAAAAACTCCACCCGACATCATTTCGGGAGTGAGTACCGATGCCTGATTTAGGCCACATTGAGCCATATCAAATACAATCCGAGCATCGCAGCAGCAGCAACGACTACAACACTGTTATACAGTAAAAAATATTCGCAGTTAGAATCATCCCATACAAAAAGTCTATAGGTTAATCAATATTTGTAAAATGAAAAGATTTCAACATGTTGTGAAGTCATATTACCCTCCCTTATCTGGGTTATATAGTATCAGTGCCCAGAATGATAATGTATATTATTGTCCTGTTGACCCGGGCAGCATCCAGGGGAGTCACTGGTGTATATCCTTGACAAGGGAATACATTTTTTTTTTTTTTTTGCTCATCCCATTTATTATCTTCGCACATCTTCTTATCTCTCTCCTTCCAACTCGTAACTCAGATCCGGGGTCACATAGCAGGCTCTTCTACCCCCTTCCCGCTACGGTACGTGCCTTCATTTTTATCGCGAGAAGATTTCAGCCTTGTCTTCCCTCGTCGACTCGCATCGAATTGTGCCTACCCACGCTGCAAGGCGCTCTCAACAATTGAATCCTTTTTTATTTTTATTTTTGAAAATAAAGCCAAAGTCCGACCCACCTGGGGCTCGAACCCAGGACTCAAACAAGTAGAATTCGAGGTTAACCACTTGAACCACCGGGGCGACCGGCAATATAGAATACGCGCGAACGGCTTATCATAAAATTTGGAAATTCAGTAAAAATGGGATATAGACGAGACACATTACGCAGCTTGCAAAGTTGAGTATCAACTATGTAATAATCAGTCGAACTCACAGCTTAGCTGCTGTAGTATTTCATCATTGTTAAAATAGACCTGCTGTATTCCTTGTACTACTCATACCTGGTAGCTGTTTGCTGGGCGTCACAGGCACACGTATACAGGACACAACAACAATCGTCACAAAGGCAAAAATGGTACACGTAAAAATGCAGCAACAACAGCAGTAATACTGCTGTACCAAAATATTCGACTGGAACAGGTCCATGCACTTCAAGAAAGCCCCAAGCAGACACCCTATAAACAAAAACGCAATCCCTGCTATGATAATATACGTACAACAATGCAGAGAGCAAACGAGACTGAGATTCTCCCCACTTTAAGTGCGTACGTCACTCACTGCTGTTTTTTTGTTTGTGTACGCGACAAATTTTTGTGTTTACTGCCAAGCTAAGGGGGTGTATGTATGGTAAACCTGCTCGTAATTTGTAGGTAACATACCAGTGCTGCCAACCATGACGAAGACTCCTCGAAACCAACGCCTGCAGAAGACTCAATTCACCATGACAATACACGTCAATCAGCCATCTTCATCACAACAACAACCTAAAAAGAAGAAGAAACAGCCAATGAAAACTACTTTTAGAGTCAGAATCCCGAAGGGAATGGCAAAACCAGCAACGAAGACCAAGATCAAATCAGCTCCTATAACTACCCACAACGGGGATCGAGAACGGAAGTCGGTCACCTTTTTTTAGTCCAGATATTGAGACGTGGTATTAATAGTATATATCTATAGACGAAGAGGTAAAGAGAGTCGATATTGGGGACGGGTTATTTTGGAAAAAAATAGCTGGGGCTGACCAAGTAGTGTAAATTGTAGGAAGTAGACTAAGGAATACGAGACAATTAGGAAATACATAGAGACGGGGGGGATCATCATCACTGATTACGAGTAAGTTCGTACGTGATGAATCACTATAGGAATGGGCCTGCGTTCATCATACAGGTAGCAAATGAGTTCAGGTCGGTTGGTTGATCTACACTTGATGCATACTATGAGACGATCACAAGACAAGGGCTTTTTGCAGGCAATTTGGTTTTGGCCTTTGTGATGGGGGTTTTATATCTTCGCAGATTCTACACATCTGGTGCTGCAAGGTCGTCCTCACAGATGTTTCAGGGGTAGTTATATCGCAGATTGGTTTAGGTTTTCAATTATGTGTGGAGAATGTAAGCCTTGCTATAGTTGCTCTTTGTCATGTTGAGAACTTATCGGAATTGGAAACAAAGTTTAGTGATACTATCATAGCGGAACGGGAACAGGGGAAGCTCGATAACAGTACGTTAGAATCTTGAGGATTGTAGAGGATGCATCGATATTAATCACTGGAAACAAAATAATATTTCAGATTTCAGCGGAGCTATACACGTCATGGGAGTTACTGCATACAGCGGAGCTACATACATCTGGGGAGCTATTATACAAATACTTTCAAGGCTGCGTAGGAATGACTACTAATAGTTATGCGTGAATTAATGTAGCCCCTGAGACCTTTGTCGATTGTTACTCTCTAAATGGATGTTTATACCTTGATAGATGTTTACAAAATGATAGATTCTGCTGTTTGTTCCAGATTCGTTGAGATAGTGTGTAAAGGATTTACAACAATGATGGACATAGCTAATGCCTACAACTAGATTGATGTGTCTTAGATACCTAAGGGATTTCATACGTTACTCTGATAATAAAAATTCGAGCATTTTCGAAGTGTTACATACCTGGTATATATTTTATGATATGTGGACAACTTTCAATAAACTAGGAAGGTAAATATACATGTATTCGAAGCCTTTTCCCACCCACTTTGTCCCGAGCCACTGTTTATGCCCATTTGATGGAGACAACCCGGTGTTACTGGACTCCATCGATCCCCTGGACTCCACTCGTCTCCCTGAACTACTTCGTTAGATACCATCTTCGCCTTGTACGACGCAGCTTCATCGAATACATCGTGTACAACGCAGCTTCATCGAGTCCGTCACATACTGCGCATACTACACAGCTCCATTCGTCGGGTATAACACAGCGTCGTCGAGTTCGTCGTATACAACACAACTCCGTCAAGCTCATCTAGCTCTACACGACAGCAAAGCGAGAGGTTTCGTCAAAGGGAAACGGGCGGCGTCCCGGGGAGGGGAGGAGGAGTGATTGGAGGGAAGAACATATACGGGTTACCAAACGACCATGGCAGGAAGAGGGGGACCGTTTTGGGGGCTTTTTGGTGGATCTTACCCGAGGGGAGGCCCGCCACCGGGAGGCCCGCCACAGAGCGGCCAGGCTGGAGGCCCACCACAGGGCAGCCAGGTTGGATGGGGTTCGCAGGGTGGTGCAGGACAAGGGGCAGCAGGACCGGCAAATCCTGTAGGAGCGGGAGGTGGGTATAATCAGCTGCCCCCTCCCTCCCTCCCTACCGTCGCCCTTTGGAGTTGGAGGACGATGGGGTCCACAGGTAACCCCAAGAGGGGCACAACCGAACCCTAGATCGCTGTGGGGACCTCTGATGATGCCAAGGCCACCGCAGCAACAGCAGCCAGGGTTCGCTGGTCAACAGCAGCCAGGGTGCGCTGGTCAACAGCAGCCAGGGTTCGCAGGTCAACAGCAGCCAGGGTTTGCTGGACAACAACAGCCAGGGCTCACTGGTCTACAGCAGCCAGGATTCATCGGACCAGTGGGAGTTCAAGGGTGGCAGGCACCGTGGGGTGGTCAACCCATGATACAGGGGTGGGGACCCCAGGGAGGACTACCGCCTTTCCCACTAGGAATTGATGAATCGCGGATCGGACAGCTTAATCCGTTATACGACATAACCGGAGGGTTTTCTAATGAAGCCCAACGCATGGTCGACCGCCTAGTCAAGGAAATGGGGGTAGAAGGACGGGAAAGCGCTTATGAGTCGGTGCTGCAACCAGGAGCAGTAAGGAGACTCTCAATGAAGAATGATTCAGTGTTCTCCCTTGACGAGTTGACTAAATTATTCGCAAAACACCCCAACTGGACCATGCCCAAGGATAAGCTGAATGGTACGGCTCCAACGTCCCCGTGGAGGGATGGACTGTCAGACATGCGTGTGGCGGTTTTTATGCGCTTACTACCAGACTCGTCAATGATCAAGATGGCCTTTGCAAACAACAACCGTACACGCGTACCTACGATCGATGGGCGCGAGGTTGTGAAATTGGCCTAAGGAGCTCACCGTCACAGAGTGGATGCGTGTCTTTCTGAGAGAAACAACTGTTTCAGAGACCTCAAACGTCGCAGCCCAACACACCTTAGAACGACTGGAGGTGGAATCGGGGGAAGGTTGGGCTGTGGCAGCGCGAGTGGTTCTGCTACACAAGCGAGCAGCGATGGTGGACCTAAGTCGACCATTCTTGGTAGAGGAGGATTACTTTTGGAAGGTCCTGTCGGAAACGGATGCCATGGGGATTTGTCGCCGCATCGTTGGAATGGTGGCCCCACACGGCACCGACAAGTTCGAAGCACCTCCCTACGACGTACAAGCGCAATGGGAGAGCCTCCGAGCATTCCCGGTCAATACGGGACAGCGTCTCGACCGCACGATGGAGCTGAGGGGGAGAAAGGCGTGTGATATCTTCAACAAATTTGTTGAGAAAATTAACATGCGAAGCAGCGACTTCAGCGACCCGAAGGTATCTGCCACAACGAAAGCCAGGGACACGCAAGCCTCGGTTTCTGCGTTTGACGGTCCTCGAGGAATGAGAGTCGCATGAGGGACATCTTTGGGGTCGGGCACATGTGTGGTGGACACAACCATAACTCACAAGGGCCTGAAAAACACGGAGCGAGCTGGAGAGAGAAGGATAATTCCAGGAAACGTGAGGGATCCCTATCAAGTTACAGGGCGAGAGAACAGCGACCGAAGCTCGGCATTGCCACACTCGCAGCGGATCCCACGTCTCAATCCGATGCCTCAAGAGACCACAGTGGTTTGTCAGGTGAGGAGGATGCCTCTGACAGTAAGATGAAATATGAGCTCATGCAATGGTTGGCCGCATACTCTACCCACCCAGCGTCGTTGCCAGGGAAGGGAGGAACTCCTTTCGTCCCCACCAGCACACCGTCAAGACGGCTAAGACCCAAGCCACCCCAGGCGACGACCTCAACACCAAGGCGGTGGCAGAGAGAGGGTAACGAACGCAAAGCAAGGAAAGACCCCCTCCCTCTACCGCCCAACACTGCCGCAAAAGAAGAAATTGAAGAAGCGCTTAGGAGTCGGAATATTTGTTTCTTCCACGCGCGAGGCCAGGACTGTCCTTTCCACGAAACCGGATGTTGCTTCTCTCACGAAGAGGGAGACGTCGCCTACGGCTTCTACACGAACACCGTGCAAAGGGATGCGGAACGGGCCACAAACCAGACGTCGTACGATATGATTGTTGCATATGATCTCGCTGGCAAAGGATCGCCGACGTCGACAGACGACGCAGACGGTACGGAGAAATGAGGACACCCCCCGGGAAGTTCAACATGCCCGGGTAATCCAGTAGATAGAGGGAAGGCGATGGACGACAAAGAGAGTTCCCTTCACCAGTCGGAAATGGGAGCACTGCAAGCTAAGATGTCACTGGTTTGGGTGCACGCAACGTTGTGGCATGCTACGAGCTCGGTCCGGCGACTTCCTATTGCGGTGTTGGTGGATACTGGGGCAGGTGGAGGAAACTATATGTCACGGCAGTTTATCGAGTCTATAGAGGAACGTGATGGTTGGGGCAAGTCGCTGGTGAACCCAGCGGGAAAGGGCCTACTCAGCGCAGCAAACCCAAAGAACAGCGCCGTACCCCCAATGGAAGTGGAAGGCTTGTGCTTGCTACCACTGGTCTTGGCACCGGTCGATCAGATCTTCCGTGTGAAGTTTCGGGTGGTGAAAGGACCCTTATACGCGATGGTGCTTGGAGCCGCGTTCATGATGGATCATCGAAGTATCATCAGTTTCGATGGTGACGAAGGTTTCCGGCCGACACAATCCTCATCGTGGGTACCATTCGGCCCGAAGGAGGTCGGAGAGGCCACAGCAGGAGCGATGTATGCCGAATGGGATCACTATTGCGCGATGAAACCATCGACAGACGAGCGAGAACCGGAAGAGTTGGAGGAACCAAATACTCCGGCGGGGATTATGGAGTTAGGAAGCTCTGTATGGGAGGACGAAGGCACTCTGCACTGGAAACTACGAATTGCGAAAGATGTAGAGGTTGAGGGGGGTACCAGTATCCAGGTAGACGCTTTTGTCAAAGGCCCTCAACCTCAAGTACAACAGCTCGTAGTGGTAGAGCCAACTAACCGCTATGATCTTAAGCTAGGAGTAGATCTAGGAGTACCAAGGGGAGCACAGTGGTGGTTCCCGGGTATGCCGCTCCAATGCAAGTTGTCGAATGTTACCCAGGATAACGTGAAGATCCAGGGGGGCATGGTGGTTGTGACGGTTTACGCTGTCAACAATTACGATCCGGAACGCATGAAGTCACTCATGAACCCGGTGTCGGAGGAACCGACAGGCCCGAAACAGGATGAGATGATCAAGGAGAAAGACAAGGGGAGACCACCGGAGCAACTCGACAAAGGTGATGAAATCCCCACGGTGGATCTGGGGGAGGCCAATTTCGGACAACTCAGTCCAAACGAAAAGGATACACTGATGGGTATTCTCAACGAGTACATCGATGTGTTCGCGGTCAAACCCAAGAGCGTACCAGCATGCAAAGGAGTACCAATGCGACTGGAGCTCAAAGGTCCCAACGTCAAGCCATACGTGGCTCCCATTCGACACTACCGCCCTGAACAGCGCGAGATGATTCAGACTGAGGTGGCGAAACTCCTGAAGAATGGATCTATTCGGGAGTCAACTTCCGAGTGGGCTGCCAATTGTTCGACGGTTCGCAAGAAAGATGGGACAGTGCGGGTTGTGCAGGATTTTCGAGATGCCAATATGCTTCTCAAGTCACAGAGTGGTGGACTCGGGGACTTGCAGCACATTATGGATGAGATGGAAGGATCGAAGTATTTCTCCAGCATCGATTTGGCTTCAGGATTCTTACAGCTCGAGATCCATGAGAACGATCGACACATGACGGCGTTTCGAGACGCTGACGGGAAGCTGTACGAGTACGTACGCTGCGACTTCGGGTTGAACACAGTGCCATCCGCGTTTGCCAACTACGTGGGAGGACGACTGTTACCAGTCAAGGATAAAGGGATCAAGAACTGGTTGGACGACATCGCCATCCCGTCCAAAACCCTTGACGATCAATGGGTACAGCTTTGAGAAACTTTAGAGTGTCTACGGCAAGGTCGTCTAACCGCCAATCTCCAGAAATCGCATTTCCGTCAGTCGGTCATGGAGTTCGTCGGCATGATCGTGGATAGGCTTGATACCAGGCTAGCCCCGAGCAAGATTGATGCTATCATGCAGCTGTCAAGACCGAGCACGGTGGAGGAAGTGCGAGTACAGCTGGGCATGACAGGGTACTTACGACAACTCGTACCCCATTATAGCACAGTGGTGGCACCCATTTCCGATTTGCTGAGAGATCGCAGGTTCAGAACCAAGAGAGCGAAGAAAGAGAAAGTTCCGTTGGGAGAAGAGCAGAACAAGGCTTTCAATGCGCTTATGGAGGGTTTGACGTCACCTCCAATTCTAGCCCTGCCGGTGTGGACAGAGCCGTTCTTGCTGTACACCGATGCCAGTGAGATGGGAGCAGGAGCGGTGCTAACCCAATGCATCGAAGGGGTGGATAAGGTGAATGCTTACAGCAGCAAAAGGTGGTCGAGAGGGGACTCCAAACGGTCAGCAACAGACCGTGAATGCGTGGCGGTCATGTGGGCGGTAAACAAGTTCCAACCCTATATTTGGGGGCGGTCATTCACGCTCACCACGGACTGTTCGGCGTTGACTTGGCTCTTCAAAAGCCAATCCCTCACACCGAAATACCAACGCTGGACTCTGAGGTTGATGGAGCACGACATAACCTTGAAGTGGAGACCGGGGACACAACATCAGCTCCCGGACGCCATGTCGCGGTTACCGAACAAGAGCAACGTGATCGAGGATTTTGACGACTCTTTTCCAGGGGACGAGTCGCTGCCAAACGTTTACAAAGGGCCACAGGGGCCAGTGCTCGACGGCGTACACCTCGAAACCTTAGGAGTTGAAGGTGTGAACGAAACTAGCACTCAAAGCCTTGCAGTGCTGGCAGCCGTCGCATTCACACCCACAGACCCATCTGAGGCAGATACTCTACAGGCCGAGCTTGTTATTGCACCGGAACTTCCAGTGGTAGTCATGCTCGACTGCGGGGGGGGAGGCAGCATCCTTGCATCGAAGGGATTGCTGACAGTCAGAGGAGCAGTAGACCAGGACTGAAGAGCACTAGAATGCATCAGAGCAAACCGACTGGACAACGGTGCGAGGCTACTTAGGGTGACAACAGGGTCGCAGGAAGGCCTAAGCATGTTAAGAGAGGTAAAACCAGACGTGGTGGTCGGTGACGCCTGCAGGAGGTTTGAAGGGGTACGAGAGAAAGAAGGAGTATCCGGAGCGAGTAGCTTAGCCCAAGCTGCCATCGCCTCAGATGCTCGCGTTTTTATACTCGAATGTTTGAGCAACCTTCTGCGAACGACGGAATGGAACGACGAGATTCTCCCTGCTTTGGAACGAGAGTCATACATCGTGGACAAGGCGGAGATATCGGCGAGCCAACTAGGGATTCCGTGGAGGAGGAAACGGACGTTCGTGGTAGGAATCATGGGAGGCCTTGCCGCGAAGGGGAAGTTAACCGTTTGGAAGCTGAGGTTGGAGAAGATAAAGCAACCAGTTCAGGAATTGGGAGAATTTCTGGGACGAAGAGGCGTATACTTCCTGAAGAGAGGTATCGGAGAGCGAGCGGTTTATTCGTTCAGCGAATCCATCATCTCTTTGAACCGTGTTCACATCATGGGGGAAAAGCCAACCGAAGGGTATGCCGCACACCCGGCCGATACGGCACGCCTTGAAGAAGCTGAGGAGTTGCACTTCAACGACTACGCCAAGATCGCCACAGGACGGGAACACTACGTGATCCCGCAGACGGTCAGCCAAAGCGCTGCAGCGAACGTCATCGCAGATTTCACGCCTCCTCCAATGCTATGAGCCGTGTTAGTTGAACTAGCTGTGCAAGGCTTACTGGGAAAACCGGTGCCAGAAGTCGTGGAACTTGAAGGATTGGCCTGCATGGTGTTCGAGGATTACCTCGCAGCAGTGGAAGCCTCGGGGGTGACGAAAGCGGTCACGAGATCGCAGGCGAAGGCCACTTCCCAGGAAACTGAGGTTGTCTGGGACGCATAACCACCGTTACCTGGGGAGGAGGAGATGGAGAATGCACCAGCGTAGACAATCACTACTACTGAGCTACCAGTCGAAGTTGATCGTCCACGCGAACGCAGGGGAAAGAGAGAGCACATCCCGAAACCGAAACGGCAACGAGATCCTGTGGACGAACCACCGAGGGACACCAGCAGCCGTTCAAGCGGATCAGGGAAAGAGGCCAAGGAGTCCCAGCGGTCGGAGCCGTTCATGCTGGAAAAGGTGACAGCTATTCTCCAAGATACGCCACAACTGATGCAGAGGCAGTGCGAAGATATGGTACTTGGCAGGATTCGGAAAGAACTCCAGGAAGTGGGAAACCGAGGAGCAGGAGGTGGCGAATATGTGATGAACGACAACGACCTCTTGTGGGTAGCGCCTCTGGGAAAAGCCCCACGACTTGCAGTTCCCCAATCTCTCGTTCCAGGGATTATGGCGCTGGCACACAGCACCTATGGGCATTCAGGGACGGCGAGAACTACAGCCTTGGTTAGTCGTCGGTATTCCTGGCCCACCCTCATCAGGGACGTGAGAGACTATGTCCTCTCGTGTGGGTGCAGGCGTCGCAAGCGATCAGCGAGTCAACGGGTTGCCATGCTACCGGCGAGGTTTCTACGACCCGGGGAGGTACTCGAAGTCAACATCCAGGACATGGGGGTGAAATCGGACGCAGGCAACAAAATTCTACTGGTGGCAGTCAACAAAGCGAGCAAGTTCTTGTTCGCCTTCCCGCTCCCCACGAAAGAGGCACTCGGAGTAGCGAGGAAACTACTCGAAGTGATGCTTACTTTTGGGCTACCGCTGTATGTTCGCAGTGATCCAGGATCCGAGTTCACGGCAGAGGTGATGCAACACTTATGCAAGTGGTTGAACGTGACCATCGCCTATGGGCCTGCCGACCATCCACGTGCACAGGGGACGGTGGAGAGACTGGGGGGGTGGCTACACGAAGCATTAGGAGAACTGCGCAAGACCTGGCCTCGCAGATGGGACGAGTACGTACAGCCGGCACTGTGGATCCATCGTACCACGCCGGACCTGCGCTTGCCGGGGAAGCCAACTCCCTTCCGTCTTTTCTTCGGTCGTCATGCGCGCACGCAACTTGATGCTACACACCCCGAGATCGATGGTGGTGATTTCAGGGGTGGGATGCACAGTTACGTGGCCGACAAACGTCAAGCGTACAAGGAGGTACGAGATGTACGGGAGGCTCTATTGAAGAGACATGATGACAGGAAGAAGACTCGTGAGAGTCGGAATGCTGAAATCGGTCGGACCTCGGTAAGAACCCGTGTTGTTGTCGGAGACAAGGTGCTGGTGAAGGAGGCGGAGTCTGTGATGGCAAGGGAGGGGATACATAATAAACTAGCCCACGAGCACTGGACCTTACAGTTGGAGGTGACTGAAGTTGTCTTACCAGGACTCAGTTACATCGTCACGATGAATGGGCGAGGGATTCGCCGACGGAGGGCGTCGGCATCGAACATCAAGATGTTCCACTCACGTCCGGACCACCTCCGTCACGACTTCGAGGACGAGTTTGCTCACCTGGCATGGGGAGTTGACTTCGGACGTGCGGAGCCGTCGATTGTAGCGTCGCCTATATATACCCTAATAGACAGAGATGCTGTGATGGACCAGGGCAACGCTTGGAAGTGGCGATACAAGGGACGATTCGTGGATGGCACGGAGTCGCAGTGGCTGTCCGAAGAGGAGGCGCGAGACAGTTTCACCCCCTTACAGATGGACGTTTTCCACGCACTGTGGGAGACGTATCACGGAGCGGAGTGCCGAGCAAGGCCGACTTCGATGCTAACACGGAAGGAAAGAGATGGGGTCGACCGTGAACATGCGTTGAAACAACAACCCGTGGGAACCGTGATCTGGAGGGAATTCGCGGACGCTGAAGGTAACAAGAAGCGTCACCTCTCAAAGATCTTCGACTACAAGTCACCGTACTGGCGGGTCCGGTATGCAGACGGAGATTGGGAGGAGCTCAACGAACGTGAAATCCTGAAAGCTAGGAAAACCGGAAATTCGCAATTCGGTTCCCCGTAAACACGAGAAAGTGAAGTGGAGTTCGATGGCGGACGAGAGAAGACGTTAGCCGAAGATCGACTAGCAAGCAGGATCAAGATCTCGGCCTACCCGGGTTAACGGGAAAAGCCGGGAAGTGGTGGATAAGAGGCTTTCAGCTGGTGTGCTTGATGAGAAATTCTAGCAAGCCCAGCAGTAGTACCGATCTGGGACCTAATGCGGAAAAAAACGCAAGCCCAGGGTTCCTACCCCCGGGGTGACGCCGTTCCATGAAAATGGTAGACGCCACTCATTCGAGCCTTACGGCAATCGAAACACGACTAAGTGTGGGAAAAGGCCCTCACCCTTACTCCAGTGTGTCCGCAGCCCGGTTAGCACGGTATTCTTGGGAAACCGTGCTGGGGGGGTGTTGCGGCGGATTGACGCACGTAACGTAAAATACGTAGCGGAATGCTTCCTAGGATTGTACAACTCCCTGTCAATCTAGAGAAAGCACCGCTCTCGGTCAGTCCAAAAACAATCCAAAAACACACGATACCATTGAGGGAAAAACTGAAGAGAACTTGAGCGTGAGTGACAGCAAACCGAGACTGAGTACTGCGATCGTTACCGTAAAGGTAGTGTTGAAGGTTTCATACGGAGATCTATTGTGTAGCACAGGAGGATCGAAAAGGAGTGCTTGAGACAAGGCCTGCAAGTGCTTGAGAGAAGATTGGTCTTTGCAGGAATCCATCGAGACAGGACACAGGAGGAGTCAACTTGCATACATCCAAGGTGGAAAGAGCTAGAAGCGGTAAGAGACTGGGAACAGGGAGTTGGAGACCTGAGTGTTTGCGTCTGTAAGAGCTCTTATCCTTCGTTACATACGCGTTACAACGAAAAACAAAGCTACCGGTGCCAGCCTATAGACTCGTATGACCACTGGGTCTGTCCTCTCAATCTGGACTCTGCACTTATTTATGAACCTGCACGGTGCTGTTTTAGCTCCAGGTAAGGTGGAGAGTAGCCGCGCCTACGTATTATTGTACCAGGTACATGTACACTACTACTGCTGTATGCGATGTACGTACATACAGCCAGTAGGCTCCTTCCCGATGGAAAATAGATATTGACGAGTGCACCAGAGCGCAATCTCTTTACGACTTATTACCGTCGTATTACCTGCTCTCGCGATGAAACTCGTTGTCGAGTACTACAGCAATAGTACTGCTGTGCTGATGCACGTGCGCCCTGGGACGTTCAGAGATATATCGCTCTTCCAAATACCAACAGTAAAGATATCGACAGAATAGCCTTTTTGAGCAGCAGAGCGCCAACTGCACAGACAGCGACGGCTACCGGCAACAGTGAAAACACTCTACTGCCGCAGTCGGCAACGAACGTGATATCGAAGCGCAGAGCGGGTGTATCCTCGAACGCAGATCCCTGTCTATATTCTTGTTTACTTCGTACGGTCCCAGTTACGTACAGCACAGGGTTTCCAAGATTTGTCGGGGGCTTCGCCCCCGGAATTAAATTAATTAAAAGCTGGCCCAGTACGCGAAAAAATCGCCGTCTTGGTCAGTCCAAAAACAATCCAAAAACACACGATACCGTTGACGGAAAAACTGAAGAGAACTTGAGTGTGAGTGACAGCGAACCGAGACTGAGTACTGTGATCGTTACCGTAAAGGTAGTGTTGAAGGTTTCATACGGAGATCTATTGTGTAGCACTGGAGGATCGAAAAGGAGTGCTTGAGACAAGACCTGCAAGTGCTTGAGAGAAGATTGGTCTTTGCAGGAAGCCATCGAGACAGGACACAGGAGAAGTCAACTTGCATACATCCAAGGTGGAAACGAACTAGAAGCGGTAAGAGACTGGGAACAGGGAGTTGGAGACCTGAGTGTTTGCATCTGTAAGAGCTCTTATCCTTCGTTACAGTTTGCCTGGTCCATACGGCGGTGATGTATACGGGAAAGCGCGTCTTCTGCCGATATCTGTATATCGCAGATTGTCCCCCCTCGCCTCTAAGAAAAGCCCACGGCTCAACCGTTCAAACGTGACAAGCACACCAAAACACTGAAAAAAGTTTAAAATACTCCCTGTAAATGTTGCAGCAGATAGATGTTGACGTACCAGCACATGATGAGTACGTACGTACGTGTTTGTTGGTGAATCTCACTATGATATTCGTACATGTTCTTGGCCTCTCTTCTGCTCTTGACATATAAAAAACGCAGTATGCACACGCCTGCAAGATTGCAGGGGTGGTCCAACAGCGCAGGAGGTGATGTTCGTGATTTCTGTAGGCAGGCTAGCAAGTGGCGCATTTTGATCCGACAGCTCTTTGTTTCTTAAATCGGGGGGACGAAATATACGAGGGTAACAAACAAAACGATCGACACAGAGACGAACATGCTACATGTCTGTACTATTAATAAACAGAGGGTTGGAAAGTGAAAGCCAACTACTTTTCGTCTTGAAGCTGATGCGAATTAGACTTTTACAGCCTATTATTACGGGGGATCATAGTAAATAGTGTTCTTAGAGTCCAAACTTGGATGCCCTGACCACCACGTGGTCTGATGAGATTCTTTATAGTCGTTGTATCTGAGGACAGAGGAGGAGAGAGAGAGCGGAGCCTAGCTCGTAGCTCGGAGCGGAGAACGGAGAGCAGAGAACTATCCTCATGAACACACAGCAAAATTCACAATAACGCCTGCGAAGATATACGCAACCCTCTACAACTTGTAACCGTCGCTGCTGGAACGATCCAAACGAACACCCTCCCTCGCTCTTCACAGCAGTGACGAGACCGAAGAGACATTCAAGACTTGCTAGGACCTAAGAACATCCAACGACAGTTCCGCAGGAGGAAACCCGGCCACCGGGTCAAAACCCCCTGTATAACACACATATACTCCAAACCATTGCAATTGAACAATGGCCGCATTCCAAACGATGACCATGGCCAGAAAATAAAATGCCAAGCTGTGCCCTACTCCCCCATGCCCCTCAAAGTAGCGCAGGGTTGGCGACCTGACAAATTATTCCTCGCATCACTCAAACATGGTACTCATCGAACAATGCTCATACCCTCTTATTCGCCGTCCAAAGGCAGATTCAGCAAGAACCTACGATGATACTTAAAAGAGGTCGCAGCAAGGGATTTCGTCAAAATATCCGCGTGCTGCTCTTCCGAAGCTACGAACTGAATGTCGATCTTCTTAGCACGAAGTAGCTCTCTGACAAAATGAAAACGCACGTCAATATGCTTACTCCGCGCAGAACTAAGAGGTTTCTCAGCCAATGCTATGGCCCCCTGGTTATCCTCGAAAACCCGAACACATGATCCGCTTAGCTCTGCACAAATAAACGGCAACACCGCGCCCATAAACTAAGCTTCCTTCACCCCTTCAACCTGGGCGACATACTCTGCTTCTGCTATCGACAACGTAACACACCTCTGCGTGCTACTTGCCGAACTGACGGCCGCACCCCCTAGGGTAATTACCGTCCCCGAGACCGAGCGCCTATCGTTCGACGTACCAGCATAATCAGCATCACTATACGCAGTCAAATCCAATCCCGAACCCCGCACCAAAGTCAATCCCATAAACCTGGTATCATGGAGGTAAGCCATTATCTTCGAAACTGCCTTCCAGTGCCTCTCCGTTGGGTTGTGGGAGTGGCGCGCCACAGCACGCACAGCGTTCGAGATGCCCGGCCTCGTCATGGTCGACAGCCACATCGAGCTGCCCACAGCCTCCCTGTACGGCCAGTCTCCTCCAATTTCGCCCTTCTCTCTTGGACCTAGTTCCACACGGGGGGTCGCGGGGATGCCAGAGGATGAGACAACATCGAAACGATTCAGCATGCTCTCAATGCTGCGTAATCTCCAATGTTCCCAACTCCCAGTCGCGTTTGAAAGCACAACCAGTATACCAAGTCAGTTCGCCGAGGTTATTTGTGGGGGATTTCGTAACTAGCGCGGCATGGAAACCTCTGCTTGTCTCGTCCGATCCTGCGATCACGATGTCATCTACATGGACGGCCATGATCAGTTCTACCTTGCCGTCCACAACCATGCGAAAATCACACGGGTCAGACCTACACTGCTCCATACCCTACTCTACCACGGTTTCTACCAGTAATCCGGCCCAATGCCGTCCGCTCTGCTTTAGACCATACAGTGATCTGTTTAAGCGGACGATCCTTCCTGACATGACACCACACCCACCGGGTAGTTTCATGTATATCTTGGCGTCGAGTTTCGCGCGAACAAAAGCTTGTGCGACGTCTAGATGAAAATCTTCAGACCATATTCGTTGGCAACAGCCGCCAGAATTTTAACTGACGCTGGCGAAGAAGTTGGTGCAAACGTTTGAAAGTAATATACATCCTGCACCTGGCTAAAACCCTTAGCCACAAGTCTGGCCTTTGTCTTTACTATCATACCATCCTTATCCGTCTTGGGTGAACACCCACTTCGTGCCTACAGGTTTCCGCCCTCGTGGCGGTGTCGCGGCTTCTTATGTACCGGTCGTTTTGTGACCGTCCAACTCAATTTGCATGGCCTCGTGCCACGCCGCTTTATATCGGGAACGCTCTACATCTGCTACGGACTGCGGGGGCGGTTCTACGTCTTCCGGGAAACCATTCGGCATGCACACGCTCAACTCCCCTTTATTCTCCACGGCAGGTCCTCCGGCCATCAAGGCCACTGCGTCCTCCGTCGTACGATTCAGTATACTCCCAGGCGTCGTCGACCACTCGTACCCTGCCGCAAGCAGCGCGTCTGCGGCTCCTCTGTCCCTCCTTAGCTGGTGCACAGCAGGTTCACCCTCCAGACGTTGGCTCTGACCCCGGGTCCGGCCCCGTACTGTTGGAGGGAGCCGTCCCCAGCTGCTGAGCTCGTGTGGTGGCCTGCCGGACAGGATCGCGGGGGGGGGCTCACCGTTCCCTTGGCCGGTGCCGGAGGCTGATGCTGCACCCGGGTGACTTCCGACCCTACCTGCCCCCTTGAGACGAACCCATCGTCTCGGGTGTTTCGGCCCTCCCGCTCGGGGCCGAGGAGGCGTCCATGGCGGCCCCTTGAGACGAACCCATCGTCTCGGGTGTTTCGTCGCCGGCCTCGCCGTGACAGCTTCTTCTTTCGACGTGGGGCAGACATCAGCAGCGTGCCCCCGTCCGTTGCATCCATTGCACAGCCTCACCGTGCAGTTTGCAACCCTGTGGCCCTTCTTGTCACATTTGAAGCACCTCCCTGCGAAGGTACTACCTTCGGCGGTTTTGGTACTGTTGCCATTGCCACCGGCAGTCGCGGTCGAGTCACCACTGGACTCACCGCTGAGGGGTGGACTTCTCTCTCCAGCCCTCCCAGGATGGTCTGGCTGATCCCTCCGTGGGCCAACCTCGACAGACAACGCAGTTTCGCCGCGTCTCGTCGCCACGAAAGTACGCAGAGCATTATCCCGCAAAATCGTATCATCTCCTGCTGTAGTGTCTCGTACAGCAGTGGGTACAGCCCCTTGTGGGCTCTCCCCTACAGCAGCGCTACCCTCAGCGCTGCCGGACTCCGATCGACCAATGCCTGCTTCAACAGCAGCAGTCGTCTCTCGTACTTCAGCAGTGGGTACTGCCCCTTGTGGGCTTTCCCCTACAGCAGCGCTACCCTCAGCGCCGCCGGACTCCGATCGACCAATGCCTGCTTCGACAGCAGCAGTAGTCTCTCGTACTTCGGCAATGGGTACTGCCTCTCGTGGGCTTTCCCCTACAACCGTGGTTCCTACCTCTGCTGGGCTCTCTCTTCCAGCAACACTGCCTTCAGCGCCGCCTGGCTCCGATCGACCGTTGTTACTCATGAACTCGGTCATCATGCTCCTCATGGTGTATATCACCAATGCCTCGCTGTGCTCCAAGGCTAGCTTGACCTCGCGTCACAGCTTTCGAACTTCACTCGAAGAATCGTGCTCCACGCGAGCCGACCTCTCCGAAGACATCATTGGCTTCCGGTACCAGACCTCAAACGTTCAAGTTGCATTAGTGTGTTCTAAGAGTCCAAACCTGGATGCCCTGACCACCACGTGGTCTGATGAGATTATTTATAGTCGTCGTATTAGAGACAGAGGAGGAGAGAGAGAGCGGAGCCTAGCTCGTAGCTCGGAGCGGAGAACGGAGAGCGGAGAACTCTCCTCATGAACACACGGCAAAATTCACAATAACGCCTGCGAAGATATACGCAACCCTCTACAACTTGTAACCGTCGCTGCTGGAACGATCCAAACGAACATATGACCAAATACTGTTAGTAAAAATAGGAAATACACAGGCTTTTGTATTCACTGTAGGTCCTATTTAATATGGTCCCCCGTAATATCATAATACTAGATCGGTGGGAATGACGAAAGTGACAGATCTATCTACCGTGTGCGCTTCTGGTACCCGAACCCGCGCCAACCGACTGCTGTAGTGGCCACGGAGAGATGCGCCCCCCGCTGACCGCTGCTGTGCAGCTGCAGCTGTAGTCTACGAGTACGTATCCACCGAGAGGTGCGCGCCGCGTGCGCTTCTCTTGGTACCCAAACCCGTGCCAGCCGACGGTTGTAGTGGCCATGGAGAGATGCGCCCCCCGCTGACCGCGCGTCGGACGGAAAACCATGTGGTGGGTTCTTCACACATCATCATTCGACAGACTGACATGTTTTTTCCACTGCCGGATTATTTACGAGTACCGAAACATGCGCACGACGAGGATCGCAAGAGCGAACTAAAAAATAATTCACTGCTGCTGTCCCCGTGCCGCCGCTGGTTTCGGCTGCAGGCGGCGCAATTTGTTTTTTCTCGTCGCAAAGTGTCAACACGCTGCTGGTAAATATCAGACAATACACGCTTGATCTCGACATAAACTCAGCCCACGACCAACCCGCTTCGTGGGGCCAAGGGCAACTAGTATAGATGACGGGCTCGAAGAAATCAGGTGGATCGATGCTCTAGGGGGCAAGATCTTGCCGGCGGCATCCTACGGTATTCTCCCCAACCTGAAAAAAAACTATTCCTCGCCCTTCGAAACGGAGAGAGTATATTTCTCATCTGTCTCTCCGAATTACCTCTATTTCCAGTACAATTTCATTGAAAACAGCTCTCGTACTGCATTACTACTACAACTAACTAATGCTACCACAACTACTACTATACTACTACTGCTGCTGCTATTACAACTACTACTACTATTAATACTTTTGCATCCAATAGTTTCTTTTATCATACGCCTGACCAGAGCCCGCCACACGTCACCGGCCATTGTGTGTTTTTGTTGCTGCTCGGATTCACTGGGCGCGCACAGCCGCGAGCAAAAGCCGAGACCAACTCTCCTGTTTTTGTCTGGTGCCGCGAAGAGACGCGCTGGGTGCGCTGCACTGCGCGTAGGACCCAAGCGTCCGAGCCAACTCCGGCTACCTTTCTTTGGTCGGGCTACGGAGAGACGTGCCGAGTCAACTCGTCTTGTGGTATTTAGTACTTCACAATATGACTGACTGCTGCCGCTGCTACTGGTGTTGCTGCTGTGCCGCTGCTGCTGTAGTCTACGAGTACGCATCCACCCAGAGGTGCGCGCCGCGTACGCTTCTCTTGGTACCCAACCCCGCGCCAGCCAACTATTGTAGTGGCCACGGAGAGATGCGCCCCCCGCTGACCGCGCGTCGGGTGTTGCTGCTGTGCCGCTACTGCTGTAGTCTACGAGTACATATCCACCGTGAGGTGCGCGCCGTGTGCGCTTCTCTTGGTACCCAAACCAGCGCCAGCCAACTCTTGTAGTGGCCACGGAGAGATGCGCCCCCCGCCGACCGCGCGTCGGGCGCGAAGCAACGACGCTATACAGTTGTGTCGCCATCCAACTCGTCGATCGTTCGGCTGCTGCTCGTTGTCGTGGAGAACACCTTGGATTCAGAGGGCTTGCTCTTCTTGTGTACCTACCTGGTGTGATATCATAATATCTTGGTACATGGTATGATGGTACTACGCGGCTTGGTATATACTATATAGAACAAACACGGTATGGGATATGGGATATGTTAGTGGTATGGTATAAGGGAATATGGGAAAACCATCGTATGTGGTATGGTATGTGTTGACGGTATGGGACGAGAAAAACACAGTATATGGTATACCTGGTAGTACGTTTGCGGTATGGTACCATGGTACGATGTAGTGGATGTATTAGATTTCTAAATTTGCCTGGTGGTATGGTATTTTTCAGTATATAAGGTCCGTAAGGGTCGAATACGTCGTACGAATATCATCTGTAGCGAGCTTATATATCGGCCATTAGAAAGTGTCGAAAATTTAAGCGTTGCGGACAGACAGACCGACAGAAAGACAGATTTGCATTTACCAAAACAGAATATGTGAAAACACCGTATGTGGTATGGTATGTGTTGACAGTATGGAACGGGAAAAACACAGTATATGGTATGGTACGTTTGCGGTATGGTGCCATGGTACGGTGTCGTGGATGTGTTATAGGGCCAAATTTGCCTGGTGGTATGAAATATTTCAGTATATAAGGTTAAGGGTCGAATACGTCGTACGAATATCATCTGAAACGAGCTCATATATCGACCATTGGAAAGTGTTCGAAAATATAACCCATGCAGACAGACAGACAGACAGACAGACAGACAGACAGACAGACAGACAGACAAGTTTGCTTTAACTAAAACAGAGACTCAGTTCTACAAACTGATACCAGGTAATGTTTTTCAATTTTATTGGGCCCACCAGCAGCCAATAGCTTTTTTATCATACGCCTGGCCAGAGCCCGCCACACGTCACCGGCCATTGTGTGTTGTTCTTGCTCGCATTTACTGTGCACGCACAGACGCGAGCAAACGCCTAGACCAACTGCTGTTGTTGTGGTCTGGTGCCGCGAAGCGACGCGCTGGGTGCGCTGCACTGCGCGTAGGACCCAAGCGTCCGAGCCAACTCTGACTGCCTTTCTTTGATCTGACGACGGAGACACGTGCCACTCCCCAAGGAGGCAGCTACGGTTATGCTTCCACCGTAGGGCTTTTTCTTCTTCAGTTAGCACGCCACCGTGTCTCCGGCATACTCCGAGAGCACCAACACAGCTTCCGCACCCTTTTCCACCGAGGTGGCCATCTTCCGCGGAAACGCGTCCCCCCTCCCGGCTCCCGTTGCCAACGTCGGAGTGTTCCGACGCTGGCGTTGAAGCATCTCTCCCTGCTCCAACTGCGGTAGATAGCTGTTGCTGTCTACCAGACCCCATCTGCGCGATCATCTCGAGGATCTCGACGTGAATCGACCGTCGACGCTCCTCTGCTTCTGCGGCCGCCCGCTGCAGCCCTTCGAGGGCGAGGCCCTACTCTAATACCAGCATCCGAAGATCTTCTACTTCGTCACCCATGAGCCTAGGTTCTCAATGGTGCGAACTCTAGAGTGTTGATAAGTCCCAGGCAAAGAAAGATAATGCTTCAGCTTTTAGTATTATTCTCCCGGCAGAGTAGATACAGATGGAAGTGGTCATGTGGGTATCACGTACACCCACAGAAGCAACCACCAAGGAAATAATAATATGCCAATACAAGGCGCTTCGCTCCGCGGGCGGCCTACGCCGCCCGCTACGCTCGCTCAGGAAGGAAAAAAGTACATCAAATTATGCGAAGCGAACAGAGGTCCACGATTGAGTTTAGTTTTTTCAAGGATCGTAATTGCAAACCGGCGACTTGATAATGCCAAGAGTCCCGCCGCCATGCTTCAGGAAAAAACAGCTCCGACGTCAGCTTGGATGCCACATATGCGCTTAGCGTCGCGGATGTCGTACGTACGTACATACACCCCAGGTAGGGTACTACTGTCTGTACTTATTATCTTCTTTTGATATGCTCTATGTCTGTACTGTATGCACGAAGAACGCGAAAGCACAGCACGGCACAGCAGCAAAAACAATGAACATGAAACCGAAAACTCGGAAAGGAAAAAAAATACCCGTCCCCTCTCGTGTAATATTTGTTCTGCCTGACTGGAACACCTTACACCCGGTCGAAAAGAAGAAAAGAAACAAATCGCACAGAAGAGCTTCTCTCTCAGCCTCGTACGCCGCCCGCCCCTCTCGCGACGACCTCGCTACCGATTGGGTCCGGGTAAAGCTTTTATCACTCTCTGCCACAATCAGCCCCGTCGCCCGCCTCGCGTGAAGCCCGGTGCTCACTGTGGCCGTCGTTCGCCAGCTCGATAACGTTGGTGTTCAAACTGCACACGTCCCTCTTTCAACTTCAGCGTGGTCGCAAAAATAAGCACCGCTTGAATATTATCTTGCCGTCCCGAACGACCTTAATACCTCGTACATATTCTATCAACGATCATAAATCGAAGCCAGACGAAGCCGGTTCATGCATCCCTCGTGTCTCGAGGCACACGCGACGCCTAGGCACGAAAGCGGCGACCGCGCTCCTTGCAAACCCCCCTCTACACGCCAGCACCCGCTGGCACCCGCGACGGTGCCGGGTCCTCCCGCGATGCCGTGCTCGGAGAACACGCACGCACACGAAACGAAAAAAGATAAAAAGGGAGAAAGGACCGAGAAAACTAAAAACTGCAAAAGAAAGGTCCGGCAAGTAATGAAAGGAGGCTATTGTCTTGCTCTCCCGAACGACCTTTATAACTCGTACATATTCTATCAACATCCCAGACAAAGCCCATTCATGCATCCCTCGTGTCTCGAGGCACACGCGACGCCTAGGCACGAAAGCGGCGACCGCGCTCCTTGCAACCCCCCGTCTACCCGCCAGCACCCGCTGGCACCCGCGACGGTGCCGGGTCCTCCCGCGATGCCGTGGTCGGAGAACACGCTCGTACACGAAACGAAAGAAGAAGAAAGGACCGAGAAAACAAAGAACTGCTGGAAAGGTCCGGCAAGTAATGAAAGGAGGCGGTTTGGAAGTGGGAGCTCTGAGAGGCCAGGGATGCACCAACCGAGCACGCTCAGGGGTTGTGATCTAAGTATGTAGTTCTATATACCGAATAGTCATGAAACCGTCAAAATACTGAACAAGCATATTCGAACAAGCTCCTCGATTTCTCCGTTTCCAGCCCGTCCAGTTCGTGGTTGACGATGCGAGCCAGGCGAGTCCGGATTGTAGCTATCGATTCGTTGGGGTTGGAGGGTTCGGTGCTGCCCTCCTTGGTTTCGTTCGTTCCCGACGAACGTGGTGCTTCCTTGCGTGCTACCACTGTGTCGGGGTTGCTGTCGGAAGTCGACATACTACAACTGCTACAACTCTAGTTCTCGACTCTAATCGACTTTTTTTGCTGCTAGTAATCAACTGCCGTCAGACGCCAATAAGATTTGTAGTCGACACCGCCGGTGGGTCGTGATCCCACGTCTCTCTGCGTTAGCAGAGTGTTCTTACTGTTGAACTACGACGGCTAGAGTGTAGGACAGCTCGGACTGAGCCAGCAGTCCGATGACAGGATAAGACAGGGAGATATGATATGTGAGAGCGGAGGGGCGAGCAATCATCGTTGCTCTCGTGACGCTCGGGTCAAAGGACAATCAGCGGGGCCTTTGCTAAGTCCCGCTGCGGAGAATCCGCTAGGGAGAATAGCCGCCGCTGAGGATCCGTCAGCGGAACGTGGAGGAGAAGGCTCCGTGGTGAGATCCAGACATGACAATCTCTCGACTTCCCCGAGCAAAGCTTCTGGAAGAGCTTTCTCGAAGGCGTGGTGGAAAGCGAGTTTAGAAGCCTTAAATTCGAGTAGCGTTTGTTACGTAGCATTTTTAGTCTACATTCCCTACAATGGCGTCGCAGGCAGGACGTGAGATTCTGAAGAGCGAGGTCCGTGGTTCGATTCTCGCCTTCATCCCCGAAAAAAGGAAAACAAATATGAAAAAATGTCGCGCAAGAACGTCGTCTCAGTTATTTTCTGGCAAAATAAATCGTCGCGAAGTTCGCCGTGACGTTTGAACCACAGTTTGGCGAGTAGTCTGCGGAAATGATGTAGATCTCGACGTTCGGCCCGCTTTTTCATCTATCAGGTATTGTACTTCCTGTGCCGACTGCACATTCCTCATACTCTCATCACCTACCAGATACAAAGCATGAACCCGCAAGAACTAAAACCTCCGGTTATCAACTGGCGCTACTGCCGTTGTACACCCCTTCCATTCGTGGGTCCAATCACGTGTGTGTTGATTGCTGTATGTATGCCTGAAGCTCGTACAGCAGCAGTTGCCGGACGTATGAGTACATGCAGCAAACACACCAGGTGTCATACCTGGTATTACTACTACTGCTGTAGTGGTATAAAACACTCGTATCTGGACAGCAAGCTTCAAAAACGCAAAATCATACCAGGTACCAGGCATGGAGCGATCCTCCGTCCTGCTTCTTCGTACATCATACTCGTACGAACGCCATATATATGCTCCGAATGACCCGCTACATACAACCTCAAGCACAACCTGCTGCGGTACCGCCGCGAGCATTATCCCCCCCCTGCTCATCATCCTCGTCCTTTTCATCTGCCTCCTCCACCCCGCTCAAACCTCCAACCACAGCAGCAGCTCCTCCACCTCTCGTGCCCACAAATTGCAACTCCGGTGAGCGTCCCAGCGAGACGAAGCTATCATCGAGATGCACTGGAGAGCTGTTGCTCTCGGTCGCCCTCACAGGCCCAACGCCACCCCCCTCGACCCCCAGTCCGGCATGCTGCGGCTCTCCACAGCCTTGGCGATGGTCTCGGCTCAGCGGGGTGCGAGTGCAAAGGGAATGTATTTCGCGCTCGCTGTTGGTGTGGTTGCATGCCCCTTGCTGCGTGCACCCCAGGACATGTTTCCTCTCGTCGACAAGAAACTCAACATGCGATCAGCGCAGAGCTGTAGATGGGTTTCACACAAACAGAAAGCAGTATCTATCTCCCGCGGTGCCGGCCGGCCACACGTTGAAGCGGTATTGTCGTCGTGGTACACTGCTGCTCCTCTTAATTGCTTACAGCGCACGAGATGAGGGATGCCAAGGCTGGGAGATGGGGATGGCCTGGCTGCGGTCTGTTCGCAGCTGTTCATCCTCACGACCAAAAAACATATGCCGTAGAAGTACCTCTCGTCAGATTTTTTCGTCGTGATAAAATTTCAAGGGTTTTGATTCTGTACGTATAATTTAGCGGCGTAACCTCGAGACGACTTTCTTTTGGTGAGACGACGATCTTCACGACCTTCTTTTTTTACGGGGAAACCCTATAATATCTCATATTCAAGAACCTGTAAAACTCACTCACTTAGAAAACACCCAGGAAGGAACGATGAGAGCAATGCGATCGTTGCATACTGAGTCCGGTACCGAAACGTCGGAGGTAAAACTTGGATACTCAAGAGTCTCATCGGGGTTCCTGACTTACTCGCAAGGAGAGATAAGTCAGGTTTTGTGAGGGAGAAGGTGGTGGAAAGCGAGTTTAGAAGCCTTAAATTCGAGTAGCATTTGTTACGTAACATTTTTAGTCTACATTCCCTACTAAGGACACTGGGGTTTCGACTATATATGGGTAGGCGTCTTGGTTCCGGGGACATAGTATCCACAATTACCTCGGTCGCATACGAACATCTCCTTTTGGTACGTATCAAGGAGCATGGGTGGTCCTACACATCAACTCAAAAACGAGATGTCCGCTTATGAAGATCAAAATATGTGGGATGCCGCAAACGAACGTGTTGCTGTACGTAGTTGGGCTCAAGGGTTCAACACATACACCATTTATTTCTCCTGTACTTGCTCGGTGCTGTTATCAAGCCAGCACGAGACCAACGCAATGCCAAACTCAGCAATTGAGTGGGCTCATCAATCTTCGTACTGCATATGATACGTAAAATGACCCCGAAAGGGTGCACATGGGCGAAGTGTCTTTGTGCAGTCATCGAGCTCACATCACATTCGCAGGTATCTCAACTATATTCTACGTGTACCTGTACCCTTTTCATTCCAAATGTGTATCCACGCAATACTGATGTACTAATATGATACAGCAGTGATACAGCATCAGTGCTGTAGACTGCATGCAGAAAACTACACGACGATTTACACTTTCTCATATACTCTACTTTCATCCTTGTACTCGCACTCGCATCGATGCCCAACCAGAGCCCTCGACCAGTCAACCATAAAACAGACAGACGTCATTGTCCTGCTGTGCGACTACAGGATAACTTCAGCGAGGGAAGCTATATACGAATACGTCTGTTTTTCTCATTCCAATTTCCAACATTCCCAATTCTCAATCGGAATGTGCGGATATTCTCTACCACTCTTAAATCGATACAAAACCAATCTAAAACGGAAACTACCAACAACAAACAATCAACAAAGTCAAACGTGCCTGTTGCGGACGTAAGAGTCTTTGCTGGTGGCGTCTCGGTCTCTTCTCTTTCCCCCTCTCTCGTTGCAGCGCTACGGGCTCCAGAAGTCGCCCAGGAGGGCGACAGGGTATTCTGTGATGTACGTCGACTGACCTGACCAGTGACGTATGGAGGGTGCATCGTGTAAGACAGCGATAAGGCCCTAGGAGGGCTCGATGTCATATCGATGTAGGTATACAATGGAGTGTCCCCGGCGGGGGAGGCCATCGTCTGGGTCATGGAAACCCCGTATCGGCTGTAGTGGTCGATACGGGTGCTCTGTGGCGCTACCTGGGGTTAGTCAATCCCACCAAAGTGAAGAAAGAAACAAGTCAAACCATATCCCGTTCACACACCGTGCATGAGTCTAGACCATCACGTCCATGTCAGTAGCCCATCACGTACGCGTCAGTTAATCCCACGTCGCATTTGCTGAGCAATACCAACACCCGACTCCGTGACGTCTGGCCACCTCGTGGCCAGAGACGATTTAGGAGCGAGGTACGGAGGAAATCTCCATGAGTACTCTCTCAACGAACGACAACAGCTGGCCATGGAGGTGAGACCGAGCCGATAGCGGCCCAAGAGGGGCCGAGCTGTAACATGGTGAACCCGGGGAGATGACAGAGAGAGGGGGAGATAGGAGCACAAAGGCATGAGCTCTGGCGGGGACACGGGAGATCGATACCCAGGGAATTTGACCCCGAGCACCTGGGCCCGAGTTTTCTCCCGGGCGGAACCGGGGCCCGAATACCTGGGCCCGAGTATCCTCCTGGGCGGAATGAGGCCCAAGCATCGGGGCCCGAGTTTTTTCCTAGGTGGGATCTGTGTCTGGGGCCGAGCTTTTGCTTGATGGAATCTGATGGGTGGCCAAGCGCATGGACAGTGGAGGTAAGTACTGTCTAGGCTCAGCAAGCGCATCTCCTTTGCGGGGGCATTTTGAGGTTCGAGGGATTGCAAGGGCTGGGATGAGTAGAGGCCCAGGGCCAGCAGGGAAGGATACGTAGAAACTGCGATAGAGTACATATATTTAGGTAGCACTACTGCTGTTTACAGTAGGAATCATGCATAACTCGGCTTTGCACCCAAGTGCACGTCTACGAGTACGACAGACGACTTACAGGAAACAGCAGACGTGGATTGCAGTATGTAGGACGGGCGAGCACGGCATTTTAACACGGAAAATAACTTATCAGGAAACAGACACGGCCGGTAGACACAAACTCGGCACCCCAGACGGGCGATAGAGCAGAACCAGTATATCGCCAGGACAGCAGGTCATGATGTCCGGTCATCTCAATTATACGTATAGTCGGCCGTCACTTACCTCAACCGGGACGCTAGATTTTTGCAGTGGCTAATAAGGATATTTTTCTTGCTGTGCGGTACTCCTCGAGCAACAAAGGGGGGGGGGTAGGCTGGGTCGCCCTGACGGACTTCTAATTTAAGTCACACACACCAACGATAGAAAACTCGCGCAGCGCATGCCTTAATAGGGTGGACTACCGACGTAGGAACTTGGGCATGGACCCAACGAACTACCGGTAGCAAGTGTAACAAGACACATATCAGTGACAAGCTGCCCGGGGCGTTCGGAAAGGCATGGACTCTGATTAATGTAGTAAATAGTGGGCTCGGCTGTATTCATTTAGACTACCATGGCAATACGTATATGTACGACTCTAATAATCAGCCCAACCTGAGCGACAGCAGTATTTTCGTGGCCACCTGTCACATGTAACTGCTGTTGTTGAAGTATACCTGGTACCTCGCTGCTGGTATCGAAACTGGGAGTACCTTTGAATATCGTTGCGGGAGGAGCGCCTTCCGCAGATGGTACTATGTTTGAAGTTCTACGTAGTAACCGATAACCTACCATGCCCCGAGCACTGATTAATAGCTGCCTGGAGCAAAGGCGCCTCAACTTGAAAATTACACAGAAAAGCCGTATCCCCGTTTACAATACTATCAGTAGTCTATACACTACGCAGTTTCACACGATGCTCAAAAAGAGGAGAAGGTGGTGCGACGACTTGCATTACCGTCCACGACTAATAATACGAATATTAACGATAGTACATGTAATTTGGAAAAAAGACAGGGAACCATATTGCTACTACTACTGTACCCTGTACCTGCAGTTTTTGTTTTTTTTCTTCCCCGAACAGGGTGAGCTCTTGCTACACGGCTAAGCATACAGGGGGGGTGGCTCGCATTATGTATGCCTTTGGCAACATCAAGAAAGGGCGCATATAGGTTATCTTAAAAATACTACACACTTCCATAAAACTGTAGGCCGTATGGCAAGATCCCTAGGGACCATTAGGTCCATCTTTCTTCCAATCTTATCGAGTCATGTTAACGCGTTGAAAAGCGACATATCAGGATGTACCACAAACACCGTATGTATACGAATATCTGGTATTCATACGGGGCATACTACGGTGATGAAGCTGGGTAGAAATGACGATTTATAGTCGAAGGCCACATATCATACGTGGAGGATGTATCCACAGTATATATATGCTGTATTCATACTACTATCAATATAAGCGTTCACGGGACTGAAGGTCGCACAGCAAAAGCTCTCGAGATCCTTGGACCCATCGTTCCTCTTGCTTTCACAAGCGTGGAGACGTTTAACTTTGGGCCCACGCACCCCCACACAGGTACCGGATGAGTGTCCCCTACTATCGGAGCAAAGTATTGTTGTTGGGAAGCCGTTCAGCTGTGCAGTGTACGGCAGGTTATTATTTGGGGGTAAATGAAAGCTACATTGAAACAACTGAGAGCACACACAACGAGAGTCATAGTGGGTTGTTATGGTCTCCAAGTACACGATACGTTGGAATTCCTCTTGTTTCACCCGTTCGGGTCTTCTCACCTGGTACGTTGGCATTTCACTGGCTTTCCCTGGTATTTTGACCCGGTACGTTCCCACAGGAAACAACCGTACTCATTAGTTTCCGCGCACATAATTAGTACGTCAACTAAAGGAAATAAGAACGGACAACCCGGGCGATGGGAATGTTTGCAAAACTGTGATATGAGGTGATCGTGTTCTTGTGTTGTATAATCCCACGTTATATTTTGCATACTATGTTGTAGCTTCCGCGCACATAATTAGTCCGTCAAATGTAAGAAATAAGAACGGACAACCCAGGCGATGGGAATGTTTGCAAAACTGTGATACGATGTGATCGTGTTCTTTTTATAATCCCACGTTATTTGCATACATCCACATGTTTTCGGTGTTGCCTGCCTTGTAGGAGGGTGATTCGTGTTATATGCTCTTATGTATTCACGCTGCCGATGGTGCTCTGCCTGTTTGTTTCGTAAGGCTTTGAAGATACTTGCCTGGTCAATGCATGCAGGCATACTCGTTGCTCGTGTTCCGTTTGCCTGTCGCTCGTGCTCGTATGTTTCGCTCGTTTTTCATGATCGCATTCACATGCATGTTCGTTAATAAATGATTGCATGCGATTGACCACACCACACCCCTTCGTAGTGTTTGGGTCTTATTATGAGTTGTGGGGGGATCTATAGCCTCATTTCTTTTGTTTCGAATAGCCGCATCTTCGACCACCTTTTCCTGGTCTTTTGGGTTGAACCTTGTCATCATCCTTCGACCATATTGTGGTCTACATATACGACTATTCAGGGTGGGCTAATGTGATATGAGTGGGGTACTCATGGGCTAAAAATTTAGATAATATAGTCTGCAGTTTCGTAGCCTGAGGAATACAAGAATAATCCAAAGAATAGATTAACCCGGCGGATATTCCGTTAGTTGAGAGTAACGTTCTTTCAGGAATGTTCTCTAAGGCGGATAGGCCGTTAGACAAGAGTAATGTTCCTTAACGCAGATAGGACTATAAAGTGAGAAGTCCTAATATTAGCAGAAGAACAATTGGTAACCCTAGGAAAGTTATTTAGGAGTACGTTAGATAAGAGGAATTTAGGAGAGCTCGTAGCGTGGGGTGGGACGAGTATATCTGAGCGTCGAGTCCCACCCCCCTACCTCTCACTTCTCTACCAGAGCACCTTCTCAGCTCTAGTCATCAATAAAGAAAATCTATATCAGAAGAAGCGAGAAGTGAGAGGCAGGGGGGTGGGACTCGACGCTCAGATATACTCGTCCCACCCAACGCTACGAGCTCTCCTAAATTCCTCTTATCTAACGTACTCCTAAATAACTTTCCTAGGGTTACCGATTGCTCTTCTGCTAATATAATAACTTTTCACTTTATGGTCCTATCTGCGTTAAGGAACATTACTCTTGTCTAACGGCCTATTCGCCTTAGAGAACATTCCTGAAAGACCGTTACTCTCAATTAACGGAATATCCGCGGGGTTAATCCATTCTTTGGATTATTCTCGTATTCCTCAGGCTACGAAATTGCAGACTATATTATCTATATCTATAGCCCATGAGTACCCCACTCATATCACAATTGACCACATAATGTCTTCAAAACCAAATGCAACCGATAGGTGTCGATACAAGCCAAAGGTGCCGCACGTACTAGTACACGCATGCTCTCGTGGACCGTTTGTTCGGTTAGGTGATCAACGGAAACTAACAATGTTGAGTCTTACGCCGTTTGGGCGTACATAACCACCCTATAGAACAATGAACCCCTGGACAACAACGTGCATTGTCGGCTGGCAAACATGGAACTTTCAAGAAATCCACGTATATTATGATGACTGTGGTGTAGTTTGTGACCACAGGAAAAAATTATCTCTAGGATCTAATAAAGGGCACGGACACTGGTTGTGCTGGATGTCGACGGGTAGAAAGAACGGTTTAAGGTGAAGAACACACACAATACGTACAGAGTACGAGTGGAACACATACGGCCGCATTACCTTATTCATCCCGACTGCTGTAAAGTAGGTGTAGTATCTTCAACATACCGAGCTGGTTATCACATCACACTGGATACGGCAGGCACGACGCACACATTCCGTGCAAGAGCAGAGAGAGATAGCAATGCGAAACCAACGAATAAATAGAACATATCAACCTAGTGGCACCGGGCATATTAGTACTGGTAGTTACAAACCACCCGGCACTAGATTATCGAATACCAGGATGTCAACACAGCAGTTTGTATCACAGAATCGGAAATCACACACATCAAGAGTTGCAGTCCCGTGATCACAGCGCCCGAATACTGGGGGATGCGTGAACAGTTATTTAATAGTATCATACAGATTCACGAATAGTGGAAAACCTAAAGCGCCACACTAAAAAGGCACTGCTGTAGCTAACGTGTCAATTAGGCCCTACTATACTGTACTCGAGCATTATGTGAAGCCTGGGTTGTGCGAGAACGAATCTGACCAGCAGGTCAATGCTGTAAGACTACGAGAGTGGGTAAACACATATTTCGTATGATGATGTTCTCGCATTATGAATAAAAAACATTCCGAACCCCGGCCACTAAATAGGCAGTAGCTAAAATGCACCTCGATTGGAGAAAACGAACAAGTACCAGGCACAAACTAAATAGTCCAGTACCAGTACGTAAGAGAAACGGTACTGCCGAGATACCCGATATGGAAAACCATCCCGTATCACGGGCAACAAAATGACACCCTGAAAGTATCCATGCTGTGTTATTCCATGCACAACCCAAACGGAAACAAAAGGACAAAAAAAAGGAGAACTACAATGTACATCACTACATCGTATTTGAGGTGTGCGTGAACACGAGAATGCTGAAGCAGCGAATCATCCATTACGTATTCAGGACAGCGCTTGCCGAAAGGACCTCGGAGCGTTGGTTTCTATCCGGGGCGCCTTGCCTGTAGCAAGTGTGACTGTTCTTCCAGAACAAACACATGCATCCTAAGCGGTGGTTACGAGATACACAATGCAAACCAAACTGAGGAGAGAACACCTTGTAGTTTCCGATAGGAAAACAAAGACCCTCCCCAGCACGCATACTCATGCGCCGTCTTAGTCGCTGACGCGGTGAACGGAGAGTCAACCGAGCTTGACTTTGCTCATATATCGGACACGGTTCCCAATGACGACTGGGCATCTTCACCGTCTGAGTACTGTACTGCTGTACATGTACATAAGGATGACCCTAATTTCCAAGTCCTTCGTCCTCGCAATGGGAGGGCAGTTCTAAAAAGGCCACAAATGCCCAATGCCCAAACTAAAGGTTCCCTGAATTTGCGAACGCGATCGTGTAGTTGTCGAGCGTACCACGCACCTGTTGTGGCGTCCGTCTCCAAGCATCGGGTGATCCGCCCGAGCGGAGAAGAACGGTCGTAGGAATTCTAAAGTGCATGACTAATGCTGGAAAACATGCTGTGGTCGTGGTGTAACCGAACAGGATACCTTCCTATTTGACTCTGCAAGATTAATGGCCCAGTGTTGGAGACACGAATCGAAAGGTGGGATCGGAATGCCAATAGGCAGTACCCTGGTAGGTAGTTTCCGTTCTGGGAACCACCTTTCTACAACTACTGTCACGAAAACCGTTATACAAGGGATACGATCTGGAAGTGGTGGTGGATGAATGACGTTTGAGGACTCATGATTTGTTTTAGCACGAAAATGTGTCACCAGTGGACACTGTTCGTGCTGAGGGGGTGGCGTGAACGTCACTGCCTTCCAACGGCTTACTTACGCGGAGTCACGTCAGTACTTGGGGGGGTGGCGTGAAGGTGGTGTGAACGTCAGTGCCTCGAAACGACTTACTTACTCGGAGTCACGTCAGTAGCTTCAAACGTGGCGTGAACGTCAGTGCCCTCAAACGACTCACTTACTCGGAGTCACGTCAGTAGCTTCAAACGTGGCGTGAATGTCAGTGCCTTCAAACGACTTACTTACTCGGAGTCACGTCAGCACTTGGGGGGGTGGCGTGAACGTCTGAACTTTCAAACGACTTACTTACTCGGCGTCAAACGTCTGTACCTTCAAACGACCACAGCAGGGGTGCACCAAACGTTCCTCAGCGAAGTTTCACACAGAGCTGGCAAAGATGAGTTTCGACAAAATCCTCGATAGCACAGCTGGTGTTGGGGTATTGGCAGCCAAACTCAAGATCTTCCATGAGCGGCCGGAGCACATAAGGCGTGAATTCAAGATCTCCCATGAGCGGCAGAAGCGCATGAGGCGCGAATTCGTCCAATTTCGTGGCGGAGAGGCAGCAGATGCTATGGGGGCTGAGAGGGATACTCAAGAGGCAGCAGGGGGAAAAGAGCCGCAGAAGGGCGCGTCACAACGCGGCAACTTAGAGGATTTTTTTTCGGGTGAGCAGACGCGGGGCAATTACAGGGTCTTGATCAAGGAGGCGGCCAGCAAACGCGGAAGAGAAGGCATCCACGCGAATCGGGCGCACGAGCATTGGACCGGGGCGTAGCGAAGCACTTCCGTCGAGCAGCCCGGTCTGAGCCATCAAGCGTCTATGAGAGGACGCCGAATCAGGGGTCGGGTAGGTTTGTGTTTACCCCGTTACATAAGCGGCAATGGATGGCAGTGCCGCCAAACACCGGGGCTCTGGAACAACAAGCCAACTCATACAAGGGAGGGCCTTCCACTTCGGCAGCGAGCACCCGACAGGGGGGTGTTGCAGCGCTACGGGCTCCAGGAGTCTGATAGGTTTGTATGCTGTTGAGTGTCCTTGGGTCCGGGTTTGTGGCGAGGTGAGGGCCTCCGTGGATTGAGTTCAGTGAAGGTGAGCACTGAGGGCATAGCACCTTGCAAGTGGAGGTAAGCACTTGTCATTGTGCTATTGCGGAGAGGGGAGGTGAGGGTGAGCCCCTCCCGGAGGTTTGGATGCTGTTGTGTTGCCAGGGGTCTGGTAGGTTTGTGTTTACCCCGTTACAAAGGCGGCATAGGATGCTAAAGCATCGTACCAGTTTCAAGATAGATGCACGGAGCCGCAGTCGCAGTCGTGACCGCCGTAGCAGCCACCACTGCCGTAGCAGGAGCGCCACGCGGGAGCGCAACCGTAGTAGCAGCAACCGAGCACGGCAACGTGAACCCGCAGGACGGGGGGCAATCAGGGCCACCGCCTCCGCTGCCGCGGAGGGAGCGCAGACAGCCGGCCCAGGAGGAGGAGGAGGAGGAAGAGGTAGAACAGCATCAGGCGCAGCAACTGTGTCATCAGCAGCAGCAGGAGCAGCAACAGCAACGGAAGCAACAGTAGCAACAGCATCCGTCGCAGCAGCCGAAACAGCGGTAGCGCCCGGCACAAAGGAGAAGCGGAAGGCGTAGGAGCCGCGTCACGAGAACCGGGGATATCCGTACATGGCCGAAGCTCGTTAAGCGTCGAACGGATAAGGAAGGACGCGGCAGCCGGTTCGTCGGAGAACTGGAGGAGGAGTTGCCCACGCTGTTACCGGGTAGGGGCCGGGAGACCCGCTGTGCACCGACGATAGTTATGCGTCGGGCAGGGGGGGTGTTGCAGCGCTACGGACTCCAGAAGTCACCCAGGAGGGCGACAGGGTATTCTGTTATGTACGTCGACTGACCTGACCGGTGACGTATGGAGGGTGCATCGTGTAAGACAGCGATAAGGCCGTAGGAGGGCTCGCTGTCATATCGATGTAGGTATACAATGGAGTGTCCCCAGCGGGGGAGGCCATCTTCTGGGCCATGGAAACCCCGTATCGGCTGTGGTGGTCGATACGGGTGCTCTGTGGCGCTACCTGGGGTTAGTCAATCCCACCAAAGTGAAGAAAGAAACAAGTCAAACCATATCCCGTTCACACACCGTGCATGAGTCTTTCCCATCACGTCCATGTCAGTAGCCCATCACGCGCACGTCAGTTAATCCCACGTCGCATTTGCTGAGCAATACCAACACCCGACTCCGTGACGTCTGGCCACCTCGTGGCCAGAGAGGATTTAGAAGCGAGGTACGGAGGAAATCCCCATGAGGACTCTCTCAACGAACGACAGCAGCTGGCTATGGAGGTGAGACCGAGCCGATAGCGGCCCAAGAGGGGCCGAGCTGTAACACTCTTGCTTGGGGCAGTGCATCCTGTCGCGCACGTGCGCTGATCCCTGACAGCAGATGCAGATCCCCCCCCCCTGCGCCCATCCTCGCTCTCCTTCATTTCCTTCCTCGGGGGGAACTTCCCCCCTCAATCAACCGCCTGCGGGCGCTGTGTTTCAGCAGTCCAGGCAAACGAATTTGCCAAAAACACTTTCAGCTTCGCTCCCGCGGTCCCCACCTTCCACCCGGCTCCTCCCGGCCAAATCGTCCTCCACCCTCTCTTATATTCTTACTTTCTACGTCTACTTCGCCAGCGCGAAACGAACCCACAGATAGATTCAGGCAGATACCTGGCTATCCTGGGGTGTTGCAGCATCGACGGTTACGCGGCGGTCGAGACGACGGTTACGCGGCGGTCGAGACGACGGCGGCGGCAGCGGCGGTAGCGAAGACGGCGGTTGCGGCGGCGGTGGTGACGGCGGCGGCGATGACGGTGGTTACTGCATGCGCTTCATCGTCGCAAGAAGCGCAGCAATCCTCTGACTGCCGCTTTTGTTGACGGTGCTACTGGAGGTGCTGTTGCCCTTGCAACTGCTGCTCTCCCGCGCCTTCGCCACCAGTGCAAAGCGAATCTACCAGGTCCGGCTCAAACTCGGCCCTGCTGGGATCGCTTCTGCTTCTGGTACGGCATCTTCTGTCTTTCCCCTCACGTCCTTCCCACCAGGACCTCGATCTTCTCCTGTATCTTCAGCAGCTTCTCTAAATGCATATTCTACTCATTTGCCACGTTGGCTTCCAGACTAGACATGCCATCTAAACCAGGCATGCCGGAAGGTTCCCACCTCTCTAGGTTGGCCTTGGCTACGCTTGCCAATAGAAGATCACCGGTACTCACTAGTGTGTTGATTGATCTCTAAAGGTATCGACGCAGCTGGCACGGGAACGCGTGGTTGACTCCAGACAATAACACGGAACTCTTCTTGTATATTATACAAGGCGCTTCGCTCCGCGGGCGGCCTACGCCGCCCGCTGCGCTCGCTCAGGAAGGGAAAAAGTACATCAAATTATGCGAAGTGACAGAAGTCCACGATTGATTTTTTATTTTTATTGATCGTAATCGCAAACCGGGGACTTGATATAGATAACGCCAAGAATCCCGCCGCCATGCTTCAGGAAGAAACAGCTCCGACGCCAGTTCGGACGCCACATACGCTTCGCGTCGCGGATGTCGTACGTACGTACGTACATACATACCCCAGGTAGGGTACTACTGTACCTGGTACTTATTTTCTTATTTTGATATGCTCTATGTCTGTACTCGTATGTACGAAGAAAGCGTAGGCACAGCACGGCACAGCAGCAAAAATAATTGAAATAAAATGGTTGTAGAGTAAATCGAGAGTGGATAACGCCTTCGAAGTCGGATGGGGAGAAAGCTTTTGCTATTTGTGGAAACCCCTATTATTGAGAAAATAGAATGAAAATTCCGACAAAATATGGACCAGGAATTTTCCACGAAATTTCTTGCCCGAAATTTACCTCAAAAAAATCAACGATTTTTCCGAGAAAATGATTTGAAAAAAAGCCAGTACACAGAGCTGAATCTACGCCTTCTTCGTAAGATGGGTCGCTCCGTCTCCGGAAAAAAATGTAGACAGCCGGCATTGGTCGCGGACGAAGGCCACGCCCGACATGCGATGTGAAGTGCCATGTGCGCACGCAAATCTTGGGAAGGACAGTGCGTAGCAGGTCCTCAGCTGCACCGCGCGATAGCGTGTCGTAATAGGTCGGTTGTCTGCGGCTAGAGGAGGACGCACGCTTCACTATATGCGCTGCCAGCTGCTCATCGTCATGGAGGACGTGACGAGAGAGAAGGAAAAACACGAAATGTCAGGGCGAAACACGGACCGGGACAGACTAGGTATGTGTGTGGCATGTGGCGACAGGCACGAATGAGGAAGATAGCAGCAGTCGATAGGACGGTCGGTCCCTGCTGTGGCTCAGATAGATATGTCCGATCTTCGTTCCCGACAGAGTGCGGGCGTGTTGTGGAGTGCGCGGGGGTGGGGATGTGTTTCTGTGTGGGGAGTGGGGAGAGCGGGGAGTCGGGGGCAACGAGAACAGCTGTGGCTTGGAGCTTCCAGGGTCAAGGATCAACTTCACCCGGAGGGATCCCCTCGCAGGATTTACAGCGCCCGTGTTCGCGTGATGGAATGGTTCAATTGAAACCGAAAATTCGGAAAGAAAAAAAATCCCCTTCCCCTCTCGTGTACCAGGTAATAGTTTTCTGCCTGATTGGAACACCTTACACCCTGCCGAAAAGAAGAAAAGAAAAAATCGCACTGAAGAGCTTCTCTTTCTGCCTCGTACGCCGCCCGCCCCTCTCGCGACCACCTCGCTACCGATTCGGTCCGTGTAAAGTTTTTATCACTCTCTGCCACAATCAGCCCCGTCGCCCGCCTCGCGTGAAGCCCGGTGCTCACCGTGGCCGTCGTTCGCCAGCTTGATAACGTTAGTGTTCAAACTGCACACCTCCCTCTTTTAACTTCAGCGTGGTCGCAAAACTAAGCACCGCTTGAATATGATCTTGCCATCCCGAACGACCCTTATAACTCGTACATACTCGTATCAAAAGTCACAAATAGAGGGCCAGACAAAGCCCGTTCATGCATCCCTTTAGTCTCGAGGCACACGCGACGCCTAGGCACGAAAACGGCGACCGCGCTCCTCGCAACCCCCCCTCTACCCGCCAGCACCCGTTGACACGCCCGACGGTGCCGGGCTCTCCCGCGGTGCCGTACCCGGAGTACACGCACGCACACGAAAAGAAAAAAAAAAAAAGGAAGCAAGGACGTGCTAAGAGAAATTGAGAAAACAAAGAACTGCTGGAAAGGTCCGGCAAGTAATAAAAGTTGCCTGATTGGAACACCTTACACCCTGCCGAAAAGAAGAAAAGAAAAAATCGCACAGAAGAGCTTCTCTCTCAGCCTCGTACGCCGCCCGCCCCTCTCGCGACCACCTCGCCACCGATTCGGTCCGGGTAAATATTTTATGACTCTCTGCCACAATCAGCCCCGTCGCCCGCCTTGCGTGAAGCCCGGGGATCACCGTGGTCGTCGTTCGCCAGCTCGATAACGTTGGTGTTCAAACTGCACACGTCCCTCTTTCAACTTCAGCGTGGTCGCAAAAATAAGCACTGCTTCAATATTATCTTGCAACTTCGAACGACCCTTATAACTCGTACATACTCGTATCAAAAATCATAAATGGAAGCCAGACAAAGCCCGTTCATGCATCCCTCGTTTCTCGAGGCACACGCGACGCCTAGGCACGAAAGCGGCGACCGCATTCCTCACAACCCCCCCTCTACCCGCCAGCACCCGCTGACACCCGCGACGGTGCCGGGCTCTCCCGCGGTGCCGTACTCGGAGTACACGCACGCACACGAAACGAAAGAAGAAAAAAGGAAGAAACGACCGAGAGTGCCAAGAGAAATGGAGAAAACAAAGAACTACAGGAAAGGTCCGGCAAGTAATGAAAGGAGGCGGTTTGGAAGTGGGAGTTCTGAGAGGCCAGGGATGCACCAACCGAGCACGCTCTGGGGTTGAGATCTAAGTATGTATTTCTATATACCGAATAGTCGAGCCGACTCACCTCATATGGAGCTACATCTAACGAGTGGTATTGGTGGAGTATACATTGCCCCGATATCCCAATACCCTACTACCAGAATCCCTTTTCAGCATGGAACTCCTCAATCTACGATGGATCTTATGGATCGTGTTCTTGAGCACAATCAACAGTGTCTGGGCCTGAGCTTTTCCCGGAGGGAATCTGATGGGTGGCCAAGTATCGGGGCCCGAGTTTTTTTCCTGGATGGAATCTGATGGGAGGCTAATCTTATCGAGCGCAGAGAGATAAAGGTGAGCATCTCGCGTAGAGAGATGATGGTGAGCATCTCGCGTAGAGAGATGAAGGTGCGCATCTCGCGTAGATATTTTGAATGGGTTCTGCCGATGCGCATGGACAGTGGAGGTAAGCACTGCCCAAGTTCAGCAGGACGGAGAGGCGGAGGTAAGCGCATCTCCTTTGGGGGGGCATTTGAAGGTTGGAGGGGTTGCAAGGGCTGGGATGAGTAGAGGGTCAGGGCCAGCAGGGAGGAATGCGTAGAAACTGCGATAGAGTACAAATATTTAGGTAGCACTACTGCTGTTTACAGTAGGGATCATGCATAACTTGGCTTTACACCCAACTGCACGGCTACGAGTAAGACAGACGGCATAACTACAGGAAACAGCAGACATGGATGCAGTATGTAGGGCGGGCGAGCGCGGCATTTTAACACAGAACATACCTTATCAGAAAACAGACAAGGCCAGGAAGAAAAACTCGGCACCCCTGACGGGCGATAGAGCAGAACCACACCATCACGACCGTACATACAGCGCAGCAGAGCCACCAGAAACTCACGCCTGCGCAGAACGGTCGAGAAAAATAAACACAGATCACAACCTTACGGCAGTAACCTGGTGCAGTTAGAAGCACACCTTCGCCAGGATGGCAGGTCATGATGTCCGGTCATCTTAATTGTAGTCGGCCGTCACTTACTTCAACCGGGACGCTAGATTTTTGCAGTGGATAATAAGGATAGTTTTCTTGCTGTGCGTACGAGCAAACAAAATGCGGGGGGGGGGGGCTGGGTCGCCCTGTTTTTTTTTTTAATCCTCCAGCGGATTGGAAAAATAAAGCTTAAGCTCCCCATACTTCCACGTTACCGTGTCGAGTGTCAATTTAACGACCGACTTCTAATTTAAGTCACACACGCCAACGATAGATAACTCGCGCAGCGCATGCCGTAGTAGGGTGGACTACCGAAGTAGGAACTTGGACATGGACCCAACGAGCTACCGGTAGCAAGTATACCAGGACACATACCAGTGACAAGCTGCCCGGGGTGTTCGGAAAGGCATGGAATCTGATCATTGTAGTATATTGTGGGCTCGGCTGTATTCATTTAGACTACCATGGCAATACATATGTGTACGACTCTAATAATCAGCTCAACCTGATCGACAGCAGTATTTTCGTGGTCACATGTCACATGTAACTGCTGTTGTTGAAGTATACCTCGCTGCTGGTATCGAAACAGGGAGTACCTTTGAATATCGTTGCGGGAGGAGCGCCTTCCGTAGATGGTACTAAGTTTGAAGTTCTACGTAGTAACCGATAACCTACCATGCCCCGAGCACTGATTAATTGCTGCCTGGAGCAAAGGCGCCTCAACTTGAAAATTACACAGAAAAGCCGTATCCCCGTTTACAATACTATCAGTAGTCTATACACTACGCACGATGCTCAAAAAGATGAGAAGATACTCAACGACCTGCATTATACCGTACACGACTAATAATATAAATATTAATGATAGTACATAAGATTCATAGTCGTCACCGCCGGTGGGTCGTGAACGCATTCCTCTCTGCGCGAGCAGAGTGTTCTAACTGGTAAACTACGACGGCTGGAGTTTGTGACAACTCGGAGTGAGACAGCAATCCGATGACAAGGGAGAGACGAGAAGTCGTAGACAAGTGAGAGCGGAGGGGCGAGCAGTTGTCGTTGCTGTCGCGGCGCTCGGGTCAAAGGACCATCCAGCGGGGCTTTCCTAAGTCCCGCTGCGGAGAATCCGCCAGGCAGAATAGCCGCCGCGGAGGATCCGTCAGTGGAACGTAGAGGAGAAGTTTCCGTGGCGAGGTCTAGACGTGACAATCTCCCGAGTTCCCGAGGAGAGCTTCGAGAACGAATTTCCCGAAGATGCAAGGGGTTTCGACTTATATGAGTAGGCGTGTTGGTTCCGGGAACATGGTATCCACATCACCCCCCAGTTGTGGTGGTGATAGAGCTCGCACTCCACCAAAACTCGAAAGCAATGGAACCAGAGACAAAGGGTTACAACACGTCTAGTTGACATTGGATACTTCCAGTGGCGATTCGCTTAACGCCTGGAGCTTGTTACACTCATTTTGACAAGGAAGATAATTATCTTTGCCAGACATATAAAATGTCAGACATGACAGCAGGACTTACATTCTGCGGTAGTACCGTTGACAAGCGGATGTTAAATCCGGACATAGGATCGGACATGAAAAATAGTAAGCGATGAAAAGAGAGTAATCCTTTCACAGACGACTTCATTACATATCGCGGACTTTGTGGCTGGCCAGCTGTGGATTACGACAAAATTAGACATTCACGATCCTGGACAATTTTACGTGCGGGAGCAACGACAGTAATACATCCGGGAATAGTAGCAATAGTATGCTACTAAGACGCACGCTACACGGCCGAGTGTTTGCTCGTCGTGTGGACAACATGGCTGAAGGCTCGACAGGCGTAACAAGGTCATATGCATGCTTTAAAGCAGTATGACGACATACCTGACCGACAATAGTGTGTACACCAAGTATGAAATACTGTAAAAGACATGTGGCTAATTAACTTGCTGTTGGCATCTGATGGGTGTTCAAGACCTGATCAGAATTCAACAGCAGAACTAGCTTGACTTGAGCCGTTGTACTGCTCATGACAACAGTATGTACTTACTTATGAGTCGCTCTCAACGAAAAAAAATAGCGAACAAGAATAAGTTGGATTTACAAGCGACAAGTTGATTGACATTGATGCAGACGAGCGTGGATGAGCAAGCCTCGGTCATGCAACAAGTATAATAGTGAGCAGTGGATGACAAGACAAGCGTGCAAGAAGCAGACACATCATGTATGACATCGCCCAATCATGTCTACATTGAGACAGAGTGTAATGGAACGATGCATAACTCTGAAGACAAATTGTGTGCGCGAACGCTGGATTTTTTATTATCATCCTTCCACTGGTGTGCGACGGTGCCGGTTTCCTTTACCGTAGTGCCAAAGACTAGTGCCCAACAACCATGATACAAAAACAATCCGAAAATAACCCCCCATAACGTGATGGGAGTCTGGTCTCATATGACTAACAATGAAGGACATCGCGCTTTTGGGTGCAAACCGAAAATTAACACGATATTTACTACGTGTGTGGAAACAATCGGAAGAATATTTACATCTTGAACCACTAAATATGCAAGACACCACATTCGGTTGAAGACATGTACACCACAAGATGACTATAAAACAATCCCTACTGGGCACTGCGTATATCGACGTGAAACTATTGCGAGGATACTCGCACCGACAGAACGCCGACAAAACGCTGACAAGTTGGCACGCACACTAAACATATACCTGGTACTCCTTTTGGCTTTGACGCCAAGATGAAGGAAGTCGATTTACATTACTCAGGGTGTACGATATAGTGGTCACCAAAGGGTGAGCACGACACAAGAGAGTGCACGGTACTCGCACCGGACAAAGACAAGCAATGTGGTGATAACACCAAAGGTACCCACACCTGTAGGAGGAGGTCAGACAAATAATGATGGAAACAGTAGCACGGGGCGGTCATCAGTGGTTGCTCAAAAACTGATGCGACAGAAGAAAGCGCTAAAACAAAAGAAGACAAAACAGGCCAACTGAAAGTGCTACGATACATCCGCGGCGACAAATCGAGATTTCCGCGGAGGGGGTCTAAATGCTGAGGAGTCCGTCGACAATACTGCAGCACGGTAGGAAGCAATCATTTCACTGCATTGGGGAAGGGCGTTGACATGGCGCCATATACCTATCTGAGTAGGATAACCTTCAAGCTTGAGGTGATACTGAAAGTTAGTCAGAGATGCTGCTTCTACTCCTCTTTTGTGTCCATCAATACTCTCAACCGTGAACGCACTGATCATAACTTTTGAAAAGGAGCCTTCCAGATCGGGCACGGGGAGAGTGGTCCCCAAAAACAAATCGTCGAGCGCATCAAGGTCGGGGATAGGGGACGACAGAGGGACAAAGTATTTTTTCATCCGGCCGAGGTGGACAGTAATTTCGGTCGGGTTGCCGTCTTTAATGACACGATAGATGACGGGAGACATTTGCGCTCGTACAGTGTATGGTCCACGCCAAGGGTTGATAAGTTTGGGGTTGGGACCATCAGCTTCGTTGTAAGGGCGGTGGATTAATACTTGGTCACCAGTTTTAAAACTGGGAAATGACAGAGTCTCATTGACAGCCGCTTGCTTATCTGCTCGCTCTTTGAGATTACGACGGGCTAGCTCGTATGCAAATTGCAAGTTTTCGACAGTTTGTTTCGAATAATCGAGCTGTGTTTGCGGTGCGGAGGTGGACGATACTCCTAGAATGAGATCGACAGGCAGTACAGCTGCGCGTCCAAAGATGAGGAAATGGAGTGTTTCCTGGAGCGTTGTTGAATAAGCGGTGTTGTGCGCAAACTGGACAAAAGGTAACAGCTCTGCCCAGTTATCGAACGACAAGTTGCTATACATAGCCCACATATTATGGACAGTGCTGTGAACACGCTCTAAGACAGAGTTGCCCTGAGGGCGGAAGGCTGCTGTACGCGTTTCCTTATATCCGAAAACTGACTGCAATTCCTTGACAAGCTGACTCTCAAATTCCGTCCCCTGATCGGAATGCAGAGTTTCTGGAGAACCAAACACCGAGAACACGCGTTCGATCAAATGACGAACTATCGTGCGAGCCGCTTTATCTTTGATGGCTATCAAAATGGCAAATCGAGTAAGATGGTCGATGACCGAAAGGATGAATCGATTTCCTTGTGACAAACTCTTATACTCGACAAGATCAACTGCAACGCATTGGAAAGCGCGCGTGACCGGGCGGTGTCCCACAGGCAATTTAGGCGGGCGGTGGGATGACTTGCGGTGTTGGCAAGACAGACAAGATTCAATATGAGTACGGACATCTGTGGGCATCATCGGCCACCAGAATCTACCTTGAATGGTATCGAATGTAGCTTTAAAAGCTAAGTGACCTCCAGATGCTGGTAGGTCGTGACACGAGTTCATGACAAGTTTTCAAAGGGATTTAGGCACTACTAGTTGATCACGGAAAGTGCTACGCTTCCTTAAGTGACCAGGGAGATACGACTTAAATAGCAATACTTCGTTCAAGAAGAAGTAGCTCATCGTGTACTTAGATTCTGTAGGAGGGAGTGGGGCCGATGTAGGTGCATGGAGATACTCAAAGTATTGACAAAATTCCTATTTCTGTAGATCAACAAGTTTCGCGGGATCTATAGTAGGGAAGACAGACACTGCGCTCATGAACAATTCACGATCGCTTTCGACAGGTGCTACATCGTGCAAGTTAGAAGCAGATAATTCGTAATCGCGGGGTCCAGGGGGGTAGTAAGGTCCGTCTATTGGTACGTTACGACAAATCGCGGCCAATCTGGGCTCGGATGGAATAGGTTCCCCGTTGACTTCGCTAAAAGCACGAGACAGCATATCAGGCACAACATTTAATTTGCCTGCGACATGTTTGACAGTGAAATTGAAACTCTGAAGTGCAATGGCCCAAAGGGTCAGCATGCTAGAGGTATCCTGCATTTTGTAGAGGTGCGTAAGTGCTTGGTGGTCAGTACAGCAATTGAAATGCTTGCCCCATAAGTATGGGCGCCAATGGGTAACAGCCCAAACCACAGCACAACACTATTTCATGGTCGCACTATAATGACGTTGGCTTTTTGAAAAGCGGTGACTGTAATACGCGACGATGTCAAGCTCATAATCGGAGCTACCGTCGAGTGAGGGTTGAGCGAGAAACGCTCCTACTCCGGCTTCTGAGGCATCGGTATGGACGACGAACTCTCGAGTAAAGTCCGAATATTTAAGAACCGGCGCGGAGGTTAGGGCGCGTTTAGGGCGAGCAAAAGCTTCACGTTGCGCGGGCCCAAAAGCCTTCTTGAAAGCGGTCTTTTTGACAGAATCCTTCCGAGTGAGTTCAACCAGCGGCGCTGTGATTTCAGCGTAACCGTCTATGAAACGGCGGGCATAATTGAGTGTACCTGAAAATCCGCGATTATCTTTGATACACTCAGGCTCAGGCAGGACGAGAATGGCTTTGATACGGTCGGCACTGATTGAGATGCCCTTTTCCGAAATAACATGGCCAAGGTACTCGATTTCTTTCTGACCGAACTGAAGTTTACTCGGTTTCAAGGTTAAGCCTGCTGCCTGTAACGCTGAGAACATTTGCTCAAGGGATTTCAGGTGAGCTTCGAACGTAGAATTAAGACAAATAATATAATCCATATACGTAAGAATATCTGATTCTGGACCAAGGTCGCCAAACGTGACAGACATCATGTGTTGAAACAACCAAGGGGCATTACAGACTCCAAAAGGCATACGTTTAAAACAGAACTTGCCGGTGGGAGTCACGAATGCTGTCCGGTCGATGTGCTCTTCTGCAACGGGCAGTTGCCAAACTGCGCTGGGGACATCGGCTGTAGAGATGAACTTGACGCCTCCGACTGCATCTAGACAGGAATCCAGGTTCGGAAGGGGCCAGCTCTTTCGGACGATATGACGGTTGAGGGTATGACGATAATCAGCACAGAAGCGAGGGTCGCCGTTCTTCTTTGTAACTAGAGTACACGGGCTACCCCACGGGCTAGGAGGCTCTTCAATTATGTCCCATTCTAGCATCTCATGGACGCATTTATCTATGACAGCGGTAGCGCGAGGGTTAGCACGGTATGGAGCACGGTCAACCGAACGGGTGTCAGGGGGCAAGGGAAATGTTGCCGCTGCATTGGTGCAGCGACCGAGCTCTGACATGGACTAGGCAAAGACAGGACGGTACCGGGAGCACAAATCAAGGACAGCGGCGTTTTGGTCAGGTACAAGCTTAGTATCTATAAATGCTTTGGACAAGGGACCTTCAAGCTCTGATTTGGCTCGAGCGAGTTCATCGACTGATTCTGGGGTTTTCGCAACAGCGTTAACATGTAATTGATCAGGTGTCACTACTGACACAGTAAACAACTAGCCAAGACATAAACCAATCCGGAGTGCAACACCATCAGAAGGCGGGTTTACAAGTTGCACTGCTACTAAGCCATCAGCAGCATACCAAGTAGCAAGGGTGCGAGCGACAAGGATTTTCTCGAACACCGACGAACTACCAGATTCTAACAACTCAAACTCGGACATAATTCGAGGTTCTACGACAACAGTAGAATCCTGGACGGGGGGACAATCAGTAAAAGCTACGACAAGAGCCTGGTGTCGAGGTTTGAGATCGACACGTTCGCGCAAGCTTACATCTACTCCTACTGCATCATGGTGGACAGCAGCGACGGACTGATTTGGGTCGCGGGAAGAGGAAGTGGAGGGGTTAGCGGGGCGGGAGGCAGGGTGGCTAGTACGATGAACTGCTGGGATAGATTTACCAGCAGATGCAAAGGACATAATTTGGTTTTCCCAATCAAGGACAGCTCCAAAATTAGACAGGACATTGTTATCAAGGAGTATTGAATCGGGACCAAGAGACGGTACAACCAACGCTTCAACGCCGTGCGTGATCGTACTGAGGGTAAGCGAAAAAATGACGAACCCTAATATATCCAACGGTGATCCATTCGCTGCTCGCAAGGCAACGGCGGACGGTGGAACGGGTTGAATAGTGACAGAACGCAAGGTTGGATGGGACATCAACCATGCTTGAGAGACAACGGAAATATCAGTAGCAGTATCAACAGTGATTGCGGGTACTGGATAATTGTCTACAGAGCCAGATATTTGGACTCTGCGAGACGAAAAAGAGAAAGAAAAAGGATGGGATCTGTGCGCCAGCATCGAGCTGTGCCACACAGTTATCGTTTTATTATTTTTCTCTGGGTGATCATCACCCGGGACATTCGGAACACGACTCGACTTGCGTGGCTGCTGTGCACTACGGTTACCGTCGGACGCACAAGCAGATACTGGGGTGTCATCAGCAAACGTCACCCGCTTGCGGGGGCGATGTGAGCTGCACCCCCCACTACTTCGACCTGAGACAAGGGCACTCTTGGCGGACAACAAGCGACGATCAACTTGTTGACTACTCCCATCATTGACAAAGACACTCGGTACAAGAGACTCGGTATCTACTGCTACAGCGGAGAGTTTCCTCTTCGCGCTAACCTTGCCTACCGTATTAGTAGCAAGGTGTGTCCCGACTGCTGCTAGCGCTACAGCAGCTGGGCCACGTCAGTTGCCGTCTCCGTTGGTGCTGCTGGCCTCGCTCCTGCGATCATCTTCGTCGTCGTCGTCGCGGTCGCGGCGGGAGCGGTGGCGGAGTTTGCCACGGGGAGACGAAGAACGGTCGCGCTTGGAAGGACCAGACGAGCGTGGGTTGCGCGTACTGAGGTCGCGTGCCTTCTGGAGACACGTGGATTCCCAGTGTCCCGCAAGCTTGTCGCACCTGTCGTACGTGCAGTGAGGGCGGGGCTTGCGCTGCTGATTGGAAGGTTGTTGCCTCCGCCCTTTTCGTCCAGCTTACTCCCGCACTGCAACTGTTGCAGAGCGAGGAAAAACCTGTCACCTCTTTGAAAGAGGCTGTTGAGCGCGCCCGTCGCCACGAGGCTGCACGCCTCACTGGTGCAGCTACTGTCAGTGCCATGTCATCCACACCCGTCCCGAACCGTGCTGCCGTCCGCCAGCTGCAGTCTTATCGCCAGCAGCCGCGCCAGCAACGTCAGCATGCTGTGTTGCCATAAAGTGACAGTGATCGCAGACCAAGGTGTGCTCCCCTTAGCGTGACGTGCGACAGCCGATTCAAATCGGGACATGAAGGCGCGGAAACGAAGGGCAGAGGCGGATACAGTCTCGCCTTTTTCCTTCTTAAAAGTGGCTAATTTAATAGCACACTCTTCTACACTGTTCGCGGGCATGAGGATATCTAGGATAGCGAGTTTCAGTTCTTCCCAAGTGGACGGTGGGAAAATCAAGCCGGGGTTGTTCACATCCTCGGCGTTCACGACGTTCGCACTCCAGTCAATCCTACCAGACATAAGTTGCTGATACAGCGTCAGACAGGGCCCATCACAGATAAGCGACAAGTGTTCGAAAGCAAGATTATCGGCAAATTTGTCGTCATCTGGTGCGACAGATTTGGCTCGAAAACCGATAACCAAGCGGAACTGCGACAGTACCTCGGCGACATCAACGTCAGCACTACCATTCAAACGCGGAAGGCTACGGACGTCGTTAGGCGTGAAGGTCACAGCCTTTGGTGTGGACAGTACTGCTGCATACGTAGGAGCAAATTGGACAGGGGGGACAGGGTTGGAGTTGTTTGGCTCGGACAGGTGACAGACGCTGCGGGACTACTCGAGACGCTTAGACTTGCCAGTTGTTGTAGCATTGAGTTGTGTTGCTCCGACAACACCTCGCTCTCTCCACGCTCCATATTTTCTACTTTCTTGTGGACGATGCGGGCAAGATGGTCGCGGATGGAGGTGATTGGAGCTCCAGGGTTGAAAGCGGCGGGAGGATCGGTGCTCCCATTCTTGGCTTCCAGGGTAGATGTTGGAGCGTTAATTTCTCCTGCTGTGCTGTCAATAATTTCGCTCTCTCCAGACATGATTTTTTCCTGACAGCTGCGAATGGACACTGCGGTTGATGATCAACTGCCGTCAGACGGCAATAAGATTCGTAGTCGTCACCGCCGGTGGGTCGTGAACCCACTCCTCTCTGCGCGAGCAGAGTGTTCTAACTGGTAAACTACGACGGCTGGAGTGTGTGACAACTCGGAGTGAGACAGCAATCCGATGACAAGGGAGAGACGAGAAGTCGTAGACAAGTGAGAGTGGAGGGGCGAGCGGTTGTCGTTGCTGTCGCGGCGCTCGGGTCAAAGGACCATCCAGCGGGGCTTTCCTAAGTCCCGCTGCGGAGAATCCGCCAGGCAGAATAGCCGCCGCGGAAGATCTGTCAGTTGAACGTAGAGGAGAAGGTTCCGTGGCGAGGTCTAGACGTGACAATCTCCCGAGTTCCCGAGGAGAGCTTCGAGAACGAGTTTCCCGAAGATGCAAGGGGTTTCGACTTATGTGAGTAGGCGTGTTGGTTCCGGGGACATGGTATCCACATACCTGGTACATGTAATTTGGAAAAGACACGGACACATATTGCTACTATTACTGCTGTACCCTGTACCTGCAGTCTTCATTTTTTTTGTGCCCCGAACAGGGTGAGCTCTTGATATACGATTAAGCATACGGGGGGGGGTGGCTCGCAGTATGTATTTTTTTACAACATCAATAAAGGACGTATATAGACTATCTATAATACTACACACTCCTGTAACACTGTAGGCCGTATGGCAAGATCCCTAGGGACCATTAGGTCCATCTCTCTTCCCATCTTATCGAGTCATGTTAACGCGTTGAAAAGCGACATATCAGGATGTACCACACACACCGTATGTATACGAGCATCTGATATGCTTGCGGGGCATACTACGGTGATGGAGCTGGGTAGAAATGACGATTTATAGTCGAAGGCCGCATATCATACGTGGAGGATGTATCCGCAGTATATACGGTACTCATACTACTATCAATATAACCGTTCGTGAGACTGAAGGTCTTACGGCAAGATCTCTTTAGATCCTTGGGCCTACCGTTCCTCTTGCTTTCACAAGCGTGGAGACGTGTAACTTTGGCCCCACACGCCCCTACACAGGTACCGGACTAGTGTCCCCTACTATCGCAGCAAAATATCGGCCCGGCATGAAGTACTGTTGGTGGGAAGCCGTTCAGCTGTGCAGTGTACAGCAGGTTATTATTCGGGGGTGAATGAAAGCTACGTTGAAACAACTGAGAGCCACAGACAACGAGAGTCATATCGGGTTGTTATGGTCTTCTTGTACCCGATACGTTGGAATTTCACTTGTTTCACCCGTTAGGGTCTTCGTTCCCGGTACGTTGGCCTTTCACTGCCTTTCCCTGATATGGTCTTTTGACCCGGTACGTTGCCGTAGGAAACAGCCATACTCATTAGCTTCCGCGCACGTAATTAGTCTGTCAATTATAAGAAATAAGAACTGACAACCCAGTACCTATATAGTTGGGGATAAAGACATGTGTTCATGGGTTCTCAATACTGTGCTTACTGCATACATACGCGAAGGCCCTCAAGATGACACGTTGCGAGAGCATCGAAACGACCATTCGTAAACGGCGGCTCTTCTCTGCGGGGGGCGTGGCACGGCAAAGCAAGGAGCGACTACCCAGTCGGGTAATGTTCCGGACGATAGCTGGTGGGGAGAACCCGAGACCAGGCGGACAGTGTAAGACTTGGCATAGCTGCATAATCGAAGACCTTAGGGAGTTCCGAGTCACCGAAGGGTCAACGGAAGTTGCCCCCTTGGTGTTTGGAGTTGAGACCGCGTTGTGGTCCACTGCAGATAAAAAGGCGGGGAAGTGGTACCGGGGGATCCATGAAGCAGCCGAACGGTTCATGGTGAGGTGGCACGAGGCGGAGGCTGAGATGAGTAGGCAGCGCCGCGCATCCGCCGTGGATGGTGTCTAAGGGAATGGGGGGGGGGGGGGGGCAACAGGAGAAGTGGCAGAAAACCCGACCAAGGGAATGCGGAGAGGGGGGGGGGCAGGAGGAGTAGAAGGGAAACTGCTGTAGACGAAAGTAGGAAGGAGATGGCAGACAGGGTAGCAAGGCACCAGGCCGACTAGGAAGTAGAACATTACCATACTATTAATACTAATGCCACCAACTGGTGCAGCTGGTTCGAACGTAGTCTTCTATTTTGTCTTCTCTTTTTGTTTTGTTTTTTTCTTTCGTGCGCTGCTGATTCTCCGTGGTTTTCATTATATTTATTTCTCTTCCTTTTCTGATTGATAAGCCGTACTGAAGGAGTCGTGTGGCGTGGTTGGCTGGTCGATTCGTGTTGTCTGACGCCAAGGGGCTGGGCATAGTTGACGAACGCAGGGCGGAGACGGCAGTCTGGATGGCAAGGTACCCCAGGCGGATTCGCAGGGAGAACCTGGCTATATTACTCGTACCACAAACTGCTGCCGCCACCAGGAGGGTGCTTTGAGCTTTGGTCTGCCTGTTATTTTCCCTTTATTTTTTTTTCCTTGGTTCTTTGTCTTACTCTGTTTACAAGCAGTGGTGTTTTTGATTTTTTTATTATTATTTTTCCAGCTCCTTCTTTTTCAAGTGTTGGCCACCTCGCCTGCGGGGAAGGGGCACGACAGATTTTTCTTCTAGTTTTTGCTTTCATTTTTTTTTTCTTCTCTTTCGATTTGTCTTCTTTGTTTTTGTTTTTCTTTGATTGTGTCCTTTCGTTTCTCTACTTCATAGAATGTGTATGTCGTGCATGTCGTATCTATTAATAGTATTATGACATGGCATTGCATTGCCCACTGCTGTGCTTACTGCATACGTGGCGACGTATTATCTCTGTGGCGTAGCTTTGTGACCACAGAACTTGTACTGGTATCTCTTCTAGGATTGAAGAATCGGCACGGACACTGGTTCTGCAGGATGTCGACGGGTAGAAAGATGGTTTAATGTGAAGAACACACACATACACTGCACGTAACAATGTACCGGTCTGCAGCATCTCTGTAGCGTAGTTGGTGACCACAGAATCTCCGTGGCGAGGTTTGTGACCACGGGGAAAAATCTCTCTCTAGGATCAAATAAAGGGCACGGACACTGGTTGTGCTGGATGTCGACGGGTAGAAAGAATGGTTTAAGGTGAAGAACGCACACACAATACGCACAGAGTACGAGTGGCACACATACGGCCGCATTACCTTATTCATCCCGACTGCTGTAAAGTATGTCTTCTCTTCATCATTCATATACTACGGTATAATGTAGTATCTTCAGCACACCGAGCTGGTATCACATTAGACTGGATACGGCAGGCACGACGCACACATTCCGTGCAAGAGAGATAGCAATGCGAAACAAACAAATAAAGAAAAACATAGTCCTCAACCTATTAATAGTGGCACCGGGCATAATAGTACTGGTAGTTACAAACTACCCGGCACCAGTTTACCGGCGACCAGGATGTCAACATAGTTTGTGACACATGATCGGAAATCACACAACTAAAGAGTTGCAATCCCGGAATCACAGCGCCCGAAAACTGGGGGATTTGTGAACCGTTATGAATAATAGTACTAGTATGAATATTGGAAAACCTAAAAAAGCGCCGCACTAAAACCTACTGGTACCTGGTAAAACCTACGAGTAGGAATTGAAAGGTTATCCTGGACGGACTATCTATGTAGGATATATATCATGATGAATTACATAACTACGAAGTGATAATATAAGGTATGAACATCCGGCAAACGCGTGCGAAGAATCATTGCAGGGTTGGGCGACTTCGAGCGGTTTCTAGATCGGTTCGGTTTGAAGAAGACACTCCAGTAACTAACTCGTGTCATTTAGGCCCCATACGGTACCCAAGCATTATGCGAAGCCTGTGTTGTGCTAGAACGAATCTGGCCAGCAGGTAAAAAAAAAGAATACGAGAGTGGGGTAAACACATACCTGGTATTTCGTATGACGTTCTCGCACTATTAATATTAATAGAAAACATTCCGAACTCCGGCCACCACTAATCTTATCGGAGAGCTTTTTTTCCAAAAATTCCAAAGTTTGGAAATAATTGGAGATATGTATCGATATATGGAGGCGTTCTGTCACTATTCGTGAAATTCTCCAGAAGCAAAAATATCAAGTTCGTTAACATTCCGATATTTGGAAAAAAAAAAAAAACAGGAAGATATGGAAGATTGAAAAATTGCGCGAAAAAAATGTCGAAAAATTGGAAAAACAAAAGCTCTCCGATAAGAATGACCCTAAATAGGTTGTACCTAAAATGCATCTCGATTGCAGATACCAAACGAGTACCAGGCACTAATTAAATGGTGCACTACCAGTACGTGGGAGAAACGGTACTACCGAGCTACCCGATATGGGATACCATCCCGTATCAACGACAACTAAATGACACCTTGAACCTATCCATGCTGTATTCAGGACAGCGCGTACAATGGTTCACCAACAAGGACCGCAGGCTGCGTGGTACTTTATTCAGTCGGGCATGAACTGGGGCAGAGTGTGAACGTCGCATATATGCCCAGCATAGAGCATAGAGCGGGCTACTGTAGAACTCCGGAAAGTATAAGCAAACCTTGGCGTGAAAACAGGCGCATTTTCCATCGTGCCGGAATGACCCCGGAGCGTTGGCTTCTATCCGGAGCGCTTTGCCTGTAGCAAGTGTGACTGCTCTTCCAGAACAAACACATGCATCCTAGGCGGTGGATACGAGATACACAATGCAAATCAAACTGAGGAAAGAAAACCTGGTAGTTTCCGATAGGAAAACAAAGACCCTCCCCAGCACGCATACTCATGCGCCGTCTTAGTTGCTGACGCGGTGAACGGAGAGTCAACCGAGCTTGACTTTGTTCAAGTATCTGACACGCTTCCCAATGATGACTGGGCATCTTCACCGTTTGAGTACTGCACTACTGTACATGTACCTAAGTTTGACCAAGTGTTTCGTCCCCGCAATGGGAGGGCAGTTCTAAAAGGCCACATATGCCCAAATAAATCCCAAACTAAAGGTTCCCTGAATTTGCGAACGCGAGCGTGTAGTTGTTGAGCCTACCACGCATCCCTGTTTTGACGTCCGTCTCCGAGCATCGGGTGATCCGTCTGATCGGAAAGGAACGGTTGTAGGATTGCTAACTTGCATGACGAATGCTGGAAAACATCCTGTGGTCATAGAGTAACCGAACAGGATACCTTGCTATTCGACGCTACAAGTATAGTGGCCCAGTGTTGAAACGAATCGAGAGGTGTGATTGGAAGGCCCATAGGCAGTAGTACCTGGTAGGTAGTTTCCGTTTTGGGGGGTGTTTGCCACCACCTTTCGACAACTACTTTCACAAAAACCGCTATGCAAGGGGTACGATCTGAATATGGTTGTGATGAAGGACGTTTGGGGACTCATTATTTATTTTTGCACAAAAAGGTCTCACCAGTGGAAACTATTCGTGCTGCGGGGGTTGGCGTGAACGTCAGTAGCTTCAAACGACTTACTTACTCGGAGTCACGTCAGTACTTTCAAACAACTTACGTCCTCGGAATCGAATAATTTCCTTGGCTGGTGAGCCATCCCACAGTAGGGGTGCCCCAGGGGGGGGTGGCGTAAACGTCTATAGTGAGCCATCCCACAGTAGGGGTGCACCAAACGTTCGTGAGGGAAGTTTCACACACAGCTAGGAAAGATTAGTTTCGACTAAAACCTCGATTGCACAGCTGGTGTTTATACTTTATCAATATATCAGAATGTGATATCCGTACCCAGAGCCTAGAGACATCTGGGCAGACTTCAGAGTGGCAGATGGATGCTAATGGACGCAGAAACGTTTGTTGAAGGAAGGTACAGTGATAAACGTCGGCCGAAGGTACGTGACGTTTGGCTATATTGGCAGTCCAGTACGCGAGTACGTCGAGGCGGCATGCTGGATCCAACGCACGACGCCCGACTCACGCCTACCCTCGGGAGGAACGCCGGTTCGAATCCTGTTAGCCACGACGCGCGGACGAACCTCGACGCTCTCACCCCTGGACTCGACGACGACTCCTTCCGCACGAGGCGCGACAATTTCGTGGCGGAGAGGAAGCAGACGTTCTGGGGGCTGAGAGGGATACTCAAGAGGGGGCAGGGGGAAAAGAGCCGCAGAACGTCGCGGCACAACGCGGCAATGCAGAGGAGTTCCTCTGGTAAGCAGACGCGGGTGGGAAACAGGGTCTTGTTCAAGGAGGCGGCCAGCAAACGCGGAAGGGAAGGCATCCACGCGAAGCTGGCGCACGAGCATTGGACCGGGCTATAGCGAATCACGTCCGTCGAGCAGCCCGGTCTGAGCTATCAAGCGACTATGAGAGGACGCCGGATCAGGGGGAGGGGGGTAATGGCAGCCAAACTCAAGACCTTCCTTGAGCGGTCGGAGCACATGAGGCACGACTTCGAGGACGAATTCGCGCACCTCGCCTGGGGGGCGGACTTGGGACTGGGAGGCATCTCAACGGTGGCAGTGCCGCCAAACACCGGGGCTCTGGAACCACAAGCCAGCCCATACAAGGGAGGGCCTTCCACTTCGGCAGCGAGCACCCGACAGGGGGGTGTTGCAGCTCTACGGGCTCCAGGAGTATGATAAGTTTGTAAGCTGTTGAGTGTCCTTGGGTCCGGGTTTACGGCGAGGTGAGCGCCTCCGTGGATTGAATTCAGTGAAGGTAAGCCCTGAGGGCATAGCACCTCGCAAGGGGAGGTAACCACTTGTCATTGTGTTATCGCTGAGAGGGGAGGTCAAGGTGAGCCCCTCCCTGAGAATCGGATTCTGTAGTGTTTCCAGGGGTCTGATTGCTTTGTATGCTCTCGAATGTCCTGGGGTCCGGGCTTGTGGCGAGGTGAGCGCCCCGTGGATCGTGTGTTTTCCCGGGATTGGGGGGGGCGGTTTGTGTTTACCCCGTTACATAAGCGGCAATGGATGCTATAGCATCGTACCATTTTCAAGTTAGATGCACAGGGCCGCAGGCGCAGTCGTGACCGCCGTCACAGCCACGACCGCCGTCGCAGAAGCGCCAAGCGGGAGCGCAACCGTAGCAGCAGCAACCGAGCACGGCAACGGGAACTCGCGGGATGGGGGGTAATCAGGGCCACCGCCGCCGCCGCGGAGGGAGCGGCAACAGCCGGCCCAGCAGGAGGAGGAGAAGGAGGGCGAGGAGGAACAGCGTAAGACGCAGCAACTGTATCATCAGCAGCAACAGCAGCAACAGCGACAGCAGCAACAGCAGCAACAGCAGCAACAGCAGCATCAACAGCGGCAGCAGCAACAGCAGCAACCGCAACAGAAGCAGCAGTCGTCGCAGTACCAGCGACAGCAGCAACAGCAGCAGTTCCAGCAACAGCAGCCGTAACAGCAGCCGCAACAGCAGCAGCGCCCGGCAGAGAGCTGAAGGCGGAGGAGCCGCGTCACTAGAACCGGGGATGTCCGTACATGGCCGAAGCTAGTTAAGCGTCGAACGGATAAGGAAGAACGCGGCAGCCGGTTCGTCGGAGAAGTGGAGGAGGAGTTGCCCACGCTGTTACCGGGTAGGGGCCGGGAGACCCTGTGCGCCGGCGATAGTTATGCGTCGGGTAGGGGGTGTTGCAGCGCTACGGGCTCCAGAAGTCGCCCAGGAGGGCGACAGGGTATTCTGTTATGTACGTCGACTGACCTGACCAGTGACGTATGGAGGGTGCATCGTGTAAGACGGCGATAAGGCCGTAGGATGGCCCGCTGTCATATCGATGTAGGAATACAATGGAGTGTCCCCGGCGGGGGAGGCCATTGTCTGGGTCATGGAAACCCCGTAACGGCTGCAGTGGTCGATACGGGTGCTCTGTGGCGCTACCTGGGGTTAGTCAATCCCACCAAAGTGAAGAAAGAAACAAGTCAAACCATATCCCGTTCACACACCGTGCATGAGTCTTTCCCATCACGTCCATGTCAGTAGCCCATCACGTGCACGTCAGTTAATCCCACGTCGCATTTGCTGAGCAATACCAACACCCGACTCCGTGACGTCTGGCCACCTCGTGGCCAGAGAGGATTTAGGAGCGAGGTACGGAGGAAATCCCCATGAGGACTCTCTCAACGAACGACAACAGCTGGCTATCGAGGTGAGACCGAGCCGATAGCGGCCCTTAGAGGCGGCCCAAGCTGTAACATTACCGCAGCTGAGACTCAGTTTCACAAACTGAAAACTTGTTTGGTTTGATTCGGTTTTGGTTTTCGTATGTGAGTTGAGTGCTGTCAGAATGTTTCCCACGTGGTTTTCCCTTCGTGTGTATGTGAATGGCCATCTTATGCCATACATAGAGCAGCGGGGCTGTTGAGTATGCTCGGAGTACAGCTGTGTGTGGGTATCGCACTATCCTGTGCGGTGGAACACGTGGAATACGTATGCCAGGTATGGTGCAGGTCATGTTTAGTTCGGGAATATGTATGTCCTGGATGTAACTGTAATTTCGGCCCCGATCGACGTTCGAGGCGAACCCTCGTTCTCTCCTAGATATAATACAACCCAAGAGTTCTTCCAACCTTCGTTATGAGTGCTGTTTGCCTCGCCTAACTGCGGAAGACCTGCCACGCCCCAGAGCCTCGATCATCCCCCTCAACTTGAGACTTTACTCTGGTGCTGGCTGAGGCTGCTTTATCATGTCTCTACTATGTGGCAGCCTAACAACAGCAGTCGCACGTCACACCCTTCCTTTTGTAATGCCACACACGGTGCATTTGTGTGTGATTGTGTGTACCATGCTTCGACCTAGGAAGTACGAACGAACACATATGTAATCTCAAGAAAAGTGAAATTCATTGGGTGCGAGGGCAGGACGACGATACCAACCCACACTTGCTCGGGATTTCAAAGACAACCGCGCAGCCACGATACACACTCCAACAGCAGACGAGGTACCACAGCGCCTGCGCTTCACACTTTGCCCATGGTGACAGCCACGGTGAGTTTGTGTTCGTGCATGTGTGCAGTGTTGACCAGGAGATACACGCAAGTATATTCACATTTCTCGCACAACTTAAAATCTAGTACAAGTCGTCGAACCTCATCCTGTCATACAGCAGTATACAGCAGCAGTACTCGGAGTCAATAGGGAAGCCTGATGATAATGCCCCCTCCTTTTAACTGACGACACCCCCGGAATCTCAGGTCAACCACATCCCGAAGGAGAACCTTGTATATTGTGTCTAACGTATTAGAAGTGTCCCAGACGCTTGTTGTGCAACGCAGACCGAACAAAATGCTGTTCCAATCCACTGGACGCTCTATCCTCCGAGGCACTTACGACAATGATAGAAGCTTGTCGTTCCCGGTAAGTATACAAAAATAGCCAACAAATAAAAATAAAAAAAAACGAACCACGTCCAACTCCGAAATCACAAGTGCCGTAGGTCACCAACTGTGAGTCGTATCACCAAGCAAAAAAAAAAGACGAAGCATGTACCTCTCGGCTGCCGCATATAGAAAATCGGTGCAACAAACACCATCAAATCTCTCCATCTTACATCCGTCCAGTCATCTCACTGCGTAAGGACGCTTTCTGGTTATGCATACCTCGAAGGGTCAACCAACCTCAGACACGCCATTCGCATCCTGTCATGGGTGACCAAAGGCACCCTCTCGGCGCGCTTGGCGGCGTGCCCTACACTAAGACCGAAAATAATATCTACAATCGTTCTTCGTTGGTTTCCAGGCGGTCCACGTCTGTCACTCGGTGCTCCGATCGACGAAGCTGACAAACCTGTCCCTGTACTCTTGCGGAGGGACAGCTGATATTTCGTGACGGTTGTAAAGCACGCCCTTCGCCCCTCTTTCCAGCCTTTTCCGGGCGTTGTACCTGCGTGCGGTATCGCGGTTTTTTAATCAATCACGTTTTGGATCGGTTTGATTTACACCAGAAGTGCATTTGGATCAGACACATACAGTTAGGGGTGGGAATGGATTCGTGTTAGTACGTGAAACACAATGATGCTGCATGGTCGTTATCTGGGGGGGGAAATCTTCAGGAAATTAACCAATCCGTGATTGGGGAAAAAAACTTTGCCACCGAAAAATCCGTTCTATGATGCTGCATCTCGAAAATGAAATAAAAAGCAATGCCGGTATCGATGATGTGACGTTGAGCTATGGCTGAAAAAAAGTCAGCCTTGCTTTTTGCACGACACGTGCTGAAGGAATGTGCACAACCAAGCCTAGAGCGTAAAGCAGCAGCGTAGACAAGGACGCGCGAGCGTGAACGAATCGCACGTTCCTGGGGAGGCCTTGGGATTGGCGACCGGTAGCACGAGAAAGCTGTCCCCCCCCTGAGATACACATCTTCTTGTACAGATCAAAACGCACTATGTTGTCCTGTTTTACTGCTGTTGGGCACGTGTAAACAAAAAGAACATACCTGCAAACAGCATCAACAATCGGCTGCGGGTTGCTATACTGCTCTTCGCCGAGACCGGGATTTCGACGGCGCTGCCTGCACCTTCGTAGCAGCGCGCCCCACCTCTAGCTCACGGGCAAGTTGTTGCTGTGCGTGCAGCTAGGCTTGAGCCTTGCGGCCAAGGCTGCATTCACCATGCGCCTGAAATCTGCATGGTGCTGCTTTATGTACTCGTACGTACCTACCACTCTGTCCGGAAATGTAAATAACAGCTTATTCTCATATGTATGAATAGACCATTCCTATATTTCCGGTCGAGGTGATACGATAGAGTAGTTTTACTCGATCGTTTTATCACGTGAGACAACAATAGCGATGCGTTCGCATCTGAACGCTAGGGGTAACTCGCTTCCTGCTGCATAAAGGCCCGATCACAGATGGTCTTCGCTGCTGCGATGACACCGGGTGTGATGGCGATCGCTCTCCGTGCTGCCGCTTTCATGCCTGGCACCGTTTGCCCGATATAATGAAGACTGGGCGTCCTTTGTTTTTATCTCGGGATATTTTTTGTCGAATTTCCCATCAACAATTGAATTGACTCTTCAAAAGAGGGTCAACTCGTGTAACATATTTCATGTCGGCTACTTGCCGGATTCAGGCGCAGATTGTATTGCTGTGTGCGCAAAGTCCTGCCGCCTCGGTTGACTCGTTTAGATTTTCTAGGAGAGTCAAATAGTTCTTCCCTAGGAAGAAAGACGAATACAACCTGAAAAATCAAACTTTCCCGCGTATTTCCACAAAAATTAACGGAACAAAACTCTGCAGATCAAAACACAACGAGTCAGTCGATAATTCTCCAGTGATTGGAGGTGTCTGTCGAGCTTTATAGTCCAGTTCGTTTCCCGTGTGGAGAAATCAGGTGCTTGGTCTACCCGTGAGTGTAGTTTGAAACCAAGTAAATAGAGTGGTGGAAGACTATTTTCGAAAAATGTTCTTTTTTTAACGGATTCTCGAATAGACTGCACATTTTTTTAATTCCAAAACGAACCCATTCCCAGCCCAACAGTAGTACAACTTTTCCCATCAGAGGTGAAATTTAAGCAGTCGAAAATACAAAAATACTGGAAGTATACCCATCCATGGTGCGTGTGTGCATATAACGGTTTGCATCTATGTAGTAACTAGACTACGACGAGCAGTTTAAGTGAGGGCGACGCAAGAGATAGCAGGGCGTGCGCCCCCCCGTACGCAGTCCCTCAGCCGCAGTGGCAGAGCAGTAATACAGAACAGCAAGAGCAGCAGCAGCAGCAGAGGAGCGTATAGTACACAAGGTTCCCCTCTGGGAGGTACCTAGGGGAGTGGCGCAAGAACGAAATAATACTCTTCGAATTCCTGCACACCTGGTTAGAAGTAGTAGCTGCATCCACCCACCATTAATGTAAAGAACACAAACACTTACTTTTGAGTACAGATGTATACTGTTTGCGGAAATAAATGGTGTGGGATCATTACTACATATAATACAATATTGATTCTGAACAGATGACTCGCGGAGATCAATTCAATGTATGCGGCGTAAACATAAGTACAAAAAAGTTGCGCGAGGTCGAGGTTGCGCCATAATATTTTGGTGACCGACTGAGTAAGGTCCAGCGCATACAATACGTGCTCCCCAAAAAAAGCGTTTCTTGGTGCTCTGGGTAACGCGAAGGTTTCACAGATAAATGCTCGAGAACAACTCGTAGTACAAGTACAGAGAGTATTGGAGTGCTGGCGGCCAAAATATTGCGAGTACTGAGAAGGCCCAAATACTGAGAGTAATGAGAGTATGAGCAGTACCGAACCCCGAGAGAACAATCAAGTATGTACCCGCAGTATCGAAACACGAAATACTTGGAGTACAGGTAATATCCGCAGTACAGAACCTCGAGATGCTGAGAGTATTCGCAGGACATATCTAGAAATACTGTCCGTGCTCTACGTACTCGAGTTGTTCCCAGCGAAAGTAACATGCTCCAACTCCCACTCGTGGGACTATCTGGGAGTGTTTTTTGCCGAACAATGTGCCTGAGAATTGTCGACACGGTGCACAGGGGTCGAAGTATACTTCATACTCGAAGTATACTGGGCATATTGGGGGTATGTATCTCGGTACTGCGAGTACTCGCAGAAGCAGTACGTACACTACCAACGGACGGAATACTGCTAGAATACTATTAAAAGTACTCGCAGTACCCACTGTACAGAACCCCGAGGTACTTGAAGCACGACAGGGAGTATCCACTAACAGCAGCAGTAGCGAACCCCGAATTAGAGCGAGCCCAAAAGTATCCGCAGTAGTAACTCAAGTAGTAGTACAGGAGAATCTCAGCAGTATCTTCTCGAACATACTTTTTGCTTTAATCCCAACTATTGGGAGTAGCCGGAAATGTTGAAGTATGAACGCACGCCCCACGTAAGCGCGCCCAACCTCTTTGCCTGGGGGTGATAAAAACACAACTCTTCTATTATATCATACTTTCAGAAAAGCAAGATGGATGTACAGGTACAAAAAAAGTCAAAATTGAAGAAAAACAAAACGCGTGGATGGTGCCAGTCGAACCTCGGAAACGAAAAAATTATCAAGCGCAGTACGACATCTCGACGCTAGATAGAGCAGCAGTGCTCGCACAACTGGCACGTTGTGTTTTTTACGCAACCTGAAACAACATTGCAGGATCTCCTACAGTAGAGTAGCTTGTGCAAGTACGACTGCGTGTACAGCAGTGCGTACTGCTGCTGCTGCTGTAAAATGTCATGTCCGATGATGTGATATGATACGACAGCAGAAGATGCGCATACTGCGACAAAGGAACGTGCTGATCCCCTTTCGGCTGGCTCTAGAATCTATCGGTCAGCAGTGTAGGACACACAGCAGTCATTAACTGTAAGTATGTTTTGCTCAAATGCTGCTGTACACGACGATTGTCCGAGTACGAACGGTTTGTTGTACTCGACTCGACGAACATACATATCGATTCAGGGATGATCGGTGCCGAGCAAAAACAAATTGCCGGTCACACACTGCGGATGGTACGTGCATACATAGGCCAATGCCGATGACAACAACAACGAACACTAGTATTAATAGTACTGAGTGTATACAGTGCGGATTGCGCATAGTACGCAGCCAGCTGCTGCTGTTGGCGCACTGTGCTGAGCTGCTGCTGTTGGCGCACTGTGCTGAGCACAGCTGGATGGAGTAGTGGCATTGTTGGATCACACACAGCAATACGCAGAAGATGTGAGAGGTGATATGTGGTGGTGTGGTGGTGGCGTCGTCAAGTGATCGATCGAAATCTCCGATAAATCGACTTTGATAGCCGCAGTACGATCATCCATACGCGCAACGTGTGCCCACTGCTGCTGCTGCCGGACAGCAGGGTTGTGGTGCAGTAGGAAGCTGGAGGTAATCATGCTCTGTGCACTGTTGCTATTGTTGTCTGGGCGGTGGTATATGCTCCGTGCAACAACAGATAAAAATGTACAGGGATTTACGTCAGCTTGGGGGAAAACGTATGGAAAAAAATCTGGCAGGCGGAGGAAAGCGGACGGCAGGCTCCGACAAAACACAACCAGCCACAGCAGTACTGCGCATATGGGTGTGCCGCACACGATCGGCGTGTGGGCGGCAGCGTTCGAACGATGGGATATGTGCATGTCTGAGCATGTTGTCTGTTGTGTACCTGGTATATGCCTGAGCTGTGTGTCCACAGCTCATGAGAGCCTAGGGGAGAAAACAGACAACATTTACCGATACGTGCGTACAAAATGAGGCCTCTCCTACTGAAACCAGGGAGGTCGTCTTATCCACTCCCACCGGAAAAAAAAACTTTGAGCGCCCGCCATGCGCTCCAGAGTGCACGGATGGCGCCGAGACCTCACCAACGTGTCCGGCCGGGCTTCATGTGTCCGAGTACTTACTGTTTCGCCGAAAAGTTGGCAAAAGTGCGAAAAATTAACAAACATACGTATACAAATACTGGAAGAGTCGACAAATGTGGCCCAGCGCACCTGGCCATTCAATCAGAACCAGAGACAACAAAGATATTGCTCGTAGTCGTCCTGTTGAGGGGAATGACTATCATATTTACGGAAGAAGTCCCGGGATACTACGATCGTACTAGAGTAGGATTCGCTGTAAAAACAGTCACCTTGAAAGCTGTCGGCAAAAGCAGCTAGTAGCGACAGCAACATGCCGCAGCAGTAGCACAGCAAAGCAGCGGCAGCAACAATCACAGGTAACTGTTTCAGACCATACCTGGTACAGCATGAAGAGCATTGTATTTACAGCGAAAACAGCAGGAATACTGCTGTACCCGGTGCCTGACGTCCGTACTTGTACATACAAATAATTCTGTACGTGAACGCAAGGACCGTGTAGCTACTATTAATACTAGACAGAGGACTGAAACGAAGTAATATTGCCGGGCAGAGTAGAACAAAACAAAACATTCCGAGACACGTATCGAAAGGGTCACTCGAGAACAAGAAAGAAGCGAAATGCAAGATACGCGAGACACGAACGAGCAGTCCTGAGTCCATAGACGGTCAAGCATTGACGATATGACTCGAGCATCCGTCCGGGCTGTGGGTGAGACATTCTGACGACTGCATAGCTGCAAAGGTCCTGTAGACTACGCAGCTAGAAGCTACGTCAGAGAACACGCGTCCGTGAGGGCTGGGCCCTGCACCTATCGCAGCAGGACGAGGCTCCCTCTCTGGCGCACGTTTACACGCTATGGTTATATATTCTTTTGGTTTTTGTTCTCGAAATTGACGGTTCTGTTTAATGCATTTGTTTGTACTTTACAGCAGTACCATTCATACAACATGTACCCAACGAAGGCAAAGTCGAGGTCGTACTCTTGGCATTGATCGGGGTTGCCGACGGTAAGACGACGACTGCCGCGAAGCCGAGGTAGAGAGGCACCCGCAGCGCGACCTAGTGCCGGTATTCATGGTCGACTGTTGTGTGTGTGGTGGTGATAGGCTCAACACAAAACGCTGGGGGCCTGGCTTGTGGCTGTATCGATATGCACACAAAACAATGCGTTGCTGGCTCGCTGACGAAGAGTGCTGGTTATTTCCTGTTCTTAATAAATTGCCTGGAATGTTTGCTTGCTGGCAATGTGCGGCTCTTTGTTTCCCGTGTCCGTTAATTGCTCAAAGAACGAGCTGGTCGTGCATATCTATATATCCCCCGTCAGCTACTCGTCGTGGCGAGGAGCTAGGGGGAAGAAAGGCACAAAGAAAGCAAACCACCCTTGAGGAGCTAGCGAAACGCTCCGCTAGCCCAGCGAAAGGCCCACGTAGCGACGGTCCAGCCACTACGAGTTCCTAGTTATTTATATAGATACTTTGGGGTGATGCGTCTTCTCTCTCGAAGGAGTAGGTGGGCCACCGTCGCGCCAGGCAAGCGCAAGTCGCAAAGACGCCGAACCCTCCGAATGGCATGAACACACAGCGCAGTGTCGTAGTAACGGGGACAAGAGATCGGACATTTATTCAGTCTCCCGTTTGAATATCAGCCTCCCGTTTGAATAGTTCGGCTGTAACTGACTGCAATCTCCAACACTCCCTGACTGTGGCAGATGCAGCGTTCGGTGCACCAAGAGCTTTCTAAGAACATAGTAAATAGACCGAATACTCCGATATAACATCACGCACCAGGCCAATACAAGCCGCGATGGCCGCGCATTCTCCTCATGACTTGAACAATCAGCGTAGAGAAAAAACAGCAGCGGGTTCATCACTGTCCGAACCTTTCCTGCGTTCAATATCCCGGCCGTGGAGTATTCACCCGCGATTGTGACATATCAGGTACGCGGTGTCGATAACTCGCTGGCGCAAATTATACTGCCTGAGAACCCAGTTATTAGATGCCACCGCAATAAACCACCAACGCCCATGTTCCGGCAGCCCAAAAAAGGAGCGCGAAGCCAGATTGCGCGACGCCCTGCTAGAAGCGGGCTGCGTCTTAACGAATATCGCAAAGTCCTCCGCAATTAGAGTCCGCATGTGTTGCATTGGATTATCTACACGTAATTTTGCAATTTCCAAATTATGTGGTCTCAAAACCCAGTCTACTCCAACGCAGATCGGGATACATTACATTTTGAGACCGGATTATATCGCCGCGCACAGAGCACCAGTGAAGTCTGTTGCCAGGTGCTGGCCGATGCCGCGAGCATCCGCTATCGACTGCCGCCGTCAAAGGGTCTTCATCCAATACCTTATAATTGGTACTGGCACGAAATACACGGTTGTCTTCAGCAAATAGCGAGATCAAAGACGAAGTCGTCCAGTACTTTTGGGAAAGTACTGAGAAAAGTGTCGAGGTCTGACTTCGTTGTTGAACATGGACCGATGGACTCGGCCCGATGCACTGGTTTTGGTTCGCTGGGTTTGCGTGGTAAGTCGTTTGATCGGTTAAACGATTCGTGTGGTCTATCGAAGTTTCAACTGCCTTGATCGGAAAACACTGATGTGCCGAACAGAGCTATCCGGCATAATCGTAACGACCGAAATCGAGAAAAACGGGGGACAACTTAAAAAGGTACCAGATATTGAGCAAGCCGTCGAAGAATTGTACAGAACATATTCCAAGACGAACCTCCTCACGCAGCTACTATCGTAGTCTTAACAAGTTAAGAGGTGCACCTTCTGTAGGTTGTCTCCACATGCAACAGTAGCCAGGTACCCCGCGCACGTGCACAAGACGAAATAGGCAGGAGCGACACACGATAGCAATGCGCGTTGCTGGCGTTCACGCATCATCTTCGAGAAGATGCCAGAGTTTAACCCATATTACACCTTCAGAGACAACAACAAACGATATTAAAAACAAACACCAGCAGCCGAAACTAAACGGACACCACTCCACGCCTCCTCACCTCTGCAAGACGTCGATGATTCCCACGTAGAACACAACCCCACGTTCTTGCCCAGGATAAACGCCGACCTGCAGTACGAGTCGAAACGAGTAAAATCAGGAGGGGGGGGGATTGGGATATTCACCAAAGTCTGGGTTGACGGCTGGCACGGGGATTCTAAGAGTCCGTGCGCGATGCAGACGACAAGGGTGCCGCCCGTATCAAGTACTAACCTTCCACTACTCGCTGGATAACTGATAAAATACTCCATTGCAGGCAGTTTCCATGCATGGACCACGGCAGTACCATCCGGAACGTTTTGCGCGGCTGCGTCCCTAGGGTCATGATCTAGGGCATACATATACAACCACGTGCCTCACCGAACTTTCAGGCTTGGGGTCGACAAATATCACGTGTTACGTACTAACTATGTTACTACGTGAGGCACTTGAATATTTTACTCCTTGAGGCACTAAAAAGCACACGACCCGGAAGGCTACTCAACACGAACTGGCCTTGTTACTTTAGTAGCAGCCTGGAAGGACGATATTGAGCCCTTGGCTCCAGTTCATTTAGTGTACCACGTTATTCGTCGCATCAACCACCGCCAACGAATATAAAAAACAAACGACCGTGGGCATTCCACAATATTGCAATGACGGGCCAGAGACAGGCCCGACTAAGGTGGAAAAAACGAACCGGGTTCGAACCGCTACACGAAAACTTGATAAATAAGTGTGGACAGGGGTTTCCTCTCGCTCTCCGGGGCGAAAAACAAAAACAAAAAATGCAATGACCCAATGCGACAGTTACCAGAAGACAAGCGGAACGGCACCTGCGACCTCCGCCCACCCTTCCGAGCGCCCCCCGACAAGAATTCCAAGACGAAGTAGCCCGACGCCCATATAGGTTTGACCACAATCGACAGGATTGCCAACGGGACTGCCAAGGCCGGCAGTTTCGACCGACCAGGACGGTGTACGCCCACCTTCGGCGGGCCAAAAACGTAAATATCACATTCACGTCGGGGAGAGGCGAGGAGAGAGGGGGGGGGGGGAGGGGGAGGGGGAGGGGGGGGGGGCGGGGGGCGGGGGGGGGTAAGGGTGATGACAAGATTGTTTTGAATAGTTTTCCAGTGATCACACCAATTCTCCGACAATTCTCAGCACGGGTACAGTATACGAGATACAAGTGGGGCTGAATTCTTCTCCAGAACATGTGGCAGACCATTCGAAACGACCTGGAAGCTGAAAATCAGTTTACTCGACGCTGGAGATGACCCTGATCTTGAAAGTTGACGAGAACCTCCCCGCACACAGGACAATAAACAAAGTCAAGAGTAGTATATTGCTTCGACAGTACAGGAGGGGAGAAACCTATCGATATGTGTTATCCCCCACAGTAGCCTATGGAACGTTTTTACCGTTAGGAAAAGTCAGATATATTTGGAATTTTGGCGGAAATAGTGTTTATTTGTCGTGACATTAGACTGGGGAAACTGCCAATCGATGTACATTGCCCACCATTTAGATTGTGGACCGTGCCAATCGATGGCCATTGCCGGCCGCAATAGATAGTGCGAGCTATCCATCAAAATACATGGTGGACTCTTTGGAAAAAAGGGCTGAAAACATATTCGCCGACTCTGAAGCACCAGCGTCTGTCCTTCTTTGCCTCTTTGCCCTGCTACTCGATTGGTGCTGACCTCCTCGCGCTCTCTTTACAAACGTTGGCGGTCGGAAACAATGGTCATCGTAACACACTTGCACCATACAAATACTGTAAACAATAGGTCGAGGCAATAGTCTGTTGTGAAAACACGCCAATAGTCTACCAGGTATTCTGGGTGGCGATGGCTCTTGATGGACACAATTGCGGACCTAATGTTGGCGGCAATAGCTATGAGTATCGGCAAACGGTTTTACTCTATTGTTCAAACAATGTCAATTGCGGTTGCTTCCTCGACATGTATTGTTCAGGACAATAGCCATCTATGCGCTGCCTTGTCACTCCATTTGTATAGCAATGTCAAAAATGTGTCAATTGCCCAAAATGTATTGATGCCGACAAGTAAACGAAGTACATCTATAGATAGCGGGGCCATTCTATTGCGGATAACAATATCAACTGATGAGCACTTTTCGAGACTACAGTAGCGGCAACGTCACATCCCGTTCTACTGTCCAGAGCGTGAGAACATAACACATCATACATTCCATTAGACTATTTCGTTTCTGTTGTCCAGGGTGTAAGCACACCATACATCATCTATCCCAGGATGTTAACCGCCCATTGGCCAAAATATCAAAACTATATTATTGCCCACTGTATTTATTGATCGAAAGCATTGCCAGTCTATTATGGTCGACAATGGCAATTGACATGCGCGTTTTCGGGATCAATGTCGCGGTAATGGTCTATATTGCACCAGACGACGTGGCGCATCATTATATGCGTACATGGTACGAATATTGTTGAAAATCGAACTCACGTTCATTGTACGTACAGAAAACAAATCGGAGTATCATGTGTATAATAATATTTGAAGATGATATGTATCGATACTTTACCCCCCCCCCTTCTTTGCTGTTACATGATACTGCAGAGCGTTTCAACCCCGCCTTGCCGCATGGGAAGAAAGTGTGGGAGACACAACGACGGAAACACTGGGTCTCAAGCGAACTGCTGGCTTTACGTTTCAAACACATATAAACCCAGGCCACTGGGCGATTCCAATTCGACGTGTTGACCCAGGCCAATTTGCCGATTTCAAGTCTACCCGATGGCCAAATCCATGCCAGAGGCCACAAAAAAAAATCTAAAAGGTTGGTGCAGAACGGGGCTTACTCCAGGCATAGAACCGGCATCGCTTCTGGAATATATCAAAATAGTAAACGGGGCCCTATTTGGCCGATTGTTTAATCCTAGAAGAACGGCACGATTTTCTGGGGATGGTTCGTTGGTATCCCCGCGGTCGGGGTTTCCTAGGCGTAGGAGAAATCTATATTCCGGGAATGGTCCGCTTGTGTTTTCCTCGGGGGATGGACCGCTTGTGTCCGCTGGTATCACGGTAACAATAATAGTAGCAAACAGGACTCGTAGTGCTTTGCAGTGTAGCATAAGCTGCGCATGTGTCGCCGGCACACATGCTTCGGCAAGTGACAAAGAGGTTAAGGGGTTGAGAGATTACTTGGGATCGTCGTTGCATTTATTGTCCTGGGTGATAGGGGTATAAAGACAAAGCCGCTGTTGGAAGCCGATGGCGCTCATACTTCGTAGGGATGGGGAGGGGTGCTTGACAGATGCCAACAATACGATTGATTTCAACTTCCATGTTATTGCATACCTAGGTGATCGTGATGACACGCGCATGATGTTGATGTTGCAACTTCGTTTTAGTTGTAAAATCATCTGCATGGTGCGCGGGTCTGCTGCTGCTGCTATATAGATATTTGGTGTATCACGCAGCAGCGTAGCGACGTGTGGGTGCGTGGGGTCTCCCAGCCAGTCGCAGCACCTGTTGCTGGCCTGCCGTTACTACTCCTAGACTGATGTTTTTCGTCTTGAAGTCGATCGTCAACCTATGGGCTATGGTACGTACAGTAGTGATAACAGCGATCTGCAAGTAGTGCCCGGTTTGGCGGAGAAATGAAAAATAATCAGAAGACAGAACGTCGACAACTGCACTTCAAAAAGTCCATAACACAGCGCAGTATTAATGGCGTACGTTGTGGGCTCCAGTGGAGCTGCGTCCGCTGCATTTAGTTCGATCGACATCAAACAAGGAACACCTTCGTGCAACCTGCACGTGGCGGCATCGTGGTTGTATCCGACCCACCCTATCTTCACAGGGTTCATACTACAGCCGGTGGTGGGAGGCGGGCGGCGCTCTACTAGTGGCAAAAACACACAAAACACCAAGCAGCTCAAAACCCAAACGATACAGCGAGCGGGCGTTTGTATGCATGTACCGGTACAGCAGTGCAGGACACGGGAACCCTATTAATACTGTAATAAGAAAACGAGAAATAAAAAAGGCAGGCTGAGATTACGGGAAGCTAATAAATTCGGGGGTGGTTTTACTGGAATTAGTGTAGAACGCGACCATGCTCAACTACTAAATCCAGTCTGATCCAGCTATGCTGTTTATTATTGAGGTGCCCTGTACTCCGTGCTTGTAAAAAAAAGCAACAACGCAGCTTCCAAACACAAAACGAAAAGCGTCCAGCTTTTCTCTGGATCGTGGATATAAATGTTGAAGACCAACCTACATAATTTACATCGCTGCCACCGCTGCCGCAGGCTGACAACTAGGAAACGCTGCTATCGTTGTCTGTGGCCATCTCACTGCTGCTAAACGCAGTCTGGCAGCTCGGAAACGCTGTGTATTTCTTGCCACACACCCCAGGGGGGTAGGCAGCAGGCCGCATTTTATTATCTCTGCAGTCTGTGGAAGGTATGGCCTTGTGTCCTTGGTCCTCGATACCTGGTGTTATGTTCTGTCCGGGCAGACTTGACCACCTGCGTACCTGGATGGATACCATGTTTTAGTTAGAAGTCACTGTTATGTACATACCAGGTACATATGTTCTCGCGGCCTAGCCCCGAGTACACGTCGCGGGTTCCCGCCCCAGCTGCGAGCCTCGAGACCTCCGCGTACGCGGCTCGCCTGGAGGCACAGGCTCCGACTCGCCCCCGGGGAGCCCCACCGGTCAAGCGAGCGAAATCTCGAGTTCCCGCGACATAGTTCTCGCGGATATCTGAAATTTGACTCCGTTTTAGAGTCAGCATATCTTCGCAATGCCGTGCCATCAAGCCTCGACGATATAGGTATATACATCTATTTTGAAGATAGTAGTTGTGGATATAAATTCGTATTATTAGTTGCAGTTCAAATTCTAGAAGATTTAGTGCGACTGGTAGTATATGTTCTTCCTGGGGATGGGTGTTTATTTAGTACCAGGTATACCCGTATGATGAGGAGATACGGCATACGTTTAGTGCGGCACGGTAATATATAATCTTCCGGGGAATTAATGGTTGGTATCCACGGAGTATGAGGGGATACCCTACTAGAGCCAGCACGCTGCTGGCTTCATTTTGCAAAGTAACTCACAGACAGCCCATTGGCCGATTCAAATCCTAGACGGTTTGGTGCAGCAAAAATATTTGATACTCCCGGGGTTGGGGATTGTCAGTATTACCGAAATGTGAAGGGACGAATACCCCCGTCGCCGGGTAGAAAAACCCTCTCATATATATCCCTGGGGTGGGGAAATGTAGTCCGCAAAATACCACACGACAGATATATACATAAATTCGATTTCGCTGGTTTTGAGCCTTTCGTTTTTGGGGGTGTATAAACTTCAAGATATCAACTGCTGGTGGGCCTTTCGTTTTTTCTATAATGGAGAACGCGCGCACGGTTGTCACGCACCTTGCCAAGTTGGGTATCGACCGATCGATTGAACTCACAGCTGACGTGTTTTTTAAAATTCTAGAAAATGCTAAAACGTCACTGAATGTTACCTTCTTGATGTCGGATGGGTTACGTCAGACAGTATTTAGGTTTTTGCAACACAAATCAGGAGGCCTTCTGAGAGGGGAGTAGCACAACTACAGCAGCACAGCAGCAGCAGCAGCAGCAGCAGCAGCAGCAGCAGCGCGACGGTGGAGGTGGCGGCGGCATGCTGATGTTGTTTCGTTCTCAACCTGCATGTTCCTAAAAACTTTTGTTTGCTCTGCTTCGTAATGCTGTGAGATATCTGGTACCAGTATCATTTTACGACCCACGTACCCCTGATCTACGCATACGCACATATTGGACGATATTTTGGCAATTCATTCCTTGTGAACACAGTCAAGTATTGCAGCTACGTGCCGCCGCCATCTGCACCGTCGCGCCGCCGCCTCTGCTGGTGGTGGCGGCGGCGTTGCTGCTGCTCCTGCTCTACTGGTGCTGCTGTGTTGGCCTCTCTTTTGCGTGTCCCTCTAAACTGAAAAATGTTGTGCTCAGCTTATTTGTTCCGTGATGTCGCCCGGGCAGATTTCATGTAATGATTTCTAGATTTTTTAATCACTGACCGTAGACTACTGTAGACCAAAACGTCCGGTATACTTTTATGGCACACACGATACACACTGCTGCGCTCTCACGGTCGCGCCGTCACCTCTGCCGCCGCCGCCGCCGCCGCCACCGACGCTGCTGCTGCTGCTGCTGCTGCTGCTACTGCTGCTGTAATGGTATAACGCTGAAATGCAGCTGTAATGCTGCTGTCGAGCTGCCGTTGTGTTGCCCTCTCTTTTGAGTTTACTGCTGCGTGCCGCCGCGGCCTCCAGGATCGCGCAACCGCAGCTAATGGTGGTGGTTGTGATGCCGCTGCTGTGACTGTACTGCTGCTGTTCTGTTGCTCTCTGTTCTGTCGACCGACCATATCTCATGCGTGCTTTTCTGGATTTGTTGCCAAACTGTTGGACTCGCCGCGGACGGCTGTAGGTCAAAACGTTTGATGTGTTCACACATGCACACGCGCACGATGCTGCTGACTGCATCGTCCGTACCTCAATTGCCAATAAACCGAAATCATCATTTTTAGCTTCATCAACCTAAACTTCATGCACTATCCTACGCTCTCTCCATTAAACAACAGTTACCCCACGTCCGACCTTGTATCATACCTGGTATACCAGTACCTGAGATATTCATACCATTCCACATACCTGGTACCTGGTAAATCACAGCGCACTACCCTATCACGCCATATAATACCACACCTGATATGACCTACTCCACACAGTGCACCTGCTTACATTTTCTTTTTCGGGAAGCACTTGATCACAAGGCCTTGCTGGCCTCTCAGAGCTCCCACCTGGTTTCCGCCTTTTTTGCTTCTTTCATTTCCCTTCTTTCCGACAACCATCTTCTTGACTTTAGCTGGTTTATATCATACAAGGTTCTCCTTCGGGAATTGAGTAACGTAAAAAGGAAGTCGCCAGTAACACACGTATAGCTGTTCTTGGCGGAAACGTGAGCCATGGGTTAGCGTATTGCGCGAAGGAAAGAGTATTCGTCAGCAAGAACTGAGTACTACTTTTTCTTTGGAGCAATACACTAGCAGTTCATGTCGCACGTTTCCGCAACAGCAGCTGACTCGTGGCAACAGCAGTTAAACTCTAACATCACTATTAATAGGCAGCAACTCGGCTGTAGTTATTAATGTACAGGTATACATACGGTTGAGGGCATCATGAAAAAAGTATCTGCATTTGTCATAAAGGTTTTTCCCTACGCATAAATTAATGACTGTCAAAAATAGTATACTCATGGATACAGCAGCAGACTCGTGGCAACAGCAGCACTACGTTACCACCTACTACAACAACTACTACTATGGCTGAAAGTTCATACAACGGTAACAGTTGCATGTACGCGGAACCATGGGTTGGGGCATGACTACTACACTGAGACTTACACCACTACAACTACTACATATGTAGTGGAGGTTGAAGCAGCATGAACAAATATTGCACTACCTGGTACAGTACTACATGCACGCGGTACCATGGGTTGACTACTTTACTGTTACTATACACCATTACCACTACTACACAGACATACTGTCGTACAGGTAGAAACAGCATGCACTCTCCTAAATACTGCACTACTAATACGACTAGTATTTATACTATTAATACTACAAAGGATCCACTTCTGGAGCACGACCAAACGCTCACACCATACAGGACCACACCCTGGACAATAGGTTCGAGGTTAATAGGCAATCGATAGGATCCTATTCCAATACGAGGCCTATCGAAGCTTGTAATAGGTATCGATTGCCGGGCTTGAAAGCCTATTTGGGCCGGCAATACGTAACGATTGGCGCTTTCATAGACATATTGTTTGCCCAATAGTGTGTTGACATCTAATCTCCAAACCTATTGCTGAAACAAATAGGTATCGATATGCATTTCCAGTAAGGTACTGGTCGGTCAATCGGGTGTTGACAATTAGGAACGCCCCCTATTGTCGTGGGCAATATCTATCGGTAGGTATTGGCGCTACCCTATTGATCATGACGATAGGCATCGATAGGTATTGCTCCTATCCTATTGCTGAGGACGATAGGCATCGATAGGTATTAATCCTATCCTTTTGCTCAGGACGATAGGCATCGATAGGTATTGACACTATCCTATTATTTAGAACGATAGGCATCGATTGGGATTTACCGTATCCTATTGTTCATGTCGATAGGTATCAGTAGGTATTGGATCTATCTTATTGTTCGGGACGATAGGTATCGATAGGTATTGATCAGGACGATATGCGCCGATAGGAATTGATGCTTTCCTATTGTTCGAGACGATAGGTATTGACCCTACCCTACTGATCAGGTCGATAGGTATCGATAGGTTTTGACGCTATCCTTTTGTTCAGGACGATAGGTATCGATACGTATTTTCCGCGTTCTATTGCTCATGGCGATAGGTAACGATATGAAGACAGTTCACCATCCCATCGTTCGGTCGATATAGGCATCGATATCCGTATGCCTCTACGCCTATCATGGCTTTTCGGCAGTAGATATCGACGTTTCTGTACTATTCTGCTGTTCTGGGAGATAGGTGGGGTATATAGACCTTTTCACCATCATCGTGTATATAGTGATTTTGACCAAAACTATCAGCAGCAGTCCTTTGCGCCGTTCTACTAGAATTAACCAGTTTCGGTTTTGTGTCTCCCATTCTTTCGTCTTTGTGCCTGCTACTGTTTGGCTCGGGAGCTGAAGTTTTTTTTTTCCCGTCCGAGCTTTGGCTCTTATACACTCAATGATCATATCAATTTGATCTCTTCGCTCGTTTCCCTTTCTCTTCATCCGTTTCATTCTTCTGTTCTGTTCTATTTTTTTCATTTTTTCTTCTGTTGTTCCTTTGGTATTCTCTCCCTGTGTGTTAGGTTGATGGCGTATGTATGTCATCGTTCCTGTGGTACCCGGGACGATGTCACCGCATCGCGTCGTCTAATGCATTATTAAGATGTACATCATCCCTGTGTGGTACAGGGTAGTTTCGTGACGACCACAGAGCTTGTATCTCTCTATTAAAAAAAATGCTGCATGTCGATTAGAGTTGCACCCCGGCCTCAACATTTGGAACCGGGTACCCGACCGGGTGGGGGGCGGTTGATGCGGAACCGGGACCGGGTATCCGGGTCCCGGACGACACGGGTACCCGGGTACCCGGGTTACCATAAACTATTTGCTCCACTTTAAGCGTTTGAGCGGCGGCGGATGAGGCCGACACGGGTATCTGGGTACCCGGGTACCCGAGTACCCGGGTTACCATACACTGTTTGCTCCCCTTTTCGCGTTCGAGCGGCGGCGTGGTAAGGTGAACACGGGTACCCGGTTACCATACACTATTTGCTCCCCTTGTAGAATTGGAGCGGCGGCGTGGTAGGCAAGGCAGATATTAATAGGGGTATTATCTATTCTCGGGTTGAAGTCTGCAGGGGCGAGAGGCGAGAGGCGAGACGCACACCCGCTGGAGTGTAAATCAACGTATACCCCAGTCTTGGGGCCTCCGTCTAGAACAATTGACGGGTACCCGGGATACAAATACCCGCGGTTCCGTGAGTTGGACCGGGACGGTTCCGGTTCCGACGGTTCCGGGTACCCGCCACCGGGTACCCGGTTCTCAGTCAGACGGGGTGCAACTCTAATGTCGATGAGTAAGAAGAGTGTTTTAATGTTCAGAACACACACGCAAGATGATTTCAAACTGCTTTGAATACATTCACACTCTTCCTAGCTATGTGACCAACGCTAAAGTTTTGCCGCGCAACCCATATTTTTTTTCCCCGATAGGGCTTTTCGAGTACCATCCCATTGTTTCCGGCGGCAGGTCAGTGGTCGGTGGGGAATATTTTGCGACAAAAAAGAAAAAAATATGATGAAAAAAGGTTTGAAAAAACTATTGCAGCGGTAGGCATGCCCATCCAATTTGGGACCGTTCCATTGTTTCGGGCGGCAGCTCCGTTGTCGATCGCGTGTTGTCGACAGGACATATTTCGGGGCAAAGAAGAAAATATCGAAAAGGACTAAAACTGCTATCACTGCCGCAGTGGTACTGGTGTCTATAATAATATTATAGTCCTATCACTAAAATTAGTACAAATCAAGTATGCATACGTCCAATAGTGGTGTTTTTCTTCTTTTCCAATTTTTTCCCGCTCGTTCTTTTCAAGTGTCTGCCACATCCCCTGCGCCAGGTGGTACGACAGTTTTTTTTATTGTTTCTATATTTGTCTTCAGTGTTTTTTCTTTCTTCTTTTTTTTTCTTTCGTTTCTCTATTTCATAGAATTGTATGTCATGCCTGTTGTATCCAGTATGATGGCATGGCACTGCTTGTCCACTATACTGCTGTGCTTACTGCATACGTGGCAACGTACTTCTGTAGTATTAATAGTATCTCTGTGGCGTAGCTTTGTGACCACAGAACTTGTATCTCTTTTGGGATTGAAGAATCGGCACGGACACTGGTTGTGCTGGATGTCGACGAGTAGAAAGAACGGTTTAATATGAAGAACACAAACAGAATGCCCAATATCCTACGGCGGTGTCTATCTGTCTAACGGTGTAGATATTCCGACTCTGTCGCAGGGGATCCGTACGTATGTATGTGATCGTTGGAGGATGCAGAGACGGGGGAAACGATTCTGCTGTCGTATAGTAGAGGATTCGTCAAGAGCTCGGAAAAACCATACATAAATGTGTGATCGTTGACCGACAAGCACCAAGAGAGGCGGGAGACATGACGAGGGATCTCCCCTCACAGCAACACTGCTAGACACTGCTCAACTACTCTGCGATGAGTAGTAGTGGTGGTGATGCGCTCGTCGAAGGCAGCGGGTCCGCAGCATTGCCACCAACGCCACCTTCAAGCGAACAGCTTCAAATATCCGATTTCTTGGATGGTGACGACCAACAACAGCAGATGCAGCAGGGAGCACCCCAACCTGACTTGAATGCACAGGTGGCAGGTTTGCTTTTTCCAGATCACGTCCCAGAAGCCGTACGAGAGGCCGTACGGACTTACGCCCCTCCCCCCCGGCTATACATTCGCTGCGATCGGCCTCAAACGCAAGAAACACACTATCACAGCCTTTTATGGCGTGAGGCTGGATTTTATTCCGCCAAGCGGCGAGCGCGCCCCGGCAGGCAATGAGAAAGCAGAAGTGGGCTTGCCTGGCAAGCAACGAGTGTCGATGCTACTGTGAAGAAACGTGCTAAAAGTTCACTCCGACTCAACAAAAGGGGCTACGCAGCACGGATGCGCATAACATCCAGAGTGCCGTGGCAGCAGCGGGCCCCCATACAAAACGAACACTGACTTGGTATTCCTGTAGTATTTTGTACCTCCATCCCGATCTTGTGTTTTTTTCTGTTCTGCTCCCCTGCGAGAAAAAGACGGGGTGATGGTGTGTCATCGTCAAGTACATAAGTGCTGGGGTTGCCTTGCCCAGCATTGCCTAATGGATGGACGCGGTGATCAACAAAGAACGCGCCTGGCCGGGTGTGCTGCATTGTTGAACTATATAACGCAGGAAACGCCAAGCACTGGAGGAGAAGGATGCAGTCCTGGAAAGCCAGGTGTTGATATACAACCCGAGCCGGTACCATCAACTGCAGTTTGTGAAGAGCATTATTGCTCATGCTGCATGCGCGCTCAGCATCGCGGAGCACCCCCGGATGCGGCGCTGTCTGTCGTTGTTGTGCAAGCTCCAGGTGGGTGGCCTTCACAACAGAGCCGTGAGTGTGGGTGTCACTACGTTTTCCAAATACCTCATATACCCTGGATAATACCTTATTAAATAGGCTATTGGACGTCTAATAGGTTGAAAAAATGAGTATCGATACCTATTGTGGGTCATAATCGGTGGCTTTTAGAGTATATCGATAGGTATTGTAAGCCCCAATAAGGTTAGAGTAGTCAGCGCAATAGGCTACTGTGCGACCGATAGGTATCTTGGGCACCAATAGGGTATACAGGTGTTTCCCAATAGGCTATCGATCTAATATCGATCTAACAATACCTTGATATTCCACCCAACCGACACCTATTGCTGCAAGCGATAGTTGTCTGTTGATACCGACCGATACCTATTGTTGCAAGCGATAGGTGTCGATTGATACCGATCGATACCTACTGCTGCAAGCGATAGTGTCTACTGATACCGACCGACACCTATTGCTGCAAGCGATAGGTTTCTGTTGATACAAACCGATACCTCTTGTTGCAAGCGATAGGTTTCTATTGATACAAACCGACACCTATTGTTTGCGATATGTTTGTATTAAATCGATCGACACCTATTGCTGCAAGCGATAGGTTTCCATTAACTTCGACCGATACCTGTTGCTGCAAGCGATAGGTTTCTATTGATAGCGATCGGTGCCTATCGCTGCAAGCGATGGGTGTTTTTTTAACCAGGCCAATAGCTATTGCTTCAAGCGTACCTCTTGCTTCAAGCGATAGGTACACATTGATACGGGCCGATGTCGTTAGCTGTTGCCGCAAGCGATATGTGCTGCAAGCGATATGTGTTTATTGATCCAGGTACGAGTGCAAGCGATACCTGTTACAAACGTTTTAACTAGTACGAGTTGGGATAGACGCATCGCCCCAAAGGTCGTCGGCCACGACTGCCGCACAGTATAGCAATTCCATCGTTACATATTCGGTATCGTACTGGCTGCCATGGACATTGGAAGAGGGTGACATAACCAGCTTGGTTTGGTAAGGCCTAAATCCTTGCGTTAGTACTCAATCATGTCCCGACCAGTCGGAGACCTTTAAAGATCAGTAGGAATAAACCTAAACCTCACTATTTTTTAGTGAGCAAGCCGTTTCCAAGTGGTGCAAGGCATAGTCTGCAAAGGTTTTCGCGTAGTCACTCGAACAGCTGTCATGCCAAAGTGTACCCCCACATTCGAATCTACACTGAATCTATATCACTACAAGGTGGTGAAGTACGAAGTTTAACGTACTAAAGTCAAAATGTCCACACTTTTTCAATACGCTGAACATTTGCGCGCGTGTTGTAGAATCCCTGCCAATTTTTGCTAGGTGCTCTTTCGCTGGGAATGTAGGCTCCGTGGAAAGATGTATTCTAGAGGCACCTTTTCTCGTGATATTTCTTTTGATCGATTAAAGGAGGAAATTTTACGGTATGTTGTTTTAGTCAACAGAGGGTAAATGCATCAGTCAACAGGGAAGATATCAGGAACGCTTTGCACCCACATTTTAAAAGGAAAACGCGGGTAAACCTGTACAATACGAAAAGCCCGCGGAACGAAAGTCAAGGAAAAGTACCAAAAAGTATAGCGATAACACTTCCATAAAAATTGGTGCAAACTCCAGTAATTGCCCCCCAAAACGTGGGTTAGCACACGGGGAACTAAATCCATCCCTGACACAAAGGTATACGATATCAAAAGTTGTTGCGAGAACAAAATATGTCAACGTTTTGAATGGACAACGAGTCGGCAGCGGCTTATAAAACGCGTGTGCCAAAAATCAGAAACCGTCTCGAAAAAGCAGCATGGAGTTTTCCGACTCTTTTGGGTGTGTATTTTGAGCGGTGAACTCAGCCTGTATAAAAAAAACTACCAAATATGTCAACGTTTTGAATGGACAACGGGTCGACAGGGGCTCGTAAAACGCGTGGGCCAAAAATCAGAAACCGTCTCGAAAAAGCAGCATGGAGTTTTCCGATTATGTTGGGTGCATTTTGGGCGGTGAGCTCAGCCTGTATAAAAAAACTACCGGCAGTAGTTTGTAACGGATGCTGTGTTCGTGCACTCGTACCTGGTGTGTGCGTTTTTCCATTTGGTGTTATTGTACCATGTTCTACTGCCTCCTTCCAAGTCTGTAGTTGTTTTATTCACAGCCTATGCCTTTCCTGCCCCCGCCCACTTTCTATTTCCTTGCGTCGCGGTGCAGATCCCCCCAAAACAACGGGAAACAAACGACGCCGACTACTGGCGTCTGTACGAAAAAGAACTTCCGCTGGCGCTTCGAGCAGTTGCGCAGACGGTGTCTGGCTACCCAGCGTCGGCGAGCGTAATGGAGCGGGATTTCAGCACCGCAGATATGTTCATGTCTCGCAAGCGCGGCTCGCTTGACCCCGCTTATTTGGAGATGTCGCTCTTCTTGCGCGCGCAGTATGATTACATACCTCACGACGTCCCGCGGCTGTCCGACGACGACACCAAAAAGGCTATCACGGAGCGATTCAGGGACCAGACAATGCTGGATGATGTGAAGGTGTTGGACTATGTACCTGATGAGGAGTCCGATGGTGACGAAGACGACAGGGATCAAAGCCTCAAGTGGGTGTTGCCGGACCCGGCAAGACCGGAGCCGACGAGCCACGAGGGTGGAGGGGCCGCAGCCGAGATCGGTGGAGGGGCGTCAAGCCGGGAGGATGGAGAGGCCACAGCCCGGAATGGCGGAAGTCCCGTAGATACAAGCGGCTCCACAGAGGACGCGCGTGGACTACTTGTTTAGTCGGGTCTGTGTTTGCAGCTTTCATATGTAATTGCAAGTGGAGCACAACGGTAAAATGTCTTTTTGCACACTTTCGAGCAACGGAGCTCGTCAATGGGAACCATTTGCGAGCGTAAAACGTATGTTGCGGGGGCGGCATGAAAAAACGTGTCGTTGATATTATTTTAGGGTACTTCGACTTCGCCACGGTCGCCGTGACTTTGTGGATTTGGCCGCCTCGCCGCGTGTCCTAAAAGCGGGGGCATTTAGTGTCTTCTGCTGAACGCAAACGGCGACGCAAGTCCTGCGTGGACTAGGCACTCTTGCCTCATGTCCGTCTCTTTGAGTAGTTTACTTGGAGGCAGGTGGTTGACCTTCCTAACCTTCCATGCCTTCATGTCCGCGCATCTACTGTAGTCTGTTGCACTCATTAACTTGAGTCCTTTGGGAGCAACCTCTTTTCGTCTATTATTAGTGATTCGATTGGATTCCTTCTTCTGTCGTAGGTAATACGCTTGAGAACGTGCTAGTAGGTTTTGATCGACAAAACTCGCATTTTAGTCGAGCCCATATGCATCGGTCGACTAGTCGAGCCCATAGGCATCGGTCGACAGTTTTATGTACCATTCAATCGTAAATGGGCATTAATGGACAAAGCATAACAAAATTACAGTAGTCGAAGCAATGGGTATCGATCGACAATTTGGCATATCTATTGGCCAAGTCAAAAGGCAAAGATCGACAAAATATGTCACCTGTTGGTCATGTCAATAGGCATCGAGCGATAAGTGTATGCTCAAATCCATAGGTGCCGATCGACCAAGGGTTATACCTATTAATCAAGTCAATAGGCATCGATCGACTAAGTGGCATAGCTTTCAACCAAATCAATAGGCAGCGACTGACCAAGTGGTATACCTCAAGTACCTATTTGTCACATCCATAGGCATCGATCGACTCAGTGGTATACTCCAATCAATAGGCATCGATCGACCAAGTGGTATACCAGGTACCTATTAACCCGATCAATAGGCATCGATCGACTAAGTGGCATACCTATTAACCAAATCAATAGGCATCGATTGACTAAGTGGTATACCTATTAGTCAAATCAATGGGCATCGATCGACCAAGTGTTAAGCCTATTAGTCAAATCAACAGACATCGATCGACTAAGTGGCATACCTGGTGCCTATTAACCAAATCAATAGGCATCGATCGACTAAGTGACATACCTGGTGCCTATTAACCCAATCTATAGGCATCGATCGACTAAGTGGCATACCTATTAACCCAATCAATAGGCATCGATCGACAGCGTAACACTCTTATTGGACTAAACGATACCTATCAATTGGCAATGTATCAGACATATGGCACGAACAGTAGCCTATTGGGCCGATTAATCAAAACATGTTGGTCAAAGAAATAGGTATCGATAGATGGTTTGAGATACCCATCCCAAGGTCAGTAGCCTATTGCACACATGTTCCAATACCTACTTGTCGAACTAATAGGTATCGATCGACAAGTGCGCATACCTATTGGACACGACAATAAGTATCGATATGTAATACCCACACCTATTGAGACATCAATAGGGCTATTCAATAGGCTATTGTCCAGGGTGTGATACAGACAACCTCATGGTAAACAAAGAGGTCAAATAACCACGCGGTACCATGGGTTGAGGCATGACCACAATACTGTTACTTTACACCACTACCACTATCATACTACGTAGATGCAGTACAGGTAGAAGCAGCATGCATAAACACTACACTACTACTACGGAGGACCATACTAAATAGGACCAATATTGTAAGTAACAATAGGTAAATATATAGGTTTCTGTGTACCATAGGTCCTATTTACTCTGGTCTCCCGTACCTACTACTACTGTCTACTACTAGTGTTACTATTACCTTTCATACAACGGCAACAGTAGCATGCAAGCGGAACCATGGGTTGGTAGCATGACTACTATACTGTTACTATACACCACTACGTACCACTACAGATAGATGTAGTAGAGTTAGAAGCAGCATGCACCCTAGAAAATACTATACTCCGACTACAAATGATTTTGTAAATGTTCAGGCTACGTATTATGTACAGTTGAGAGCATCTGCTGATATTGGCCAGGTGGAACTAGCATGCAAACGGCAACCGCTACGGCGGACACCACAACGACAACGACTATTGCTACTACTATAGTACAGGTACTACTGCTATTGGACAGGCATTAATAGGAGCAACATGCACTCGGTACCATGGGTTGAAGCATGACCAAACACTCATACTACGGCAACAGCATTAGCAGGCACAAACATTACTATTTCTACTACGGATACTGCTACTGCTACTGCTACAACTATTATATACTATTAATACCTTGTATACTTTACTACAGCTATACCTACTTGTCAAAAGCAGCGCCAATAATACAGAAAACCTCATGGTAAACAGGAACGCCAAATGACCGAAAACATCACTATTAACAAGGAGCAGCTTCTCTGTATTAATTCATGTACAGATATACGTACGGTTGGAACATATAAAAAAAGTTATCTGCTTATGTCATGATTTTTTTCAAATGACCGTCCAATACAGTACACGCACGGCAACAGCAGCTGACTCGTGGCAACAGCAGTTGAATTCTAACATCACTACAGTTGTTGTTGTTTGTTTTTGTTCTCACATTAACTCACAATACAATGCAGTCCGTGGTCGCAGGACAGGCTCCAATAACTCTGGAGTGGAAGAAATACCTCAAGTAAAAACAGAGGCAAAAACAAAAAACAAGCATACGCACTCCACCACTGCGGACACCAGGGAAGCAGAAAGGAGACTATTAATAGCAGACAAAAACCTAAAAAAGAAGATGAAGCGAAGCAAAAAAACAAAACAAAACGAAAACAGAAGCAGATAGCAAAACGCAAAAAAAGGCAAAACGGACCATACTAACAAAGACACGAAGAGGTACAAACGGGAATGAAAGAAAAATGAAAAAAAAGAAGAGACAAAAAAGCGATAATCACGGGCGGGGGGGGAAGAAAAGACGAAAGGCAGGCACTGGAGCATACAGACACGCAACGTTGCCCAGATGGCACCATGCTAGTTACTAGGGTCCCAAAGAAGGGAGTGCATCATGACAGTATAAATAGGCAGCAACCCGGCTGTAATTAGCTATGTGCAGGTGTACATACGGTCGAGGACATCATTAAAGAATCATTCGCATTTTTCATGAAAAGTCTCTCCCCACCTAAAAAATAATGACTAGTATACTCATGGTTACAGCAGCAGACTCGTGGCAACAGCAGCACACGTAGTACTACCTACTACTACAACAACTACTACTACTGAAAATTCATACAACGGCAACAGTTGAGGTAGTTTTGTGGCCACGTACGTGCTCGGTATGAGGTGTGTGGTGTATGCCAAAAGGCTAGGTGAAACATATATGACGCCCGACAGACGTGTACTGCTGCTGCGGCTGAGGTTGATCGAAAACCAAAACTGGACAGGTAAGCAGGCGATTTCAAATTGTCAAGATTTCAACGCAGAGGAAATTCTTCGTTTTTGCTGGGTGCACATACAGTAAGGCCTTCGCCTGAGGTACCTATAGACCACAAAAAAGTGACATGATGAATTTGAAGGATTATTCGCAAAACTTTGTCACCCATGATATAATTCTCGCCAGAGAGAGCAAAAACACAAAAACATCTTGAATTTAGACTACCAGAAAGACGAGAGCAGAGCACCAATATATCGTCTTGCGTCACGAATTGGGTCTTCATACTCCGCAGAAAGGCGATAAACCGTATGTTTTAGTAAGGGTAGGGGTAGGATTGTTCATCCATTTCCTGGCGACCTCGGAAATACCTGCACACGTGTATTTTCGCCCATTTTTGTTATTTTACACGTGATACGTGTTGTTTCACAATACGCATAGAAAAAGTGCTCCCATGACATAATAGTCTTGGATTGTGAGCACCTATTGAAAGAAATCGCGCACAGTTTCGTGCTTTTGTGCTCAAACGCCAGCTATTCCAGCATTGGCTCTTTGATACGGGTGGCACCTGATGGGAAATTCTCAGCGAAAAAAAAGTAATTATAAAACAATTCGTACAGCAGTAGAGCGGCACCCGAGAAAAACAACGATTACTTTGCCGCTCGCATGGGTACTACGCTGAGCGAATTGGCGACGATTAGGCGTGCGGAGAAAGCTGCAGAGCGCGGTAAACATCAAGCGCTGGAGCGGGTCCGCCACAGCATAACTTGGGCACGCGACGCTGTCATTGCTCAATGCAATGGGGAGGTCGGAGGTCGAAGGTCGAAGGTCAGCGGAAAAATATGCCGAGGAACAAAAACACTTTCGAATGAGAAGAAGGAGCAGTTGAGACGCGAAGCTACGGCAAAAGGGTGGGTGAGCAAGAGCGCAGGGTTCACGCGGAAGCGGAAACGCTTGCAGCCCAACCGGCGCTGGAAGTTGAGGCGGAGCAGAGGCGGGCGCAAGATACACGAGTGGCAAGCCTGGAGGGGGAGATTGCTCGCTTGTCGTTGGTTACGGATAGGTGGAGGAGTAAAGCGACAGCCTCGTTTAGGTCATGTTTGAGGGTGACGAAGAGGGACTAATAATGGCTCAGCACGCAGAGCAGCCCGGCATGCTTCTCCAAGAACGGCTTGGGTTGCAGAAAATGCAGCATGGACTGATGCCACCCGGACGGGGAGGCACTATTGGGACGACGCCTCACCCATCTCGCGCTTCTGCTGCTGCTACTGTTCTGTGCCGACTCTCTTTGATCAACAGCCTACATACCTGGTACATACCTATATTATGTAAGAATAATATACCAGGTACATTTATACTCGTATTGTATTCTATATGGATCATTTCATTGTTAAAATAGTACTCGTACTCTATTTACTATATATGTATTCGCTTTATATCAACTTTCCTTGTCACTTGCTGCAGGCAGGTGGCTTCTGGGCTCTTCGTTTTGGTTCTTGAAACGATGAAAGTTTTGGACCTGTGCGGTACTTCAGCTTGATTGCGATTGGATACAAATGTGAAATTCCGTTTGTACTCACAACGGCCAGGGACTCAAAAATAGCCCAAAGATGGACCTCAGGCGCAGGCCGAACAGTAGCTCGTCGAATCATACGGGTCCTGAAAAATTATTACAATTAGGATCGCAGCCAGGCAGGCTGGCCGTGTGGGCCGCGCCCGAGACAGGGAGTAGTACATCGGGGCGTGAGGCAGTTGGGCCAGGCTCTGTGGCTCTTGCCCGGTGCGATAAGCTGCTGCTGAGAGCGCGCGACTGGGCAACTAGCTAGGTATGACGCCAATACCTGGAACAAAATTCTCCCAGGTAAACGGACGGAGGGAGGCAGTTTTGTGGTCACGAACGTGCTTGGTGTTAGGTGTACACCATCCGTCAAAGGGGTTGGTGCAACAGGTATGACAGCCGGCAGATGTGTACGGCTGCTGCTGTATGCTGTTGCTGCTGCTGCTACTGCTGCCTATTCTGGTAAGGTTGAAACAAAATACAGTAGAGGGAGCTGAAAAAAATGTCCGAGGGTGGCTGGCTATTTAATTACCAAACAAAAAGTAAATAAAAACAAAATTTGTACAATCTTGTGGGGTTTTCCATGTCACCCACTGGGCTCGGCGAGGCAGAAAGCAATCCCTTGTTAAATAGAGTCAGCCCAGCGACGTTAAATGCCCCCAGCACCGCCACGGAGCTCGGTCGGGATCCAGATATGCGTCGTCATGTACCCACGGCCCCCTTGCTCCCCGTCGCCGAAAGTGCGAGAAAGAACCCTCTGCCGCCGGAGAGCAGCATGCCAAGAAATATAATTCGAAGTATATGTGTTTTCCCCATAGACATACTATTAACAGTAGTACAACCGCCGCCACGCCAGAGGGGCCAGTATACGGCGACGGCTCGTACATAACTCGGCCACCCACCCACCCACCCACTCGCCCGTCCAGGAGAGCTGACAGAAACAAAAACTACTGAAAAGTCCACGGGCCTCACCCACGGCCAGCAACCCAACCACCCATATACCCACCTGCACACCCACACCCACTCACCCACCCACCATGTACTATTAATACAGCAGTGCAGCAGTGCGTACAGATGCGTTGGCTCGTACCGAGTTGGTTCCTGTATGGTACTGGGATCTGCACTATTACCGACCTACCCACCCGCACCCACCCACCAACAATACCAACCCATCCACGCACCCACCCACCCATCAACCTACCCACCACGTACCACAGCAGCAGTACGTAGCAGTACATGGGTTAGTTCATACCGTTTGTTCCTGTATGGTACTGGGAATTCCATTTTTTATGATCCTCTGCCATGCCAGGGGTCACGCAAATCGTATTTCATACTGAATTTAGTGTAGGAGCGGCTATTTCCCTCACTTTCGACTGCTTTTGGATTCTGACTCAAGTTTTGGGATCCATTTTTACTTTTTTTAGTTTTTTTCCGACACATTTCGTGTTTCATCTTCAAACAAGTGTTGGCGAAGTTTCTATCTTGCGTAAGTCTGGGAGGCTATCTCGCCGAATTTTGGCTGTTTTTCAATGCTGACGCGAGTTTGGAAATTTACCATATATCTTTTTTCACTTTTTGTCGGCTTTTTCAGACTTTTTTCATTTGTACCTGGTATCCAACTAGAAAAGGGTGTGGGCCGAATTTTGATCTTGAATTCAGATAGGGAACGCCTCTCTTGCTCTCTTGCTCAGTTTTGACTGTTTTTCGGTTCTGACTTGAGTTTTGGGAATCAACTATTTTACCATTTTATTTTTTTATGATATTCTACCGAGTGTAGCATACCAGGTATATCTGTATTTTAATCATTCAATGAATGTGTTACTTTATCTAGGATTTAGTGTGTGTTCATATTTAATTATTTACGGGACAATCTAGCTTGAACTTGGTATGCGTATTTGCTGGAATTTAGAGTGGGAGAGACCCCGGGAGGGAAACGCCCCCGGGAATGTTGGGAAATTCCTGCGTTCCTGCGGATCCGCCGCCTTAGCGGGGGCACAGCATCCGTACACGAGGCAATTCTTGTTGCGACATATGCTGGAAAATCCGGAAAATTCTTCCAAGTAGCACCAATCAAAAACGAGTTTTGTGGGAGTTTTGCTGGGACAAACGTCAGTGATTGCCAGCACGGTCGCGCCGCCTTTGTCAGACGAGACGAGATGTGGCGCGCGCGAGGTAGGTAGAGCCCGCGATTGCAGCTCGCAAGCAATCTGCGCGGAGGACGGCCAACACCATGCTGGTGTGGCGGTGTCTTCCCTAAGTTTGTGCCTTGTTGTGTGCCTCAGGGCCTGTGCTCTGTCCCTGTGAGAGGGCAAAAAGTCGGGGCCTGCGCAGCCTGCAGTCTCTTTACGTACCCTCATTGGCCCAGAGGCGAGAGGCACAGGTTTTCAGTGCGACCCACAGCAACACCAGCAACAGTACCTTCATGTCCGTGGATCCGAGCTCGGGCCCTTGCCTGCAGCAGCGAACAAAACCTGTCCTTGCGGTGGCAGGACGCATTCCCCTTAAAAAAACAAAACAGCATCAGTACTGCAGAAATAATACCACCTTGTCCAGAAATGTAAGAGGTTTTAAATACTCATAAAACGCCCAAACATTCCTTACATTTCCGGACAGAGTGTTAAGCAGCAGTACCACTCCGTCCGGAATGTAAGAAAATGTCGATGTTGATACCGAAATGGTCCTTCCATTTTCGGGCAGAGTGGTATCGTCTACATATATACGTGAACAACTCTTACGCAAACTCTGAAACCAAGTTAAAGAAACTCTCCCCTGGGAAAACATCTCAGCAATATAATGCCTTGAAAAATGTTCCTCAAGTATAGGATCGGAGCCATCCGGGGGACCGAGCGACTCATCCCTGGGAGGGCGCCTCTCCATGTCCCAGTCGGCCACCGGCGCCCGTTTTTTTGCCGGGGTAACCGAGGCTCGGGAGTGCGGTCGCGGGCGGTCCGGTGGCGCACCGTAGAGCCCGTTCCCTCCAGGGCATATTGAAACCGGCATAATCGTGAAAATACAATGAGGTATCATCACCATCACCACATACAGTACCGGCATTCAACTATGCAAGAGCGGGGTCGGTGTAGCGGACAACAAAAAATTACCGAAAAACAAACCGGGCCACCAACCACAGGCACGACAGCACTCACCCACGTGCCACTCGACCCACCAACCACCCACCCACCAACCCATCGACACACTCACCAACCCACCCACTCATCCACCCACCCACCACACACGCACTGAAAAAAAATGCAAAAACATAAAAACACGCTCCTGCCCTTCAGAGTCGAGCGCTTCAACAAAATACTGTTGTACGACACCATGAAGTCATACTCAAAACACACAATGCCCAGAAATAAAACGAAAAAAGGGTAAAACCCTAAAACCCATATAGTTACTCACCCGACCCATCCAAACAAAAGTAACGTAAAGGAGGTGGGGTTGGAATCCAGGCTTCTGCCTCCCGCAGCCGAGGGCCCACCCGCGGAGCCAAACAAAAACACAACGATTATTTGCTCACCGCCGGGAGCGCAACTTTCCAGGCCCCTCGCTGGCCGAGGCGCGTGGCGGTGCCTTTTCGCCGGGGCCACCGAGGGCTGATGTGTAGGGAGGGCGTGGCTCTGTCGTGTGTACGTGGGGGGTCAGGTGGTGCTCGGGAGCAGTCGGTGTCGAACACTATATTGAGCAGAATCAGCCTGAAGATCCAACGCCACATCATCATCACTACATAGCAGCCTTAAATGATGAAAATAAAAAAAACGATGACAACGGGGACGAAATCTTAGATTTTGTTTTCTTCTCGTTTTTACACCGTTTCAGCGGTTATATCTCGCGGGGAACTTGAAGGAAACTTTCAGGGGTATTTCATTATTGTTACGAAAGCTTCCCAATGCAGTTGGTAGTTCATTTAGGGTCTGGCTTCGAAGGTTTCACGAGAGAGCAAAAATTCGAGAACATTCCAAAGATTGGCCGAAATCCGGAATGTTCTCGAAATCTCGCTCTCTCGTGAAATCTTCGAACTAGACCCTGTACGATGCACCGTGTGAATAAACCGTACAAAAACCGCGGTTTCGTACGGTTCCCAAGATTTTTCTTGGAGCACTAACGAAACCGCTGTTTCACTACTACGATGTTTCTCTACTGCTTTCCTACGGTGCACCGTATGAATAAACCGTACAAAACCGCGATTCGTACGGATTCTGGCGCATTCGTTCGGGGCACTAACGCACTAACCAAACCGCTACGTACAGGGAGCGAATGAATAAACCGTAAAAACCCGCGGGTTCGTGTGCGGTTCTTGTGCCAGATAAATTTTGTTTACTTTCTACGCAAAGTCAAGAGCAACAGCAGAAACATCCATACAAAATCAGATTCAATAAACACTAACAAGGTAATATAGGTTGCAAAATAGCTCCGAAAAAAAAAACGAGCCGAAGTTGCACGATGCGTCCCGTCACAATATACCGGTAGTAGTGCATACTTCCAGATTGTCTAGCGATGTGACGCTACACATTGCACATTTGTCATACTTACATGGTACATTCATTTGCGACACACGCCAGTATTTAGCTCTATACTTGACCAGGTACAATACAGAGTACCAGGTACCACTGAAGAGTTATCTCCTTGTGAATGACCCAATCAGCCGTCATAGAGATCGCTACCCCCCCCTCTTTACGCCCATGCATTAGTGTATACGAACCCTTCTACTGATTTATGTACCCGAAATATTACATGTTACGTAAGACCCTGTTCGTTCAGAAGAGCAGTCAACAACCATTGATTTCACGTGTCGGCAGTACGTGATTTCGGTGCTTTCACTTTGCCCTCAGATTGAGTACGTCTGATGATCCCCACACGGGTGTCCTTGACCTCGGGAAGGAGATGCGGGTTCAGCTTCAAAAACATCATATTCTCAAGGTTTTCAGAGCCCATCCTCCGCCAAGGGTTATTGTACGTGAGAGCCAGTAATATTCCAAGTGTGAAATAATAATCAACGCTTAACCCGAATGTAATGGTGTCGATACTCTCAAAAACACTGTTAGGTGTGGGCGTGAGGTCCGTATCGACCAGAAATCGGTGGCATGGCGAGTATTATGATGTTTTTCCCGAACGTATCAACCAACTGGACGATTGTCAGCAATTCCGAGCTGATAGGCGCTCCAAAATAACTTGAATATAGTATACCGGAAGGTCAGCATGCATCGCTTTTAGCTCCTCGTACGTCACGAATTGGCTGTCCATAGTGTGCCCAGACGTATAAACGCATATGTTATAATCAAATTCAGCAACCGGAATGCTTTTCCGTTTGATGTTGATCTCAAAAACAGCGATAGGTGTGATTTTAAGCGTATTTCGGTACAATGTACCCGGCTGTAGAGCGCATCGACTGATACTAGGAATCGAGGCTACAGAAACCTAGTTCGCGGTATGCCGCACACGGATAAACAAAAATCACTCCAATCATACTCTTGAGTAAAGAGTACCACCCCGTCAAAAAAGAGAAGTTTTCTATATACATGGTACTTCATACAACGGGACACACCACACGACACAAGAAAAAAAATAAGAAGGAAGTACAGGGGGGTACTGAAAACAAAAAACGTGGAGTTCTTCGCCCGCACGGGGAAAACTATTGGAGAAGCGGGGAGAGACAAGCGCGCCGAGAACATAGCGAAGCGCCGCGACTATCGTGCGTTGGAGAGACGCCATGACGGTGCAGCCCGTGCACGCGACGAGGCTGTGGGCAAATATGCTACTGCGACCGGTCGTGTTCGAAACATCCGATCGGCTCATGTTGTACCATACAGAACCCAGCAAGCATACGAGGTGTTGTCGGCTATTCATCCCAAGAACCCGAACCGAGGGGGCGATTGTAGAATACGTTCTCCATCCCCACGTTGTCGGCAAGGTGGAGGACATGCAAGAAGCACCCAATGCGGAATGCATATATGCTTTCTTCCGCCAGAACGGCAACGGACCACGCTGCGTCGCCACCTTCCATCTCCCCTCTAGCTGCTGCGCTGCCTGTTGCTGCTGCTGATCCTACTTTTTTATATCCCATACAAGGGGTTTCCCCTATTTCCCAATAATTGATCTCCTGAAATGCTTCTCAGGCTTTTAGGGTTTGAAAAAAAATGATGACGGCTGCTGTCAATCTTCTTCGCTGTTGTTGAGCGAAAAAAATGAAATTCATCTCTACGCACTACGGTCAAAGGACACCGATATTGCTGGTACCGGCTATAAACGAGACCTCACGCGCACCGCTAACTGTAATATCAACCCAGTTAGCGGGAACAATTTTGACACGAAGAAAGCCGTTATGAACCGTACGAAACCGTGACCTTATAGCACCGGTCCGCGGTCTATGCAACCGCGGGTTTTCTATGGTTTCAAGTCAGCCGCACCGTTTAATAGCCGATATAACGGTTTTTGGCATCGTACCTTGATGCACACGGTGCGGTGCGGTTTTGATGGCATTCCTACGGTGCGGTTCGGTGCGGTTCGGTGCGGTTTAAAAAATCGGAAATCTCACGGTGCGGTTCCGTGCGGTTTTCAGATTTTAAAAATCCTACGGTGCGGTTCGGTGCTGTGATACATCCTACGATGAGGTTCGGTGCGGCTTGCAAAAATCGTAAATCCTACAGTGCGGTTCGGTGCGATGTTCAGCTGTTGGGAACCCTACCGTGCGGTTAGCATATATTTCTTGTCCTACAATGCGGTTCAGTGCGGTTTTCCGACGTCGTCAAACCTACGGTACGCTGTGGTACGGTTCGGGTTTCAAGAGCGCAAGACTCCTACGGTGCGGTGCAATGCAAAAAACAAACCAGACGCATTTGTTTTGTCGAAACTAAACAAAACAGTTCCTCGTTGCCAAGGGCTCAAACAAGACATGCGCAAAATTTCACGGTCCGACTCGAACAAAGGGCGTGGTATTTTGGCTGAGAAGGAAGTTTCCACGTATCTTGCTCAGTTTTGACTGCTTTTCGATTCTGGCTCGAAATTTCGAAGTCCATGTTTACTAACTTTCTGCTTTTTTCAACTGTTTCATCTTGAAATGAATGGGGGATTGTTTGTCTTGGATTCGCTTTTGGGGGATCGTACGAGGGTTTCCGATAGGAAAAACCGCACCGTAAAGAACCATGCAGTTGTGGTCCAAAAAAAAAATAAACACAAAAACAGGCTTCAAGTTGTGGCCTAATTTATCGATTAGTATTGTATTGTAGAGCAGGGCAAAGCTTGCCCTGCTGTTCCCTAGGTGTTACCATTTACTACAAGGTTGGACGGAGGCATGGAAATTCTCTCGCGACATAAAGTATACCTGGTATATTTGCTAGGTAGAATTTAGCTTGATTGAAGATGCTGCTGTTCGTTGCAGCTATGTATGTATTGTTCTTTGCGTGGGTTTTCAGAATAAGTGATAGCAGGAGATACCACGCATACAGTAGACGCTGACCACCCGACACCGAACCCTAACCCTATCCCGAACGCTATGGGGTGACTTTTGCTTTGACGCAAAATAGGTACCGTGAGTTGTAGGTAAGGAGAAGTCAGTAGTATCGCTGTTGTCTTGTTTCGGCCCGTGTAGAAGGGTAGGTTGTCTGTCGTCCTTTGGTGTTGTAGGCCGCTGTAGTCGTGGACCGTTTAACTCTTCTGTCGCACGGTCGGCCATTTGTTTTCTTGAAAGTAGTTACTGTTTCCGTCCAGTCTTCTTCCTGGGGATGTTTATGAGCGACGGACGACGGAACTTTTCCTTCATGCCGCATATTGTCGGACGGGAAATTGCTGGCCTCATTATGGACACTATGCACACTTAATTGCTGTATTTTCCCACCTATTATTGTCTCAACACAAAACACCACTACACGTACACGAATTCTACATACATCGACGCGTGCGTGAGCACTTTCTCTATCTGTTTTATTGTTTCAACAGAATACAGCACTACACGTACAACACCCGACACAAAACATACGAACATACAAATGCGTGTGCACGTAAAATCCATTTACACGTAGAGCAGTAGGATCAATATGGATAGTAGCAGTCACGAAGTTTACCCCCAATTTTTCGTTTTTTCCGTCGTTTCTATTCGTTATTAGCGATTATCTCGCTCAGGTTGAATTATTTTCCATTTGTTTTGTGAGTTTTGGTCGATCCAATTTTTGATTTTTTCGCCTGCTTTTTTTTCGTATTCGTATATTTTTCGCATTTTTTCCGATTCTTAACGTTATTCCGGAGAGTCTCGTCGTGATTTTGTGATTGTTCGTATGCGAGCACGCAGTACGCACGTATAGTCCGGAATTATAGAAAGGGGCGCACGAAAAGCACCGCTTGCACGTTCGTTTTCGAAGTACTTCACGACGTTCCCCCCATGTTTCCGACTTTTTCATCGTTTTTCGCGATTATCTCGCTCAGCTCTGATATTATTTTCCATTTCTATTCGGAGTTTTGGTCGGTCAATTATTTTGATTATTTTTCGCTTTTTCTTCCTTTTCGTTTTTTGTGCCGATTATAAACGTTTTTCCTCGGTTTCGTCCGTTCTCTTGGTATTCATGTCATTTGTGAGGTACTTGTTCAGGAATATGAGCTACGCTTGACTATTCGTATGAGTTGTAGAATGGGACGTTAAAGCACCGCTTGCGTCTTCGTTTTCGAAAACTTTACGATGTTTGAACCCCATTTTTGCGATTTTTTCATCGTTTTTATCCGTTTTTATCCGTTTTTCGCGAATATCTCGCTCAATTTTCATTATTTGCCATTTTTTTTCGAATTCAGGTCGATCAATTTTTTCGATTTTTTCGGCTTTTTCTTTCGTTTTTTTTTATTTTGCCAATTCTTAACGTTTTCCCTCGGTTTCGTCCTTTTTGGGGCATTTTTCTCATTCGTGAGGTATTTGTTGATAAATAGGAGCTACGCTTGACAATTCGTACCTGGTATGTTCGTATGAATACGAGTACCAGAGGGCGCTTGTATTCATGACCGCGGTTTTCATACACAATTGTAAGCGGGAAGAAAAATAATCCCCCTCCCCTTGCATGCAATCATTTTCTGCCTGATTGGAACACCTTGCACCGGTCACCGGTCAAGAACGAAAAAAAACGAACTGCAGAGCGTCTCTCTTAGCCTCGAACACCGCCCGCTCGTCTCGCGACCACCTCACCACCGATTGGGTCCGTGCAAAGCTTTTATCCCTCTCTGCCACAGTGAGTCCCGTCGCCGGCCTCGCGTGAAGCCCGGTGCTCACCGTGGCCCTTGTTCGCCAGCTCGACAAAGTTGGTGCTCAGACTGCATCACTCTCTCTTTCAGCCTTAGTTTGGTCGCGAAAATAAGCACCGCTTGAATATTATTTTGCATGTCGAAACGACCCTTATATCTCGTACAAGGTACAAGCGGAGGCCAGACAGAGCCCATTCGTGCTTCCCGCGTGTCTCGAGGCACACGCGACGCCTAGCCACGAAAACGGCGACCGCGCTCCTTGCAACCCCCCCTCTACCCGCCAGCACCCGCTGACACCCGCGACGGCGCCGGGCTCGCCCACGGCGCCGTGCTCTGAGTACACGCACGTGCACGAAACAATCTATTACGAGGGGGCATAGTAAAATGTTATTACCCTCGATGAAATGCATTCGAGCGCTGTTCTCAGTTTGCTTGTCTTTTTTTTGTGGCGTCGCAGTTGGAGTTGGTGCGAGTGTGGAGAGAGATCAGTCGGCACCGGCACAGACGGCACCCCAGCAGGCCGGGTTTGGCTCTCAGACTGAACATCTGCTTTATTTCCTTGGAAAACCAAGAACAAAAGGCTCGCGCTTCACGCGCGCGCGCCTCATTGTGAAATACGTTTACCATATTACAGGACGGAGCGGTATGCCAGTACAGCAGTACGATAGCGCGGCAGGAGCAGGACGCCCCACCCCCCAACAGGCATCAATAGGTTGTGGTTTGCCTTGTCCATGCGGCGGTGATATATACGGGAAAGCACGTCTGTTTGCCGATATATGTATACTTCGCATCGCAGAATGTCTCCCCTCGCCTCTAAGAAAAGCCCACACGGCTCGACAGTTTGAACGTGACAGGCGCACCAGGACACTGAAAAATGTTTGAAATACTCCCTGTAAATGTTGCAGCAGATCTTGACGAACCAGCACATGAGTACGCGTACGTGTTTATTGGTGAGTCTCACTATCGTACATGTTATTGGCCTCGTCTGCTCTTGATATTTGAAAAACGCAGTATGCACACACCTGTAAGATTGCAGAGGGTGGTCCAAGAGCGCAGGAGGTGATGTTCGTGATTTCTGCAGACAGGCTAGCGAGTGGCGCAGATCCTACAGCTCTATGTTTCTTAAATCGGGGGGACGAAACAATTATACGAGGGTAACAAGGTGATCGACAGAGACGACCATACATGTCTGTACTACACAGAGGATCGGAAAGTAAAAGCGAACTACTTTTCGTCTTGAAGTTGATGCGAATAAGACATTTTCGTGCTGCTAGACTACTAAAAAGCAGTGAGGGCGCACCAGACTCTTTTACAGCCTACTCTTATCAATATTATTGTACTGGAAGAGTGGGAAAGACGAAAGTGACAGATCTACTAGATTGTCATTCCCATTGGTGACACACAGCAGCAGCAGCAGCAGTGGTCTGCGGCGGGGTTTCTTGAGATGTACGTGTAGCGCTTGCACGCACGACGGTTACAAAGTAAGCCACACTTACTATACTCGTGGTCGTACTATAATAAATAATACTGGTACCAAGTAATAGACACATTTAAGACTACGAATTGAATACCAGGTATGTACTTTTTATTTGGGTAATATTGTACCACGAGGTATTATTAGAGAAAAAAGCATCGATCGATGTTACACGATGCCAAAGTACGACCAGCGTAGAATATAATTTTCCCCAAAATAAGTAAATGGGCCAGCAACATTTCCGACCAAGCACGTACAGCCGTATACTCGTAATATGATTTGGTATACGATCCAAACCCCCAACCCAAGCACAACCCTCTTCTCGGTGTAGTATGAACTCGCAGCTGTCACCCTTCAACAGCAGCAATGTCGGCAGCGTGGAGGGGCACCCCGATTAAGCACGCGTGACTCAACCGGCAGCCTCTCGTATTATTAATAGCAGCAAATAAGCGAATTACTTTTTTTCGTCTTGAGGTTGATGCGAATTAGACTTTAGTTAGCCAGTGAAAAACAGGTGGGGGGTTGTTTACACCTCATTCGACAGAGTGACATGTTTTTTCAACTGCCGGAGTATTTACGAGTACCGAAACATATGACGAGGATCGCAAGACATAAACATAGGCGAAGTAAAAGTAATTCACTGCTGCGGTCCCCGTACCGCCGCTGTTTTCGGCTGCAGGCGGCGCAATTTGTTTTTTCTTGTCGCAAAGTGTCAACACGCTGCTGGTAAAGATCAGCTCATGCGACGATAGACGCTCGATCTCGACATAAACTCAGCCCACGGCCAACCCGCTTCGTGGCGGGCAGGGCCTACTAGTACAGATGACGGGCTCCAAGAAATCAGGTGGATCGATGCTCTAGGGGGCAAGAGCTTGCCGGCAGCGTCCTACGGTATCCTCCAAAACCTGAAAAAAAGGCCATTCTTCGCCATTCGTGACGGATACGGTTTTTTTTTCATCCATCTCCCCTAATTACATCTATTTCCAGTATAATTTCATTTAAACCAACTCTCAGTACTACTACAACTACGGCTACTACAACAACTACTACTACTGCTTCTATTACAACAACTATTAATACTACTCTTAATACTACAGCGGCCAATAGTTTTTTACCAACGCCTGATCAGAGTCCGCCACATGTCACCAGCCATTGTGTGTTGTTGTTGCTCGGATTTACTGGGCGCGCACAGACGTGACCAAACGCCGAGACCAACTCTCCTGTTGCTGCGGTCTGGTGCCGCGAAGAGACGCGCTGGGTGCGCTGCACTGCGCGTAGGACCCAAGCGTCCGAGCCAACACTGACTGCCTTTCTTTGGTCTGGCGGCGGAGAGACGTGCCGAGTCAACTCGTCTTGGTATTGAGTACTTCACAATATGACTGACTGCTGCTGCTGCTGCTGCTGCTGCTGGTGCTGCTGTGCCGCTGCTGCTGTAGTCTACGAGTACGTATCCACGGAGAGGTGCGCGCCGCGTGCGCTTCTCTCGGTACCCAAACCCACGCCAGCCGACTGTAGTAGTGGCCATGGAGACATGCGCCGCCCATTGACCGCGCGTCGGGCGCGAAGCAACAACGCTATTATACAGTTGTGTCACCATCCAACTCATCGATCGTTCTGCTGCTGCTCGTTGTCGTGGGGAACATCTTGGGTTCAGAGAGCTTGCTCTTCCTCTGTACCTACCTGGTGTGATATCATAATATGTTGGTACATGGTATGATGGTAACCGACAGCACTCGTACTATTAATAGTGAAAAGTAAGCGAATTACTTTTTTTCGTCTTGGAGTTGATGCGAATTAGACTTTAGTTGGCCAGTAAAAAACATGTGGTGGGTTGTTCACACATCATTCGACAGAGTGACATGTTTTTTCAACTGCCGGAGTATTTACGAGTACCGAAACATATGACGAGGATCGCACGACCTAAATATAGGCGAAGTAAAAAGCAATTCACTGCTGCTGTCCCCGTACAGCCGCGGTTTTCGGCTGCAGGCGGCGCAATTTGTTTTTTCTCGTCGTAAAGTGTCAACACGCTGCAGGTAAAGATCAGCTCATGCGACGATTTGCGCTTGATCTCGACATAAACTCAACCCACGGCCAACCCGCCTCGTGTCGGGCAAGGGCAGCTAGTATAGATGATGGGCTCCAAGAAATCAGGTGGAGTATTGCTCTAGGGGGCAAGAGCTTGCCGGCGGCGTCCTACGGTATCCTCCAAAACCTAAAAAAGGCCATTCTTCGCCATTCAAGACGGATACGGTTTTTTTCATCTATCTCCGCCAATAACCTCTATTTCCAGTATAATTTCATTTAAATCAGCTCTTGTACTGCATTACTACTACAACTACTGCTACTACAAATACTACTGCTACTATTACAACAACTACTACTCTTAATACTACAGCGGCCAAAAGTTTTTTATCATACGCCTGATCAGAGCCCGCCACACGTCACCAGCCATTGTGTTTTGTTGTTGCTCGGATTTACCGGGGGGCGCACAGACGCGACCAAACGCCGAGACCAACTCTCCTGTTGTGGTCTGATGCCGCGAAGAGACGCGCTGGGTGCGCTGCACTGCGCGTAGGACCCAAGCGTCCGAGCCAACACTGGCTGCCTTTCTTTGGTTTGGCGGCGGAGAGACGTGCCGAGTCAACTCGTCTTGGTATTTAGTACTTCACAATATGACTGACTGCTGCTGCTGCTGGTGTTGCTGCTGTGCCGCTGCGGCTGTAGTCTACGAGTACGTATCCACGGAGAGGTGCGCGCCCCGTGCGCTTCTCTTGGTACCCAAACCCGCGCCAGCGGACTCTTGTAGTGGCCATGGAGAGATGCGCCCCCGCTGACCGCGCGTCGGGCTCGAAGCAACGACGCTATTATACAGTTGTGTCACCATCCAACTCATCGATCGTTCTGCTGCTGCTCGTTGTCGTGGGGAACATCTTGGACTCAGATAGCTTGTCTTCTTGTGTACTTACCTGGTGTGATATCATAATATGTTGGTACATGGTATGATGGTACTACGCGGCTTGCCATAGACTATATGGAACAAACACGGTATGGGATATGGGATATGTTGGTGGTATGGTATAAGGGAATATGTGAAAACCACCGTATGTGGTATGGTATGTGTTGACGGCATGGGACGGGAAAACACAGTATATGGTATAGTACGTTTGCGGTATGGTACCATGGTACGATGTCGTGGATGTTATATGGCTAAATTTGCCGGTTGGTATGGTATGTTTCAGTATATAAGGTCCGTTAGGGTCGAATAGGTCGTACGAATATCATCTGTAACGAGCTTATATATCGGCCATTTGAAAATGTTCGAAAATATAAGCCTTGCGGACAGACAGACAGACAGATTCGCATTTACCAAAACAGAGACTCAGTTCTACAAACTGAGAATAAAACCTACGGCACAGACAAAAACCTGCATGTTTCGCTATTTTTACTTACAATATTTGGTCCTATTTAATATGGTCCCCCGTCATAAAATGTGTTCAGAAATATGAGCCACGCTTGACTCGTACTTGGTATGTTCGTATGAATACGAGTACAATTCACGAACGAGGTTGTCGTTCGTAATTATACCGGGACATTGCTTTTTCAACAGAAAACGGTATCCCTTGACATAAAACGTCATATGACTGGGCCCTGATTTCCTGGTTTGGATTTTTTGTACCGTAAACTGGCAAAAACTCACTGGGGTACCGTTTCTTTGTTATTTTGTCCGTTTGGGGCGAAATTAATTTCGCTTCAAGATACCCTAGGTAAACCTAGGGAATTGACACATTTTCGACACTGCTGCTTTGCTGCTGTTGCTGTGGTCTGTTTGTAACAACGCCGACGGGGACCCCAACGAAAGAACGGGCACCGATGACGAATTTGGCGCCCGGGGACGGCTCGCTCCGTCCTCTCCCCTGGAGCGGGGGCGGATCCCCCCGACACTGGATTGTAATAAACCAATCCGCACGAATTGCAAGACAATGCTTCCACACTATTTTCAAGTAAACAATTCCACATTAGTTCCGAGACAATTTTTCTAAACTAAAATCAAAATAAGTTTTCTAAAAAAGTCGAACAAAAGTAAAAAAAGGATCATCAAAACTCCACTCAGAATCGGAAAACACTCAAAACTGAGCGAGGTTGCTGCTTTGACGCTAATGGGTCGTTTTTAACGACGCCAATTTAGCAATAAACTTGCTAAACTTCCATAATATGGATGGAAACTTCTACTTGCCAAAATAGCAAAAAACTTGCCAAGATTTTTTTTATTTATTACACTTCCTGTTCGTTGGGAAATTTATGGAAAGAGAAATATGCTATTTTATTTGCTACTTCAGCCCAGTAACGCAAACGCAAAGTGTAGCAAACCGCAGCAGACGTAGCACTCTCACACTCTTTTCGCGGAGCGGCATAGTCGTGGCAGACCCGCCAAGTGCAGCGGACGGCACAAATGCTAGAGGTTCAGCGACTAGTCAGCGCTCTAGTAGTCAGGAAGACGGTATGCGTGGTCGACGACAAGAGTGGGAGCGTTTCATGGAGGCAAGGATGTTCGTTTATAAAGGATAGACCACTGAGCTACTCGCTGACTAAGTAGCTCAGTGGTCTATCCTTTATAAAACGAACAAAAGAAGTCCGGGGTTCGAGTCCCGCCAGACGTCGTATTTCCGCTTTTTCTGCCGTGGGTAGAAAAAGGGAAATCAGGTGGAGAGAACCACGATAAAAGAACACTCGACCAGAGAGTCGGAAGTGGAGTGAACCACTTGAGTAAAAGAACTCGCGACTAGGGAGGGGACAATATGAAGGAAAAACCAGGCGCTGATTAGAGGCTTGATCAACCCCGGAGGATGTTGTCGGCGGGAGGCCGTATCGAGCCCAAAGGTACTTCTTTTGTTCGTTTATAAAGGATAGACCACTGAGCTACTAAGTCAGCAAAGGATAGACCACTGACTGAGTAGCTCAGTGGCCTATCCTTTATAAACGAGCAAAAGAAGTCCGGGGTTCGAGTCCCGCCAGACGTCGTATTTCCGCTTTTTCTGCCGTGGGTAGAAAAAGGGAAATCAGGTGGAGAGAACCACGATAAACGAACACTCGACCAGAGAGTCGGAAGTGGAGTGAACCACTTGAGTAAAAGAACTCACGTGAGCTACTAAGTCAGCGCTGACTAAGTAGCTCAGTGGCCTATCCTTTATAAACGAGCAAAAGAAGTCCGGGGTTCGAGTTCCGCCAGACGTCGTATTTCCGCTTTTTCTGCCGTGGGTAAAAAAAGGGAAATCAGGTGGAGAGAACCACGATAAAAGAACACTCGACCAGAGAGTCGGAAGTGGAGTGAACCACTTGAGTAAAAGAACTCACGTCCAGGGAGGGGGGCAATATGAAGGAAAAACCAGGCGCTGATTAGGGGCTTGATCAACCCCGGAGGATGTTATCGGCGGGAGGCCGTATCGAGCCCAAAGGTACTTCTTTTGTTCGTTTATAAAGGATGGACCACTGAGCTACTCAGTCAGCAAAGGATAGACCACTGACTGAGTAGCTCAGTGGTCTATCCTTTATAAACGAACAAAAGAAGTACCTTTGGGCTCGATACGGCCTCCCGCCGATAACATCCTCCGGGGTTGATCAAGCCCCTAATCAGCGCCACTGACTGAGTAGCTCAGTGGTCTATCCTTTATAAACGAACAAAAGAAGTATCTTTGGGCTCGATACGGCCTCCCGCCGAGAACGTCCTCCGGGGTTGATCTAGCCCCTAATCAGCGCCTGGTTTTTCCTTCATATTGCCCCCCTCCCTGGACGTGAGTTCTTTTACTCAAGTGGTTCACTGCACTTCCGACTCTCTGGTCGAGTGTTCTTTTATCGTGGTTCTCTCCACCTGATTTCCCTTTTTCTACCCACGGCAGAAAAAGCGGAAATACGACGTCTGGCGGGACTCGAACCCCGGACTTCTTTTGCTCGTTTACAAAGGATAGACCACTGAGCTACTCAGTCAGCGCTGACTGAGTAGCTCAGTGGTCTATCCTTTATAAACGAACAAAGGATTCAGGAGGAAAAGGTAGAACAAGATGTGGATGATGAACGCAGTCCCGAGGAGGAGCAGGAGGAACGCGAGGAAGAGGAAGCGCGGGAAGGACGAGACGAGCAGCTTCTTCCCGAAAACCGGGCGCGGCAGGACCACGACGATGCCATCTCCGCGTTCCTGGCTTTCGTTTTGACGGAGGGCGCGGTCAAGTCCCGACGTCGAGTGCGAGCTACGAAACGATCCCGCCTCGACAGGGCGCCGCACGCGTCGCACGCCGTGAGTACGAAGGCCTTTCGCAGGACATACCGCATGGAGGAGCGTTCTTTCCACAAGCTCGTGAACATCCTTCGTCCTGCTCTCAAGCGAGATCCTAAGTTTGCCAGGGAGTGCGTGTGATGGAGAGGTTGGTTGTCCACAGCAATACACCCGATCATTGATTCCAGCATTCTATTGTAATGCGTGTGTACTCGTACGAGTATAAATATACCCAACTCTGGTCGGTAATATAAAGAACGTGTCGGCAATAAACGAACCTTGTATTTACGCCAAGAGTAGTAGTCTACCCGCGTACTCGTAGCTTTTTTTTTACGCCTTTTTATTTTTTTCAACATTGAATACTCGTACGAGTACTCGTATACTCGTACGAGTACTCGTACGAGTATGTGAAGGATCTGTATGTACACTACAAATCCAACCCATGAAAAACTGTTTGTACTACTCTAACACGAGTACTCGTACTTGCATACTCGTACATATCATATGTAAAACATACCAGTATACACGAGTGCGACAACACGAGCATGTGCACGATGAGTACACCAGGTAAACCACGGCAGTAGTACAGGACACCCCTATTTAAACGTATCAAACCTGGTATACTGCAGTACTTTGCAGAATCACGTGGTATATTGCCCGTGCGTCGTATCTGGTCCAGGCTGGTTTTGATGTTTGAAAATGGGTGCGTCCTACTGTAAATTCAGTACAAATACTCCTGAAATTATAATTTTCCTGCAAATATCAGCGTTCCGTTATCTATTGTTCGTTTCAGTAGTATCAATAGGCGTGCTGTACTACAGGTGTAAAAAAAAATTGCGTAAAGGCATCGGTATCCTCGAAGTGGTGTACACTACTCGTCATAATAGAAAAACAGCAGCAGTAGCAGTAGCATCAGCACCAGTACAGCATTGGCAAACAGGATTGCTATGTAGAGGACACCTAACAATCAACAGGAGAATATGCGAAAGGCGGGCGTCATTTTCTCTAAAGCTTAAAAAACATTGCAGCTAGCAATCCGCTAGGAAGAAAAGGCCCCCTGTGGCGAAGGGGGGTAAAATGCTGCGAGCCCCAGGTCGTCGCGGCTACAGCAGTAACACTTCGACACGGTTTCAATCTCTATCGGCTTGATTTAAAGGTGGTTGAAAGCCAGACTAAAAAGGTCGATGCAAGTAAGGAAAAGGCTCCGCAAAAGGAAGAAGGTTGGAGTCCAGAACCCAATCCAGCCTGGGTCCAGAGTCCTAGTTGCCACGAACGACTCTCTCTCTCTCTCTCTCTCTCTCCCACTTCCAGCCCCCTGGTCCTCTCTTATTATATACGTCCCACTCCGCCCTCTGTTTCCTTGCCCCACGAAAGAGTTGCGAACCGCCTCAGGGGTTATCTCGGTGGTGATTCGCTTGGCAATCGCGCTGCGTCTCTGCGCCGGCGCATCATGCTTGGACCTGCAAACGGTGTATGGTGTTTCCACGACAGCACTCTACGCCTGTCTTCACGACGTCGTAGACGCCATCATCAGCAAGCAGTCCGAGGTTGGGCCCATGGGGTTTCGCACAACGCCGGCGTAGCTCGAGAACCTGCTCACTCATACATGTTTTGGACAAAGTAGTTGTGATATGTACACTAAAAAAAATATTCAAGTAGGGCAGTGGCATACGAAAGTACCCCGAACTATAAGTTTTTACCCCGGGACACACTGTTTTTGCACGGTGTAACCCACGGGTGCCCCCGGTTCCAGGTACGATGCACGCTTAACCGCATCGTAGGAAACAACCGTCGAGCAGATAAGCGCACCCACCGCACCATACCGTGATACAAAGAGCTCGCACCGCACGGCACCCCCCGTTATGATTTTGAAACTGTTGTAACCGCACCGCACCGTGCGATTCCTCCCTAAAGCACACTATTAGCAAACCGCACTGCGTGATTTGTTTCAGTAGGAAAACCGAACGGCGGTGCGGTTTAACACCATGGAAAGCCTTGCTTAAACCTCCTTATTCACTGCAAGCGCGGGCGAAGTACTCCTTGCATGCACGGCGCGCTGAGTGAAAATAGAAAAACTGCATTGATGAATGATCCACTCCTAACGCCCCACACAACACCAGGCGAAAAGCGACGGAGATGCAATTGCCGGGTGTATTGGTTGCCTCGATGGGCTTCACGTCGAGACCGAAGCACCTTCTCTACATCATGTGTTGAACGTCATCCGGTATTACTCTGGATCCAAGAGTGACAGGCTATAGCTACGGCGAAGTACAGGTTCCTGTGCATGTCGTGCATTGCCCCAGCCTCGAGTAAAGACTGGACGCCCTTCTTGAGCTCTGGCCTGTCGACCACTGTCGGGAAGTTGCCACACGGGTACTGTCTCCTAGGAGATGCCGCGTACCCTCTCAGCAATCAGCTGTTGACGCCTTACCCTGGCAGAGACCTGTCGCCAGACTACGATTCCTTCAATTTTCACTTGAGCCAGCTTCCTGTCAAGGTAGAGCAGTCGTTCGGTATCCTCGTGTCGAGGTGGGGCATTCTCTGTTGACTTCTCAGGGTTGCTTTCAAACGCCGCCCCAAGCTCATCTAAGCGTTGTTCCACCTACACAACTTTTGCATCGACGAGGGATCGCCCGCGATAAGCGGTAAGCGCCGGCCACAAACGTCAGGGGGGGTTCTACCACCCTCGTTCACAACCCCCACCGACGCGCGCCCTAGACGCAGAGGCGAAGTAGACCTGCGCAGGGGAATCATGCTTAGCCTTGAGAGAGTTCAGCAGAAACGGCCTAAGCGCAATGCCGCCCGTAACACGCCGCGGTAGATGCTGACGACAGCACGCATAGTCGATGCTGGCCTAGTGAGTTTATTATTTCGTAAAATATGGCTGCCGCGCATGCTTCTGAAGACGGGGTTCGTCAGTTCTGCCGTTTGTGTTTGTCGGAGAGGGGGGGGGGGGGGGGCTATACCATTGTCTGGTTCTCTGTCGTTGCCGGCCGTCTGGTTGGTAATCCTTGCCGGCGGTCAGGTTGTCGCGCCCGACGTTTTGTTTTAGTCTCTTTAGCGTAACCGGCGCTGCCGTGAATCCTTTTCAGTCGTGGACCCGGATGCTAATTGGGTACGACGGGGGCGTGTCGTAAACAGTATTGGGCACCGCGCAATTGACTGCGTTTTTTAAATCCACGTGGCACACACCGACCTCTGATTGAATCGGAAGCGCACCCGACTTTGGTGGGGTGAACGTTGTATTTTATTGTATTTCTTTTTTAAGGAGAACTTTGGACCTGTTCCACAAGTTGCAAAGCATCGTCCATTGTATACTCACAGAGCAGTTGATAGAAGTGGAGACAACACAAAGTGTTTCTTCGGTGTAGGAGTTCGTCATTCTTTTTATTTTTGTGTTGTGCCACGGTGGTTCCAGTGAATTTTACAATTGTTCTCGGGACCGTTTGTAGTGTTAAAAAGGGCCGTTTTGAAGGACACGGTGTAAATAACTGGCAACACAAATTACTTTGAACTGGGACGAAACTTGAGCGTACTCTTCTCTTCGCACACGAGAGAAGAAGCCTCCAATCAAAACGCGCGCTTGTTTGCGTGATTTCATGAATGGAAGTGCTTTCTATTTTTTCTGTTGTCTTGCTACCCGAGCAAAGTTTGCGCCAGGTGCATCATCAACGAATCGTTTATGCAGCAGTGGCGTGCGACCGTAACGGACAATTTCCGTTTTGTCTACACTCGATTTGGACTGCCAAGCACCTTTCTGCACGCTTGTGTTGCACCTGTCGTGGGTTCGCGAGCCGAGTTCATTTCATTGGCGCTCATTATTGGTTGACGAGCAACCTCCGTAGATGTTTACCATTTTCAATTATGAAGTTTCCACCCACATCCAATGCTGGCTTGCCGAACCACTCCACCCACGGCTATTTGTCCGTGCTTTTTAGTGAAAACGATCGTAAGAAAAGCATTCGCCAAAAAAGCGCGCAGTGCCGTGAGCAGAATCGACCAGTTTGTATGGCAGTAGCCTGCGACCGCCGGGAATCACATATATAATGGCTCTTGGATTCTTCGAGCTGCATGCAGTGCTGACCGACGAATTTTTGTACAAAGGAACATGCTTGCAAGCCACAATTTGGTACAAAGAAATGGACACAAAGAAAGCTGCCGCGATCTGTATGCATCGCGACGCCTCAGCGAAACAATGGTTGCCTATCTTGGTGACACGCCTAAAAACAAGTTTATTAGAGGCGTCACCACAAACTCGCCGCGACCGTTATCGAGCATTAGAGTTGACGGCAATACCGTTTCGCCGCAGTAAAAACAAAGATTTAGTACCTGGCAAAACAAAAGTTACAACCCTAGAGGGAGGACATCAGTAGTAGCGTGCAGCCCCAGGGACAAGTTGGTTGTCGAGATTCGAACAAAATAATATAATAAACTAAACACGACGTAAAGTGGCCTCGACGAGAATTGAAGAGCGTGTGCTGCGGCGCCCTGTCAAGGCTGAAGAAGACGTGTTCCCGATCTTCACACAAAAATAAAACCCCTTTAGTAGGACCACGAAAAACTCACAGCGACTAGCATCGAAAACAGTTTGTAGTAGTAGAGTGCGGCAGCAGCGAAAAAGTGGCTGTCGAGCTTGGTATACAAGAACCAAGCCAAAAAGAGGCACCACGAAAGACTCGCCGCGGCTAGCTTCGAACAGCATGTACGGCAGTACAGTGTGAGCATCGAACAGTGATCACGGAAATAGTGCTGTCGCGTGGGCTCCAGCGAAAGACCGGTTGTCGAGCTTGACGAAAAACAAAAAGAAAGCAAAGACCATCACGAAACATCCGCCACGACGAGCATCGAACATCACGTACGGAAATACAGTGATCCTCGTACAGTGTTTCCGCCAGAAGCGTGCGGCCGCAGCGAACAGTTTCTTGTCGAAGTTAATTGAACAACATACAAAACGAAAAAAAGCACAACATAACAATCGGCGCCAGCAGCACCGAACAGCAATGTATACGGTAGTAGCGCGCGACAGCAGCGAATCCTTTGTCGTGGCGCTTGAATAAAAAACAATCCAAAAATGGTGCATTTCGGTAAGCCTGGTGAATACCAGGTATATATTATTGATTGGCGGGGAGTTACAGCGTAGCTAAAACGACAAAGAGGCAACACCACGCTCCGTCCTCCTCGGTGTTCCGTCGTCGGTCCATCCACACAGCGGCAACATGCGCTTCGTCTCCGGTTGGACAAACTGCGACGACGTGCCACCAGCCTGCAGCGACCCGTACGCCAACACTCAAACCGTGATGAACCCTGTGATAATGTACGTTTTAAACACATGATAAATATCATATGATATCGTCCAAACAACTAATGTCCAGCAAAGACGACAATATCGCGAGAGAAAAAAACAAAACAGACAGCTAACCCCTTTCGAACCTCTTCAGAAGTCCATACCTACATTTCCACAACGTATGGTGTGTTGGACGATATCATATCAAATCAAAACGTCTTTGACACGCGCTGAGGTTTCATGTCCTCACGCGTCGGCAGCGGACCAGTGAGCGTGGCGACAACGTAGGGGGTGAAAACGAAATCCGCCTATTAACACGCCAATGCTGACGTGCTGCGAAGATAAATCTACCTTGCATTCAAAACAGGGGGTCTAGGGTAAAACAGGCAAGCAACCCTTTCCCAGCTCCCCAAGTCAACAACGTACAAGAAACAATGTCGACAGTACCGTACAAAGCCATGTCATCCAACTACTCAAGCCCCAATACTAACATACTGATACGACAAAACGCAATCCACCTACTAGACCCCAATACTATTAATAACATACTGCAGACCTGCTAAGCCCCTACACCAACATACTGCGAATACTAACGCCCCAATACTAACACACTGTAGAGACAAAACGCTGTCCACCTATAAATATACTAACATACGTAATAGGCAAAAATACTGGTACCGAACTACAAAAGGCTAGTCGACATGTAAAAACCGTTCTCTTCGCCCTCACGACTCCACAATGCGCCAGTGACGACGACCATACCGACCATACCGTACAAAAAAGCGTCATCCACCCAATACAACCGCCAATACTAACATACCTGGTACCGCTCAAGATAGATGAACCGTAGAGCAAAAACAAGTAGCCCGTCTAACGCAAGCTAAGGTAGAGGCGCACCTAGTTTTTCTCAGGCTCCTCAATTGAGGGCCCCCCTACCTTACCCAGACCAGACTTGAGAGAAATAGTGCACATAACTCGTTAAACCAAAAAAGAAAAACTGTTGTGAAACACAAACGGGATTCAGACGGTATTGGGTTTAGGCGCCCGTCGGTCAAAAAGTATTTCAACCAACAAGCGCCGTCTCTAAAAAACACGCGTCGTCTAGAGGCAACCGTTCTACACGTCCCCACGCCCTAACGATGTACGCGTTACCTCAACACTAAGTATAAATTCTACAGACAACCGTCTTACACGAACCCCCCATCCTACACAAACCCCCCAACGGATACCTAGACGTTAAGGAACTTCAAAATAAAACATCCAACTATCATTCCCCAGTACCATATGCCAAGACAAAAATCTAGCGTACGACGAAAACAATTGCCTTCAATCGTGTGGAATCATTAGATAGTCATCACGACGACACCAACGACTGCAATCCCACCAATTAAAAAAAAACATACTTAGATACTTGAAGGCACCTTCTTAGAAAGGGCCCCTTCGAAAGGGCATCTTCTTCAACTAAATATGTAGCCCAACGCCGGAGGGTAACCTGCTACAGCGCCGCGCTAAAGCATCTATCTTCAAAAGGGCCGGTGTTCACAGCGAACAAGTCCTACGGCCCAAACAATCCAGTTTCTGCCCGCCTCACCGAAATGTGCTTCATCAAGTTTCGTTCTAACTGCGTGATGAAACCCTCATCGGGGTCCTCCGCCTATTTCTCTTCAAGAAGCTTCTGGCGTGTAATGGTATATAGCTGTTCGTGCTTGGCTAATACCTCTGCCGACTTGCTTGCGACCTCTCTTCACTTGCTTGCAGCGCGAGAGCGATCGAAGTCTAGAGCTGCCTGGGCTCGATCCTTTGCGAACATCTCTCCCACCTCTGTCCTATGCGCCGACCCCCCGCCGGCTGACCCCCCATCGGCCGACCCGGAAGCTAACTGTGACCGTATCATGGGCAAGTACGCCTCCAGTATCGATTTCGCGGCCTGTTTCCGTCGGGTATCAGAGCGCTTCGTCCTGGAAACCTGGCCAAGTTTCGACGCGAAGGACTTGCCAGTTCCACCTTCCTCGTCGTCGTCGTCACTGTCGTCCTCTCCGTTCCCACCATCATATTCCGACGGTCCGCCTGCGCCCAGGCCAGCTTCCCCTCTCAAAGCCTCCGGAATAAGCGTCTGCGTGAACCCCAGTAGGTCGGGGTGAGTATCACAGACCTCTTGCATGTAGAGGGCGTCGGTATCTCCTGAGATAACAAGGGCGGTGGGGTGGGGTGGGGTGGAGGGGGGAGGACAGGGGAGGGGGCGGCAGCGAGGCAAAGGGGTTGGGGGAGGCCAGCGCAACTATTGCCCACACCACGTGAAATATATGATAAGTCAATAATGGTGTCCGTGACACCACCGTACGCGCGGGACGGCTTGCGAAGTTTCGGCTACGTTAGCCCACGTACACTGTCGCTAGGTTGAGCCTCCGCCATTTTTAATTATTTATTTTGGGGGGTGGGGTCGGCTTTTCACCAACAACAAAAATAATCTAGCCTTTTTACTGAATTCTCAGAAAAAAATCAGCCCTTTCGGCAAAGGCCGGCGGAGGCTCAGTCTAAACTGTCGCGCGTATAATCAACAACCCGGTATAGGTAGGTCTGAGTGTGAAAGTTAGGACACACCAAGAGCCCACACCTTTTATTTGCACTAACAGGTACAAACGTAATCGCATCTGGACGCAAAGGTTGGGTATTCGACCGGATCACGGCCACAGTACGAACGGCAGCACTTTTGATTTTGATACAGAACTCTTATTAGGGTCCACCCATCCCGGTTTTTTAAATAGTGTTTATCAGACGTACAGCGCGTGCGTGAAACACTCGAATGATTAACTATGTGTAACAAGTGCCGCACACACATTACAGTCCATACAAACTTAACCAACGCAAGAGTCAGCTATTCTATTGGAACACGGCCATAGTGCGAACGGCAGCACGTTTCACTCACAATCACCTTGGCAAAAATCCCAGAAGGGTTCACCCATCCCGGATTGCTTGCAATTCGACGAGAAGGTGTTCAAGTGCTTCCTCGTGGTGTTGTACATGCCGATGACTCGATGAGCTTCCCGACGAGAACGTTTGGCTGGAAGCATTTTCCGGGAGTGAGGTGCGTGAGCTGAAGGTGCTTCGAATCAAGTAGCCGAGCTGGCACGGGAGAAGGCAGGAGGAGGGGAAACAGAAAAAAAAAAAAACGAAAAAAGCAGCAAAATGTCAACAGCGCAACCACGATGCCGTACATGACGTAGATACAAGAAAAAAACGAGCATGAGTACACGAACAACAAAAAAAACGACACTCCGCATAATGGCTATTGCGCTGGACAGGGGGGGGTACTCTACGAACGAGTGACCTTGAAGTAACTAAATACTACTGTACTTCGTATGAGGTAAACACCACTCCGGTTGTTTATTCTTGTCCTCTTGACGTGCTCCTCCGGGGACGCCCTAATTAAAATGGTTAAAAAACTTGATCTACTCAACAGCGCAACCACGAAGCCCTACATTTTCGGATACAAACCGTCCACACAACACACAAAAAAACGACACTCCGCAGAATGAATTCATTCTGGCCAGGGGGGGGGGGGGGGGGTGCTCTCAAACAAAACTATCATGAACATGAACAATTAGGGTTGGGCACTGGCTGACTCAGTCACTGTCCATTATGACGTCGTCAAAATCATCCAGTATACTGGCTTACAGCAGTATACTAGCCGGGGGTGGTTGCGGTCATCGACACCTAAGAAATAAATAAACAAAACGAATGCATGCACCGCGCACCGATGATGTGGTGATCTTTTTAAATAAGCGGAACGAAGGTTTGAGCACCTCTTTTCCTTTCTTCTTTCGTATCTCTCTTCTCTTCTGTCGTTTCTCGAAACACCAAATTTGAGGGTTGACGTACTATTACCTCGGCGTGTTTCTTGGATGTACATACTGTACGACTGGCGAATATACTGGCGGGGTCAAACTGTAGATTCCCCATGCCAGTACATACTGTGCCAGTGCCCAGCCCTATGAAAAATGGTATGAAATTAGTTTATCGTGTGATGACCCCCCCCCCCCGGCTTGTTTTCAGCATGACCTTTTTTGGGGTTCTGTATCGTGTTCTCTTTGTTACGTGCTGCACTCGAGGAGAAAAACGAGGGGGGATAAAACCGGTCTGCGTAAACAACGCCACCCCGTCGCACTACATTTCGAGGATAAAACATCGTATGCACAAAAAAAACAACTAAAAACAACACAGCGCAGGACGTTTTATTCTTGAACAGGGGGCTACTCCAAAACTAAGCAGAAGAAAACATTAACATTGCTACGAGTATGAGCTTCTTTTATCCTGTGATCATAGCCTCCGTTTGTTCCACACTCTGACCAACGGCCTCCGGGGATGTTTTGTGTCATCTCGATGCTTTGGTGTGCACTCTCGCGTACATGACAGTTTTGTTCAGCTGTCACCGAAGTGAAGACGACAAGCACGCTGGCGTGCATGTTTACCATGCAATACAAATAAACCATAAAGGTCTCAACAGGCGGCGGTACTTCATTATGTCTTCCCCAATTATCATCGTACCTCAGCGTTGGGATCGACGAATTTCTCGCGGACCTCAAGCAAGGTTTTTTTCCTAGGGCCAACGGCGCCAGTGTCCACATCCGTCCGAGGGGCCTGCTGTTCGGACTGGACGAAGCGGTCTTTGTTCCCATCACTCGCGGGGATGTTTATGAGACGCGGGAAGCAATGCCTTGTCTTGCGGGTGCTCCCACCAACAAGGTGATTAATGAATTCGGCATCGTCGAAACCGAAATTGCCCCTTCGCTTCTTCAGTGCGTCGATAACAGCTCCGACGGGGTACTGGCGGCCACCGAACGTCACGGTCTCGCCTCTGTGTTTCCCCGCGCCCTCCGCCATCGCCGTTACGAAGCCCAGCAAGGCCCCCTCTGGTATTTCCAGTACGGCATCATTGGCGTGATTAGGGAACAACGAGTGCGTCCAAAACGACAGCGAGGAAAACATGCAATTGGCGAGGTCAGCGGTCGATACGGACGTGATGACCGAAGCATATTAAACTGCTACCAGATTCTACATTTCGTAGGGGCTCCTACAGTACTTGCGGACCAACTAGTCCGTAAAAGTGAAGACCTTTTGTTAGGCCCTATGCACACCCAAACGGTCCCTACATTTCCGAAGAGACTGGTATCGTGAACGCGGCACGGCTGCCGTAAATCCAACAATACACAAACTACAGGAAACTACCACGAGCATAAATAAAATGCGAAACTCACCGGAAAAACATGGCGACAAAACACCGCACTACATATCGTATTCATACAGTGTTTAAGTGTAATAACGCAGTGCGCGTCGCTAGCTTGCTTCACCCATGAAAGACGAGCAACCTACGAGCAAGCTCCCTTGATGGAACTTACTCCAAACCAGCAGCACCCACGTTATATATTAATCTACGTGTGCGTCAAATCCCCGTCGTAACATTGTTGCACGATACGCGTGGTCTACGTTAGACGGCGGAGAGGACGGAAAACAGAGACTGCGAAAGAGAGACTGCGACACGCACTTCGAGGCCGCGCCGATCGGTGGGCGCCAACGAGAGAAGAAACCGACACAGTAGCAGCGGCTACAATTTAATACCAGGTGTCTACTATTAATAGTAGCTGCAGAGCAGAGTACAGGCCACCTCTTAACTACGAGGTAACTGCCTAATAATAACGTGATAAGGTGCACTTATTGAGAGACGCGGATAAAATCCTAAATACGAAACGGAGCTCAACGCTTCTAATCCTACCAGGTATCGATAGCCTATGCGCAAGCTGCTCGAAGACCGTGTCAGAAATAGCTTGCAAGGCTTGTTCAGATTAGGCGGTCTCTTGTTGACCGGCCCATATTGAAGCTTGACCTCTCATACACGACGACGTTCTTGTCAAGGACCGGCAGAACATCAAGCAAGGCTTAGTTTGCCCGATCAAAAAGGCCAAATAACACGTACTAGGTATGTCACGCGAGGAATGTGAGGTGTCAGTAAAGGACGGGTGCACCTCGGTGGCGGGCGAGCTGTTACATGCACACGAAACCTATGCCTACTCCTGCCTCTGGGCAGCGTGTACGTAGAGGGACACAACACGCTGCGCCCGCGCTGCATTTCTACCCTCCGACAACGACAAGAGTGCATGCTTCGAAAAACATATCGATTAATATTCATAGCTGGAATACATCGCGCGAATACACCGCAACACGAGCATGAAGCTGGACCACGTGCTGCGGCGTAAATCTCCGAGTACCCGAGCTGTAAAAGCGCTCTCTCTTGGTCTCGTGCGAGTCACCCCTTAGCTTGTCTCTTCCGAGCGGCGCGATGTAGAAACAGCTCGCCCGCCACCGAGCTGCACCCTTCCTTTACTAACACTTCACATTCCTCGCGTGACATACCTAGTATGTGTTATTTGGCCCGCTTCGTGATCGGGCAAACTAAGCCTTGCTTCAAGTGCCGCCGGTCCTTGACAAGAACATCATCGTGTATGAAAGATCAAGCTTCAATATGGGCCAGTCAACAGGAAACCGCCTAATCTGAACAAGCCTTGCAAGCTATTTCTGACACGGTTTTCGAGCAGCTTGCGCATAGGCTATCGATACCTGGTAGGCACAGCAGCACCACCATGATACAACACCACCAGCAGCAGAGGTTCGTGTCGGTGATCCCGAGTCATGGCGCCTGCCTCCTGCGGCAGCGGGCAAGCCGTACTGTTCCTGTGGACAGGGCATGTTCCTTCTAAGTGCACACAACTACTACTGTAGTACTCGTATTGAGTACGAGTACGTACGAATACGAGTGGCGGTATGTACGAGTACCGCTGTGGACAGATAAGGCACGTTTGGATCTGATTATTTTTACCCAACGGGGTCTTACATTTCGGAACAGATTGTTACACCACTCCCCAAAATATCTAAAATTGATAATCAAGCAAAACCAAAACATACCCGAGGGTATCAAGTATATCATAGGACGCCATACGGGAACAACGAGGGGCAATGGAGAGGGCGGGGAATTTACCTCGAGAAGAAGAGGCCAGCTTGACCTCGAAATCTCCAGTGTAGGTAGTCGCCCGGCTTCTTTCCGCGTCGTGTCTCGTCAGTAAATTGCTGAGGACGCCCTTGTCCTTCTGTTTCTGGTACCCGGAAAGTCCCCGAAACAGGACGACCCCACAAAGAAGAGTCAATTTCCACGTACCATATGCGCCTTTCGGGGCTGGCTTGCTCGGGAGGCACGGGTTTGTTGCGCTTCCTCTTTCTCACAGCCTGTTGCTCGTTCCCATCGTCACGCCCGCCCCTCACTTCTCCAACACGTTTCCCTTTGGCTTTCGATGTAGCTGTGATGCCGACACTGGCACGGAGACAAGTTCCCACAACCGCCGACGCGGTGTGTCTCCACGTCGGAATTGCTGTCGCTGGAATCGCTCCACGTCGGAATTGTTGTCGCTGGAATCGTCGTCCTGTGCATCGTTGCACGCCTCTCCTCCCCCCATCGACTCGCCAGACACACTAGCATCACCCAGATCAGTACGAGCACTCCGCTCTGGGAGTTTGGCTGCCCGTTACCGTGGGCTGTCGTGCTTGCCCGTAGGCGAAGCTACCTTCGGAGTGTCTCTCGTGGTTCCTGTTAAGGCCACGCTGGCAAGCTCACGAAACAGATCTGGTCGCTGATAGGACAACCCAGGGTTTGTGAAGGAACGGAGTGATAATTCCCATCGGTCTATTCGACCAAAAAAAATAATACGTATCGCAAATCAGCTTATCTAGAAATCATCTCAAAAAATAATATCAACTATATAGGAAATAGACTGGCAGGGTTTATGCATGAAATACAGCAGTGCGGGTACGTACGATATACCAGGCACGAGCAAGAAAAACACCGAGGGAAACATAGCCCGTAGCCACCCTCTAGCCCGCTTTCCTGATGGGCAGCCGCGAGTATTGAAGCGCTTGACGGTCGAAGATGGTCTCCCCGCCACTCTTTTTGGGCGACTTGCCTCTCCTGTACCTTCAGATGCTAGCGTTGAAGGTGTACTTCCGAAGCCAAAAACCCAAGGGCAATCAGAAATACTCGAGAATGCCTGACAGAATTTGGAATGGCATGCAGTTGACGAGAGTCCTGGCGGTTTTAGCACCGGCGAGCACCCGTCACTCATGCAGGAGCTTGGGGGTGAACTGGGCCCTGCTGCTGTCCCTTTTGAAGAAGGACTAACGGCAGGACTTCCCGAAGGGTCTGCTCCCAAAACGAGGGCTGCGAAAGGCAACTCTGGGACAACATGCTCGCAGCCTCTTCGTCATTGAAAGCAAAGGACGGCAGGGGGGCAGAGGACTGCATCAGCTCAGAGAACAGCAGGGGCGGAGGGTGTGGCATTGTCGACTGCCAGCAGCCCGAGATCGTGTCTGAAGTAGGCATTCAGGTGTGTGGTATTTGCCTCGTCGTACGTAGCTGCCGCCGTGGAATGCGACGGTGGAAAGATAGTACTCGTACTGATACTTGTCCCATTGCGTGTTTGTGTGTTGGTGATAATTATGCCAGAAACAGAGTGAATACATCTCCAGCTACGGTACGAGTAGGTACGTACGAGGTACCACTATTTTGGTCTAAAACACAACGACCGTGTTGATATAAATTTATTGACGAACACGTTCCAACATTGTCGTCCAGAGCGATATGTTCTCGTGTGTACAACAGCAGTTGTGTGCGACAGATCATGATCTACGGTATGCAAGGCGCTTCGCTCCGCGGGCGGCCTACGCCGCCCGCAACGCTCGCTCAGGAAGGAAAAGTACATCAAATTACTATGCGAAGCGGGCAGAGGTCCATGATTGAATATCGTTTTTTTTAACTATGATCGTAGTTGCAAACTGGCGACTTGATAATGCCAAGAGTCCCGCCGCCATGCTTCGGGAGAAAACAGCTCGGACGCCACATACGCTTCGCATCGCGGGCGGTTGCCGCACGTACGTACATACCCCAGGTAGGGTACTTAATCTATTCTTTTGATATGCTGTATCTACGAAAAAGGAGAAAGCCGAGCACGGCACAACGGCACAGCAGCACCGCAAAAACGAAGTAAAATAAAACCGAAAAATTCGGGAAGAAAAACAAATCCCCGTCCCTCTCCTGAAATAATTTTCTGCCTGATTGGAACACCTTGCACCGGCCAAACAAGAAAAAATATGAACAGCAGAGCTTCTCTCTCAGCCTCGTACGCCGCCCGTCCCTCTCGCGACCACCTCGCCACCGATTCGGTCCGGGTAAAGCTTTCCTCACTCTCTGCCACAGTCAGCCCCGTCGCCCGCCTCGGGTGAAACCCGGTGCCCACCGTGGCCGTCGTTCGCCAGCTCGACAGTATTGGTACTCAGACTGGAAGCTCCCTCTTTCAACTTCAGCGTGGTTGCTAAAATAAGCACCGCTTGCATGTTATCTTGCAATTTCGAACGACCCTTATATTACTTTGTACCAAATGGCCGTTTTTTCCGGATTACTTCACTTTTCTCGTTTGGCCGCGGGTTATTTTTCGTGCATCCTGCTGCGGGGCCCGCAGGGGGGCGGCGCGGACAGTACGTTGCAAGCGATGGACCCGGCCGGGCTCCGTGGCCCATGCTCTACATGGTCAAAGTCACGTGAACTAGCAAGCAACTCAGGGGATGGTGTCCCACTTCCGAAAAGCCATCCAGGGGCTCGAAAACCTAGCCGGATCTTCGTATGTCTAGCTACATTTTTTTTTTCTCGCTTCTTGGTGCAAATGCTACAGCAGCACACAGAGCTGCTCGAGTTCATGCTGCTCGAGCTCATCATGCTCGAGCAGTACGCAGCAGTGAAACAACAGCAACAGCAGGTGTACGAGTGCTGCTCGAGTCGAGTATTGCTCGAGTGCCGCTGCGTGCTACTGCGCTGCTGCTGAGTGCTCGTGTGCCCGTGATTGCTTGGCCACGCCGTGCTCGTGTTTGTCTCGTGCTCGTTGCGCTTGAGCAATTGAGTAATCGTGGTCCCGTGTCCTTTTTTCTTGCGGTGCAATAGGCCATGCTCGGAAACCTACCTATGCTCGTGCGCTCGAGTTCTGCTCAAGCAATACGCAGCTGAACAAGAATGACAACAACAGACGTACGAGCGCTGCTCGAATCGAGTGTTATTGCTCGAGTGCTGCTGAGTGTTGCTGCTGCTGCTGCTGAGTGCTCGTGTGCTCGTGACTGCTTCGCCACAATATAGGAGAACACGGTGTATCCGCCATGTACTTACCTCGTAGATTTGTTTTATGTATCTCGGTGCGATTCTTCATTTATCGGATCTTTGTACCAAGTATTGCGTTGCCTACGTATAATAATACTGTCGAGCTCATCATACTCGAGCAGTACGCAGCAGTAAAACAACAGCAACAACCGGCGTACGAGTGCTGCTCGAGTTGCTCGAGTGCCGCTGGGTGCTGCTGCTGCTGCTGCTGCTGAGTGCTCGTGTGCCCGTGACTGCTTGGCCACGCCGTGCTCGTGTTTGTCTCGTGCTCGCTGCGCTTGAGTAATCGAGTGATCGTAGTTCCGTGTCCTTTTTGTGCGGTGCAATAGGCCATGCTTGGAATCCTGACCTATTCATGCTCATGCGCTTGAGTGCTGCTCGATGAGTACGCAGGTGTACAAGAACAGCAACAACAGGCGTATGAGTGAGGCTCGAATCGAGTGTTGCTCGAGTGCTAGTGAGTGCTGCTGCTGCTGCTGCTGCTGAGAGTGCTCGTGTGCTCGTGACTGATTGGCCACGCGACATGAGAAGACGCTGCATCCACCACGTACTATAGGTGGATTGTTTTTAGTATCTCGGTGCGATTCATCATTTATTTATCGGATCTTCGTACCCCGTAGAATAGCGTTGCGTGTAATGCTGTAGTGGCCGAGTGTTCACTGCCCGTTCTACAATGTGCCCGTGTCACACGGTTTGCTTATCATTCTACTACTCCTGTTATTGCTGCCGCTACTGCTCCTACACACAATCGCGGTATAGCTGCTACTATTGCTGTTTCTGGCACAGGTTGCTTTTCTTGCGGCTACCCTTTTTGTTTTTGCCCGTGCCATGCGGTTGCTCACCTTGCTGCTCCTGTTATTGCCAAACATGCTGAATAAAGTGTGAAGTATCCAGCCTTTACAGATCCTCTAGATCATTCATACAGAACTCCTGCAGATCACACAGATCCTGCAAATCGTACAGACCGCATCCCGGCTAAGATGTACAGATCATTCAGATCACACAGATTACACTCGGGTAGATCATACATATCCTGCAGATCATACAGATCCAACCCGGTAAATACGTACAGATTACACAGATCCCACTCAGGTACACACCTGTGAAACATGATGCAAACAAGAGTGAAGTATCCAAATTTCACAGATCCTCCAGACCATACAAATTCCCGCACATCATACAGATCCTGCAGATGATAGAGATCATGCAGATCGATGACACCCACCGATAAACATGTGCAGATCATGCAGATCGTACAGACTCTATATCGCTAAAGATGTACAGATCGGCAGATCGAACAGATCCCACCCCGGTCAAACTGTACTGATTGAACAGATCACACAGATTCTACTCAGCAGGTACACATCTATGAAAATTGTAACTTAACATATCCCCTCCCGGCTGAACATTTGAAATGCCATTGAGATCAACCAGATCCCACCTGGCACACAAGTGGAAATGATACGGAACATACCTGTCTCTCCAGGCAAACTAGTTGGAGTGTGTAGGTTATTCGATCCTCCCGATCATTCATGCAAACCCTCCACATCATCCACACATGGCGTTCAGATCCTCCCACCCAGCACGCAAGCGCAACCAGAAAGACCAACCAGATCTCACCGCCAAAAAAATAATGATACATCTACATTATACAGACCCTGCAGATCGTACATATCATTCAGATGACGCGGACCCACCCACACATAGCTATTCATCAGTTAATCACGGGACATGTTCGACTAACAGGTATGTGTATTTCATGCAGATCTTGCAGACCCCACCCAGTAGAGGTGTTCAGATCATCAAGGATCACATCTGTCGATGATACAGATCCCACCCAGCCGATAAACTACCTGGATGATACAAACCCCGTCAACATCCTCCTGAGTGCTACGCTTTCCTTTGAGCAATACAGCAGTAGTCCATGTCTCCTATCAGGTCTACGCCAAGACATGCGAGACCATCGAAGACGAGACTACTACTCTTCGCTTTTAGCAGTAAACTAAGGTAGCCCATGAATCAGTTTATTCCGAGATCATTTTTACTCAATCATAAATGTGCAAGGGTTTACATGTGTCCCCCTTTTCAACTTGCGACACCCCCCGTATTTCATGCCACCCACATCCCGAAGGGGAACCTTGTATCTCGTACATACTCTATCTAAAATCACAAACTGAGGCGAGACAGAGCCCGTTCATGCATCCCTCGTGTCTCGAGGCACACGCGACGCCTAGGCACGAAACCGGCGACCGCGCTCCTTGCAACCCCCCCTCTACCCGTCAGCACCCACTGACACCCGCGACGGCGCCGGGCTCTCCCGCCGTGCCGTGCTCGGAGTACACGCACGCACATGAAACGAAATAAGATAGAAGGAAGCAAGGGCCGAGAGTGCCAAGAGAAATGGAGAAAACAAAGAACCGCTGGAAAGGTCCGGCAAGTAATAAAAGGAGGCGATTTCGCAGTGGGAGCTTTGAGAGGCCAGGGATGTACCAACCGAGCACGCTCAGGGATTTAGATCTAAGTAAGTGGTTCTATAATCAACTACTTGTTGATAAATGCAAACCTGCCGTTGTGAGATGCTGCACAAGGGCTGTGAATACCAGGTACATTTTACAAAATGGTTAGTGCAGATCAAGGTACTACCTGGTACTTCTGTAGATTTTGTGCTAGATCATGCAAATTGTGCAGCTCGTGCCCCCGGCATTACGAGTCACCTCGAACGTAAGATACGTATGGTACAAAAACAGGAATGGATCTGTCCTCATATATCTCGATCATGAAGTAAGAATCGATGATCTGTTCTGTTATACTACATTACGTACAAGGGCAATCGTTTATGGACAAGCATTATACTACGGGGGAGCAAGGATAATAAGCAGGACCTAATTACAGCAGTAAACAGACGGGAAAATCCGATTTTAGCTGCCCTTAGTGGGTTCTAAATACTACGAATACATGGTCGAAGTATACTTTCCACTCGCACGCTAAAGCTTGGTCTTCTGACTCAAGTCTGGTGGTGGCCGTGTTCGGTTTTTGGTTGTTCATCCTTATTTGCTGTGCGGAATACTGCTGTTTTTCACGCGTTCTACCACGACTACGAGAGTGCGTCGTTAGTTGCCGTTTATTTACTGAAGTCTGGCGGTGACCACTCTTTTTTTTCGGGTGTCTTACTTATTTTGCTGTGCGGTCCTGGTGTTTTTTACGCGTGCTGCCACGACTATGAGAGTGCGTCGTTTCTTGCCTCTTATATAGGGGTATCGACAGATCACCGCACCAAGTACCCTCACAGATGATCGCATCAAGAACCCTGCCGTTTTATTTTTCTAGCTGAGGTATATACGAATAAATATCGACCTTGTACTACTGTAGATAGAACAACTACTACTGCTGGTAGACGTATACTTCGAGTACTACACTGCTAGTTTCTTAGCAGTTTGGATAGGTACCTGGTAGCTACTTATCAGGTATTTGGTGTCTCGATCATCTGTAGCTTATGCGGCGCCAGCTGTGTAACAGCACAGCGGTTCAGTCCAACATCAACATGCTACCGCATTTCCAGGTACCCGGTAGTCACCACGGGTCAAATAATAGTATGGTAACGTCGACGGTGTACTCCCAGATGCACAATACGAGTAGTTACCTCGTAGTGGTGTGCACACATGTATGTGTACGCCCCCCCCCTCCCACTGCAGCTGTATCGAACACCGTCCTCGCTCACTCACATGAACGCGAAAAACAAAATATCGAGGATTTCGACACACACTTCCCCGACACCCCCCCCCCCTCCCCTGGCCCGCGTACAGGCAGTTCTCGAGCGCCAGAAGGAGCGTGGAGGCGATGGCGACGTCTCGTTCGCCATCGCAGGCACGATTTGGAGGTGCCTGCAGTAGAATGCGGCTGCTGGGATTGGGTGTAAGGAGACAGGCAACCAGTGCAAACGGGCACCGTGCTTCAAGCGCGAGATAGGGACGATTTCTGTCAACCACATGGACATTGTTCCCAAGGAGGTTGAGCTGTCGTTGCTTAGGCCTTTTAGTGATGCACATTCCCATTGGGCGAGTATTTTTCGTGTCGGGGGTCTACCATCGCCCCACCCCTCCCCCCATCCCCACCCCCCATCCCGCGACCGCGTCAGAGTCCTGGCATTTTTCGACCGCCAGAAGCAGAGATGCGGCGCAGGCGAAAACGCGTTGTACTTCCTTACGAGCACGATTTCGGACTTGGCTGTCGAACAATGTGGCTTAGTGCGTTGGAGTTTGGGAGCCGGATAACCAGCGTGTGCCTTGGAGAGCCTCGGAATGATGCAATGGATGTGTTCGCTTGGAAGATGGAAATCGCTCCTAGCAAGGCTATGCAGCGTTCGTGCGGGCTATGTGTTGGTGTCAATCGGCGGATTTTTGAAGGTGGTTGGGGGGCGGAGTAGCGAGCAGAGGCTAGTTTGGACGTCAGGCAAACCCTTGCTGTACTTTTCGGTTTGGCTGACAAGTTTGGGTTGTTCCACCCGCGCGTTTTTTGGCCCCGTAGCCAAACATTAAAAAAACTTTCGTGATTGGCAAAGACAACCGCAAAAAACCAATAAAAATACCTGGTATGAAATACAAAACTGCAATTATTTGCAGCATGTTTGCGGTTCGAGCAAAGCAAGGCGTTCATGTTTTAGCCATTCAACACCGTGCAACCCCTCAAGACAAAATACAAAAACGTGTTTCACGAAATGGGTTCATAGTATCTGCGGTGCATGCAGAACAGGGCGATCGGGAATTGGGAACACAACACCACGACCCCCTATTCCTGTCCCCAGCCGAAAGCATACGTCACGTTTCCTAATCGATCCCCCGCGCCTCCCCCCTCTGTCTCTGTAGCTGGTCCCACTTGCCACCGACGACTCGGTAAACTCCAGCTGGTGCTAGCTCGGTGACAGCCTTCAGGAATATCTCTTTGCCGTGCGTGCCTTTACCCACGTCCATAACATAGGTACTGATAGCCTGCCCCTCGAGCCCCAGCTCACGCTCAACGTCTTTCTGGTTGCATCAATGACTTCTATGTGGCTGAGCGCTCAACATGGCAGGCAAATCTATCGCCGGAGCTTCAATTCACCGGGGGCAGGCGACATGTGCGAGCCTGCGTATTAGCAGCACAGCACAAGAAACGACGTGTTTTTATGTCAACACTAGGCCGATTTTAGTAGTATGCCAGGTGTACGGTATTGATGTTTTCTCAGAAACGTAATGATGCAAATATACTTCAGGGATGTTGATAAATTCGTCTTGATTCCACCTATCTTTCATTCAAAAGACGTTTTGAGCAATCCATCAAAACCAGGATGAACAGCAGCGTCAAAACGGAAGGACCTGACGTGCTTTTGTTACAGGTAGGTGAGCCGGCACATACTAGCAACGGTACAGGAAAAACATTTTCTGGGTCAAATATTACGTTTTTTGGAGTATGTTAGGTTTGCGGTACTCTGGCGGTTTCTTCATTGCAGAACCATGCAATAAAACAGGGATGAGGTTCGTACACCCGTCCAGGTATCAATCATATCTTCTCCATCAGACGCCAAGTATAATAGACCAAAACCGGAAAGAACAGCAGCCCCCATTAAAGATGGATCTGACACGCTTTCATACCGGTCGGCGAGCCTGCATATACTAAAAATAGTACAAAACGTTTTTTGTGGAACAAAAACGTTTTTTGTAGGAGGCTAGGTTTGTGGTATTGGTGTTTTAGTGTCCGCAACGTTGAACCTTGAGACTCAAGATAGTTGGAAAGATTCGACTAGATACCATCTACCTTTCATCTATGAGATATAGAGTCCAAAATGGTAAAAGCGGGGAGAACAGCAGCCCCCATTCCGGGTCGATATAACACACTTTGCTACCGGTGGGCGAGCCTGCACATACTGAAATTGGTACAAAAGCATCGTTTTTTATGGGAAAAAACGCCATCTTTCGCAGGATGTTAGGTTTGCGGTATTGGTGTCTACCGCTACGCCCCATTGACATATAGGACAGACTTGAGGTCTATCGATATCGTCTAGATGCCAGCCATCTTCCCCTGTGAGACGTTTGGCCGAATATGCGAAAGCCAAAGAGAAAAGCAGGCCTCAAAACGGGTAGATTTGGCCCTGCCTTGGCGTGGGTTGGTTATAAGCGCAATCTTACGTTACCAACCAGGCACAACTAAAACATCGATGTCTACTGCAAAACGGAACCTCGTGCGCCAGTTCCACCACAGGTGATAGACCATACATCAGGGCACCGACAATGCTTCCCCTCGGGGGTGGCGTGCATTTGTGATGTCGTTGCAGCGTGAATACTTGTACAAGTACACCCTGCTAACCCTAGGACCCTCCTGTCCAGTTTAGGACCTCAAATCAGACCTTGTCAGGCCCAAAGTCAACTTATACATGATCGTTTACGATATGGCGTAGTGCGAGTCTGCTTCAAACAACACGGCGGGGAGGATGAAGCCCGTATTTCGTATAGTGCCTTCTTCGCACACGAGCACTGCACTGGGGTAGGACAGGGTCAAGAGGCGGCCTAACCAAGGTAGTCGGTCGCCAAAACGCACCCAAACCAGCTCTCGACACACAGTTCACCGGATACCACCATTTTTTTGCAGGCGACTAGTCTAAGGACCCCGGTAAGCCTCTTACCTTGTGGGGCCGCCATGGTTCCGCAGGCCCAAGCCGCGGTGACCACGCCGATAAGCCAGACAGCGATTCGCATACCTTCAGGAGTGATTTGTGATATGCCTCAAACTTGCCTCAGCCTCTCATTGGTCCGAAAACTGACAGTCTCTTTTTGTAACTGTAAATTGTTTTTTTGGAAATATTGTCGATTTGCACGAGTAGGGGAGGAGAGGGCCTGACAGTGCCAGCGTAGCCTTAAACCCCACAGTTCTCCGCTATCGCTACCTTCTTCGTCGCTGCCGCAACCCGCAGGACGCTCACTCGCAACCTTGAGCCTAGCCAGCAGCGCCTTCATGTCAGGGTCCTTGCCCCTCATTGCCTGGCGTCTTCTAGCTAGTTCTGCTGGGTCTCCCGATGACCACTGCAGAGAAGACCAAGTTGGTGATCGGGGTGGGGAGGTGACGCTCCCGTCTGGGTCAGGTGCTCGAGTAAGTCTCAACCCAGCGGTCGCACCGGATCTCCAGCACATCTCAGTCGGGCCGGAGTGCTGCGCCCGACCTCTTGGGTCTTTCTTTGCCAGGATTTGGAACCATACCAGCGTCTACGTAAACGATGGCTCGTGGTGCCCTCTGCGTCCTCTCTAGTGTGCCGGCAAATATTTTACGACACGGGACAGCTTGCGCGGACTTGAATTGCGCACCGCGCAATGTAAATAAAACCCCTGGTCTGGCAGGCAATGGAGCAATGCATAATCATTCCGATTGACTAGAGCCAACATTTATGAGAATCCTCGGCAGACATCGATCGACAAAACCAACGACAGCGTCATGAAATCTAAACGTAATGCGCTGATTAAGGTATCCGACCCAACCTACAGTAGTGTCATAGTGTTCACATCTCGGTCGGTGATATGTGGCATGGACTGACCAGGCGTCTGCATAAAAAAATATTTTGGCGCTCGTCTGCAAAAGACAGACGACAGAAGATCTCGACCTCTCTCCGACGGCGAGAAATAAACCATTTTTCAGGCTTTACATCGATCGACAAACCCAACGATTACGTCACGAACTCTGAATGAATCGCGCTGGTGAGAGGCTCCGACCCACACCAGTATCACAGTTCTCACACTTCGGTCGGTGATATGTGGCGTGGGTGGGCCAGGCGTCTACTAAAAACATATTTGGCCCCTGGTGTGTGGAAAACAGATGACAAAAACTCTCGATTCCTCTGTGTTGGCACAAAACAGAACTTTTTGAAAGTTTTGACGAAGACCCTAGTACGCCGCGGCCAACCTCTCGCCCCCTAGACGACGGATTCCAATTATACCTCCGAGGCCCTCATTTCCACTCATTGGCCTTGCCCGATACGAAGCTCGTTGACCGTGGGTGGATTATATGTCGAAATCGGAGGTCAATCGTCGCGTGACTGCGGGTGTGCGAGCTACGAGCTGTGTATTTTTTCATCTTGTTTGTGTGCGGCATGATTTTGCGTGGTTCCCATGGTTCCCGCTAATACAGCAAACTAAACCGGAACCATTCCATCGCGAACACGGGCGTTGTAAATCCTGCGAGGGGATCCCTCCGGTTGAAGTTGATCCTTGACCCTGCAAGCTCCAAGCCACAGTTGTTTTCGTTGCCCCCGACTTCCCACTCTCCCCACTTCCCACACAGCAACACGTCCCCACCCCCGCGCACTCCACAACACGCCCGCACTCTGTCGGGAACGAACATCGGACAGATCTATCTGAGCCACAGCAGGGACCGTCCTATCGACTGCTGCTATCTTCCTCATTCGTGTTGTCGCCACATACCACACTCATGGTCAGTCCCGGTCCATGTTTCGCCCAGACATTTCGTGGTTTTCCTTCTCTCTCGTCACGTCCTCCATGATGAGCAGCTGGAAGCGCATATAGCGAAGCGCACGTCCCCCCTCCTCTAGCCGCAGACAACCGACCTATTGCGACAGGCTGCCTCGTTGCGGCTAAGGGCCCGCATGGCTTTTCGAGATTTGCGTGCGCACATGGCACTTCACATCGCATGTCGGGCGTGGCCCTCGTCCGCAACCAATGCCGGCTGTCTACATTTTTTTCGGGAAACGGAGCAACCCATTCTACGAAGAAGCCGTAGATTCAGCTCTGTGTACTGGCATTTTTCAAATAATCTTCTCGGAAAAATCGTTGAATTTTCAGGTAAACTTCGGGCAAGAAATTTCGTGGGAAATTCCCGACCCATATTTTCTCGGAATTTTCATATATATTATTTCTCAATATAGTGGTGGGCGAAAAGAAAAAAGTAAGCAGGCTTTCCACCAATAGCAAAAGCTTTCTCCCTAGCCGACATCGAAGGCATTATCAATTCTCGATTTACTCTATTTACTCTATAAACACCCCATATTTATCAATTTGAAAAAAGTTCTTTTTCTTGGAAGATGGCTCCCGTCGTTCGCGTTATTTCAGCCATTTGATTGGAGGATAGTTGGCGTCAACTGTGCCGGAAAAAGGCACATAGTGTTCCAGTTTTTTTGTACAAATACTCCACTACTATTCCAAATCTCAAGATAATCTAGAGTTTTGTGGGGGAATCGGCTACACGGAATGTTAGGACTTTGACCTGGTCCCCCAGCAATCCCGCCGCGTTTGGGGACCACACCCGTTCCCCTCTCTCCTCGTGCCTCCCAATGAGCACAAAACCTCCGCAACGGAAGCGAGACCGTTTACCGCCTGTCGAGCAGAGCAAGCCTTGACCACGCGAGACTGGGCGGGGGCATGATGCAGCAACTAAAGACACGAGGGCCAATACGTGCATCCTGCTGGGTGCTTGGAGACTTTGGTGTTTGTCGTACCTGAGGTAAGAATTATTGTTGCGAATACAAGCACCAGCCGGGAATGATAATAAGGTACCGGTATGATACTAAGACAAGTAATACGGACCAGGTACCTGGCATGATACAAGCAAGCGCACACCAGATACCTGGCAAGCTGTTGCTGGTGTTGACGCGGCCAGATGTGTTCAAGAAGATGCGGCGAGAGGTGTGCACAAGAGTAGAACCTGCCAGATGAGTGCACCGCAGACATCCACCATCACGTATATCGTACGTACAGCAGCAGTAGCACCAGCAGCAGTATATCCTGCACTCAACTACTTACGAATACAGTACGATAAATGTTATTGCCCTCGATGGAATGCATTCGAGCGCTGTTCTCAGTTTGCTTGTCTATTATTGTGTGAAGTCGCAGTTGGAGTTGGTGCGAGTGTGGAGAGAGACCACAGTGGGTACCGGCACAGACGGCACCCCAAGAGGCGGGGTTTGGCTCTCAAACTGGACGTCTGTTTTTGTTTCCTTGGAAAACCAGGTCTACGGCGGGGTTTCTTGACACGTACCTGGTACCTGGTATTGCGCTTGTACGCACGACGGTTACAAAGCAATCAACACTATATACTCGTGGTCGTACTACAATAAAAAACACATTTACGTAAGACTACCAATTCAATATGTACTTCGATTTGTCGTATGATATTGCCGCGCTTTTGTTCTGGAGAGTTCTATTTCTGTTCCTTGGTCTTTTTTAAAACAACACTATGTACACATTGTCGGGTGGCAAGCATAATAATAATAATAAACAACAACAACAACAACAACAACAACAATAATAATAATAATAATAATAATAATAATAATAATAACAATAATAATAATCCTAATAATACTAATAATAATAAGAATAATAAAAATATTAATAATAATAATAATAAAAATAATAATAATAATAATAATAATAATAATAATAATAATAATAATAATAATAATAATACTAATAATACAAATAATAATACTAATAATACAAATACTAATAATACTAATATGGGTTTCTTTTTGTTTCCGAGGTTTTCTTCTTTCGGGAAAGTTATGAGTGATCCATGTTGAAGATCATGCTGCACATTGTCAGATGGCAAGAGGAATAATAATAATACTAATAATACTATTAATACTAATAATACTAATAATACTACTAATAATACTACTACTACTAATAATAATAATAATAATAATAATAGCAATACTCCTAATAATAATAATAATAATAATAATAATAATAGCAATAATAATAATAGCAATAATAATAATAATAATATTAATACAAATAATAATATATATAATAATAATAATAATAGCAATGATAATAATAAAAATACTAATAATAGCAATGATAATAATAAAAATAAAAATAATAATAATAGCAATAATAATAGCAATAATAGCAATAATAATAATAATAATAATAATAATAATAATAATAATAATAGCAATAATAATAATAATAATAATAATAATAATGATAATAATAATAATAATAATAATACCATATTATTTGGGTAAGATTGGAGATGAAAGCATCGATCTATTACACGATGACAAAACCATGGGATGAAGAGGGCAAAACACGTTCGAATCGAAACCTTTGATTATTACAAAGATACAAAAATCATCGAAGTTTTTCGTTCAGTGGCAACTCAGCAAGTAAGTGGCCCCACGAGCATGCCCACGAACCCATCCACAGGTCTGAGGTCTGGCTGGAGCACTCCCCGTACAACAATGATATTTCAGTATGATTCATAGACGAGAAATACGGCAGGCTACTACAACCTCTACCTAGAGCAAGCACCATACTCCAGTATATCTTTAGTATAGAACGGATCTCACCCCCACTTCCGCGATCTCGCGTCCAAGGTGTGTGAGCAGCAGCTTCTGGGCGCGTCTGCAGGACCAAACACAAAATACGAGTAGCAGTATTGCACCACTCTGTCTGAAGATCTAAGGATTGTTTTACTTTCCGAATTCGGGTATACGAATTACTGCCACAGCGTGAAATATGTTTTTTCCTAAAATAATTACATGCGCACTTTTCCGACCAAGCACATATACAAGCAGAATACTCGCAACATTTTTTGGTAGTCGTGATTTTCTGGGCATTTTTTTTTCACATCGTAGAGCACACAGCACACAGCACAGCTCTGCCACCAAAAACATTCAACAAGCAGTATACTCGTGATATTATTATTTGGTAGTCGTCGTGAAGCTTTTCTGGGCATTTTTTCTTTCATAGTGCGGCACATCGTACAACACACAACACACAGCACACAGCACAGCTCTGCCGCAAAAAGTATTCCAGTGCTGTTGTACTGTAAAATCTGTCATAGTATGCGAATGGAAACGCGAAGTACAAACGTTTCACACGTGGCCAATCGGCTACCCCCAAAAACCCTCCAGGGAACAATTTGACCCTCCAGAGGGCGAGGCCACCCTCCAGAGGGTGTTTGAGGCTTGGAGGGTCAGGCCTTCCGCCCTCTAGAGGGATTTTTTTTCCTTTGGTACCCTCTACAGGCTTGTCATGTGCGCTAGCCTCTAGAGTGGGCTGTCTATATACCGCTGGAGGGCCGTGCGGCAGGTTTGTTCCGGAGGAGGGCAATGACCGTTTCAACCCTCTAGAGGGGTTTGTATTGAAAACTCTGGAGGGGGGTCGGCATTTCACCCTCCAGAGCGCGTTGGCGATTGTCTAGGGTACGAGGTTTCGCCCCTCTAGAGGGAGCTCTTTTCTGATGCGACGGCTGGAGGTCTCTACTAAATGCTAGCCTCTAGAGTGGGCTGTCTATATACCGCTGGAGGGCGTGCGACAGGTTTGTTCCGGAGGAGGGCAATCATTGCGTTTCAATCCTCTAGAGGGGTTTATATTGAAAACTCTGGAGGGGGGTCGGCATTTCACCCTCCAGAGCGCGTTGGCGATTGTCTAGGGTATGAGGTTTCGCCCCTCTAGAGGGAGCTCTTTTCTGATGCGACGGCTGGAGGTCTCTACTAAATGCTAGCCTCTAGAGTGGGCTGTCTATATACCGCTGGAGGGCGTGCGGCAGGTTTGTTCCGGAGGAGGGCAATCATTGCGTTTCAACCCTCTAAAGGGGTTTATATTGAAAACTTTGGAGGGGGGTCGGCATTTCACCCTCCAGAGCGCGTTGGATATTGTTTAGGGTATGAGGTTTCGCCCCTCTAGAGGGAGCTTTTCTGATGCGACGGCTGGAGGTCTCTACTAAATGCTAGCCTCTAGAGTGTTTGCGTGCCGTTCGCTCTGGAGCGCCGCGGGAAATAGTTGCTCCGGTGGAGGTCTATGAGAATGGGCAGCCTCTGGAGGCACATTGACATTGCACCCGCTGAAGGTGGAACAACATGCTACCCACCAGAGGCATTGAGATTGCGCACGCTTGTGAGGAATGGTCATGTCGCCGCCCAGAGGCATTGTGACTGCAGCGATTCGATCAGTTCCCCTCCAAAGGCTGGCTGTACCTGCCCTCCCTTGAGTGATTCGTGGCTTGCTCGAGCTTTTCTTTGGACGGAAATTATCCAAATTACCTCCCAGCGTCTTGCTTGACGAACCCTCCGGCGCTTGCGAATTGAGCATTACACGCCATGGGGTGGCCGTGGCGTATACATCAGTAACAACGCGATCCCTTTCTGGACAAGGCTCGCGAATTGTGATGCGAACATCGAGCATAGACAGCCTATAGAATAGCGTTTTTGCCTAAGCACAAACGCTTCGCTGCAATTCCTTAATATCTCGGAATATTTCAGCCTGAATTCTTGACTACTCGATTCTCGACATATGTCGCGTACTATATCCAGACCGCACATACACACATACCGCTGCACAGCGGCAGCCTGTATCCAGCGGCCAGTTTTTTTTTTTCAAAATACGTTGCTTCAACCCCTATTAAAACAAGCTTCACAAGCATTTCGAAACCCTCAAAAACCGCCAGTCCGTTGAAGCCACACGCTGCACGCCACAGCCCTTGCCGATGGCAGCGCTGGCAGCAAGCAATCACAGGCGATACACACATCCCCGTCGTATATACTCGTAGCTCTGAGCATGTGAAATCATTGAGTCGAAACGCTGCGGGCGAGGGCGTGGAGGGGCACCTAGGCCGACAATTTGAAATACAACTACCAGGTACAGCAGTACGCGAGCGTCCCTCCAAAACAGAAGCCTTTTTCGAAATGGACGAGACTGGAGAGCTGGAGAGGACAGCTCTCTCTATGGACTAGACGACCAGCGACAGCGTTGATGGCAGCTATCCCAAGGTGAGAGTACTCGAATGCTACTTTCCTTGTGGGTGGGCAACACATCATAGCTTGGAGTGGACCGCGTGATATATACAGCAGTGGGTCCCCCTGTCTCAACTATTACTACTCGTGGTACTGCGGCTGTGGTATCGTACAAGGGGGTCACGCTTTTTGTACGTCTGATCAGTGATAGCTCTCCTAGCCAATCGGAGCGATGCTACCAGATCTCCTTCTCGCCACCTAATTCTATCCCTCTTGTTAGACCCACAGCAGCAAGTAGATCACTGCTGCGCTCTTCGTTTTGTGATGCCCTGCTGGTGTACCTGTTGTACAAGTTTTTTTTTTACCCCACGGCATAAATTTAAAGACCCAACGGGCTGCATTTTGAATTTTGAACTTCGAGCATCTTTTTTTCGTACGAGTATTACGTACCAGGTACGTGTATACGTACATCCATCCTGGTACTACTGCTGTACTCTATAGCAGCCACAAGCGGAGATTTTTTGTACAGCAGTACGTTTGTTTGTATGATACGTATGTTTGGCATCACCTGGTGTTTTCCCATTTGGTACTTTGACCCCGCAGTGGGCCCATCCCATTCGACACCCGGCTCCCACTTGGAGGTTCAGAAATACGTTGTACGAGTTTTTTTATGCTCCAGGGCATACATAAAAAAACCCAAACGGGCTGCATTTTTGAATTTTGAACTTTGATTCTTTTCACGTGCGTACATCCTGGTACTCTCCAGCCACCAGCGGAGAAAATGTACGTACGTGCAAACTTGAAATTTGAGTGGTTTGTCCCCAAAACGGGACTGCGGTTCGAAAAGGGTTAACTTTTTTGTTTACAGCAGTAGGTTGGCACGTATACTTTATATCACCTTGTATTTTCCCATTTGGTCATTTGGCCCATCCCATTTGACACCCTACTCCCGCTTGGAGGCGCAGAAATATGATCAACCTTCCGCAGGAACCGCCGAACGCCCACCTGGCATCCTGGTATCATTTGATGCCATGTGTATATAATAGGCCATGCAGATCTACAACAACTCCAATGCTATCTGCTATACATACAGCCGTTTTGAAGCTACGTGCACTGAAGAGCCTTGGGCGTTCGTAGGATTTCTCTGTGTCTCAGTCCTACGGGTACTGCTGTGCTGTTGTACTGCTGTGGTTGTCTGGTACACGTCTGCCACGGATACTCTACTCTTCTGTCTCGCCCATTAACCCTTTTAGAACCGCAGTCCCGTTTTGGGGACAAACTACTTGAAATGTGAGTGGTTTGTCCCCAAAACGGGACTGCGGTTCTAAAAGGGTTAAAGGTTTTTCAACTACAGCAGTTCAACCGCATAGCGCTACCCCTGTAGCGTGCAGTTGGGGAGTGATTATCTGCAGGCGGCTTATCCCGATGGCCATGTCGGCGTCGAGAGTGCCAAACACCTCATCGACGTAAACATATTCTTGTGGTTGTTTTGCATCCTTCTTACGCTGAATGCTATCCGTATTGTGTACCAGGTCTTTTTTTTGGTGTGGCAGATGCTGCGTCTGTTCGCTTTCAGGAAAGGCCGGCTTGCGTTCAACCTTCCAAACAGACGTGCAACCTACATCGGCGAAGAGGCGGACGCCGTGGCAACTTTCTGCCGCTGTCTCTGCCCTTATCTCCTCGGTGAGTGCATGTCGCCACCGCTGCTGTACAAGCAGTTGACCACTGTTGGAGGTTGTTTTCGAAAGAGTTTTAGCCAAAATCAGGTATACCTGGTCATTTTTAGGCCAAAATCAATTTTACCAGAAACAAGCTCAAAACACACGCCAGGAGCCCTGCTATTGGCCAGACTGACATCGTCACTGATTTTGGTTCGAATTGGTCAAGCTGCAAGGGTTTACCTGATTTATCTACAAGTACTCTGTCTAGCTTTCAACGTTCAACTGATTCGGGCCTATTTTGAACCAATGATAGGGGCCATACGTACACAGTTTTTTCTCCGCGTATGCGTGTGTGGTCCATCGGTCGCACAATTCTTGTGTAGAAACTCGTACATAAGTACGCATTCATGCGTACACTCGTACGCTCTGTGCTTGTACGTACCTGTAGTACGTACGTATTTATGCATACATAGTCGCACGGTGATTCCATTTTTTCTTCTTTGGGGTGTACGGCAAGTATGTCAGGAGACCGCATTTTCACCCCTTGACGGACAGCAACTTTGCCTCGACATGCCTCGACTGACACCAAACTACTGTGGTACAGTACCTGTTAGGTTTTAGTCTGGAACATCGGCCCTACATCCTTGACAGTGCATGTTTTACTCCTGATATCTTCGGTGTACGATGTTGAGTTGTTATGATGTGTACTCTGTTGCTTTCTATGACCTATACCCTAAATAAAACAAAATAATTCAGATTTGGGAGGCCACACGATATATATGTTGAGGCGCAGTTTTTTTATATAGATCTCCATGGACTAAACGCCGATTGTGGCGCGCGTTTTGTACTTGGTTTTAGTATGTAACTGATTTTGGCCCAAAAATCGCCAGGTATACGTACCTGATTTTGGTCACAGCCCTTTTCGAAATATGTACCACGTAGATAAAGCTACGTAGCTAGAGGTCGGCCGCCATAGTTAGGATTTTCCGCATCCCATTTAAGGACTATACCGTGCCAGTTGTTGAAGTCGCGACGACCCAACTCAATTCCGTTGCATTCTCCCAAACGTCGACTATGTACTCTTGATTGCATTCGCACATATTCGGTCCGGCCCACGTACCATATTTCAGGTAGAACCGATGACGATGAGCCACAGCCATCAACCGACGGCGACGGCAGGTTCAAAACAAGAGCTCATAGAAGTCAGAGTGGCCCCGTCGACGACACGGAGGAAATTCAGGGGAATCCACAGGCGGGAGGAGTAGCGATGGCAAGGGCTATAGCCAAGACAGCTGTTGCGATGACGATCACCCGGACCTGGTCGAACAAACCTCCACTCGCAGGGATAACTTGCCATGGACGAAGACTCTTCTTGTGTAGGTTACGGCCTTTCAGCCATAGACGACAAGGAGGGGGGAAGGGGGTGAGGCGGCTGGCGCCTGAACAGTTGTGGATGATTACTAGGATTCTGATTAGTCGGGGGGAGGGGGGGGTCAGAGCATCAGGGCATGTCTGTTTTCTATCGATTGGATTGCGTTCATATTCGTTGTTTTCCCGTGCTCGATGGTGGCAGGTGTGAGTAATTTTGTTGGGATGTCCCTGACCTATGTGTTGTGGCTGCGCCATCTCTGTTCCGTTGCAGTGCCCGCAGGGTGTGTTTTGTTTTAAGCGCGTGTTTAGCTCACACAGGTTGCCACAATGTGATGCCCCCTCTTGTGTTCGAATGATGATACCGTCTTCGTTTTTGTATTCTGGCCAGTTGATGCAGGGAATTTCAATATCCACATCTCTGTGTCTGGCTGCTGCCTATATTGTAATTGTTTGTCGGCGAAAGCTCAAGACAGGGGGGTTACTAATTTTTGTGAAATACGTATGATACTCGCTCAACCACGACATGTGGGGAGTTGTTATACTGTTGCCTCATTGTGGCGCATTGGTTTAGAACTCGTCCAAGAGAGGCACGGGCTTCCCCGAAGCATACGCACGTAGATGCATTGAGCAGGGAGGAAGCAGAAGGACACGCAAGGGGTAGGTTAGGCGGGTACCACGCCGCACGGTCGATATACTGTACACAGTGTAGTACATTACATGCCCGCAACCGGTGTTTGTATGGCGTGGAATAGTCTCGAAAGGCGTGGCAGATATAGGACATCGTGTGCAAACAACTGTCCACACAGGGCCAGTTGGATTGAGCAAACATGTAGTAGATTCATGATATTAAGCAAAATATTAAATGCAACAACGTGTACTGTTTCCGCATGTCTATAAATACAGGGGGCGCGTATGACTGTCAGCGTCTTCTGGCGGTTCACCGTACAAACCCACTAGATGTCGGTGTGGTGGGTGCGTTTTGGACTGCACTGTAGGGTCGCCCGTTTTTGGGCACCCTCCAGCGGGTACGGTCGCATACCCTCCAGAGGGTGTTGGGGGGTGGCGTCAGCCTCCACAGCGTGCGCGCCGGAAAACTCTGTACGTCGATGTGGTGGGTCTGAAAATTGCCGCGCGATAGTGTCACCCAATTTTGGGCACCCTCCAGAGGAAAATATATTCTGCCCTCCAGAGGGTTTCTACTGTGACGCCGGCCTCCAGAGTGTGCGCGGCCGACCACTCTGTACGTCGGTGTGGTGAGTCTAAAATTTACCGCACGATAGTATCGCCCAATTTTGGGCACCCTCCAGAGGGAAATATATTCTGCCCGGTAGAGGGTTTTCGTTGTGACGTCGGCCTCCAGAGCGTGCGCGGCCGACCACTCTGTACGTCGGTGTGGTGGGCCTAAAATTTACCGCACGATAGTATAGCCCATTTTTGGGCACCCTCCAGAGGGTAAGATATTTTGCCCTCCAGAGGGTGTTTGGTGGTAGCCGATTGGCCACGTGTGTTTCTTTCGGCTCGTGCGACGATAGACGCTCGATCTCGACATAGACTCAGGCCACGGCCAACCCGCTTCGTGGTGGGCAAGATCAACTAGTATCTAGATGACGGGCTCGAAGAAATCAGGTGGACCCATGTTCTAGGGGGCAAGAGCTTGCCGGCGGCGTCCTACGGTATCCTCCCAAACCTTGAAAAAAAATACATATATTGTCATTTGAGACGGATACAGTAGTACTCGTAGATACCAGGTATTTTTTTTCATCTATATTGCGCACACCAGCAGCCAATTGCTTTTTATCATACGACATGCGAACTTTTCCGACCAAGCACATACAACAAGCAGTATACTCGTAATAACATTCGGTAGTCGTGAAGCTTTTCCGGGCATCTTTTTTCATAGTGCGGCACATCGTACAGCACACAGCACAGCTCTGACGCGAAAAGTAATCCTCAGTTGTTGTACTGTAAAATACCTGCTACAGTATGCGAATGGAAACGGGAAGTACCAAAGTTTTCTTTCAGCTCGTGCGACGATAGACGCTCGATCTCGACATAGACTCAGCCCACGGCCAACTCGATTGATGGCGGGCAAGATTAACTACTGTAGTATAGATGACAGGCTTTAATAAATCAGGTGGACCCATGTTCTAGAGGGCAAGAGCTTGCAGGCGGCGTCCTACGGTATCCTCCCAGACCTGAAAAAAGCCAATTTTTTGCCATTCGAGACGGATACAGTAGTACTCGTAGATAAGTTTTTGAACCTATTTCGTGCACACCAGCTGACAATTGTTTTTCTTTTTTATACGACATGCGCACTTTTACGACCAAGCACATACAACAAGCAGTATACTCGTATTATTATTTGGTAGTTGTTAAGATTCCCCGGGCATTGGTTTTTCATAATGCGGCACATCGTACAGCACACAGCACAGCTCTGCCGCAAAAAATAATCCACTGCTGTTGTACTGTAAAAGACCTGCTCCAGTATGCGAATGGAAATGCGAAGCACAAAAGTTTCCTTTCAGCTCGTGCGACGATAGACGCTCGATTTCGACATAGACTCAGCCCACGGTCAACCCGCTTGGTGGCGGGCAAGATTAACTAGTGTAGATGACGGGCTCGAATAAATCAGGTGGATCCATGTTCTAGGGGGCGAGAACTTGCCGGCGGCGTCCTCCGGAATCCTCCCACACCTGAAAAAAATAAAAATAAAATGCCATTTGAGACGGATACAGTAGTACTGGTCGACATTTTTTTTCCTCTTTCTTGTGGACACCAGCAGCCAATAGATTTTTTTTCAATCATACGACATGCGCACTTTTCCGACCAAGCACATACAACAAGCAGCATACTCGTGATAATATTATTTGGTAATCGCGAACCTTTCCTGGGTGTTTTGTTTTCATAGTGGGGCACATCGTACAGCACACAACACACAGCACAGCTCTATCGCAAAAAGCAATCCACTGCCGTTGTACTGTAGAAGACCTGTTATACTATGCGAATGGAAACGCGAAGTGCAAAAGTTTTCTTCAAGCTCGTGCGACCATAGACGCTCGATCTCGACATAGACCCAGCCCAAGGCCAACCCGCTCGGTGGCGGGCAAGACAAACTGGTATAGATGACGAGCTCGAAGAAATCACGTGGATCCATGTTCTAAGGGGCAAGAGCTTGCCATTTGTTTCTCATTGTGCGGCACATCGTACGGCACACAGCACAAATCTGCCGCAAACAGTAATCCACTGCCGTTGTACTGTAAAAGACGTGCTACAGTATGCGAATGGAAACGCGAGGTACAAAAGTTTCCTTCCAGCTCGTGCGACTATAGACGCTTGATCTCGACATAGACTCAGCCCACGGCCAGCCCGCTTGGTGGCGGGTGAGAGCAACTAGTATAGATGACGCGTTCGAAGAAATCAGGTGGATCCATGTTTTAGGGGGGCAAGAGCTTGCCGGCGGCGTGCTACGATATCCTCGCAAACCTGAAAAAAAAAACGTTTTTCGCAATTTTAGACGCATACAGTTAGGGGTGGGACTGAAATAGTTTGAACGTAAAAAGGCCACAAAAAATGTCAGGGGGGGGAAGATGAATCTTTAAAAAATGAACCAATCAGCGCTTATCAAAGAAAAAGTACGTCACAAAAAAACTCTTCATCATTTGGTATCATATACCAGATACCAGGGTAGTATGGTACGAGAGGAGCTGCAGCGTGTGGCTCGAGAAGGGCGGAGCAGCACACAAAACAAAAAACACGACGAGTGCTTGAGCAGCAGCGCAGCAAAGCACACACGTGCGCGTGAGCGTGAGGGGGGATTACTGGCGCAGCCCCTGCCGGGCCTAGTTGAAGGTGGATCTGCTGATCCTGATGCGGCTGCTGGCGCTGCTGACCCGGCTGTTTCTGCTATTCATCCTACTGCTGCTGCTGCTGCGGCTGTGGTGCAAGATGTTCCAATCTACAGCCATCTAACCCGGTCGCGGCTGACCTCCGCCCCCGTGATGCCACGGCGGATAACAGCATTCGCTCGGGACACGATCGCCGCCGCCTCGTGGACACTACGACCCGTACGCTGCAGATATGCCTCCCGGTTCGCTTGGACAATTTTTTTCTTTTTGCTCTTGGCCGAGGTTCCTTCTGATTTTTTCGAATTACCCATCACGAAATTGATTGTCGTGGTCCCCAAAAAGTGACTAAATGGGCGATTTTTTATCGACTCGTTCTCTACGGATACTGCGTCGATTCGAGCGGGGTTTGTTTTGCTGTATGCTAGACATCCCAATGTAGGGTATACTTTAGTCTGCGCACTACTCAAAAGCACTCATAGAGTAAGAGGCAAAAAACACAGAGAAAAACATGTCTCTCCGCACCTTTTACTCTATAAATACCTCAATTTGTACTCCTGTGCTAAAACGCGCAAAGCATCCGAAAGGTATGGGCCTGTGTGAGGTGTCTGTATAACGTCAAGATCCAATTCATCTCCACCCCAGAGAAATATCGTATCCAAAGTTCACTATGCATGTACACTAAAACCAAGTTTTTGGGGGTATGTCGGTAGTTTTACTTTTTCAGAATTTTGTTTTTTTTTGGCTGGTCGTGTCGAATAGCCTGCCGCTTTTTTGGGTAAAAACAGGCCTCCAGTCCCACCCCTAACAGTAGCACTCGTAGATATTTTTTTCGTCTATTTTGTGCACACCAGGAGCCAAAAGATTTTTTTATCCTACGACATGCGAACTTTTCCGACCAAACACATACAACAAGCAGTATACTCGTGATAATATTATTTAGTAGTCGTGAGCTTTCCTGGGCAGTTTGTTTTTCAAAGTGCGGCACATCGTACAGCACACAGCATACAGCACAGCTCTGCCGCAAAAAGTAATCCACTGTCGTTGTACTGTAAAATACCTGCTATAGTATGCGAATGGAAACGCGAGGTACAAAAGTTTTCTTTCAGCTCGTGCGACGATAGACGCTCGATCTCGACATAGACTCAACCCACGGCCAACCCGCTTGGTGGCGGGCAAGATCAACTAGTATATATGACGGGCTCGAAGAAATCAGGTGGATCCATGTGCGAGGGGGCAAGAGCTTGCCATTTGTTTTTGATAGTGCGGCACATCGTACAACACACAACACACAGCACAGCCTTGCCGGAACAGGTAATCCACTGTTGTTGTACTATGAAAGACTTGCTATAGTATGCGAATGAAAACGCGAGATACATTTTTTTTTTTCACCTCGTGCGACTATAGACGCTCGATCTCGACATAGACTCAGCCCACGGCCAACCCCCTTTGTGGCGGGTAAGAGCAACTAGTATAGATGACCGGCCCGAATAAATCAGGTGGATGCATGTTCTAGGGGGCAAGGGCTTGCCGGCGGCGTGCTACGGTATCCTCCCTAACCTGAAAAAAGCCAATTTTCCGCCATTCGAGACGGATACAGTAGTACTCGTAGATACTTTTTTCATATATTTTGTGCACACAAGCAGCCAATTGTTTTTTCATCATAAGGCATGCGCACTTATCCGACCAAGCACATACAACAAGCAGTATACTCGTGATATAATATTCGGTAGTCGTAAGGATTCCTTGGGGATTTTGTTTTCGTAGGGCAGCACATCGTACAGCACACAGCGCAGCTCTGCCGCAAAAAATAATCTACTGCTGTCGTACTGTAAAAGACCTGCTACAGTATGCGAATGGAAACGTGAAGTACAAAAGTTTTATTTCAGCTCGTGCGACGATAGACGCTCGATCTCGGCATAGACTCAGCCCACGGCCAACGCGCTTGGTGGCGGGTGAGAGCAACTAGTATAGATGACGGGCTCAAAGAATTCAGGTGGATCCATGTTCTAGGGGGCAAGGGCTTGCCGGCGGCGTCCTACAGTATCCTCCAAAACCTGAAAAAAAACCATTTTTTTGCAATTTGAGACGGATACAGTAGTACTCGTAGATAATTTGTTTCATCTATTTTGTGCACACCAGCAGCCAATGCGCTGCACTGCGCGTAGGACCCAAGCGTCCCAGCCAACTCTGACTGCTTTCCTTTGGTCTGGCGGCGGAGAGGCATGACGAGTCAACTCGTCTTGGTATTTTGTGCTTCACAATGTGACTGACTGCTACTGCTGCTGCTGCTGCTGTAGTCTAGACTATACGAGTACGTATCCACCGAGAGGTCCGCGCCGAGTGCGTTTCTCTTGGTCTCCAGGCCCAAACCCGCGCGAGCTGTTGCAGTCTGGCCACGGAGAGATGTGCCGCCCGCTCACCGCGCGTCGGGCACGAAGCAACGACGCTATACAGTTGTGCCCATCCAACTCACCGATCGTTCTGCTGCTGTTTGTAGTGGATAACATCTTGAATTCAGATAGCGTGCTCTTCTTGTGTACTTGGGGTGATACCATATGTTGGTACATGGTATGATGGTACTACACGGCTCGAAATACTGGATGAAACAAACACGGTGGTACGGGATATATGGGTTATGTTGGTGGTACGGTATAATGGGAAAAACATAATGTGGTATGGTATGTGTTGACGGTATGGGACGGGAGAAACACAGTATGGTAGGTTTGCGGTATGGTACCATGGTACGGTGTCGTGGATGTATTATATGGCTAAATTTACCTGGTGGTATGGTATGTTTCAGTATGTAAGGTCCGTAAGGGTTGATTACGTCGTACAAACATTATCTGTAGCAATTATATCGACCATTGGAAAGTGTTCGAAAACATAAGCCTTGCGGACAGACCGACAGACAGACAGATTTGCATTTACCAAAACAGAGACTCAGTTCTACAAACTGAGAATAGAGGTGTTGAGCCACTCTTGTAAAAGGGGTGTTGGCAGTACTTATAGCAGAACTACCCCGGTGACAAAGGGAATGAACTGGCGCCCTGACTTGTAGGGGAGGGCGATGTTTTTTGGCCACATGAATGACCGGCAGCAGTCCCGTGCAGCTTTTAGGAGTTATGATACGGCGCGGGGCTTGGAATGTCAACCGCGGTTGGTCACGGGGCCGCAGACGCGTTTCGTCGACTGTGACGGGCCTCGCTTGCAGAAGGACTCTGTACCTCTTTCGTGCTGGGCTCGATGTGTGTACGGTACGGGTGCACCTTTGTGTTCAGTGTTTCTGTACTACTGTTGTGTTTGCTGCTCCTGATTGTGCCTCGAAGTGTATCCATTTTTCTGGTAGTGACATTCTGGCGTTGGGGTGCCTGACGGTAGGCAACCTCCAAGCGGGAAGTGAATTAATCGAAAATACCGGTAATGACCGCCAGGGGTGGTACATAGGCCCACCACCTGCCGGAGTTTTGTTGCATAGCCATGTACGATATTTACACTGCTGTTGTTTGTTTTGGGATTCGGCGTCTTTGTTTCAACACCTGTTTTGGAACCTTTTAGTCCCCCCCCCTATTTTGATATAGATTGGGCTGGCGTCGGTTGGCAGCGACACTGTAAAACTTGCCGCTCACTACGTGAGCTAGGCAACCAGGGGACCGTTTTTTTTTTCTTTGGCGGTCGCCCACAGCTGGTTGTGGAGTTAAATCATTTGTGCGAGGTGAAGAACCTTTACTCCGCACAAGTGGGAATGATCTTATCATGTAGCGTTCAAGGTAAGGCACCCAAGAGGCAGTTACATAGTGTTCCCATTGCTGTCTCTGGAATTGCCTACACCGGAAATTAAATTAACTCATTGAAGCTGTCATCCATATGCAAGTCCGCCTCACAAGCGCTTCTTAGTAGGATGCAGATCACCCTTCATGCGACTCGCCGGACACCTCACGGCGCTTCGCGCTTGGTGCAATAAGCAATGTCTGCCTGGTCGGTGAAAACCCGACATGCTCCGTCCCCGTATTGTAGGGATGCGAGGGTCTATGGTCATACGACTACGGCCATGTATGAGATCGAGTACATCTCTCCTATCGAGTACGCCCCCCCCCTCTTGCCGCCTGTATCTCGCATGCTGTTGTTGTCTGCTCTGTTGCGGTTGTTGGTCACTGTGCTTGCATTATTTTGTGTTTGTTTGAGTGGCGCCTCTCATCCAGCCTTCTCGTGCTGCTATTCCGCCTCCTGCTGTCTTTCCCGTTTGCTGCTGCTGCTGCGTCTGCTGCTGCCTCCTGCCGAGCATACTCTGCTGTACACTTTCCCGTTCCTTTGCAGGGCGGACCATGACAATGAAAAAAAAACTGGTACTGCTGCAGTACGAGTGCAGCGAAGCGGTTCTGCCACTGTTATGCGACTGTACATTTACATGATACCTAGAATGTTCCATACATATGTGGTTCATGTTATACGCGTCGTCGGGTTTTTACTGATAGCTCTGTAATGCAGTACACGCGTGCAACGGTAGAGGCTACTAGTTGTGCACGCGCGCACCGTTTGAGGGTATTATTAAGTAGATGTACATGGGTGCATCGGTTGATGGTAGAAAATTGATGGCGCATCTTGAACAATGGTTACGTCAAAAACTGTCTGAACTCGTGCTATAACGCACCTCTCCTGTTGCGTTTCTTTTTTATTTTATTTTATTTTTTCCCTCGCCCTTGAGGTTGGTGCATGTACTCTGCGAAGAGGTGAAGGTTAGATTCTACTTGGTCGCTCTGTTGCGGAACTACAGTACATGAAGCAAACATTATAAAGGCGAAAACCTTCTACTTCTGTTTCCCTTCTTCGATCATAGTGCGTAGTGCTGAAGAGAGTTGTGGCGACTTTGTTTGGGTCGTTGGGCTGTATGTACACCACGTAGGTATTGTAGAATGTGCAATGTGTTTTTCGAGACGGCGCCAACGGCTACGGACTATATTCAACTGCGTCAGACAAGCCCCCGTACGGATACTACTGGGCGTGCCATAATATCTTGTACAGTTGCTTGAAACAAGCGCTTCCACCTACCCGCCTATTCGTGGTTTCAAACAACCACCAACTACGGACAAGTACGAGGTCACATCATAGGTGAAGAGCTTCGTTGCTGAATACCTGGTATGAGTTTTTTTTTTGTAGAGTACCGTTTTGTTGGGACTGCGCACAAAAATAAAGGGAAATGAGTCAAATAAGAGAACAATCCTTCAAGCAAACGAAGAAAAGCCAACATGCTGTATGTGGCATAATAATTAGGGTACAAGATACGAAGAAAAACACTTGACGTAAAAATGGTGAAATCAGCATACGTACGTGTAATAATATAAGGGTGTACTACTGCTGTACCTGGTATAAGTATAATAACTCCTCCTGCTGTACATGGTCCAATAGAACGGTGTTCGCACATAATAAAAGAGAAAAAATGGTGTGAAAAAAAGAGAGAACAGCGTTATGTAGGTGGCATAATACCAGTACAGCCTAGAAAAAAACTTGGTGTAAAAAAAGATGAACCTTCATACTGTACGTGGTACAAGGTTCCCCTTCAGGATGTGGGTGGCATGAAATCCGGGGGGTGTCGCAAGTTGAAAAGGGAGACGCATGTAAAACCCTTGCACCTCTTTTTTTAGCAAAAATGATCTCGGAGTGAACTGAGTCATGGGCTACCGATTTATTGCTCAAAGCGAAGAGTGGTACTGTAGAAGTCTAGTCTTCGATGCTCTCGCATGTCTTGGCGTATACCAGATAGGAGACATGGACTACTGTATTGCTCAAAGGGAAGCGTAGCACTTACCAGGTATTGTAGAAGGAAATTGACGGGGTTTGTATCATCCAGGTATTTATCGCCTGGGTGGGATCTGTATCATCGATAGATATAATCCTTGATGATCTGAACACCTTTACTGGGTGGGGTCTGCACGACCTGCATGACTACACACACATGTTAATCGAACATACATGTGCCATGATTAGCTGATGAATAGTTTTGTGTGGGTGGGTCCGCATGGTCTGAAGGATCTGTACGATCTGCAGGGTCTTATACTAGGATGTATCACTCTTTTTCTGGCGGTGAGATGTGCTTGGTCTTGATTTCTGCACTTGCGTGTGGGATGATCCGAACGCCATGTGTGCACGATGTGGAGGATCTGCATGAATGATCCGAAGGACCGATTATCAACACACTCCAACTAGTTTGCCTGGAGAGACATCTATGTTCCGTATCATTTCCACTTGAGAGCCAGTTGGGATCTGGTTGATCTCAATGTCCTTTCTCATGTTTAGCCGGAAAGCGATCTGTCTGGTTACAATTTTCATAGATGTGTACCTGAGTAGAATCTGTGTGATCTGTACAATCAGTACAGTTTGACCGGGGTGGGATGTGTTCGATCTGCAGATCAGCACATCTTTAGCGAGACACTATCTGCATGATCTGCACATGTTCATCGGTGGGTGTCATCGATCAGCAGGATCTGTATAATCGGCAGGATCTGTATGATCTACATGAGTCGAATCTGTGTGATCTGTATGATCTGTATGTATGATATGGATAACATTATGCACATTTTTATCGGTGGGCCTGTATGATCTGCAGGATCAGTATGATCTGCGGGATTTTGGTATGGTCTGGAGGATCTGTAAAATCTGGATACTTGACACTTGTTTGCACCATGTTTAGCCGGGATGGGTCTGTATGAGGCGGATATTTCACACGTGTGTACTTGAGTGGGATCTGTGTGATCTGTACATCTTTACCGGGTTGGATGTGTATGATCTGTAGGATCTGCATGATCTACCTAAGTGAAATATGTGTGATCTGGATGACCTGCAGACCTTAACCGAGATGCGATCTGTACGATTTGCAGGATCTGGATGATCTGCAGGATTTCTGCATCATCTAGAGGATCTGTAAAAGCTGGATACTTGTTTCAGCATGTTTAGCAACAACAGGAGCAGCAACATAAGCAACCGCGTGGCACAGGCAAATATAAGATAAGGGTAGCCGCAAGAAAAGCAACCTGTGCCGGCAACAGCAGTAGTAATAGCAGCTGTACCGCGAATGTGTGTAGTAGCAGTAGCAGCAACAATAGGAGCAGCAGAATGATAACCAAACTGCGTGACATGGGCACATGATACAAAGGACAGTGAATACACGAAACGCTATACGTGGTACGAAGGTCAGACAAACGAAATAATGACGAATCGCACCGAGATACTGAAAACAAAAACTGCCAGGTATGTACGTGGTGGATACAGTGTGTTGTCTTGTCTTGTGGCCATGCAGTCACGAGCACATGAGCACTCAGCAGCAGCAGCAGCAACACTCAGCAGCACTCGAGCAACACTCGATTCGAGCAGCACTCGTACGCCTGTTGTTGCTGTTGTTGTACTGCTGCGTACTGCTCGAACAGCACTCGAGCGCACGAGCATGAGTAGGTTTCAGAAGCCTGGCTTATTGCACCGCGAAAAACGGACACGGGACCACGATCACTCGATTGCTCAAGGGCAACGAGAACGAGAGACACACACGAGCACGGCGTGGCCAAGCAGTCACGGGCACACGAGCACCCAGCAGCAGCAGCAGCAGAAGCAGCAGCAGCACCCAGCGGCACTCGAGCAACACTCGCCCCGAGCAGCAGTCGTACGCCTGTTGTTGCGGTTGTTTTACAGCTGCATACTGCTCGAGCATGAGCTCGACTAATATCGCAGGCAACGCAATACGTGGTACAAAGATCCGACATAAAATGATGAATCGCACCGAGATACTAAAATAAAAACTATCAGGTATGTACGTGGTGGATACAGCGTGTTCTCATGTCTTGTGGCCGAGCAGTCACGAGCACACGAGCACTCAGCAGCAGCAACACTCAGCAGCACTCGAGCAAAACTCGATTGGAGCAGCACTCGTACGCCTGTTGTTGCTGTTGCTGTACTGCTGCGTACCGCTCGAGCAGCACTCGAGCGCACGAGCATGAGTAGGTTTCCAACCATGGGCTATTGCACCGCCGAAAAAACGGACACCGGACTACGATCACTCGATTGCTCAAGTGCAACGCGCACGAGACAAACACAAGCACGGCGTGGCCAAGCAATAACGGGCACACTAGCACTCAGCAACAGCAGTGGCACCCAGCGGCACTCGAGCAACACTTGGCTCGAGCAGCACTCGTACGCCTGCTGTTGCTGTTGTTTTACTGCTGCTGCATGATCTCGAGCAGCACGAATTTGAGCAGCACTACTGTGTGTTGCAGTTGCAGCAAGAAGTGGGAAAACAAAATCTTTGCAGCCAAAAATACAAAAATACGAAGATCTGGGTAGGTTTTCAAGCCCCTGGGTGGCTTTCCGGCAGTGGGACCCCAACCCCTGAGTTGCTTGCTGGGACACGTGACTTTGACCATGTAGAGCATGGGCCACGGAGCCCGGCCCGAGTCAACGCTTGTACCGCACTGTCCACGCCGCCCCCCTGCGGGCCCCGCAGCAGGAAGCACGAGAAAAGACCCGCGGCCAAACGAGAGAGGTTAACTATTCCGGGAAAAACGGCCATTTGGTACATAGTAATACAAGGTTCCCCTTTGGGATGTGGGTGGCATGAAAGCCGGGCGGTCTCGCAAGTTGAAAAGAGAGACGCAGGTAAAATCCTTGCACCTCTGTTTTGAGTAAAAACGATCTCGGAGAAAACTGAGTCATGGGCTACTGATCTACTGCTAAAAGCGAAGAGTAGTAGTCTAGTCTTCGATGCTCTCTCATGTCTTGGCGCATACCTGGTAGGAGACATGGACTACTGTATTGCTTAAAGCAAAGCGTAGCACCGAAATGGACGGGGTTTGCATCATCCAGGTATTTATCGCCGGGGTGGGATCTGTATAATCGATATAGGTGATCCTTGATGATCTGAACACCTCTACTGGGTGGGGTCTGCACGATCTGCATGAACTACACAGGTATGTTAACCGAACATACATGTGCCGTGATTAACTGATGAATAGCTTTGCGTGGTTGGGTCCGCATAATCCGAACGATCTGTACGATCTGCGGGGTCTGTATAATGTAGATGTATCACTCTTTTATTTGGCGGTGAAATCTGCTTGGTCTTTATGATTGCACTTGCCTGCCGGGTGGGATGATCTGAACGCCATGTGTGCATGACGTGGAGGATCTGCATGATCGATTATCTACACACTCCAACTTGTAGTTTGCCTGGAGAGACAGGTGCGCTCCGTATCATTTCCACTTGTATGCCAGGTGGGATCTCGTTGATCTCAATGATATGCAAATGTATAGCCGGAAGGGGATCTGTTTGATTACAATTTTCATAGATGTGTATCTGAGTAGAATATGTGTGAGCTGTACAATCAGTACAGTTTGACCGGGATGGGATCTGTCCGATCTGCCGATCTGAACATCTTTAGCGAGCAAGGGTCTGTACGATCTGCATGATCTGCACATGTTTATCGGTGGGTGTCATTGATCTGTAGGATCTGTATAATCCGCAGGATCTGTATGATCTACCTGAGTGGAATCTGTGTGATCTGTAAAATCTGTATACCGGAATGAGGTATGTACGATCTGTATGATATGCACATTTTTATCGGTGGGTCTGCATGATCTGCAGGATCTGTATGATCTGCGGGATTTTGTATGGTCTGGAGGATCTGTAACAATCTGGATACTTCACACCTGTCTGCATCATGTTTAGATATGATGGGTCTGTATGAGGCGGATATTTCACAGGTGTGTACCTGAGTGGGATCTGTGTGATCTGAATGATCTGTGCATATTAACCGGGATGCGGTCTGTACGATTTGCAGGATCTGTATGATCTGCAGGATTTCTGTATGATCCGGAGGATCTGTAAAAGCTGGATACTTCACACTTGTTTCAGCATGTTTATGAGTATCAACAACAGGAGCAGCAAGATAAGCAACAGCGTGGCACGGGCAAAAATAAAATAAGGGTAGCAGCAAGAAAAACAACCTGTGCCAACAACAGCAGTAGCAATAGCAGCTATACCGCGATTGTGTGTAGTAGCAATAGTGGCAGCAACAACCGGAGTGTTAGCAGAATATTAAGCAAACCGCGTGGCACGAGCACATTGTACAAAGAGCAGTAAACACTCTCGGCTACGGTATCACACGCAACGCTATACGTGGTACGAAGATCCGATAAAAGATTAATCGCACCGAGATACTATTAATAATAAAAAACTACCATACGTCGTTCATTGTGTACCGCGGCATTGATGGTATGTGCCGTTAATGAGGAACGGGCCGAGGGCCGACGCGTTGGCGCCGGCCACGGGGCCTGCGCCGGCACATAGTTTCTCACCGCCGACCGCCATTGTAGTGCACGGCCACAGCGTCGTTCGGGCATCCAACAGAACATACATGGTGTCTCGCAACGTGTATGGTATGTGTCGGTAGTGAGGGACGGGCCACCGGCCGACGCGTTGGCGACGTGGTGGATACAGCGTGTTCTCACGTCTTGTGGCCAAGCAGAGGACACGAGCACTCAGCAGCAGCAGCAGCAACATTCAGCAGCACTCGGGCAACACTCGATTAAAGCAGCGCTCGTACGCCTGTTGTTGCTGTTCTTGTATTGCTGCGTACTGCTCGAGCAGGACTCGAGCGCACGAGCGTGAGTAGGTTTCAAGCCCATTATTGCACCGCAAAAAAAAAAGACACGTGACCACGATCACTCGATTGCTCCAGCGCAACGAGCACGAGACAAACACGAGCACGGCGTGGCCAAGCAGTCATGGGCACACGAGCACCCAGCAGCAGCAGCACCCAGCGGCACTGGAGCAACGCGCGCCTAGAGCAGCATTCGTACGCCTGTTGTTGCTGTTTTGCTGATGCGTACTGCTCGAGCATGAGCTCGACATTATTACACGCAACGCAATACGTGGTATTAATACAAGGATCCGATAAATGATGAATCGCACCGAAATACTAAAAAACAAATACCAGGTATGTACGTGGTGGATACAGCGTGTTGTCGTGTCTTGTGGCCAAGCAATCACGAGCACGCGAGCACTCAGCAGCAGCAGCAGCAACAACACTCAGCAGCACTCGGGCAACACTCGATGCGAGCAGCACTCGTACGCCCGTTGTTGCTGTTCTTGTGCTGCTGCGTACTGCTCGAGCAGCACTCGAGCGCACGAGCATGAGTAGGTATTCAAGCCTATTGCACCGCAAAAAGAGGACCCGGGACCACGATCATTCGATTGCTCAAGCGCAACGAGTACGAGACAAACACGAGCACGGCGTGGCCATGCAGTCACGGGCACACGAGCATTTAGCAGCAGCAGCAGCACCCAGCGGCACTGGAGCAACACGCGACTCGAGCTGCACTCGTACGCCTGTTGTTGCTGTTGCGAACTCGAGCAGAGCTGTGCTGTTGTTGCAGTTGAAGCAAAAAGCGAGAAAAACAAAATCTTTGCAGCTGAAACTACGAAGATCCGGGTAGGTGTTTAAGCCTGGATGGCTTTTCGGAAGTGGGACCCCAACCCCTGAGTTGCTTGCTGGGTCACGTGACTTTGACCATCTAGAGAATGGGCCACGGAACCCGGCCGGAGCCAACCTTTGCACCGTACTGTCCACGCCGCCGCCCTGCGGGCCCCGCAGCAGGATTCACGAGAAACGACCCGCGGCCGAACGAAGAAAGTGAACTATTCCGGAAACAACGGCCATTTGGTACAAAGTAATATCATAGAAGGGAAACAAATACGAAAAAAAAAGCAACTCCAGGGCATCGGCAGGGCTCGAACCAAGAAGATGAGGCTCCACAGACGCCTACATAAGGGTGGTGGTCCCCATTTCTGGAGAGGTGGTCACCGAATTTTGGGGACTACAGTAGTCCCTACGCGATAATCAAGTAATTTTTTTCTGAAATTTTGGACCATCAGGCAATATCCGCCCGCCACGTTTTGATACTCGGGGGGGAAAAGCTGTAATCTGTTGCTCGGGGGATATACACTAACGCCAAGTATTAATAGTCATGTTCGTTCCCCGACATTAGTTTGACAACTTTTCCCACTCTTTTTCCAAGTGCTTTTCACCAAACTAGGGGGTGACCCAAACGTACCCCTCACCATTTTAGGCTAATATCTTCCATCGAAACCCTACCACAGCACAAACCGCACCGACACTACTTATTGGCACAGACAGGGCCATGAGATAGGGTACTATCCTTGTTTCTATACACCTCGCCATATACAGCTGTGGGTGGTATCAAGGCGGTGCAGTTATGCCTTCTGCACGCTCCTGTAGGACCGGGCTGGAGACAGCAGCAAGCAGCGGCGGGTAGGAATATTGCATGTCATCATTATATACGTACTGTGTAGTGTATCGCTGTACGTACTTGGCGCCTGGATCACCTCCAGGGAAGCTCGACAAGGCCACTACAGCAGCACCAATAACAGTAGTTGTGGTTGTTGGTCCTGGTGCTGTGCGCCTGCTCCGCATCTCTGATGAGCTCGACTTACGTGTAAAGCAAGCAAATTTTCGCGCTCTCTGCCTTGTTAAACATGCTAGTTGTTGCTCTCTCTGCCGGCCGCCATGTGCGATACCGTATATGCTCGCTTCGTCGCGTGAAAGCGCGACAACGCGCGGCATGACAGCTTCCGGGCAGCAGCAGCAGGAGTAGCAGGGGTGCACGTAGGTGTATTAGTAGGACAGCACTATCAGTCGTAGTAGCGATTGCTGCTGTTGTGCTCCTGCTCTTCATCTCTCTTGCGCATGACTGACGTGAGAACAAACAACTTTTCGCGCTATTCCTCTTCCCGCTTGTACGGTACGGTGTACTACTCGCCGCATGAGTATTCTACGTGCCTTCATCGCCTCGAAGGTCGGCAAGGCTATGACAGCGGCAGCAACGGCGGCGTCAGCACAAGTAACATTAGAAGTAGTAGTGCTGTACGATGCTGTAGTTGTTGTTGTGCGCCTGCTTCAGATCTTTGTGGCGCTCGACTGACGTGCAAAACTATCAACTTGCTGTGCTGCTCCTCCGCCTCCTTGCAATTGGACGCCGCCTAGGTGCTTTTGGGCCGCAGGTGTGCGTCATGCATCTGGCGTACGATCGTCGGCTTCGCAAGTGTTCTGCAAGCGTGTTCTAGCTCGGCACCCGCAGTTCCGCAAGAACGACGTGGCGAGTGGATGATGGACTCCTGGAATGGGTGAAACTTCCGTGCCCGCATTGGCTTTCGAACGAGCACACGCCATAAATGTAACCCGCAGGTGAGACGGTAATACTATGAGTAGACACAGCAGTTTACACCGTAGTCAGGGCATCAGTGCTGTTTTCCCGAAAACACATCACCGTGGGCTTCCGTTGTCTGTGTCGTTCTACTAGCGGGGCGCACTCCGAACGATAACAACTGGTTGATTGACTACCTCGCGCCGTTACCTCTTGAATGCCTAATATTCCAAGTTAATAAAAATGGTTCGACACCGACACTTACTGCTGACAACCCTGATGATCTCCACGATGCCTTCGTAAGCTGAATGCTCGGCAACCCCTTGCTATCCTCGTTATCCTGCCAACCCGTCGAATTATTTTCCCATCGATAAGTGCGAAGGCGACGGCGTGGGTGGGAAGTCATCTTCCGGCAGCACGCCAGCTACAACGCCAGTTGGTACGCCATTTGCAGCGACCGCAGGGCCGTTGACAATAGAGGGAGGGGGAGGGGGAGGGGGTGGAGGTGGAGAAGGGAGAGAGGACCACCGTCTATGGGCGAGGAGGGGGCGAGGGGGTAAACTGCGAAAAATGGCGTCATACCCCAAAGCCAATCAATCGAAGGCGTATTGGTACAAAAAGCGACTCCATCTTACTCCCACTCCGAAGAAAGCCTTGTGTCATACAAAAAATAGAGCTGAAAAGAGAGTGGATGCACTGGTACAAAACAAGTCAAAAGTGGAAATTAAAAAAAGCGAGGATCGTGCGAGTCGAGAACCTCGGAGAAACGTGAATATTGTCGAGTGTAGTTTGTCATCCACGCTTCTGTACTCGTGCAACTGGCACATTGTGGTTTTTTCGCAATCTAAAACAGATCGCAGTATATCTCAAGAGTATGCCAGGTATAGCTTGTACAGGTACGACTGCCTGTACAGCAGTACAGCGGTAAAATGCCATGTGATCTGATATAACAGCAGAAGATACGCGTACTGCGACAAAGGAACGTGTACTGCTGTCCCTGGCTCTACGACCTATCGGTCAGAGATGTAGGACACATAGCAGTCAGAAACTGGAAGTATGCTTTGTACGAATGCTGCTGCTGTACAAACGCTTGTACGAACGATTAGTTGTACTAGACTCGACGAACATATCGATCCGGGGATGTTCGGGACAGAGCAAAAAATGCATGTCGCACATTGCGGCAGGTACGTGCATAGGCCAAAGCCGATGACAACACCTACGAACACTGGTACTGAGAGAACAGCGCCGAGGTGCCACATGCGCATACTTCGTTGCCAGTTGCTGCTGTTGGCGCACTGTGCCGAGCACAGCTGGAGCAGTGGGGATGATGGATCACACGCACCAATACGCAAGAGAATAGGAGGGAGAGAGGTGACGATGGTGTGGCAACGGTAGCCCAGACCGCATCGCATTCTATAGATGCATGTCTCAGGTCATGTATAATTGGCCTGCCACAGGGTAGGGGCAGAGAGGAAGTGAGCCTCGTGCATCACCACTCACAACCTCAGATGCCAAGAGTCACATAATCCACAACCGGCAATGCTACCGACCGGTACGTAACTGTCATCAAAAGAGACCAAACGAACACCCTTCCTGGCTCTTGACATACTCGTAATAGTGACGAGCCAAACAAATCACAACGTAACTCTTTGGCCTACATCAACCACACTAATGGCAAGAGGAAACTCATCCCGACGGCAATCATAAACTTCTCCCTCAATCCCACACAACCTATTGCAATCACCAGAAATATTACACTAGTCGCGCTAAAAAATAAAAAATAATGACCTGAAAAATATCATGCCGGAGATCGCGAGGTTCCCCAGACAAAAACTTTCCTTCGTCCTCACTATCACCGCCATAGATGCACGGATTGCGACGGTAAACGCGAGATAGCAGACATCCATTTTCCCATGGAATTTATCTGGCACTAAAAGTACCCGAAATAAAAGTCGCTTGTGATACATCATAACACCGAAAAATCTCCTTTTTCGGCTTTTTTTATACTAGCTCCCGATAACCGAACAAAGAAACATTAAAATGCTGCAACTTTCAACTCGTAAACAGCCTAAGCCCTCCCAGCTAATAGAGCTATTCGATCATCCGCAGAATATCAAATATTCCATTTTTCTCTTTCGTGAACAAATCTAAGTTCGCACAACAGTACTGGTGGAAAAAAAATCATGAATCAAGATGCAACCACCCCCTTATTCTGCGACCAGTAAACAGTCACAAACAGAAAGTTCCAGTATGAATCAATAAAATCAGTAGTCACCAATACCTCAAATCAGTAATACACCTCTCAAGCTGCACCCACGTACCCTTACTTCGCCAGTTAAAAATATAAATAATATTTCCACCAATCCCCTTCTGGTCCTGTCTATACCAGAAAAACACTCCCAGGGGGTTTGACTACCGAGCTCGACTACGGTAATCACCCTAGTTCGCTCCCGCATGAGGGTGGTATTCTCGACAAGGTTTGCGCGGACGTGGCGTTCGGGCGTGCCCTGGTGTTTGATTTGGGTTCTGCTGCTGATATTCGCGGGCTGCGTATTTCACCCTTGGCTGTCGCCCTGAAACCCAAACTTCGTATCGTTCACGACCTCACCTTTGCGCGAGCGGGCGGACGGACCAGCGTTGGTAACCACAAAACATTTTCTAAGCTCCGACTTGCGAGCTCGGCAGCGTGGTTCGCGACGTACTCATGCGGGTTCTATCCTTGCGTCAGGCACACGACAGGAACGCTCGGATAGTCTCATGTCGGGTATACGACAAAGACGTTTTTGGCAGGTTCCGCCGGGGCCCGTCTTTGGGTATGACCCTCCCTTGTTGTCTGACCGTAAAATCACTAACTGGGATACTCGATTGGAGGTGTTTGGTTAGATCATTGGCACTGACGCCCTTACGGTGACGCTGCCGCCGCATAAGCGAGGAAAGCTGCGTGAGCATACCACGGCGTGGCCTGCGTCTCGGGCTTCCGCTTCCGCGAAGCAGGCCTCGAAGCTCGCCCGGTTCCTCATGCACGCTTCGTTCGCCGTCCGTCCGGGGTCGTTCTTCGTGCAGCGTATTTTTGGCTTCGATCGGGATGCCGCGCATCACCGCCGGCGCTGACTTCGCGTGCCATACCGCCGACCCCGGGCGGCGGGTCGTCCTCGGGCCCGAGTTCCACGGGGACCTCAAGCTTTGGCGATTGTTCGTTGCGGAGGGGCTGCGCGTGCGGAGGGATAGCTTGTCGGCTACGATGTGCCACTTGCTTGAGCGCCCGGCCCGATGTACTCTGTTTTCGGATGCTTCCGAAACGGCTATCGGGGGTTTCTGTCTCGAAACTGGCGTGTACTGGCGCTACGAGCTTGAACCCGCCGAACAGTCTCGTTTCTGCGGCTGGAGCAAGGCCATCGCCGGCGAGAACGATATTTCTATCAACGTGTTCGCACTGTTGGGAATGGCGGTGTCGGCGTGGGTCTTTGTGTCTCCGTGCGCGGGGCGCCCGTCAGCGACGAGCGACTGCGTCTTGTTGCGTGGGGACAATGAAGCCGCCGTGGAGTGGGTGCGGCGGTGTCGTGGGGGTAAGGAGCACCGATCAAGTGCGTTGATGCACCTCCTCGGGGCGTTGGAATAGTCTTCGGGTTGGCATTTTGACGCGAAACACGTGCGGGGAGTTTTTAACGTCGCTGCTGATGGTATCTCACGCTGGGATCGCGACCTTGTTCTCCGTAACCTGCACTCCGTTCGCCCTGATGTTTCGTGGCAGGCTTAGGAATTGGGGGTAGCCGGCACGTCTCTCTGTACTTCGGTGTTGACCTCGAGCTCATGCGCAACGCACTTGCGGTCTCGTCTGAATATACTTATCTGGGGCATTTTGGCGCCTGGGTAGACTTCCGGGTACGTAATGGAGTGCCGGGTTTTCTACAGCATTGTAAGGATGATATGGTCAACGCGTGGTGCTTATTTGAGTACGTATCGTGCGCTTTTGCCAACAACGAATTGCGGTCGGCGACGATCGAGAGTCAGTTGTCGACGATCAAAATACTTTCACCGTATTTCGCGTGGTCTCGAGCTCGACACAACCCCCCCCGTTATCGCTAGCGCCCTCAAAGGCGCTACTCGTTTGCACGCCGACGCGGGAAACCAAGCAATCGTGCGTCGGCCCATTTTATGGGTGATGTTACTTGCTGGCGAGGCTCTGATCCCGTCGTGGCGCGCTGGGGATCGGGTTTTTTGGCTTTCTCTGTGTGCATCGTTTTGTGTCCCGACCCGCGCGTCGGAAATGCTTGCGGAAACGAGGTCGCGAACTCACGAAACGTTTTGTTTTCGACGGGCCGACGTAGCGTTTCTCCGCGGTGATCCCCAGCGGGCTGAAGCGCTGTGGTCGACCGCTGACCGCGTTGAGGTCCGCTTTCGCGGGTCAAATGGGGATCAGTTGCGAAAGGGGACTGTTCTGACGCGCGTGCGGAAGGGTCCTCCGAGGCCCGTGGGCGCCGGGGGGGGCGTCGTCGATCTTATGATCGGGTTGATGTCTTGTTATTTGTTCCTTCCTGGTTGCGTTCGGTGCTGGTTACGGCAGACGGGTCATGTCGACCAAGCAACAAGCGACGTCTGCCCTGCGAGCGGTGGTTGCGTTGGCGGGCGTGCGGGCGGAGGATTACGCCCTGCTTTCCTGCTGAAGATTGGAGGCGCAACTCACCTGTCGGCCGGGGGGGCTACACTAGAAGTATTGCAGCGTGAGGACCGGTGGGCGTCCGACGCGTACAAGGCGTGCGTACGTAGTCATGGGGAGGACGCCAGTTGGGTGGGAAGCGTGATGGCCCTAGAGGGCACGGGAAACGAGATCCAGCCGGGGCAGGGTACGAAGTGGGGGCGAGTGAATAAACTACCCGGGCTGGGTAGGAAGCAGTAAAACTGGTTGGTGCGTGGATATGGTTATGCGAGCCAGGTGGGGGTGGGGGGGGGGCGTAGGCATCCGCAACGTGAGCCAACCCCATGTTGGAGGCTGGCGTCGAGAGATCGATGTCGCCAGTTGGGGATGGAGTTTGACTCAGGTTTACAGATGTTAGGAGGGGGTTGCTATTGGAGTAGCAGGGGGTTGCTATTGGAGCAGCCCTGGGCGTTTACCCCTCTCTCCACCCCCCTTGCTCCGAGCGGGGGGGTGCGCATTAATGATACAACTTCGAAAGCAATATTCAGAGCGGAGTATTATCGAGGTAGGAGAAAATATGTGTTTTGTATGTACGGGAGAAGATGACCAATCAGATCATCAGGAGTTGTTGCACCCGTCTATTAATAGTCCAGAAATGCATCTGGGACCAGCTCCTCTGTAGCAGTTGACTCGCGATCGAAAGGACACAGCGAGGCAGGGTTGTCAAGACAGGCCCAAGGTGTGGTAAAGACTGGTTTTGCTTCCCACCTACCCGCCCGTTTAGTTTTCTTATACTTTTTCTGAAACCGTTTTCAAAAAAGAACAATCCCGGGTATGCTGGCCATGGAACTTTTATGGAAACCGGTCGAAAATGAAAAAAGACCCGACGGTCTTGCCGGTCTCTCCCCACATCTACATACCAAACTACGGTGATAACGGCGGAGCAATGCCCCTCGCACTTGCTACGCTACAAGGTTTGCAGAAACTGGGCAAGTACAAGGATCGCGATGTTTTTGACGTTTGCGAATTCGAGGACTCCACGAACCTCAGCCAATCATCGATAGAGCCGGTGAGGTTGGGGTTTCAACACCGCGGAGGGCGGTATCGACCCGGGGGATCAACTTTTGTCTCTCCATCTTGTCGGAGTTGTAGATGTACGGAAGTGTTTACAACCCGGGGATGGAAACCTCTCTTTCCCGGGTGGCGCTAGCTCCACGAACCTCAGCATATCCGTGATATAGGGCCAGCGGTGTTGGGTTTTCCACATGGTGCGACGCGGTGTTGATCTGGGGGATCGCCATCTTCGTCCCCGGATCGTCGGATTTGTGAAATTATTAATTATCCGGGGATGTCACCCTATCCTCCCCGGGTGCTGCTGGCTCGACGAACCCCAGCCAATCAGCGATCAACCAATGGGTTTGGGGTTTACACACTGTACAAGGTGGTATCGATCTGCATTTTTGTGCCCGATTTGTCGGAGTGGTAAATATATGGACGTGTTATCGGTATGATGCGGGGATGGTGCCCAACAATCCCCGGGTGGCGCTCGCTTCACGAACTTCAGCCGATCAGTGATAGAGCCAGCAGGGTTGGGGTTTCCACACCGAGCAGGGCGGTATCGAACCAGGGGATCACCGGTTTTGTCCCCGGATAGTCGGAGTTGCACATGTATAAAAAGACTTCTGATCCGGGGATGGGGTCTTATCCTTCCCGGGTGTGGCAGAACCTAAATGTTACCCCAGAAAATCAGTGATCACCCAGTGGGTTTTTCGTTTACACACCATGCGTGGCGGTATCAACTCGGGGCATCACCGTTTTCGTCGCCGGTTTGTCGGAGTTTCAGTTGAATCGAAGGACGTAGGACCCGAGGGTGATACGTTATCCTCCCTGGGTGTCGCTGGCTCCACGAGCCCCAGTCAATTAGCGATGAGTCAGTGGGGTTGGAGTTTCCACACCGTGCAGGGCGGTTTGGACCCAGGGATATCTGCGTTCGTCCCCGTTGTGTTTTAGTTGTTCAAGCATGGAAGGATTTTCGATCCGGGGATGGGAGATTATCCACCCCGGGTGCTGCCTCTGGCTTTGTTTTGGAATCGCAGCCGATCAGCGATCACCCAGTGGCGTTGGGGTTTCCACACCGTAGCGGGCCCTGTCGACTCGGGGAACTCGGTTTATGTCCCCGTGTTGTTGGAGTTATGGCTATATGGAGGGACTTCCGATCCGGGGATGAGACCCTATCGTCCCCCGGTGGCGCGGGCTGTAATTTGGAGCATCAGTCAATCAGCGATTGGTTGGTGGGGCTGGAATTTCCCCAACGTGCGCGTTGGTATCCACCCGAGGATCATTGTTTTCGCCCCTGGGTTGTTGGAGTGGTAGATACGCGGAGGGCTTTGCGAACTGGGGATGGGGCCCCATCGTCCCCGGGTGCGATGGAACTGGGGCGTTCCCCCGCGGGGAAAATTCCGCCGCGCGTTCCGTGGCCGCTCATCGGGTGAGGACGGCCGGGGGAGCCCCCTCGGCCAAGGGGATTGGGGCTCGGAAAACGCTGAGATGGAAGCTATGGGTCATCATACTCTAGAATCACGTGGGGTCCTCAGTCTCGATTTAAATTCCCCCTCTTTATTCCCCTGGGCAGCGGTGGCTGGCACGAGCACGTCGTTGCTCGTCAGCTCACAACGCGCATGCCTGATGTACACGAGAGCATAAAAAGAGGGCAATAAGAAGCAGTGCCAAACGAACCATGTCTGCTTAGAGCAACACTTCCTCCCACGATGAGTTGCGCGGGGCAGTACTCCAACCTTGGCGGGCGGGTTTCATTCGAACCAGCTACCCCTGTCATTCGTCGGGTCCAGAAACGTCGGCCCGAGCTCAAACGCCACGCCTGTGCTGCTTGCAGTGCAGCTCACTCACACAGTCCGTCCGAATGCACAAACAATTCCCGAAACGCAGAGGCGCTTCGACCAGGTTGCGTTCATGAACCCATTCACACCCACCAACGTAGCCCACTCGCCCAGCTCCGCCCAGTAAGGCCCGTTCCCTACATGCTTCCACATACCGTTAGAACCATCACGACGTCCACGCCGGCCGCAGGCGAATTCAAAGCCTCTCAAGAGGAGATGGTTTGACGTGAGTTCCTCTTCCGCAAACCGCTCGCGGTCTCCGATTCATCCACCAAACGTCTAAAAAATGGTGTTTCAGGCACAAGTCAGAGTCACGATATGCGCCCCGGCTGACGATGTTAACTACAATCACCTCCAATCTACAGCAAGCGTACGTCGTCAGGTGCCTCGTTCTACTGCTCGGTACTGGCGGCTGTTGTAGTTGGCCTCGCGTACTGCTGCACTGCTGTAGTACATGGTGGGTGGGTATATTGATGGGTGGGTGGGTGCGTGAATGTGGGTGGGTGGGTTGGTGGGTGGCTATTTCGTGGGTGGGTTGGTTGGTAATAACGCAAATCCCAAAAGTATTTCCCACTCCTGTACGTTCTGCTGTAGCACATGGTGAGTGGGTCGGTGGGTGGCTATGTCGTGGGTTGGTGGGTGCATGGATGGGTTGGTGGGTGGGTGGGTGGGTGTGGGTGGGTAGGTTGGTATGTGCGTAAGGGAGTGAGTGGGTGCGTGGGTGGGTAGCCGTGTTAGGCACGAGCCGTGGCCGTATACCGGCCCCGTTGGCGTAGCAGCGGTCGTACCACTAGGGGTTACACACAAAATCAGTACTAAAGTAGTAGCAGTTCCTGCGTTTTGATACTGCTGGTGTATGCTGTACTACTGCTGCACCACTCACACTTCTCTTATTCCCCTGTTAGCATGACCGTGCCGTTTTAGTGTACTGCTGTATATTGTGCCTTTGGTTGAACATTGTAAGGGTGGGAAGAAATACAGCCGAAATACTGCTGCTGCGGCCGCCCAGCAAAAAACTGACTTCAGTTTGGGTGGGTGGCACAAAGGGCTCCACCAAACACTTCAAGCGTAGTAATTATATTCGGTATGTAACCGTACGTACGACGTGTATACAAACTTGGCCACTCCAAGCACATATTGCATCCAGCTGAGGAATGTATGTCCTGCATGAGGTCATGTAGGACCCGTAGTACACGCGATGGAAGTATCACACACAGCTTGCACAAGGGAGTTTCGACGAAATCCTCGATTTCACAGCTGTTGTTTTTTAATAATTTCACGAACAGATCATATCGGTATATGGTACCTGGTACATTGTATTGGTATCGTGGAAGCCTGCGATTGAACAGACGTACGCGTACGGAATGATACCGGTAAAATTTCGGTATCGTGTGTGTTGTCTTCACATTAAACCGTTATTTTTACTCAACTACACCAGTACACCCACGTCCGTCCTGGTTCCTATCCTAGAGAAATACTAATTGTGGTCACAGATTGTGAAGCAGATAAAAGATAGACCAAAAGCAATCGCAAATAAATAGGTAAACCAAGTGGAACGCCAACGTGCCAGGTACGAGAACACAACAACACAAGTCATACTAGAAAACAAGAATAAAATACACTAAAGAAAAACCAGGTGCCTGTGTAATACTCGTACGGTTTGCTAACATCTTGGAATCAGCATAAGATGCTATATGAACATGCCCTCGCGTCTCCAGCAAATACCGACAACCTCTCTCGTGCCACATTATTTCCAAGTCCGGAGGGATACCGATGCAAGGTGTCTGCTATTATTAAAGTATCTTAAATGGAACATGCGCATGATAACAACGTCAGTATCATAAGCATATAAAAAAATCCACCTCACGCACCATATTGGATCCAGGTACTGGAGGACCCCGGTGTATCGCACAGGATATCTACCTTTGAATTATGTGATCAATACTTGGGAATCACACTTCACAGCAAACCTCGGCCAGCCCAGCCGGTCATGCGCCCAGAGAGTCCCACGAGAGTTTTCCGCCACCTGCGGACACAGTCACAACATATCTATCAAAACCGCTCTTGAGATGCCCGCTTCAGTGCTCTGTATCGCGAGCACTCATTGATTGCTATTGTCGGCCTCTCGAGCCTTCACGGGCTAGTGTATACATTTTCTGTACTCGCACCACATTATTTCCAGATACCGGTGTATCGTACAGGATACATATCTTTGGATTCTGGGATTGAAACTCGAGTATCACAATTCACAGCAAACCTTCGGCCAGCCCAGTCAGTGTTGTACCCAGACAGTCTCACGAGTCTTTTCTGCCACTTGCGGACACAGTCACAGCATATACCTCAACATCGCCTATGAAATGCCTGCCTCAACGATCTGTACCGCAAGCACTCGTCGATTGCTCACATCGACCTCTCGAGCCTTCACGGGCTCATCAGCGTGCAAAACGTGTTGATTGATACATACTCGTAGTGCATGGAGAATAAAAGTAGCAACAAGGAGAGAGGTCGTCGTTCGAGAGGAAAGGTGGGAGACGGTGCAACTAATCAGGATTTTGGATAAGCTGCATTCCGAGAGGCTTGTTCTGGCGCGCCACATCGTAAACAATCAGAACGTTTGGGCCGCGCGGACCGGGAGGGTTGTAAGCTTCACGAGGGGAAGCGCCCGAGCCAACGAGTTCGATGTTAGGATCTCCGCGGCACAGCGCCTCATAAAAAGAGGATAGAGGCGGTATACCCTGTACAGTCACAGCAGCAGCGTCCCCGCTCGGCCAGACGTGAACCGACTCTGGCAGACCCGCCTGCAGCTGGAGGCATGAGCATCGCAGGCGAGCCGCGGCAGCACCGGCATAAGGAGCAGCAGCCACAGCAGCCGAAGCAGCCGAGGAGGAAATGAGGCAAAGAGAAGCAAATTTGGAGAGGGCGGCCAAACAAAGGAACCGGCAGAGGTGAACAGATAACTAGCACTAGCCAACCTTGGAGCCGCGGGAAACAAGACCCAGCCCGCTGACACGGGGAGGACTGCGCAAGAGAGGAGGAGGACAGCTGGGACGGTCACAAGGACTCGGAGTCACGCAGGCACGTTCACCACTGTTGTAAACCACACTCATTCACCCACATCCATTTTTTTGGGAGAGCAAAGGAGGACAGCTGGGAGACCATGTCGCCACAAGCAATGGGTGTCCACGCAGGCATGTGCACCAATGTAGACCACATGAACCCACCCACCTCCAAACACGTTGAGAAAGCTACGAGAGCTGAAGAGTTTGAGCGGGAGAAGAGGAACGAGCACGGTGAGACGGGCGAGCTGCAGCAACGTCAGCCGCTGCCGCCGCCGCCGACTCCACGACTGGAACTGACACCCGCGATGGATTTGGGAGCGGAACAGGAAGCGAACAAGCGGAACGCTTCGCTGGTCGCGGCTCTTGTATGGAGTAAGTTGAGACGGTGGTTGTGGAGCGGATCGAGGAGGAGGGGTATGCGAAGGAGAACGAGAAGCTCGAGCAGCAGCAGCAGTGGGCCAAGCAGGCACGGGAGAACAGACAAGAGGACCATCGACAGCAAGGTGGTGTTTGGATCAGCATGGGTGCTGGACCACGATGGCGCCTGGGAAGTGTTCTTTTATAGCTTTGCTTGCTGCTTGGTTGATATGCTCGCGGATGGATCGATCAAAGCTTTTCTTGTGTTTTCGAAGACGATGACTGTTACTGGTGTTACCGTAGATTTGACTTGCGAATTGTCCATGGCTGCTTGCTGATGATGAGTACATTGACGTTTCGTTTTGCGTTTTACGTTTAATTGATGCGAAATGTTGGATTGGGTAGATGTCGAATACGAACGTACTGTAGCTCCTCTCGCATACGCCGTGGAGAAGTCTTGTCGCAATGGATCAGTACACTCACCGACGAGTTATGATTTGTTCTTGAGATGTCCTGCTGCCGTATTAACACCTATTTCTGAACCCTCTAGCCCCGTTCTGACCTGTCCGCCGTTTGCGCGTTTGCACATCGTATCGTTTCAGTATCATGGCGGTCTCTCTTTACGCATTGTACTTAAAATATATGTTGGTGCTATACCAGCAAGGGCGGGGCATGAAAAATGATAATATGGTTGATTGTAGAGCAGGGCAAGCGTTGCCCTGCCGTTCCCTACATGGTATATGTTACCGTTTAGTACAAGGTTCGACGGAGGTATGGAAATTTCAGGGATTGGCCGGGCTTAGAAAATCCTCCAAGCGGCCAAAAAGCAGGAGCGATACCTTCGTGACACGTCGGCCAGAAACAACAACCTGTGCATTTATTTGGGGTAGGAGCGGAAAATAGTAGCAGCGATACGATAAAACTACACAACAGAGGTCAGGTGCATTTTGGGTAGGAATGGAAATTTGCAGCAGCGACACAATTACTACATACTGCGAACAAGAAGGTCGGCAGAGTACTAGTGGCAGAGTACCAGTGCCCAGTCATCGGGACTCAATCGTTGACTCGCGAATACCAGCCATTTTGAAGTACCGAGTCCAACAGTACGTCACAGTACTGAAACAACAAAGTCCTCGAGAGTCTCAAGGGTACGAGGGGCTGAAATGACAGTCCTCGCGAGTTTCATGGGTACTTCAATTCGAAATGTAAAACCAAAACATAATATTACGGCCGAATCGCGCAGATTGCGACGGCTTCGACGTGCCGTGTACACACCCATACCAAATAAGACGCCACAGTAAAGCCCAAGCTGACAAAAAGCATACAAGGAGAAATTTTGCCGATGATCGTTACGTACATGCACCCCCTAAACAAAACCCTGTAAACAAAACAGATAATATAGATGCAGCCGCGCAATACTCGAAGACCTCGACGCGCCGTGCAACGACCTAAACAAAAAAACAAACGCAGGTACGACCTCAACGGTGACGGTTGGAACTGCAGGGCAAGTTGACTGTCGTCCATCGTGGGCCGTTATCGTCGTAATGTAGGTATCGAGAAAGGACGTAGAAAGTACGTACTCGAACTATTATACTATACTCGTGCGTAGTCTATTAATAGTACGGCTGTGAGTAGTCGGTTGTAGGTTAGGGGGAGCACATCGTCGTGATGTAAGTATCGAGAAAGTACGTACTCGCACCATAGTCTAATTACAGCCATCCCTCCGGACATAGATATTTGATATTTGCGACGTAGAGTTTTGCTTGATTGAAGATACTGCCGCCGCTATTTATTGTTCATTGCGTGGTTTTCAGCAGAAGTGACGGCAGCAGGAGGTACCAGGCATACAGTAGACGCTGACCACCCCACCCGAACCCTGACGCCAACGTGGGCCGATTCCGTCGTAGTGTACAGGCATCGAGAAAGGACGTAGAAAGTACGTACTCGTACTTAAAGTCTGATACAACAGCAGTCTAGTACGGCAGTAAGTAGTATCCAGAAAGAAAGTACGCACTCGTATAATGGTACCCTGGTATATTGGAGAAGTCTAATACGGCAGAAAGTGCGTTGGTCTTCCCTGCATTTTTTTTTCTGCTGCGTATGACTTCGCGGTTGAACTCAACGACATCATGCACAGGAGAGGTACCCCTCAGTCATAACAACCAGGAGGACAGCCGCAAATCCGTTGTTGCTGCTGCTGCTCCTGCTGATGGTGCTGCTGCTACGGGTGCTTCTGTTGCGTTCTGTCTGCATCGATCTTCATTTCATTTGTTTTATTCCCCCCGTGCAATTTTGGTCTGTGGGTACATTTTTTTCGCTGTCTAGGTCTCCTACAGCATGATGTTGCTGCTGTATAAGATGTGTCTAATTACAGCCATCTAGTCTCTCGCGACATAGATATTTGCGAGGTAGAATTTTACTCGATTGAAGATGATGCTGCCGCTATTTATTGTTCCTTGCGTGGGTCTCCAGCAGAAGTGATGGTAGCAGGAGGTACCAGGCATACAGTCGACGCCGACAACCCGACCCGAACGTTATGGGGCGACCTGTGCTAGATGCGAAATAGGTACCGCGGGTTGTAGGTATGGGGAAGTCAGTGTCGTTGTTGTCTTAACTCGACCTGTGTAGTGGGTCACAAGGATAGGACAGCACCACACGTACAATGCCCTACACGAAGCTTACATAAATAATACACGTGCGTGTGCCCGTAGATCATCTAATTACACGTACAGCAGTAGTAGTAGTAGTCACACGATGTTTAACCCATATTTGTGTTTTTTTCATCGTTGTTACGAGGTACCAGGCACCAGGTATCTGTTATTTGCGATTATCTCGCTCAGTTTGAATTATTTTTCTATTTTTGTTCAACTTTTGGTCGAACACTTGTTTCGATCTTGTCTGCCTTTTTTTCGTTCTAGTTTTTTTGCCGATACTAAACGTTTTCCATCAGTTTCGTCCGTTTTAATATTGTTCTCATTCATAGAGTTTCCTCCTCTTTTTGTGATTGTTCGAATGCGAGCTCGCAGTACGCACGTATGGTACGGAGTGGTAGAAGGAGACGCACGTAAAGCACCGCTTGCATGTTCGTTTTCGAAGGCTTCACGACGGCTTACCCCATTTTACGAGGGTTTTCCCATCATTTTGTCCATTTTTTTCGATCAACTCGCTCAGTTTGAATTATGTCTCAATTTTTTTGGAGGTTTGGTCGCTCATTTTTTTTTTTTTTGGCCCGTTTTTTCGTTTTCGTTTTTTTGCCGATTCCTAACGTTTTCCCTCGGCTTCGTCCGTTTTTGGTAGTTTTCTCATTCGGGAATAATCTGTTCATTAATATAAGCTACGCTTGACTATTCTTATGATTACGAGAAAGCGCAAGACATTGATATTTTACTCGAAAAAGGATGGACCACGACTGAAAACGTCATCTAACTTGGGTTGGGTGTGCCCTGGTTGCGGGAAATTATCGTGGGGAGCGCAGCGACGCAAAACAATACGTGTGTGTTTTGTACGTACGGAAGAATTAGTAGATCAAAACCTCGTTTGATTTTTTGTACCTGGTGTAACGTTTTTTTTCTGCCATTTTCGTGACCCAGACGGACATTGAAAATTTAACAGCAAACGGTATACCATGACACAAAACGTCACATTGTTGTTGTTGTTGTTGTTGTTGTTGTTGTTGTTGTAGTTGTTATCACATTTAACTCATCGCCACAATATATTGCAGTCCATCACATAACTTGGGTTTGGTGTACCCTGCCTATACCTGGGTTGATATTTTTGTACCGTAGACTGTAAAAAAAGTCACTGGTGTACCGTGTTTTGTCATTTTTTGAGTCGGACAGGTTTCAAATTTTGCTCCTAGAAACCCTACGTACACCTCGGGAATTTGTCTGTCCGCGATCGACTGCCTAATACAATTGCGAGTATTTAGCCCGAAGGGTTAATGATGAAAGATAATCATCTCGTTGATTCGTCTGTCCGCGATCGAATGCCTCATACTACGAGTCCTATACTTCTAGTTTGTGTGATTAATATGTACTCGAGAATGCACGGTCCTTCAACTCTGTGGCTTATGGGCATTTGTTTGTGTACGTACCAGATGGTCGGGGACATTGAACATTGAAAAACGGAAGAAAACAGCACCACATAGTAGTACGGTAGAAATATACCCCTCCTTCCCCTCCCTCCCTCAAGACTTGGGTAGGTGAAAACTTTTGCTAGTAGGGAATGATAGACGAGTAGCAGAGGGAGATTGGAGAGACCCCCTCTGTACCAGGTGTGAGTACTGGGTACATAAACAACAGCACTACCGTACAGAAACCTTCACGGTTGGAAGAATGTTGGAAACGTGGGCACGTGTAGTGCGTCCGAGCAATCGACTACGAAGATGGAGCATGGGATATTGATACGTATTGAAACTGAAGATGTTTTAGGATTTTGACGGTTGACTGTGACTGTGAGAAAGCGTATGTGCCGCTCCCTCCCTCCCTCACAGCGGAGTAATGACAGGTATGAGATGGCTTTGATTATGCACCAGGTACCTGGTTTAATGCATGCTATGAGCACAAAAAACGATGACTAAATGTGTGAGAGAGAGTGTGTGCCCCTCCCTCTCTCACAGCGGAGGAAGTGTAGGTGTGAGATGGCTTTGATTATGATGTAGTCTGCTTGATATGTATGTACCAACGGCCTGGAGAGGATGATGACAATGATCGTGTCTGCATGTGCCGCTTTCGGCCTGACGGTCTCGGAGGCCAAGACGGAGATAATGTGTCTGCAAACGAAAGATGGGGGGAACGTGCCGTTCACCGTCACCGCCGCCGGCCAAGTGTACAAACAAACGACCGAGTTTGTGTATCTGGGCGGGGCTATCAGCGCAGATTGGACGGGCAGAAGTGTCGAGGTAACGCGTCGACTCCAGAGGGCATGGGCATGCTTCGGACGGTATAAGATGGAAATTTATGACCGCCCGGGTGTGCGCCTACGCCTGAAGGTGCGAATGCTGAGAGCCGAGGTGATCGAAACGTTGCTCTACGGTTGCGTTACTTGGAGCCCGAGCAAGACTGATTACCGTAGGCTACGGGAGGTCCACCACAAGATGCTCCTCCGATGCATCGGGTGGCGAAAACGAAAGCGCGAAGACCACATTCAATCCTATGCTAGCGCGCTTCTCAGGACAAAATCTGAAAGCGTTGAGACGACGGTACGCAGCCGTAGGCTCTTGTTTGCGGGCTTTGTGACACGAATGGGAGAGGAGCGTCTGCCGAAGAGGGTGATCTTTGGGGAGATGGTTGGAGGTAAGGGTTACTCCGGAGGACAGGAGTGGGACTGGATGAGGTACCTTGAGGAGGACCTCAAGGAGTTCGGCATCAAGCTCGAAGGGTGGCGCGAGGCAGCACAGAAAGCCGGCAGATGGTTCCGACGGGTCCAGGAAGGGGCGGAGGCCTTCATGCGGAAATGGCATACAGATGAGAAGGAGGCATCGGCAGAACGGCATAGAATAGCTGCAACAACGACCACAGCCGTTGACGCCAACCCGAGTGTGCAGAATGGCAGGGAAGAGGGGGGGGGCGAAAGGGGGACGAGGGGGAATGGCGGGGGGGGGGAGGGGAGGCGGTCTGCCCAACAGACTGAAGCCTGGTTATGGCCATCATCGTCATGATGCACTCCTTTCTTTGGGACCCAAGTAACTAGCATGGTGCCATCTGGGCAACTTTGCGTGTCTGTATGCTCCAGTGCCTGCCTTTCGTATTTTCTTTCCCCCCCGCCCGTGATTATCGCTTTTTTGTCCCTTCTTTGTTTCTTTTTTTCATTTTTCTTTCATTCCCGTTTGTACCTCTTTGTGCTTTGTTAGTATGGTCCGTTTCGCCTTATTTTTGCGTTTTGCTATCTGCGTCTGTTTTTGTTTTGTTTTGATTTTTTTGCTTAGCTTCATCTTCTTTTTTAGGTTTTTGTCTGCTATTAATAGTCTCCTTTTTGCTTCCCTGGTGTCCGCAGTGGTGGAGTGCGTATGCTTGTTTTTTGTTTTTGCCTCTGTTTTTACTTGAGGTATTTCTTCCACTCCAGAGTTATTGGAGCCTGTCCTGCGACCACGGACTGCATTGAATTGTGAGTTAATGTGAGAACAACAACTTGAAGCAGGGCGGTATTAGCTGGTTAGATTCTTGCACGCAGTCGTAGTATTGTTTTTGTTCCTCGCCGCCAGCATGTGAATGAGGTTTTGGAAGTGGCTGCTGTAGTCTGATCGACACCAACCTTGATTAATACCTGCATTTTGCTTTTCCGTGAACTAGCGACTTACATTGGTTGGATAACATGGCGTACTTGAAGTCAGTGTTGATTGGTGTACAGATCGCCCGCTTTTGGCTTCGTTTTGGGCGGGGTCCCGGCATGCATCGGTTTTCCTAATATGTGGAATACTCGAAGGTTCTTGATCATGAGACCAGCAGCCCATAGCGAGGGGGATAATTCACCCCGATTATGAGTTGACACATATAATAACCAATAACCAAGACTAAACCCAACACGGAGGGATACGTACAGTTTCCGAATAAGGGGGGTAGTAGCGAAATTAGGGTGGTAATACGCCGTCCATATGAGGTGAATATTCGGTGACAAGGATGCTAATGCCAACTGAGTTGTGTCTGATGTGTCTTCGGCGAGACGAAAAGCTTGAATGATGAATGGGCTTCAAGGCAGATTTTACGTAGCACGATAGATGTGTGTTACGTAATACATACAGTACACGAATTAATAGATTAATTCGACGTTTCCTGGCATTTTCCTGGGATTTAAAAATGAAGGGGGAACTGGTTGGCGTATGATACGGATATTGCAACATATTGTCGACCATGATCAGCGTTTTGCAAACCCTTACAGAGTTTACCAGGTACCAGGTATAATTGATGTGCGCATGGTATAGTACGCTGATTACAAGCGAGTTAAAAAATTGAGGATTTGGATCGGGTTTTCTGGAAATAAGATTCAGTTGCGGTTTTGATTGGGGGTTTCGGGTATTGATAATCCTGCACATGTACTGGTCAAAATGTGGTAGATACCGCTGTGCGGATATGCTGAATCGACCCTGCTATTCAGCTGATGACCGTTTGACCGGGAAATCTTGAGTGTTGATTGCTGCGGAGATGTTGAATTTGAAGCCAGATGAATTCAAGAAAGGATGATACGTACTGTGCGGACATACTGTGTCGTCCCTGTTTCACTCAAGTGACGACCGTTTGACCGGGAAAGCCGGGCGTTGATTGCTACGGAGATGTTGATGTTAAAGCCAGAAAAGTCAAGAAATGGTGCTACGTACAGTGCGGATAGACTGCGCCGTCCCTGTTTCACTCAACTGACGACCGTTTGACCTGAAAGGCTGGGCGTTCATTGCCGGGAAGACGCTAACGTTAAGGCCAGCGTAGTTTAGATTTCAGGCATTCGAATTTGCTTGTGATATTGGTATTCGTTACGTGGGATTTGCTTGGGATTCCGGATCTTGTGGTGCACATATTCGGTATTCGACTTTGAATTTGAAACTTGTTATACTGGTTCTGAAAGTGACTTCCGGTTTTCGGAGTGGTTGTGACGTGATCATGTTATTGCGATGCTTTCGTACCATGCCCTTCACCGTGTAGCGAGGATATTGATTCGTTGGGCTTTAAGCATCGGTTCGGCTTTCTTGGGCTAACAACACTACGGGGTGTATGGTGTCGTCGCGCAGTATCGATTACAAGGCAGGGAGGATATTGATTGTGCTTGGAATAGATACAAACGCGACTACGGTAGGAGCGGTTGTGGGGTTACATCGGTATTGGGGTGTTTGTTAGCGGGGTACTGGGATATCGGGATGTGCATGATGAAATGTAGATGCCCCGATGTTTTGCTTTGATCCACTCTATGTGGGAGCCCTGCACCGGGTTTCTCCGAGTATGGAGCGACGATAATACTATACATGGTTTGTGTTACATCAAGGAGACCTGCATCTCGACCCTGTCCGTCTGCGTGAGTTCTGTCACGCGCCCTCACGCTAATGCTGCGGTTTGCTGCCGCGAGGCATCCGCGCGAATTCGGGACAAGGCAAAAATTGTCGAAGGCAAAGAGCAGCAAAAACAATATAAAGTAAAATTCAGAGATGCAGGTACTTCCGGGATGAGGGACATAGACGAACACACCAAGAAAAAGGCGAACGCGGGGAGGACGAAAACAGAAGGGGCAATGCGAACAGAGAAACACCACAGGTGTGAGATGGCCTAAACGCGGTGTGAAATGGTAGAGGGGCGGCCGCATCGGCGGCAAACCCGTATATAGGGCCTTGATAGGACCGACAACATCATCAGACATATCTCGCGTTTGATGTTACTGCTACTGCTACGTAATATCAAGAAAGGTGCAATAAATTGGATGCTGCGGAGTGTGCAGGGCAACGAACCCACACTTCCTGCCACCGCGCAGCCATAGTACGCACTACCACAGCAGCAGCGAGCGGTACAACAGGAGTGTTCTAGGTATGTGTGTGCAGTGTTCGCCAGAGGGTTCAGAACATGCAATTTTTTGTTCACATTTCGACGTACAATTTTGAAATCAAGCTCACGTCGCCGAACCTCGCCCTGTCACAAAGCAGCAGTATACAGCAGCGCTCCGGGTAAATAGACACGTCTGATGATGATGCTGCTCTCCTTTTTCAACTTGCAATACCCCTGGGATCTCAAGTCAAATAATGTACATGTACCAAATGAACTTTTTTCCAGCATACTTTTGGTTTCCTCCTCCGGCCGAGGATCATTTCTCGCGTTCTCAGCTGCCGGGCACGCAGGGGGCTCCCGTGTACCTCACGGCGCAAGCGTGGGTCCCGGGCGGGTTCTCAATCGCCCGTGCTTTGAGCGTTCAAAGTCGCGATCTGGCAAGTAATTGCGGAGAGGTCTTCCGCCCAGCTAGAGCCAAGCATGTCTATATAAACCCCGAGCTTTTGACATGTCCATGCTTTCACCACCGCTGTTCCTTGGTGCTGGTTCTCAAGTACCGCAGTAAACAACACTCAAAGGCCAGGAAGCTACGGTACCACAGCCGCGCTTCAAGCTTTTCTCTTTGCGACAGCCACGAACGGTGCTGCTGCGTGTGTACCTATCGTACGTGTGCGTGTCTTACAGCAGTACAAATATTAGGAACGTAGGAACCGAGAGGTCAAGTGCAAGTGCAATTTCAGCTATTTTGTTTGGCTATATCATGGTATCTGCTTGTTCTGTTGCGTATCTGTGCAGGCAGCACACTGCTGCCGTAAGCTTCAACCTTGACGTTGTGGCATTCATGGTACTGGCAGCAGTAAGCCGTACTTCAGGGTCTTATCTTTGTGGCGTCGCCCCGACAGTCTAGTGGTTAGCTTTGAATGCGACTATTAACAACATTGGTCCACGAGTTCGAATCCCACCGTGGCAAGATCTTGACTATATACCAAAATTAAAGGAACCAATTACAGAGAGCGCCTTCGTGGCGTGGGTTGGCACAATTCGACGCGAGTCGACGAGGGAAGAAAGGGTTGCAATTTTGTCGCGAAAAAACGCAAGGCACGAACCGCAGTGGGGAGGGAGCATACTTCTAGGATGAAAAGAGAAAGAAGGGCGAAGACAACAAAAGGGATAGAAGAAAAAAACAAAATAACTACGAACGGTGCTTCTGCATCTACGTATGCGAGTGTGTGCTTCTGTGGGCGTGCCATCCTGAACACATCTAGGTAGACGATTCCAACCCGCACTCTTCTGAGTTTCAACACCCCCCGCGCAGGACACCTGCGATACAGCAACAGCAGCATCGGTAAACATCAGCGAACTTCACAGCCTTATATACATGGGAACGCCTGTCTTACCTCATTTCAACTTCAACCCCCGGGGCTTCAGGTCAACCACATCCCGAAGGGGAACCTTGTATGTATACATACGTACATTTTTGTTTTTAGCGGAACACAAAGTTTCCTCTTCCGGCCGTGGGTCCATTCACTTCCTCTCGGCTGTGGGGAACGCAGCAGACCCGTGTGCACACCACGGCGCAAGGGTAGGTGTCGGCCATGCCCCGTAAAGCGTGATCTGGGCGTTCAAAGTAGCCCTGGGCGTTCAAAGTCGCCCGATCTGGCAAGTAATCACGGGATGGCGTTCCGCCCAGCTAGAGCCAAGCAAGGCGATGAGAAAGCCCACAATTTACGTTTTTTGCGTCGAGAATTTGATTTGCTGCTGGTTGCTGCAGTTGGATCATGTCGGTATCACCATCCCTCAAGGTCTCTACTCCGTGGCAGCCATGGAACAAGAGCAGTCGCACATCAAGCTCTTCCCTTTGCGGCGGTCACGGACGGTGTATTTGTGTGTGCGCTTCTGTGTACCATGTTTCCTGCTGACCTAGGAATTACGTGCAAACACATGTACGTACAGTAATCTCAAGTATGGTGCCCTTTGTTGGGTGCTGCGCATGGGGGCAAGAGGACGATACGAACCCACACTTCGGAATTTTAAAAGCAACCGCGCAGCTAAGGTACACCCTACAACCGCAGCAGCGGTACAGCACTAGCTTTTCACACTTTGGCATTTATGACAGCCCCGGTGCGTTTGAACTAATATGTGTGTCTGCAGTGTTCACCAGGAGATAGATGCATGCAATTATGTTCACATTTCCGCGTACAATAAAAAAATCAAGCACACCTCGTCGAGCCTCATCCTGTCTCACAGCAGTACACATCAGTATTCGAAGTAAGCATGGCCTTCTGATCATGATGCCCCCCCAATTAAACTTGTGACACATCCGGGATTTCAAGTCAACCTCGAAGGGGACCCTTGTATATTGTACCAGTTGCGTCGAGATATATAAACAGTACTGTTGCAGGTAAGCAGGTGTGCACGCCAGCCAGAAAAGCTCCGTAGAAGCAACGCTTGATGCGCGACGATTTATATTATTCACGATGTAGCTTGACCTTCGATATCGAGAGGAGACCAACCCATGGCAAGCCTGCTTCGTACCGGACACGTCCGGGGAGAAGGCGGCCTCGAACATTTTGAGTTGGTCCATGCGCATGGGGGCGAGAATAGAGAGAGCCGAGCGAAGATACTAAATGGAATGGCTACATGAAAAAGCCTACGCGTACTGTAGCTCTCCTGGAAGCCTTGCGTGACCCTGTATGATACGGTGATGAAGTCTTCACTTAACTAGGGCTTTGTGCCTGCATTTCCTATACGTTCTTTAGTTTGCAACATCACGCCTGTCACCATGATAAACTATACTGGTGTGTTGTAATTACATGGACGTTGGAATCAATTCATAGAAATGATGATATCTTGCAAGTAGCCTGTCAAACCCTCCTGCTCTTACCGGAGTATGTTTGCTGTCGACTTTCCAACACTTGGCACTGTATTTGCGCTTAGCGCCCACGACAACATTCGTAATGATATATCCCAAGTAGCATGTCAAACCCTCAACTCACTCACCCCTTCCCGGAGCATGTGTGCCGGCGACAGCCGACACACCTGCGCAGCCTTGTTCGAAGTATAAATGTTTCAGCTTCACTCCTGCCGTGGTATCACTAACTAAATCAGCAATCTTGCTCGGCTGTTCCGCCTTTTCAGGTGATATAGTTGACAGTTGAGTTTTTACTAATGTAGTTCGTCCATGATAGTAAAATCACACTGTAGCGGCCAAAACCATTGAATTTGTAAAACGCAGTACTAAAGCGTACCGCAACAGTATCCGAGCAATGTTTCGTCGCCTCCACCGGCCAAGTTTTAGATCTCACAAGCAAACTGTAGTCCATAACGCCCAGCCCGGCCAGGAAATCGGCGTCAGCTGTGAGCTCCGCCAGGAGCCTCTTCTTGCAGCCAGCCGCTAGACGCATCTTACCGTTGGTCCCCTCCACGAGATCTAGATCTTTCATCATCTACCCGCGCCCCGAAAAATGCGGCCGCAGAACAGAACATCGACGGCAACAAACTCAGGACACATAATATAGTCAGTTAGTGAACATCAAAGTGGATGGTACAAAGCAGGCACGTAGACGGCGAAAGAGGCACGCGAAGGCACGATTAGTAGTGTCTGTTAGTCTGGTTTTCAACAACAGTGTTCATTGCACGAAAAAGCTAGTCGGGGATCTGCGCCAACAGCTCAGAGGCAGCGCTTTCTTCGCCCCCAAAAATGAGGCGGAGACACAACCACGACCAATAAACGAAGGCAACACATAGGCATCGTGAGTCTGTACACGCGAAATCGTACACAGTCGTGGTCCGAAAGGCCCCAATGCGAAAATTAGTCACACAAAATTGATGTAAGCCAAGGCCAATTGTCCAACACAAAACAAATAACAAAATACCTATGACTACGTACTATACGAGCTCTGACACCGACAACTCCCCATTCAAAGAATAAACGTAAACCTACGCGTTCTCACGTTCTAACAGTCGCCTTACACAAGCACAACATAAACGAATTACGAATAGCTGTGGCCATGGAAATGGAACTAAACGACCATCAACGCGAGGCGAATGAACGGATTTCGAACATGTGTTTTTCAGGACAGAGGAACTCGCGGGTGTGAACAGCGCAGCCAGAATAGTACGTTGCCCCGAAAACCCGATAACAACGTAGAGTAAGAAAGGTAAATTGAACACTATACGTGGCGAGGAAATCATGTGACTCTGCATAACGTGAGGGATCCGCATGCACAACAGGACCAGCATCGCGCTTATGGGCGCAAAATCGCAAAAAGACGAGCTGTCAATACCGACTGTCAAATACCGAGCAACAGTAGCCGCTGCTGCGATCGGTTGTCTCATCCTAATGAATTCCACTATCTTCTTCAATTGGGTGACTTGATGGAAGCGATTTCTCAGAGAGCCTTACTCGACTCTAGAACGTCTTTGTGATGTCACCAACAGCGTTCAGATACTACCCTGGGCATCACACGTGAAACACAAGCGACTCCAATCACCAGTAGCTCACCGTAGTAGGGTTCACAGAACCGGCCTTGGATGGCATCGCGCGTCGACCGATCACCGAGCCCTTCAGATCGTAACGCTCTTGTAGGCGTTTTTTTGTTGAAAACACGTTCGAAGAAGCTATGAAAATGGTAGACCTGCGAGGAACAGTAACCAGCGGCACAATACTGTAAGTTTTTGTGAATGACGGAGTAAGGAACAAATGGCGCACTTGCCAACACATATAATAACCCCCAAAAGACACGCCTGGGGTGGATCCCGACATAAAAAAGGCACGTCATTGTTCAGATAAGAACAGCGATGACAGTCCGATACCCGAATCGTTCTTGTTGTAGCTCAACCATGTAACTGTTTCGAAGACCATGTCAACAACACAAAGGCACATCCACTCCGTACTTGGTATAAATACACGGCAAAAAAAACCCAAGACACTTCGCTTGAGAACATAAAGCGGGCGCAAAATCTGGTCTGGCAGCCACGAATAAAAAGACAGCGCAAACACAGCCCTCCAGTACGATTTGTGTCATGCAACGCCAACATCGTACTTCAAGCGTACAGCAAGGGTAACGGGCATATCTTCCGCCATGATAGAACGGGCGACCCCTAGTTTTGGATCATGCTGCCCAACAGCCCGAAGGGAGGGGATCGAATTTCTGCCGCGTCCACCTGGCTCGCGCACTTCTCACCCTGCCCAGAAACATATCATCGGCCCCACCGTCCCCCCATCTTTTTCTGTCTCACCGCTTGGTGGTTGGGCTGGTGACGCGGTAGATTCCATAGAAGCGGGAGATAAGGGACCCCTGCCTCCGCGTTACGTGCTCTGCGTACCTTGGCAGCAATCGAAGCATCGACTCTAGCTCGGACTCGGACTGGTCAGCAGGGGCAATTGGTACGGAGGAGGGCGGTGCACTCACGGCATGCATGACCGTAGTCGTATGACCATAGACCCTCGCATCCCTACAATGTCGGGACGAACCACGTCGGGTTTTCATCGACCAGGGAGACATTGCTTGCACCAAGCGCAAAGCACCATGAGGTGCTCGGCGACTCGCACAAAGGATGACCCACGTCTCACTAAGAACGACTTGTGAGGCGGGTTTCGGTACCTTGTGCATACTTTCTTGCATAGGGATGGCAGGGTCGAATATAATTGGTTTGATTCCGGTGTGGTCACTTCCACAAACAGCAATGGGTATACTTTGTACTTACCTCGTGGTTGCCTTACCATGTACAAACTTACGTGATACGATAATTCTCCTTGCACACAGTTAAGGTTCTCCACCCCGCACAACACGATCTACTGTAAATTCGACCGCCAGCCATGGTGACGGCCAAAAAAATAGAAACAGTACCCTGGTTGTCTACAGTAGCTCACGGAGTGATTTGCGTGTTTTACAGCGTCGTTGCAAACCGAAGGCAACCCAACCTATATACGAGTACAACCTTCCCCTTCGGACGTATGTAGGGTGACGCAAGGATGGTTGTTTTCAACTCTTAATAGTTGCCTAGCGCAAAAACGTATTCCATACTTTGTCGGGGTATGCGCGTGGGGGGGTTCCGAGGGTATATTCTACTATCGTTGTTCCCGAAAACTTGGTGTGTGCATCATACTCGTATGAAATTTGTACGTTCGGGCGTGAGCGTTTTGCACACTGTGCGAAACGGTTTCCTGTCGAGCTTGGGGTGACGCTGTCATTTTGCGGCACTTCTTGCGGGCGTGTGCGCACGTGCGGTATGCCCCACATCTTTTATGTTATTGGTAAAGAAAAAAATGCGTCAGTTGTGGCTGTGAATAATGTGTTGGTGTGGCATATCGGTGTCGTATTTTTTCGTTCTTGATTCACTGCGTGATGTCGATCGAGCAAAACGCACTACTGCATTGCTAGTGCGGGTTTGGAAGCAGAGATAAGAGAGACTAACACAACGGCAGCAATACAGCAGCACCTGCAAAGAGAGAGCGACACAATGGCAGCAGCAGTACAGAGCAGCAGTACAGCAGCTGCAGACTGTGCAAAAACAAACCCAGCGAAAAACACGAGACAAATACAACAACAGTCTCGTACGCAGTAGTAGAGTCAGTACATACGAAAAAACAATCTAGAACAAAAAAACAATATCATCATCAGCAGCAGCAACTGCAGCTCGGTGGCGGCTGCATCAGCAGCAGGAGAAACTATTAATAGCAACAACAGTAGCGCACCGCCGCTACCGCCCCTACCGCCGCCGCCTCCACAGCACAGCTTAGATACTTCTGTTCTCTGCTGCTGTTACTGAGCAAATTTGCTGTTATTTTTCTTTTATGTAGTCATGCGAGGTGTCGTGCCCTGCATACGTCCCCTGCTGCAGCTACTGCTGTATTCAGAGCATACATAGGTGTCGTGTCTCGCGTGTCACCTGCTTCGGGTTAGCCGTCCCTTGCGTACGCCGCCTACTGCCAGCTTGCTTGGGTTAATGGCAGAGGGCGGCTGTGCAGTCGTCTATGCCATCGAAATTTTCGCGCGTTTGCCAGGGGGCATGAGATGGCAGTGGGGGCATAGAAAGACCACCATAATCACTGTTAGCAGTAGCACGAAGGTGGAAGGTGTTTGAACTACTGTGCGCCCGACGAGCTTTCCCGGGACTTTTAAGCATCTTAGGAGGCGAACGCAAACTGGAATTTCAGTGGGGAGAGCGAGTTGTATGCGCCCGACATGAAATGTATCAGGCGGGCTGCAATTCTGGCCCCCAATGATGATGCGCGTTGAGTGCTTGAGTGCGATCGGCCCGGAGTATACTGTTCAGATTAAAGCTTACGGCGTACGAGACGTGTAGCATGTGCACTGTCTCAATAATCTTCAGAGATACATTCTGCCACGACTTGTACGCGACGTTTTTACTCCGTTTATATCACAAGGATGGTTGTATTCTTGTGTTGGGCATTCTGGCGATCAACGTTTGGTTCGCGTGTCTTCATTACTCCGCAAGAACTGTAGCATGCTGCCCTTGCAAACTACATCCGACACTTACAGCCGGTGCATAGCTTCTGAGAGCGGAGGGCGTTTGAGCTAATGCAACCAGACCCAACAGGGGTCGGTTATCGTGCGCACTCGACGATGCCTGGGGGGCGCATTCCGGGGTAGGAGAAGGCGGCGGCGCCGCCACTCTCATGAACGCTGTCGGGTTCTTCGACATTGCCAGAAGGCGCCCCCCTGTCATCATTTCGGTATCGTAACGAGGTTAGAGTGTGGAGGTACACGGAGACCCTCGAGTCACTTCACTAGGCGGTAGCGAAGGCAGGAAACGAGCCCAGCGAAGATTCCCTCCACTAACAGCGTGTCGGTGCAGCCACTACGCTGGCGGCCGTTGGGGAGGTGCCGCAGAGGGTGATCCAGATACCAGGTAGATGGCATTCCGCAGAGTCTTCCGAGGAACAACACGGAGGATGCGGGTATGCTATCTCGTAAACTAGCAAGAACGAGGAAAACATGGAAGGGGCAGCCAGGTCAGGGTACCCTATGGGGCCAAATACCCTAGTGTTGACGCGACCTCGGAAATGGGGTGTCAATGGGTTTCTACCAATAGGGGTTTCGGTCGTCCGAGACTGTATGTCAGGGCCCCGGCCGGTCGGCCGGGGGGGGGGGGGGGGCGTACTCATGATCATACATGGCCGTGGACGTACCACCATAGACCCTCGCATCCCTACAATGTCGGGACGGAGCACGTCGGGTTTTCACCGACCAAGCAGATATTGCTTGCACCAAGCGCGAGGCGCCGTGAGGTGTTGGGCGAGTCGCATGAAGGGTGAGCTTCATCCTACTAAGAACCGCTTTTAAGTGTATTTTCTTGCATATGGATGACAGCGTCAATGTCTTTGGTGTGGCCAGTTCCACAGTCAGCAATGGGTTTACAATGTAACTGCCTCGTGGGTGCCTTGCCATGGTACACACTACGTGATACGATCCCCGTTGTGCTGAGGGAAGGTTTCCCCGCACAAAATTATCTAACAAGACCACTAGCCGTGGTGACCGCCACCGCAAAAAAAATACCCTGGCTGTCTAGCTCACGTAGTGAGAGGCGTATTTTACAGCGTCGTCGCCAACCGACGCCAACCCAACCTACATATACCAGGTATATAATAGGGAGGGGGGGGTGTACTCATTATCGTGCATGGGCGTAGTCTTATGACCATGAACCTTCGCATCCCTACAATGCCGGGACGGAGCACGTCGGGTTTTCCCCGACCAGGAAGACATTACAATAGGGGGTGGGAAGTCTCTGGTACTGGCAGTACGATAGGGAACGAGCAGCAGCGGCCAGTGTCGCGGCTATCGTACCATGCCAGTGGAGTCAACTTCCCGACGTCGCAGAAAATAATAATATGACGATTCGAAGGATATGCAACAAAGCATAGCATTTGTAACGTCCACCATACAGAAAGAAATGTGAGTTTAGTTCCAAACCATCCGAATGCACTGTTTGATAGCCATAGGCTCTACCGACGTACGTGTGGTTTTTATCCTGGTAGAAAGCAAGGAGGACCGAAGTAGGGGACCACTCTCGCGTACCTCGTGCTTGAGGTGCATAGCTGCGCGTGAGGAGCAGAGGCACACGATCAGACGGTACGACACTGCCCACTGCCGATAGATAGGCCTAGACTACTGTGGGTCTACTGTTCTGGTCACTCCCGCCCGCCCCGTTCTTTTTTCGAAGGTGGGTGGAATGAAGCAACCAATCATGTATGGTGCTGGCCACCCCGTAGAATGTATTTATTGTTATTGTTTGCGATTGATTGGTAGTGATTCCGGGCTCACTATGGAGTATGTCAATGGTTTCCACGTCTCAGACTGCTTTTGGGCCGCGGCCAGTCGGCTGGGAGGAGGGACTCTCGGGTACTGGCAGTACGAGAGGGAGCGAGAAGCAGCAGTCGGTGTCGCGGCTCTCGTACCACGTCAGTGGAGACCCCCCCTGACGTCGCGGAGAATAATAATAACATGACATTTCGAAGAATATACAACAAAACGGTGGTATCCGGGGTCGATGCCGCCCCGCATGGTGTGGGAACGCCAACTCTGGGTACACGCCATTGGTGGGCTGAATTTCGCGAAGCCGGCGCTTCTCACCCATAATGAGAGCTGGAGCGTTCATCAACTTCGTTAATTCCGACATGGTGTACCTTATATAATATGAAGGTGTTGTATATTCCACATGGATAGCCCTATGCAGCCTTCGCTTGGTGCAGCACACAGGTAAAACTCAGGGCCCGCGAAGCGGGCCGATTTTTTGCGCTGGTAATAATATAATATTAGATACGTTCCATCTCGGCGTTTACGGACCCCGAAGCCCATGGCCGAGGGGGCCCGCCTGCCCGCCCGCTTGCCCGCCCTCGGCCAATAAGGGGCCGCAACGCCTGCCGCGAGAATCGTCCCTCGGAGGAACCCCTCAGTCTCGCCGCACCCGAGGACGATAGGGGACCTTCAACGGTTCAGAACTCCTTCCAAATTCAAAAGCTCCAACGACCCAGGGACGGAAAAAATGGGCCCCCGGGTCGACACCGCCCCGCACGAAACCCCAACCCCACCGGGCGATCGCCCATTGGCAGGGGCTCGAAAAGAGAGTCAGCGCCACCCCGGGGAAACGAGGCCCCTTCCTCGGAACGAAAACCCCTCCATACATCTACAACTCCAAGCCCGGGAACGAAAGCCGAGTTCCCCGGACCGACACGGCCTCCCACGTGGTGGAAACCCCAACCCTCCCACGGTGTGGAAACCCCACCCCTCCCACGGTGTGGAAACCCTAACCCCACCGGCCAATCGCCCATTGGCTGGGGCTCAAAAATAGAGCCAGGGCCACCCGAGGACGTTATGTCCCCATCCCCGGTTCGGAAATCCTGCTATATATCTACACGACTCCACCCACCTGGGGACGAAAGTCGACTTTCCCCGGATCGACACCGCCTCACACGGTGTGGAAACCCCAACCCCAGTGGCTCCAACGATGATTGGCTTGGGTTCGGGTCACGGTGTGCACAGCGAGTGTTGCCCCTCGGGGGCACCCTTCAGTCCCACCGCACTGGCGACGATAGGGCCCCATCCCCGGTTGGGAAATAGCTCCATCTCTGCAACTCCGACAACCCGGGAACGACAAAAATGATCCCCCGGGTCGATACCACCCCACACGGTGTGGAAACTCCAGCCCCACCGGCCAATCGCTGAAAGGCTGGGGCTCGAACATAAAGCCGAGCGTTACCAGGAGACGATAAGGCCCCATTCCCAGATCGGAAATCCCAATATACGTCTACAACTGCAACAAGCCGGGGACAAAAACCGAGTCCCACGGGTCGCAACCACCTCGCACGGTGTGGAAACCCCAACCCCAGCGGCCGATCGCTGATTGGCTGGATGTCGAAACTAAGGCCAGCCCCACCCATGGACCACGGGGCCGCATCCCCGTATCAAAAATACCTTAATCCCTCTACAACTCCCACCAGAAGAAACGAAAACTGAATCCTCCGGGTCGATACCGCCCAGAACGGTGTGGAAACCCAACCACACTGGCTTAATTACTGATTGGCTGAATTCCCCGGGTTTGGCACCGCCCCGAACGATGTGGAAAGCTTGACCCCACTCGCCGATCGCTAATTGGCTGGGGCTCGAAAATAAAGCCAGCGAAACCCGGGGATGATAGGGCTCGATCACCCGAACATAAATCCCCCCATACACATATACAACTCCAACAATCTGAAGACGAAACCGAGTTCCCCCCGGTCCATACCGCCCCGCACAGTGTGGAAACCTCAACCACACTGGCTCAATAACTGGCTGGGATTCCCCCGGTAGGGCACCGCCCTACACGATGGGGAAACCCCAACCCCATCGGCCGATCGCTGACTGGCTGGGGCTTGAAAATAAACCCAGCGCCACCCGGGGGGAATAAGGCCCCATCCCCGGACAAGAAATTCTTCCATACATGAATCTAACTATTTTTCAGGATTCAGCGTCGGTGTTACTTGCTAGCTCTTCGGTTCGAGCCAGGCGGTGCGTACGACAAGCCCAAGAGAGCTGGCTTTCAGCGTCAGCGGCTGACAAAAGGCGACGATGAACAGCACGAATAGCCTCCAGCAGGCGGGCTTTTAGCGGTAGCACCTGGGGTGACGTACGCACGGCACGACTAGCCCGTATGTCTTAGTACGCATTGTCACGATTTGCCCGCATTCCGTCACCACCGCCACCTGTGACAGCAACCAATACGTACAGTACGTACAACAGACAGTAGGTATAGAACCACTTACTTAGATCTAAATCCCTGAGTGTGCTCGGTTGGTACATCCCTGGCCTCTCAGAGCTCCCACTTCGAAATCGCCTCCTTTCATGCCGAACCTTTCCAGCGGTTCTTAGTTTTCTCCATTTCTCTTGGCACTCTCGGTCCTTTCTTTCTTTTCTCTTCTTTCGTTTCGTGTGCGTGCGTGTACTCCGAGCACGGCACCGCGGGAGAGCCCGGCTCCGTCGCGGGTGTCAGCGGGTGCTGGCGGGTAGAGGGGGGGTTGCAAGGAGCGCGGTCGCCGCTTTCGTGCCTAGGCGTCGTGTGTGCCACGAGAGACGAGGGGTGCTTGAACGGGCTCTGTCTGGCCTCCATTTGCGATTTTGGATAGAGTATGTACGAGATATAAGGGTCGAAATTGCAAGATAATATCCAAGCGGTGCTCATTTTTGAAACTACGCTGAAGTTGAAAGAGAGAGCTCCCAGTCTGAGTACCAGTACTGTCGAGCTGGCGAACGACGGCCACGGTGAGCATCGGGCTTCACGCGAGGCGGGCGACGGCGCTGACAGTGGCAGAGAGTGAGGAAAGCTTTACCCGGACTGAATGGGTGGCGAGGTGGTCCCGAGAGGGGCGGGCGGCGTACGAGGCTGAGAGAGAAGCTCTGCTGTTCGTTTTATTTCTTTTTTGACCGGTGCAAGGTGTTCCAATCAGGCAGAAGATTGTTAGAGGAGAGGCACGGGGATTTTTTTCCTTCCCGAATTTTTCGGTTTCATTTTACGTTGTTTTTGCGGTGCTGTTGTGCCGTGCTGTGCTTTCTCTTTTTCTGTACATAAAGCATATCAAATAAATTAATTGAGTACCCTACCTGGGGTATCTACGTACGTGCGGCAACCGCCCGCGATGCGAAGCGTATGTGGCTGTTTTCTCCTGGAGCATGGCGGCGGGATTCTTGGCATTATCAAGTCGCCAGTTTGCAACTACGATAAAAAACTATATTCAATCATGCACCTCTGTCAGACTCTGCTTCGCATAGTAATTTGATGTAATTGTCCTTCCTGAGCGAGCGTAGCGGGCGGCGTAGGCCGCCCGCGGAGCGAAGCGCCTTGTAAAGAACTACTTAGAGATATCTCACTCTCTGAGCGTGCTCGGTTAGTAAATCTCTGGCCTATCAGAGCTCCCACTTCGAAATCGCCTCCTTTCATACTTGCCGGAACTTTCCTGGGGGGCTTTGTTTTCTCCATCTTTTTTGGCGCGTTCGGTGATCGTTCCCATTTTTCTTCTCTCGCTTCGTGTGCCTCCGTGTACTCGGAGCACCGCACCGCGGGTAAGCCCGGCGCCGTCACGGGTGTCAGCGGGTGGTGGCGGGTGGAGGGGGGGTTGCAAGGAGCGCGGTCGCCGCTTTGGTGGCTAGGCGTCGCGTGCGCCTCGAAACACGAGGGAAGCATGACTGAGGCAGAGAGGGAGGAAAGCTTTACTCGGACCGAATCGGTTGCGAGATGGTTGCGAGAGGGGCGGGCGGCGTACGAGGCTGAGAGAGAAGCTCCTCAGTTCGCTTTTTATATTTTCTTCTTTTTGACCGGGGTGTTCTTGGTAATCAGGCAGAAAAATATTACCAGGTACACGAGAGGAGACGGGGATTGTTTTTCATTCCAAAATGTTCGGTTCCATTTTCATTGTTTTTGCTATGCTGCTGTGCCGTGCTGCCGTGCTTTACTTTCTCTTTCGTACACATACGAGTATAGACATTGCCAGCAGCCCCCACCAGTCCACAGCTATACGCGGAAGCCAGAAGCTAGACCAGTCTTTACCGCATCTTGGACCTGTCTTGATGACCCTGCTTCGCTGCGTCCGCTCGATCGCGATTCAACTGCTACAGCAGAACTGGTCCCAGGTGCCCTTCTGGACTCTACGGGTACAACAACCCATGTTGATCTAATTGGTCAACTCTCCCGTACTCCGCATAACAAAAGAAGAAAACAAGTACCCTACCTGGGGTATATGTACATACGTACGACATCCGCGACGCAAAGCGTATGTGGCGCCCGAACTGTTTTCTCCTGACGCATGGCGGTGGGACTCTTGGCATTATCAAGTCGCCAGTTCAATACTAAAACACTATAGTCAATCATGGACCTCTGTCCGCTTCGCATAATTTGATGTACTTTTTCTTCCTGAGCGAAGCGCCTTGTACTAGAACCACATACTTAGATCTCAATCCCTGAGCGTGCTCGGTGGGTACATCCCCGGCCTCTCAGAGCTCCCACTTCCAAACCGCCTCCTTTTATTACTTGCCGGACCTTTCCAGCGGTTCTTTGTTTTCTCGGTCCTTTTCTTCTTTTTTTCTCCTTTAGTTTCGTGTGCGTGCGTGTTCTCCGAGCACGGCATCGCGGGAGGACCCGGCGCCTTCGCGGGTGTCAGCGGGTGCTGGCGGGTAGAGGGGGAGTTGCAAGGAGCGCAGTCGCCGTTTTCGTGTCTAGGCGTCGCGTGTGCCTCGAGACACGAGGGATGCAGGAACGGGCTCTGCCTGGCCTCCATTTTGTACGAGATAGACCTTTCCAGCGGTTCTTTGTTTTCTCCATTTCTCTTGGCACTCTCGGTCCTTTCTTCCTTTTTTCTTCTCTTGTTTCGAGTGCGTGCGTGTACTCCGAGCACGGAATCGCGGAAGAGCCCGGCGCCGTCGCGGGTGTCAGCAAGTGCTGGCGGGTGGAGGGGGGAATGCAAGAAGCGCGGTCGCCGCTTTCGTGCCTGGGCGTTGTATGCCTCGAGACACGAGGGATGCATGAACGGGCTCGGTTTGGCCTCCATTCGTGATTTTGGATAGATCACGTACGAGATATAAGGGTTGTTCGATGTTGCAAGATAACACTCAAGCGGTGCTTATTTTTGAGACCACGTTCAAAATGAAAGAGGGAGCTGCGAAGTCTGAGTACCAACATTGTCGCAGCCACGGTAAGCACCGGGCTTCACGCGAGGCGGTCGACGGGGCCGACTGTGGCAGATAGTGAAGAAAGCTATACCCGGACCGAATCGGTGGCGAGCTGGTCGCGAGAGGGGCGGGTGGGGTACGACGCTGAGAGATGAGAGAGAAGCTCTGCTGTTCGTTTTTCTTCTTTTTTGACCGGTGCGGACCTTTCCAGCAGTTCTCCGTCTCGAAAGGGATACGTGTGGTTCTTTTTTTTCTCCCTTGCTCTTGGCACTCTCGGTCCTTTCTTATTTTTTTCTTCTTTCGTTTCGTATGCGTGCGTGTACTCCGAACACGGCACCGCGGAAGAGCCCGGCGTCGTCGCGGGTGGCAGCGGGTGCTGGCGGGTAGAGGGGGGGTTGCAAGGAGCGCTGTCGCCGCTTTTGTGCCTAGGCGTCGGGTGTGACTCGAGACACGAGGGATGCATGACCGGGCTCTGTTTGGCCTCCATTCGTGATTTTGGATAGAGTATGCACGAGATATGAGGGTCGTTCGAAATTGCAAGATAATATCCAAGCGGTGCTTATTTTTGAGACCACGTTCAAATTGAAAGAGGGAGCTGCGAAGTCTGAGTACCAACATTGTCGACCTGGCGAACGGCGGCCACGGTGAGCACCGGGCTAAACGTGAGGCGGTCGACGGGGCTCACCTTGGCAGCAATGAAGGAAAGCTAACTTTACCCGGACTAAATCGGTGGCGAGGTGGTCGCGAAAGGGGAGGGCGGCGTACGAGGCTGAGAGAGAAGCTCTGCTGTACGTTTTTTTTATATACATTTTTTGACCGGCGCAAAGTGTTCCAATAGACAGAAAAATATTTCATGAGGGGACGGGGATTTGTTTTCTTTCGATTTTTCTCGGTTTCATGTTCATTGTTTTGCGGTGCTGCCGTGTCGTGTTGTGCTTTCTCTTTCCATGTCGACGAGAAAAAGGCTGTGAGTCGTACAACAGAACATACAGCATGTCAAAAGAGGAAAAGGATTACCCTACCTCGGGTATGTACGTACGTCCGGCAACCGCCCGCAAAGCGAGGCGTATATGGCGTCCGAGCTGTTTTCTCCTGGAGCATGGCGGCGGGACTCTTGGCATTATCAAGTCGACAGTTTGCAGCTGTTAGGGGCGGTCTTAACGAGGGCATAAAAAACGAAAAAAAAACGAAATAAAACAAACAGACTTTCGGTTTTCGCAAAAAACTGCAGGTTAAGTCCTAACGAGGAAAAAAAAACGGAAACAAAAACAAAACAAAATTAGGAAGCCGAGTCGAATTTTTACGCGGCGCAATTTTTCGGATCGACTCAACCGCCACAGCACGTGATTCCCGGCGCTAGCGCTCGACAGCGACAGTGGATAGACACAGCTCGCACACGTGAGGCACCCTCCACAGCAGGCGGTTCTCGTGGTCCAACCCGCTCCCTACGGAGTGCTCTAAAACATGTGTATCGGCCATCGCTGTTCGATGGCGGACGTTTGAATGTTGAGTGGGACTCATGTCGAAAAATATACCGCCATAGCCACTTCCTGATCCCCCGGATGCTGGCGAGGGCACCCCATTTTGATTCCCTACCCATATGTGCTCGCGCCGACAGCAGACAAGCCGTGCAGCCACATGCACTACCTCGGCCATCGTGCGCTTGCCAACCGGTCTTAGAAACTTTATCGGAACTTCATCCCAACGCTTCGAGCTCCTTATATGTTCCTTTTCGACCCTGAGTATCCCATATTTCGTTTATTTGGCACACATTGGGGCTTAAAAAAACCGAAATGTGAAAACGGAGGTATCGGGATCTCTACTTCAATTTTTTTGAATTTGACCAATAAAACTCACGTGCTCTTTAGTTCTGCTCTTCGTTTTTTTTCGTTTATTTTGCCCCCGTCAAGATCGGCCCTTATACGATCGATCATGAAAACACTATAATCAATCACGGACCTCTGTCCGCTTTGCATAGTAATTTGGTGTATTTTTACTTCCTGAGCGAGCGTAGCGGGCGGCGTAGGCCGCCCGCGGAGCGAAGCGCCTTGTAACTACTTATAGATATCTCACTCTCTGAGCGTGCTCGGGTAGTACATCCCTGGCCTCTTAGAGCTCCCACTCAGGAATCGCCTCCTTTCATTACTTGCTGGACCTTTCCAGCGGGTCTTTGTTCTCTCCATTTCTCTTTGGCACTTTCAGTCCTTTTTTCCTTTATTCTGCTTTCGTTTCGCGTGCGTGTGTGTACTCCAAGCACGGTACCGCGGGCGAGCGCGGCACCGTCGCGGGTGTCAGCGGGTTGTGGCCGGCAGAGGGGGGGTTGCAAGGAGCGCGGTCGCCGTTTTCGTGGCTAGGCGTCGCGTGTGCCTCGAGACATGAGGGAAGCATGAATGTGCTCTGCCTGGCCTCCTGGCGTGGTTCCGGTTATACTTTGTACGAGTATATAAGGGTCGTTGTGATATGCAAAATGACATTCAAGCGGTGCTTATTTTTGCGACGAAACTAAAAATCAATGAGAGAGCAACGCATCCTGAGCACCAACTTTGTCGAGCTGGCGAACGAGGGCCACGGTGAGGGCTTCACATGAAGCGGGCGACGGGCTCACTGAGGCAGAGAGGGAGGAAAGCTTTACCCAGACCGAATCGGTTGCGAGATGGTCGCGAGAGGGGCAGGCGGCGTACAAGGCTGAGCGAGAAGCTCTTCTGTTCGTTTTTTTTCCTTTCTTCTTCTTGATCGGGTGTAAAGTGTTCCAATCAGGCAGAAAATTATTACACGAGATGGGGCGGGGATTTGTTTTTCTTTCCGATTTTTTTGGCTTAATTTTCATTGTTTTTGATGTGCTGCTGCTGTGCCGTGCGGTGCTTTCTCCTTTGTACATACGAGTACAGACATGGAGCATATCAAAATAAGTAAAGAAGTACCCTACCTGGGGTATGTACATAAGTACGGCATCTGCGACGCGAAGCGTATGTGGCGTCCGAGCAATTTTCTCGTGAGGCATGGAGACGCGACGCTTGGTATTATCCAGTCGCCAGTTTGCAACTACAATAATAAAAAACTATGTTCAATAGTGGACCTCCGTCCGCTTGGCATAATTCGATGTACTTTTTCTTCCTGAGCGAGCGTAGCGGGCGGCGTAGGCCGCCCGCGGAGCGAAGCGCCTTGAATTCCCTACATAAATGGAGCAAACTCAGTTTTTTTTTTTTTAAACACGACATGCGGACAGAGCGAAACAACATAGTACTGCTGTATGTTTCAAGAAAGCAAGAGTACGGGAGAAATGGGGATCGATAGTTTAAGGTCCCTGCTCTGCTTTGCCTGCGGCTGCTGCTGTACCAGTGTGTCTGTTACCCTGCTTGCTGTGTTTCAGTTTGTTTTAGTTATTTTCTTGTGTTGGGTGTTTTCGCTCGCATTGCGTTATGACTGAAACTTGTGACTTGATAGCTATGACAGCAAACGTACCATGTACCAAGCAAACTCGCATCGTTCTTTTCGGAACTCGACATTGAGACAACACAAGACAGAGCATCGCTGGAAGGGGACAGGTCCTGCTCTGCTCTGTGTGGTGCTACTGCCGCTGCTGCTATTGGCGGTGCTTACTGCTGTTGCTGGTGTCTCCTGACGTGTTTGCGTTTTGAGTTTTTAGTCGTAGTTTACTCCATTTTCGATTCTGCTGCTTTGCTGTTGTTGCTGTGGTCTGCCTGTAACAACGCCCTCGATGACCCCGACGAAAGAACGGGCGCGAATCACGAACTCGGCGAGCGGGGGGTGCGGAGAGGCGCTCTCCCTAGGACAGCTTGCTCTCTCCCCGGGAGCGGGGGATTTCCCTACACTGTATTGTGATACACCAATCCACACAAATTCGAAGACAACGTTTCCACACTATTTTCAAGACAATACTTTCCACACATATTCCAGATATTTTTGGCCACTCTGAAATCAAAATATTTTTCATTCAAAAGTCAACAAAAGTCAAAATTTGGATTCCCAAATTTCGAGTCAGAATCGAAAAGCACTCAAAACTGAGCGAGACAGCCGCTCCTACGCCAAATAGGAAATAAAAAGTTCCAAAAAATATACCAGGTATAACGGAAATACAAAACGAAAGAGCGTGTTTTCGTGTACAAAGTAATTCCGCGGTACGGCGCTCGACGGACGCGCGCATGTACATGAGTTCGAATTCCACCTCCATTCATTGCGGTTTTTGTGAAGGGGGCCGAGTAATTGTTGCCCTTGGTTTATGCGTTTTAGTGCAACTTTTTTTTACGTTTTGGTTACAGCATTCGCATGGGTTTGGGTATTACCTATTCCATCGTACAGCAGTACTCGGGCAGACCATTGTGGGTGGGTGGGTGGGTCTGCTGGTGGCTTTGTCGATGATTCGTGGGTGGGCGTGTAAGTGGGTGGGTGGGTCGGTCGGTTCGTACGTGAGTGAATGCTGTATTCGTGCATGTGGGTGCTTAGTAGTCCTGTTCTTTTCTGGTAGTAATACTTTTTTGTCCGCTATTATAGCGGCCCCGCGGTGGCATACTACTGTTGGTGGTGATAATTAATGTAAATCGTGTCTTGACACGAACAAAGCACAACTGTATCTATCTACTGTAGATATATAGACAATTCAGTCATATTGATTTGGTCCTTATTTTTTGCGTCGCCGTCGTTCTTGTTGTAACACGACCACTCCGAAGGGAACTCTCTTATCGAAATCGCGGCCGCCCAGCAACTGCCCGACATATGGTTAACGGTTGTTCCGGGCACTGCTGCCTACACCCCTGTATCGAACCCTCATCTAATCAATAGCCTATACGCAATATATCATGCAATTCCCCACTCAACCCTCGCCCCGGACTAAACCGTATATGGTAATATCCTGTTGTTCGCCGCCTTCAAACCTTACTCTTACGTCACCCGCTCATCCGTCACAGTATACCTCCCGAAAATACATTTTCGTTTCTTACACAAATACAACTTCGGTTGGTTGGCCTCATTTGGGCTACTCCGCAAAATTGGCGGAATAGCTCACAGGCGACCAAACGAAGTCGTTTTGGTAAAATAAACGACTCCATCTTACTCCCACTCCGAAGGAAAGCGTTGTACATATACAAATCAAACAACCCGGGGACGAAAACTGACTTCCCCTGGGTTCAAACCGCCTCGCGCGTTGTGGAAACCCCTACCCTACAGGCTCTATCACTGATTAGCTGGGGTGAGGGCCGCGACGTGCGCGGCGAGAGTTTGCATTCCGGAGAATCCGCCAAACCCGCCGCATCCAGGGACTGTCGGTTCTCATCCCCGGACCGGAAACCCCTAAGCAACTCCGACAGCCCGAAGACAAAAAAGGATGATTACCCCGGTCGATACCGCCTCGCACGGTGTGGAAACCCCAACCCCATCCGCCGATCGTGGATCGGCTGGATTTCGTGGGGCCAGCGCCCGCGGGGGCGATAAGGTGTCATCCCCGGACTGAATATCCTTCCATGCATCTATTGTAGAGAAGGCCAAGGGTTGCCCTGCTGTTCCCTAGGTGTTACCATTTCATGCAAGGTAGGACGGAGGTATGGAAATTCTCTCCACATAGAGATTTGCTGATAAAAGGTACCAGGTAGACTTTTACTTGTGTGAAGATGCTGCTGTTGCCGCTATTTCTTGTTCCTTCCGTGGGTATTTAGAAGAAGTGACAGAAGCAGCAGATACCAAGCATACGGTAGACGCTGACCACCCGACCCGAACCCTAACCCTAAGCCGAACGCTATGGAGTGACCTGTGCTTGGATGCAAAAAGAGTACCGCGGGTTTGCAGGTATGGAGATGTGGTAGTATCACTGTTAGGCATGGGAATGGATTCGGTTTAGACCATAAAAAATGTCCAGTCTATTCGAGAATCCGTTCAAAACAAATCGAAAGAACGATTTGAAAAAAAAGTCTGCCACCACCCTATCTACTTGGTTTTAGACTATATTCACGTGTAGCACCGGGCACCTGACTTCTCGACACGGGAAACGAACTAAATGATAAAGTTCGACAGACCTCTCCACTCAATGGAGAATGATCGACTGACTCGTTGTGTTTTGATCTGCGGATTTTTGTTCCGTTAATTTTTGTGGAAATACGCGAGAAACTCGATTTTTCAGGTTGTATTCGTATATTTCTGTCTAGGGAAGCACTATTTGAATTTACTATTAAGTCTAAACCAGTGAACCGATGCGGCCGGACTTTACGCACACAGCAATGCAATCCGTGCCTGAATCCGGCAAGTAGCCGACATGAAATCTGTTGCACGAGTTGACCCTCTTTTGAAGAGTCACTTGTAGATGAGAAATTCGACAAAAAATATCCCGAGATAAAAACAAAGGACGTCCAGTCCTCATTGTATCGGGCAAGCGGTGCCAGACATGGAGGCGGCCGCACGCCGAGCGATGGCCATCACACCCGGTGTCATCGTAGCAGCGGAGACCATCTGTGATCGGGCCTTGATGCAGCAGGAAGCGAGTTACCCCTAGCGTTCAGATGCGAATGCATCACTATTGTTGTCTCACGTGATAAAACGATCGAGTAAAACTACTCTATCGCACCACCCTGTCCGGAAATATAGGAATGGTTTAATCATAAATATGAAAATAAGGGATTTTTTACATTTCCGGACAGAGTGGTAGGTACGTACGAGTACATACAGCCGCACCATGCAGATTTCAAGCGCGTGGTGAATACAGCCTTGGCCGCAAGGCTCAAGCCTAGCTGCACGCACAGCAAACAACTTGTCCGTGAGCTAGAGGTGGGGCGCGCTGCCACGGAGGTGCAGGCGGCGCCGTCGAAATCCCGGTCTCGGCGAAGTGCTGTATAGCAACACGCGGTAGATGGTCGATGATGTGTGTAGGTATGTTCTTGTTTACACGTGCCCAACAGCAGCAAAACAGGCCACATAGTGCGATTTGATCTGTAAAAGATGCCTTTCACAGGGGGGGGCAGCTTTCTCGTGCTGCCGGTCGCCAATCCCAAGGCCTCCCCAGGAACGTGCTATCCGTTCACGCTCGCGCGTCCTTGTCTACGCTGCTGCTCTACGCTCTGGGCTTGGTTGTGCGCTGTCCTGCAGCACGTGTCGTGCACAACGCAAGGCTGACTTTTTTTCAGCTATAATAGCTCAACGCCACTACATCGATGTCTGCACTTCCTTTTATTTCATTTTCAAAAGGCAGCATCATAGAAGGGATTTTTCGGTGGCAAAGTTTGTTTTTCCCAATCACGGATTCGTCAGTTTCCTCAAGTTTTTTTTTCCCAGGTAACGACCATGTGACATCCTCAGATTTTTTTACGTACAAAACAAATCCATTCCCACCCCTAACCGTTGTCTTCTTTCGACCTTGTAAAGAAGGTAGGTTATCTGTCGTCCATTGCTGTTATGGGCCGTTTAACTCCTTTGTCGCAGACGGCCTTTTTCTCTTGGAGATAATTATTGTTTCCCTTCAGCCTTTCTTCCTGGGGGTTCTTATGAGCGATGGACGACGAAACTCTTCCTTCATGTCGCACAATGTCGGACGGGAAATTGCTGGCGTCATTATGGGCACTATGGACGCTTAATTGCTGTAGTGTTGTACCTGTTGTTTAAACACAAAACAGCACTACACGTACAACACCCCACACGAAACTTACATACATACACGTGCGTGTGAACTTCTTCTACCTGCTCTGTTGTTTCAACAGAAGACGGCACCACACGTACAGCACCCTACACAAAACTAACATCCGTTTACACGCACAGCAGTAGTATTAATAGTAGTATTCGATGTTAACCCCCCATTTTTCCTTTTTTTCATCGTTTTTATTCGTATTTTGCGACCATTTTTTTTATTTGGTTTTGATCGATCGAATATGTTGATTTCTTCGCCTGTTTTTTTCCTTTTCGTATATTTTTCGCATTTTTGCCGATTCTTGACGTTTTTCTATAGAGTCATGGTCCTGCCTTTGTGATTGTTCGTATGCGAGCTACGCAGGTATGGTCCGGGATTATATAAGGGGGCGCACGTAATGCACCGCTTGCATGTTCGTTTCCAAAGAGTTCACGACGTTTACCCCATGTTTGCGATTTTTTCATCGTTGTTATCCGTTTTTCGCGATTATCTCGCTCAGTTTTGATTATTTTTGTTCGATTATCTTGGCTTTTTTTCGTTTTTTTGCCCATTTTTTACGTTTTCCTCGGTTTCGTCCGTTATTGGTATTTATGTCATTCGTGATGTACTCGTTCAGAAACATGAGCAACGCTTGACCATTCGTATGAGCTGTAGAAGGGGACGCACGTGAAGCACCGCTTGCATGTTCGTTCGCGGAGAAATTACGATGTATACCCCATATTTGCGGTTTTTTCATCGTTTCTTTCCGTTTTTCGCGAACATCTCTCTCAGTTTCGATCATCTTCCTCTTTTTTTGGAGATTTGGTCGGTGAATTCTTTCGATTTTTTCGGGTTTTTGTTTTTGTTTTTTTTGCCAATTCTTAGGCCGTTTCCTATGCCGTTCGAGTTTTGAGCTTCAGATTCTGACCCGATCGCATTTTCAGATGTGAACTTGGGGAATCGAAACAGTCTTCCTATGCGGAAAAATCGTATTTGTTGTGTATATCTTTCGAATTGCGTTGTTTGTTATCAGTTTCTGTGGCTTGGAAGGGAGAGCATCTGGCTGACAAGTCTACCGCATTATCGAACTCGGTGTCATACCCACGTGTCTTTGCTTATAAACGCATCTCCCTCCCTTCGCTGTCTGGGTTATACTGTACGAATTCTCGGACGACTGAGACACCCAATGGTCCAACACCATTGTACTCCCCCGAGAAATCATATATCATGGTATAAACCTTCGTATGCCACTGAAAAAAATAAAGGAAAGTAACTAGGTATGCACTCGGCTACACCATATCCACTGACACAATTACCTATTTACATCCTCGTAAACCTCTCCATCCCCTCACCATCGAAAGAAAAAGGGTGGGTGGGCGGGAGAAATCACGAATACCTGGCCCAGCGAGCGACCGCTGTCCAGGTGCAAGCCACGGGCCCTGTCTGTTCGCGTGTCCTACCAGTCTGCCAGCACCGTTCCGTGCGGTATCCACTTGGTAGTCCCACAAGCGCGATCAACCAAACAGTGCCCGCTGCTGCTGTCGAAGCAAGCTACGTACTACTGATACGTACTCAGCCAAAGCATGTGAACCATAACGCCTAATTCTCTCTACAACAACAAACTCCAGATTATTACAATATCGGCTCCCGATCTCTAATAGTATTTTTCTTTGTTGCATATATCTTTCGAATTGCGTTGTTTATTACCAATTTCTGTGGCTTGGAAGGAAGAGCAGCTGGCTGACATGTCTACCGCATTATCAACCTCGGTGTCATACCACATGTCTTTGCGCATAAACGCATCTCCCTCCCTTCGCTGTCTGGGTTATACTGTACGAATTCTCGGACGACCGAGACACCCAATGGTCCAACACCATTGTACTCCCCCAACAACCGAGGTCCTTCCGAAGGTTCTACAGTCTACCCCATACAGTATCATGATCTTGCTGTATTTGGGAACCCTTGCCAGTTACTAGTTTACGAGAAACATGCCCCCCATCATCCCAGGTGTACATGATATATTAATCGGATTTCCTTGCCGGCAGTTCACCTCCAGCCGCAAGCGTCGACGTAATTCCTATCCTCAAGCGAGTGGAGGGCGTACTTTGGATTATGCCCGTTTTCACTACCTCTCTCAGCGTTCTCAACGCCTGACCATATCCTCACGCTCTTACTTGCCCCCGTGAACGGTATGAGGCAAGCGGCGCGTGTTCAAGTAGCGCTGCGTGGTGTAACAGTAGTGCTACCGTAAGAGCAACGGCTCCGCAACCGTCCCCCAGCTAGAAACACGGGCCCCGAACCTCGCTCCGTGTACGTACAACGCTGCTACCAACTTGTATCTGGTCGTTTTTATGGCCAAAGAATCGCAGCTCAACATGGTCGACACCACTCTATGCAAGCCGCCTTGACTGAATGTTGTCAGAAATGATACAACATCGCTTCACGTCAGACAATGAGCTGGGTGCAACACACCTGAGCCATTCGCGAATACCTCATCTGACCTATAAATGAGTATATATAAGGTTCCCCTTCGGCATGTGGGTGGCATGAAATCCGGGGGGTGTCGCAAGTTGAAAAGGGAGACGCATGTAAAACCCTTGCACATTTTTTTGGAGTAAAAATGATCTCGGAGTGAACTGAGTCATGGGCTACTGATTTTTTGCTCAAAGCGAAGAGTAGTCGTCTAGTCTTCGATGCTTTCGCATGTCTTGGCGTATACCTGGTAGGAAACATGGACTACCGTATTGCTCAATGGAAAGCGTGGCACTCAGAAGGAAATTGACGGGGTTTGTATCATCCAGGTATCTATCGCCTGGGTGGGATCTGTATCATCGATGGATCTGATCCTCGATGATCTGAACACCTTTACTGGGTGGGGTCTGCACGATCTGCATGAACTACACACACATGTTAATCGAACATACATGTGCCGTGATTAGCTGATGAATAGGTTTGCGTGGGCGGGTCCGCATGATCTGAAGGATCTGTACGATCTGCAGGGTCTGCATAACGTAGATGTATCACTCATTTCTATGGCAGTGATATCTGCTTGGTCTTGGTTTTAGCACTTAGTTGCGTGCGGGTTGGGGTGATTATGAACGCCATTTGTGCATGATGTGGAGGATCTGCATGAATGATCCGAAGGACCGATTATCTACACACTCCAACTAGTTTGCCTGGAGAGACAGCTATGTTCCGTATCAATTCCAGTTGTGTGTCAGGTGGGATCTGGCTGATCTCAATGGCATTTCAAATGTTTAGCCGGAAAGGGATCTGTCTGGTTACAATTTTACTACTGTAGATGTGTACCTGATTAGAATCTGTGTTATCTGTACAATCAGTACAGTTTGACCGGGGTGGGATCTGATCGATATGCAGATCTGTACATCTTTAGCGAGATAGGGTCTGTAATATCTGCATGATCTGCACATGTTTATCGGCGGGTGTCATCAATCTGCAGGATCTGTATAAAATGCAGGATTTGTATGATCTACCTGAGTCGAATATGTGTGATCTGTATGATCTGTTCACCGGAATGGGGTATGTACGATCTGCATGGTATGCACATTTTTATCGGTGGGTCTGCAGGATCTGCAGGATCTGTATGATCTGCGGGATTTTGTATGATCTGGAGGATCTGTAAAATCTGGATACTTGACACTTGTTTGCATCATGCTTTGCCGGGATGGGTCCGTATGAGGCGGATATTTCACAAATGTGTACTTGAGTGGGATCTAGATACTGTGTGATATGTACATCTTGACCGGGTTGAATGTGTATGATCTGCAGGACCTGCATGATCTACCTTAGTGGGATCTGTGTTTTCTGGATGATCTGTACACCTTAACCGAGATGCGGTCTGTACGATTTGCGGGATCTGTATGATCCGCAGGATTTTTGTATGATCTGGAGGATCTGTAAAAGCTGGATACTTCACACTTGTTTCAGCGTGTTTAGCAACAACAGAAGCAGCAAGACAAGCAACCGCGTGGCACGGGCAAAAATAAGATACGGGCAGCCACAAGAAAAGCAACCTGTGCCAGCAACAGTAGTAGTAGCAGCTATACCGCGATTGTGTGTAATAGCATAAGCGGCAGCAGCAACAACAGGAGCAGCAAAATGACAAGCAAACTGCGTGACATGGGCATCTTGTACAAAGAGCAGTGAACACTCCGCTACTACTTTTACACGCAACGCTATACCAGGCACGTGGTACAAAGATCAGACAAATAGATGATGAATCGCACCGAGATACTAAAAAAAACTGCCAGGTACGTACGTGGTGGATACAGCGTGTTCTCATGTCTTGTGGCCATGCGGTCACGAGCACACGAACATTCAGCAGCAGCAACAACACTCAGCAGCACTCGAGCAACAACACCTGATTCAAGCAGCACTCGTACGGCTGTTGTTACTTTTGTTGTCCTGCTGCGTATTGCTCGAGCAGCACTCGAGCGCACGAGCATGATGAGTAGGTTTCCAAGCATGGCCTATTGCACCGCAAAAAACAGACACGGGGCCACGATCACTCGATTGCTCAAGCGCAACGAGAACGAGAGACAAGCACGAGCACGGCGTGGCCAAGCAATCACGGGCACACGAGCACCCAGCAGCAGCAAAGCAGCAGCAGCAGCAGCAGCACCCAGCGGCACCCGAGCAACACTCGCATCGGGCAGCACTCGTACGCCTGTTGTCGCCGTTGTTGTACCGCTGCGTACTGCTCGAGCATGAGCTCGACTATCGCAGGCAACGCAATACGTGATACGAAGATCAGACAAATAAACGATGAATCGCACCGAGATACATACCAAAACAAAACTACCAGGTATGCACGTCGTAGATACCGCGTGTTCTCATGTCTTGTGGCCAAGCAGCAGCAGCAGCAGCAGCAGAAGCAGCAGCAATACTCAGCAGCACTCGGGCAAAACTCGATTCGAGCAGCCCTCGCACGCCTTGCTGCAGTTGTTGTACTGCTCGAGCAGCACTCGAGCGCACGAGCATGAGTAGGTTTCCAAGCATGGCCTATTGCACCGCGAAAAAAAAAGCACACGGGACCACGATCACTCGATTGCTCAAGCGCAACCAGCACGATAAAAACACAAGAACGGCGTGGTCAAGCAATCACTAGCACTCAGCACCAGCAGCAACAGCAGCAGCACCCACCGCACTCGAGCAACACTCGACTCGAGCAGCACTCGTACGCCTGCAGTTGCTGTTGTTTTGCTGCTGCGTACTGCTCGAGCATGAGCTCGAGCAGTACGAATTCGAGCACACTGCTGTGTGTTGTTGCAATTGCAGCAAGATGTGGGAAAAAAAAATCTTTGCAGCTAAAAAGACGAAGATCCGGGTAGGTTTTCAAGCCCCTGGATGGCTTTCCGGAAGTGGGACCCCATCCCCTGAGTTGCTTGCTGGGTCACGTGACGTTGACCATGTAGGGCATGGGCCACGGAGCTCGGCCAGAGGCAACGCTTGCACCGTACTGTCCACGTCGCCCCCCTGCGGGCCCCGCAGCAGGAAGCACAAGAAAAGACCAGCGGCCAAACAAGAAAAGTGAACTATTCCGGAAAAAACGTCCATTTGGTACAAAGTAATATATAGATATATATACAATGAATCTCGGCCGCTGTGAGCGAACCTTAAAATTCCGATTTCATCTTCAACTTTGCTTTTTCGACCGCTTTCCTCGAGGGTCGCGCGAGCCGGCCTCCGACGGGTGTTCTCCCGTGCGCGCGTCTCGGAGTCTCGCGCCACCGACGAGTGCGGCGGCCCCGAACTTGAGGCATATTTTCTGGAAAAAGGAGACACGGGCGTTCTATTTTCTGTGGTCCTGGAAATTTGTTTAGGTGTTGTTGCTTCGCGAAGAGCTTCTCGTGACAGGCTTCATCTTACAGTATTAAAAGCAGCTTTTTACTCTCCGAGGTTCGATCTCTCGGTCTTGCTGATGCTATCGCTTTCTACCGACTGCCTTGCTTTGCGGGCCGCCGCCATCGACCTGTTCGAACCCCTCGGTCCTGCCGTTCTCGGTGGCTCCCTTCCCTTGCCCCTGTCTCTTCGCCGGACGACTACATGCGCCTTCTCAACGTATCGCGCAGTTCTTGGTACCAGATCGTTGCAAATCCCGGTGATTTTGCTTTGTTGGTTTTTTTTTTAGTAAAAATTTGATAACTCGGCACATCCTCTCTTTTCCCCCTACTACTACGTATTGTTCTAAAAGTAGAAGATACACGGGTCGCTCGTGTACTCAGGATGCGAACGATTGAAGGGTTCATAATTTTTGCGGAGGATTTTTTATTGGTTCGAACTGACAGTCCCGTTTTCGACCACGAACTCGAAGAATATTTTGCTCCGTTGAGGAGACACGGAGCTCTATCTTCAGTTTGCGCGAAGCCTTCGCTATCGATTTAGTCTTGAACTTTGACTGGGACTCCAGACACCTTCGCCTCCCTGCCTTCATGCTTGCTTTCTCGACCTCGATACGTATTGGCAGTCTCTATGTATTCTTGGGTGCGATATCTATAAAAGCTTATTATTTACCTGGTATACTGTATACCTGACAGACTTGATCTTATCCCATTTTCTCTCCGGGGTTCGATCTCTCGGCCTTGCTGATGCTACCGTTTTCTCCCGGCTCCCTTGCTTTGCGGGCCACCATCGGCCTGATCGACCACCTCAGTCTTGCCTTACTCGTTGGCTGCCTTCCGTTGCCCCTCTCTCTTCGACGGACGACTGCACGCGCCTTCTCGGGGTATCGCACCGTTCTTGGTACCAGATCGTTGTATCCCGGTGATTGCTGTGTTGGTGTTTTCGCCGGGATTCAAACTGAGAATACTACCCATGTCGTCAGCAGTAGTATAATAGTACGAGTACTTCGCGGTTGTTCTGTATTGCCGATCGATATCACGTATCAGGTATCCGGTAGGTGATCGATACTGCTCATCATACTTGCAGTATCTCGATTGCTGCCTGCTGTTCTCAGGATTGAGTGCGATAATGCGCGTACAGTACGCATCCTGTTCTCGCAGTAATTCATGCGTATACTGCAAGTTGCTGTCTGCTGCGATGCCGTACATACCGCTGCTGCTGCTGTTGTTGTTGTGCTGCTGCTGCTGGTGTTGCGGCTGGGTCTGCACAGCAGCAGCAGCTGCAGCAACCGACCGCAGCAGGTGTTGCGGCTGGGTCTGCACAGAAGCAGCAACCGACCGCAGCAGCAGTGATGCTGTTGCTGTTGTTGCTATCTTTTATGTTATGCTGCAGCGCTACAGCTGCTATCGCTTTCGTGTGCGGGAGAGGTCATCTCCTCTGCACAAGCGCCGTTGGAAGTAGGTATACAGTTCGCCTTAGAAAGGGGTGATATAGGCGTGGGTTTCGGGTACTTGGCAACTGGGCAGCAAAAGGGCTGCAAGACTACAGCAGTATACTTTCTTTTTTATGAACAAAATTGAAGCAATCTCAGTCCTGTGAGAAACCCCTCGGAACTGAGCTGATTTCTGCCCCCGACAGCAGCAACTGAGCTCCAAAGTATCGATATCTCCTGGCCCAAAAGAAATAATAGACGGTTGTGATTTCCGGGCTTCAGAGTACACGGCTGAAAAAGACAAAAATACTAACAAACAAATGTGCTATAAAAGTTGGTCTATAAAATTCGAGTGAGACAGATACGAAAACTGAGAACTGACACTCGGCAGTGCCTTTTCCCTGCATCACTTGGCAGTGCCCTGATCCCGTTCGTAACAAGATCGAATGGTACATTTATGTCAACTTCCTTAAAAGTAATCACACGACTTGGCACTGGGGTATATTTTCCTATCCGGAGCATGGGTGCCGGCAGGCACCCATGCGGAGCCCTTGTATTATACATGGTATATAAATGTATAGCCCATGCCCCAAACGAAGCCAAAGCACTCTACCCCCAAACCCCAGGAAGGTATGAGTTAACCACAACCCCCGGAATAGATAGCCAAACCCGTGGACGTGTTCCCGCCAGCTCAAGCGATCGCGAGATACCTTGCAATACACTCTTGATCAACAGCGACTGGAGCGACAGCTCGATACCAGCGTCGACCAGGTGAAAACATGAATCGATAGCAGAGCCTCCCCGCTGTGACACCCAACCGAGTTACGACAGCTGAGCGGAGTCTTCGTCCCTGCGCGGACGTTTAACTGAGCGCCCTCCTTTCGCGACGTGCGACGGGTCTTTGTGAATATCGACGTGCGCCGGCCTATCGGCGTCAATATATAGGCGCTAACCTTCGCCCAGGTGGGGAGCACCGCTCCTAGCAAATCGTCGATCCCCGGCGGCTCAGTTGAATCTAACGGAGATAGCTGCGTCATGAACCTCTGTCGACCAATACTGTATGCTTGCCTTGAGGACCAGCATTCGAATGGCTTGGTAGTTAGTGTGACGCTATCACAGTGTCTTCAGCTTGACGTACTGAACGTTGGCCTGCGTTGCAACTCTGACCACTCCACCTACTGCTCGTACAAACCCACTTGCCGCTCGTCGTGGTCGCCTCGGGCCGCACCGTGCCCTTGAGTAGAAGTTAATCCTATTTCGAGAAAAACTTGACCTCCGCGAACGTGATGCGAAACCAGAATTCACAGTGAGTGCGCATTGTACATGGCGGTCATAACTTGGCGGAAGCCATAACTTCGCATGTGGGACCAATGGGTGGATCCCCAGCGCCGTATACACAGACGTGAACGCACTCTCGATTAATTCCGCTTAATCAGCCAACATGGGCACACACGCATATCATAGTCATGTGTGTACCTCCTTGCTTCGCCGTCGAATTGATCGATTGTTAACACTGCTTTGTTCACGAGCTGGTGTTTCAGCGAGAAAGTCACGTGGTTTCAACTAATTTGTTTGTTGTTGCTCTCATTACAACCACGCAAGGGATATCCGCAAAATGCTTGTTTTTCACAGAACTGCTGACGCAGCTCAACCATTTCGTGAAACCGCAGTAGTACTGCTGTATCTCATCACCGTCTTACCGCAAAGTCGAGATCAAATGTATGCATGTACCTGTCCGGTGATATACAGGCTGAATTTCACTCTTATATGCCTGATCACATTTTCTGACGGATGACGTTTTTTTATTATTATTATTATTATTATTATTATTATTATTATTATTATTATTATTATTACAATTATTATTATAATTATTACAATTATTATATTTATTATAATTATAATAATTATAATAATTAATTATTATAATTATTATTATTGTTATTATTATTATTATTATTATTATTATTATTATTATTATTATTATTATTGTTATCATTATTATTATTACCATGGTATTATTTATCGTGTTGTTCCGTCAGGGAGCAACGTGCACGTATTAACAATCTGCACCCCATCACGACCCCGTGAGAGGTACCAGCAAACAACGCTTTCTCAAACATTTTTGCGCTCCATCGCGACCGCACGAGAGGTAACCAGCCAGATTACACAGTCCATTATAGACAGCCACATGTTTGCGCTACGTATAAATAAAACTATAAACTCGTTTGCTCTGGACGGTCGCTGTGAGGGCCTTTCGGTAGCCTTTCGCAAGATTGTCAACCATGATTCGCGAGAGCTTTGAACTTTTCGCGAGGAGACGGATTTTTTCTATTTTGTTCCGGAATAGTTTCAACAGGACTGTCAGTTTTCTGGCCAATTGAACGTTGATCTCAGTTGCTTTGGCGTGAAGAGACCGGCTATGAGCCGGCATACGACGCGGGTCATTGGATTATTTGCGTGCGTGGACACATACATGTAGACAGCATACGACGCGCGTCACGCTGGTGCTGCCTCTTCGTATACCGCTGGGCCAACTGCTGGCGTTGCTCCTGCTCGTGCCGCTCCTGCTCGTGCCGCTCCTCCTAGTGCCGCTCCTGCTGATGCTGCTTTTGCTTTCGCTGCTTCTGCTGGTACCGGGCGCTCCTCCCGCTAGTGCTGCTCCTGCCTGGTAGACGGCATCGCCTGCTCCTGGTGGTACTGCTTCTACAGAGTGGACTGCACTGTTTCCTGCTGCCGATATTAATGGTGCTGCCTTCAATACACCTACGAAAGCTCCCCATGGCTCCTCTGCCTCGCCCTCTTCTGGCGTATCTTGGAAGCCCGTTTCGAACAGAACCCCCCCGTCCAAGTCAGTGCTCAATCCCGCTGTAAAGTGCAACCGCTGCATCTCCCAGCTATATGATGGAGACAGAACTCTGGAGGCAAGGTCGATTTTGCAACCTGCGACCGCGACACCTGCCCCGGCAGCGGGATAATCCTGAAGTGGCCCAAAGACTGAATTATGCGCCAGGCCTATACACGCCCGCACCATGTCCTTCACGCTCGATACAGGAGGTGGCGGTGAGTTGTGTTCTGTGCTTCTCTATTGCTGTTGTTGTCGTTGGTGTTGGTGTTGTTTGCTCCCTATTTCTACCGCCGCGGTTGCTGTTGTTGTTTGTCGCCTATGTCTACCGCCGCGGCTGCTGTTGTTGAGTTTTTTCCAGCTGTTTTTTTCCACACTACTTGCAATTTTTGTTTGTATTAATACGAGAACACGATTTGGCGGCGCAGCCCATTGCTACTAATGCTGCTGCACCTTTTCCTGCTGCTGTTGTTACCCTGCGCGCCTACCGCCCCTGATGCTGCCTTTCTCATTTCAGGTTGGTTTATGTAGTCGTCGTTCGCGTTGTTGCTGTTGTAGGGACCTTTGAGTCAGTGTCTACTGCCGCTGCTGCTGCTGTTTATGCTGTTGTTGTTGACGTTGCTGTTCCCGCATGTTGTCGACCTCCAGGACTGAATCTACAACCAAGATGTTTTAGCCTTTGTGTTTTTTTTAGGAGCTCACACCGAGATATGGGTATAGTACGCGTATGCACTGCTGCTGCCGCTACTGCCGTTGTTCTGTACAGCCTACGTTCCTTTCCACACCCACGCAGGTGTCTACCTTCGCTGTTGCTTCTGTTGTTTACTTGGTATGCTGTTGGTGGCGGTGTTGTTGCTGTTCCCGCACGTAGTCGACCTTTAGCACTAAATCCAAGACAAAAAACGTGCTAATTTCTAATTCCCATAATGCCATTCGCCTGCTGCCATTTGCATTTGTGCTGCTGCTGCCGCTGCTACTGTCGTTGTTGTTTACAGCCTACGTTCGTTTCCCCAACAGTGTCTACCGCCGCTGCTGCTGTTGTTGTTTATGCTGTTGTTGTCGTCGTTGCTGTGTTTCCGCACGCAAGAACACGACTTGGTGGCGGCGGTGGCGGTGGTGGTGGTGCTGCTGCTGCTCCTTTTCCTGCTGCTGTAACCCCGCGCGCCTGTCGTCCCTGATGCTGAAATTGTTGTGTACGCAGACGTCGTTCGCGTTGTTGCTGTTGTAGGCAGCTTTGAGTCAGTGTCTGCCGCCGCTGCTACTGCAGATGTTGTATATGTTGTTGTTGGCGTTGTTGTTGCTGTTCCCGCATGTTGTTGACCTTCAGCACTAAATACAGGACACAAATACATACCAGGTGTAATTTCGAGATTTGTTTTGCACACTACGTATAACCAAAAAAGAATGGCCATTTTTTTTCTTGATACGAGGTCACACCGAGCCAGGGGTATAGTACGCGAACTGCCATTTGTGCATGCGCCGCTGCTGCCGTTGTTTTTGTTTTGCACACTATAACGAACTTTTTTTCCCGAACAGTTGCCGTTGTTGTTTACAGCCTGCGTTTCTTTCCACACCGAGACAGTTGTCTACCACAGCTGCTGCTGTTGTTGTTCAGACATGATAACCGACAGGCGTTGGGTACACTAACACGTTTCCATGATATATGCTGCTGCCGACTCTGCCGTCGCCGTCTCTGCCGCGAAAATGACGGAAGGGTTTGCTAACATCATTCATCGCATCCCATTCCCATATACCTTTCGTGCCTCCTGCCTCTACAGCGCACCCCAACGCGTATTTTCTCAACTGTTTTTAAAGGGGTTTTCGCCAAAATCAGGTATACCTGGCCACTTTTCGGCCAAAATCAGTTACATTCTAAAAACAGGTCCAAAACACACCCCAGGAGCCCTGCTATTGGCCAGGCTGACATCGTAACTGATTTTGGCTCGAAAAGGCCAACTTATACCTGTTTTTTCTATTATCTCTAGCTTGCAACTGATTTTGGCCAACTTTGATGATTGAGGCCATACGTACACCGTTGTTTCTCCGTATGCGTCTGCACTCCCTCGGTTGGAATTATTCTGCATTACGTAACGTATACACTCTGTACTCGTACGTAAGTTGTACGTCAAAGTACGTATTTACATATATATGCATACATGAGCACGCTGGTTTCATTTTTTTTCTTCTTTGGGGCGTGCGACGTGGTAGTTGTTGTGTCCTACTGCCGCTGCTGTGTTGTTTTCTATGGTCATAGCGGTCCATTCATCACCATGGTCTTTATCTGCACCACCCCGCGTCGAGTTTGTCTCATGTTTGGTACGGCAAGATAATTTCGTGCCGAGCTGCCAGTCCCGCGAGGACGGTCAAGAAGATGCAAATATGTCAACGGGGGGGCGCGCCAGAGTAAATACTCTTCTTGGCGCCCCCGCCGTCGCAGAACAAACGAAGCCTATTAACAGTGACTCTCTGCAGGTCCAAGTGAAGCCCGTGGTATATACACCCTGAAGAAAACTAAACGACTTGGATTGTGGAGGCCATGTAGCACGCTTCTTTTTTTACCCGACTTTCATGGACAGAACACCGCTCGTGGCGCGCGTTTATTACTTGGTTTTAGTATGCACCTGATTTTGGCTCAAACGGATCAGGTATAACTGATTTTGGCATTTGCCCTTTTTAAAGTCTTCGCCAACTAAACTCATACCAACTAAAATCTTTGTATTCAATACGTCTTACATGTCTCTTTTGTGCTGTCGGTTTGTTGCCTGTGATCTATGTGTGCAGGTCCGGAAGGATTGTGTCTACTGCAAAGGTACTATCAAGGACAACGACATCATGATCGGCCTGTGCAAGCCCCTCCTGCACTTCTCGTGCTCCAAGCACTCCAGGAAGCTCTTCATCGCCCACGACAAGCAAGTTCAGGGCGAACGCCACGCGAAGTTCGGCGAATAGGCTTGGGTGGAACTGGAGAAAAGCGCCGCCAAGCGGGAAGGCCGTGCCGGTCGATCTATTCGGTTCGGACTCGGAAGAGATCTTTGTACTTCAAGAGTCTGTTCTCGTGTCTATCATGATCTTCCGGTAGAGCACCATGCACAGTTGATCTGCCTTTGGTCTGCGTCTCGCGTCTGAATATAGATGTGTTCGCGGGCGTTTCGTTGCAGCGTGCGCCTGCGTCTATACTATTTCAATACTTTCAGCAAACATCCGTTGCGCGTGTACATGCAAGTCTGCCAGCGGGTACTCTGAGTTCAAGCGTGGGGAGCGGACTGGTTCATTGTTTTTCCGTGGGGGTTTCTTCACCTAAAAAGAGTGTCAGGTTTTGCATCGCCTTCATCACGCTAGTGCCTTGGCGAGTGCCAAGGTCTAACTAACTTTTTTGCATCCTCTTTGGGAGCTGTGGACAACGAAGGATCCTGTTTTTTTCAATCTACCTCGGGTGTTTGCCAGGGTGCTGATTCCGTTGTGAGTAGTGACATTCGCGTTTGCGAGGGAAATTTTGGTACTATTCCCGTTTCGAGTTTTTTTGCGTTTCACGCCGGCCCCGGGCCCACTGCTACGCTTCGTTGAAGAAGTTTTTACTTGAGGAATTACTGTCGTAGTTGGTTTGGGCGTCCGCCAAAGGTTTCGTTCGTTGTCGAACCGTTAGGTGTCGCAGGACATGTGTCCACTGGCGCTGCGGTTCGTCGAGCAAGCGCTTACTGTCGTAGTTGCATATCACGCTCATGTCGCCTTCATATCTCATAACAGCTGTAATACAAAATTACTACCTGGTACCTGCTTCTTCGGTCATTAGAACTGCTCTCTTGCGTCACCCTCATCTGCATGTTCCACAACTATTTTCCTTATACTAATACCCTGGTAAATTTTTGGTTGTTAACAGGTACATTTGAGCTATTGCAACAACTGCAGCAAATATAACTGCAAGTGGTGGAATGTCCAAACCTGCCGACCAAATGCGTATTTCGGCAAGAGTCTTCTTACACGCTACGCTCATGCCACTCCGAAAGGAGAACTTGCATATATATATTCAAATTTTAACACCAGGTATAAGTTGTCCCTGTCGCAACCTGATTATTATGCCGCTCGCTTTCACCCGACAAGACGTAATTTCTGCTCTTGCGGTCGACAATCTACAGGTATCTGCACTCGAGACCTCTATTAATAGAGCGTTTGACTGTGAAGATGATCTCTCACCCAACAATGCGCACGGGGAGTCATTCATTCATTGTGCCCTATTACATACGTGTATTTTGGCTTAACACCATTCTAGTCGATTATTTTGGCTGTGAAGATAATATCTCACCCAGCAGTCCGCGTGAGGAATCACTCGCTCATTATGCCACATTCTTGTATCGGCCATGTATCCGTCAATATGAAGTTAATCTGCGCCCCACCGTGAAACGCGATATGTCCCCTCAAGTCGATCATTTGGCTGTGAAGACTATCTCTCACCCAGCAAACCGCGTGGGGAATCACTCGTTCACTGTGCCATATTGATATGTCTTGAATGTCCACATCAACACAATCTGCGCCCCACCAAGAATTGCGATAGGTACCGGCAGGACTCAATGGTTTTACATGGGCGGCATCTTACCCGCGTGTGTTTGTTTTGCGTCACCATGCCGCACCGAATAAACCCATTTGCAGCAATAGGTATGATATCGCCATTCACCTTCGCGATGTCAAACGACTTTTGTGATCAACTACAGAATATATCAATAGTCTGCGCCCCATCGTGGACGCGACGGGTATATATATCACAGCAAGAGTAAACAGTTGACACATCAACCCCCACCTGCTGTGATTACTTTTCTCACCCTGTCGCAACGTGCCATCGAACTGCGATAATGTCGCTCACGGTTCACCAACGTCGACCCAATTCGGTTTTCTGTCCTTGCAAGTCCTTGTGGACAGTACGTACCAGCATGACATTGATTAGTATATTATACACGGAAAACCTGATGAACTGGTAATACAAAGATCATCATACATTGTTCCATAACTCCACGAAATATCATGGTGTATCAACGCCCAGACTGCTGAGAGTATAACACAACGCGATCACTCTCTCCATCCCGAGTATCGTCGTATCCCTGCTGTCTCTCAAGGGAAAATCCGGTGATATCTCGTTGCTGCGATCTGTGATTTTTCGTGTGCTTGATCACGACGTTCACGTTCCTATTCGCCCGCTTTTGTATTTGCACATGCAATACAAGTCGATCACCAAGCCATTTCCAAAGGCACACCGCCCTCATAAACTGGCAATCATCTGCGCCCCATCACGATCGCATGAGAGATACCAGCGAGACTATCCAGTCACCTTGCACAGCCTCTTTTTCCACACGCACACGTCCTCGTAAGCTGGCAATCATCTGCACCCCATCACGATCGCATGAGAGGTACCAGCAAGACTATCCAGTTACATTGCACAGCCTCTTTTTAATGACCATAATAGAATACGAGCATACCAAGCATTATCGTGGTATATATTTCTACGTACTGCTGTTCAGCAGACAAATAATGCGATCGCAAATACTCAGCGCCCCATCGCGTACACGCGCGAGGCACCCAGCCAGAGTATAAAGTTGTGGCGTTTTGACGCCTTAAATTATTGTCGCCGTGCCGCGACGTGTGAGTGAAATAACAAATCGTGCCACTCAATTTCACCTAGCTAGACTCAACATCTGCCCTTGCGGTGACTACAGACAATTAACCGCGCTCAACAATCGGGCGTTTTGGCTGTGAAGATTATCGCTCTCCCAATATCTCGTCTGGGGAGTTACTCATTCATTGCGCCATTTTACATATTTGTGTTCGTGCTCAATATCTGCCTTGCGGCGACTATATATCAACGTATCCGCGCCCAAGACATCTCAGGCGTTTGGGCTGTGAAGAATATCTCACACCCGATTATTCGTCTGGGGAGTCACTCATTCATTGCGCCATTATACATACTTGTATTCGCGCCCAATATCTGCCTTGCGGCTACTATGTACAAGCGGATCCGCGCTCAATACATCTCAGATGTTTTGGCTGTGAAGATCATCTCTCACCCAATACTTCGTCTGGGGAGTCACTCATTCATTGCGCCATTTTACATACTTGTATTGGCGCTCAATATCTACCTTGCGGCGACTATCCACAAGTATCCGCGCTCAAGACATCTCGGGCGTTTTCGGCGGTGAAGAATATCTCACACCCAATAGTTCGTCTGGGGAGTCATTCATTCATTGTACCATGTTTCATACTTGTATTCGCGCCCAAGAACTCTGGAGCGTCAATATCATATTCTGCAACTTCGACTATCTACAAGCATCCGCGCTCAAGACCTCTCGTATCTACAAGTATCCGCGCTCAAGACCTCTCGAGCGTTTGGCTGTGAAGAATATCTCTCACCCTGCATTTCTCGTGGGGAGTCACTCATTCAATGTGCCATGTTACATACTTGTATTACGTTGAACCGAGTCGATCGTTTGGCCGTGAAGATTACCTCTCACCCAGCATTCCGCGTGGGGACTCACTCAGTCAATGCGCCATGTTACATACTTGTATTTACGATGAACCGAGTCGATCGTTTGGCCATGAAGATTATCTCTCACCCAGCTGTCCGCGTGGGGAATCACTCATCCAATGTGCCATCTTAGGTACTTCTATTAATGCTGAACTCAGTCGATCGTTTGGCTGTGAAGAATATCTCTCACCCAGCAGTCCGCGTGCGGAATCACTCATTCAATGTGCCCTATTACATACTTGTATTTACGCTGAACCGCGTCGACGGTTTGGCTGTGAAGATTATCTCTCACCCAGCAGTCCGCGTGGGAAGTCACTCATTCAATGTGTCATACTACATACTCGTATTTACGCTGAACCGAGTCGATCGTTTGGCTGTGAAGATTATCTCTCACCCAGCAGTCCGCGTGGGGAACCACTCATTCATTATGCATCATTCTTATATATTGTAAGCACACGCCAATCTGAATTTGATACGCTCCCCACCGCGAAGCGCAATATGTCCCCTCAATTCGATCGTAGGGCTATGAAGATTATCTCTCACCCAGCAGTCCGCGTGGGGAAGCACTCGTTCATCATGCCACATCGTCATATCGTGCATGCCCACGTCAATCTGAACTTACTCTATGCCCCACCGCCAAGCGCAATAGGTACCGGCAAGAACAATTGTTCTTCATGAGCGATATCTTACGCGTACCAGTTTAGCGTCGCCCTGCCGCAACGTTTCGAACCCAATTGCAATGGGTATGATATCGCAATTCACCTTCTCACACCTGCAAGTTTTAGCGCCGCCTTGCCGCAACGTATGAAACCAATTGCGGAATAGGTATGATATCACCATTTACCTTACAGCAGCAACGTAAAGCGATTTGTATTAATAGTGGCCAACTACAGAATATATCAGTAAGTCTGCGCCCCATCGTGTACGCGATAGGTATATATACCACAGCAAGAATATTCAGTTGACACACTAGCCGCCTGCTGCTGTGATTCATGTTTCTCCCCGCCGTAACGTGCGATGGGATGGCGACAGTGTCGCTCACGGTTCACCAATCAATAGCGAAAATCAACGTATTTTTTTTCTGTCCATGCAGGTCCCTGTGGTCGATGCATACCAGGCACGATATCAACAAATATATTTTCACCCCGAGAAGTTGTTGAACTGCACACGGTGATACAAATAGCATCATTTGCTGTGCTATACACACTCGAAGTATCGTGGTGTATCCATGCCCAGGCTACCCAGAGTTTCCTCGTACGTGATCTCTCGCTCTCGATTACGAGTATCATAACATCTCTGCCTTCGAGTATGGTATATCTGCCTTCGAGTATCAGAGTATATCTGCCTTCGCTCAAGGTGGTCCGATGACATCTCAATGCCACGTTCTCTTTTTTTTTTATTACTATTTCATTTGGGTGTGCTCGATCAGGAGGTTCAACCGTTGCTATTCCCCCGCTTTTTGTTGTTGCATTATACATGCAGTACAACTCGATCACCGAGCCAAACGCACACACGCCCTCGGCCCGTAAGCGTCGGGGTTAGGGATACAGATGACTACTCGTCTGTGCACATAATACCGGTCGATGCGATGCACTGTGCCCATGGTTCCGCGCTCGCTCGCTGCCTGTGCCACGCATGAAGCGCTCCACCTCCGCTCCACAGCCGATGTTGAATCAGAATTCACGAAATACCTGACCAAGAAATCACGAATACCTGGCCCAGCGAGCGACCGCTGTCCAGGTGCAAGCCACGGGCCCTGTCTGTTCGCGTGTCCTACCCGTCTGCCAGCACCGTTCCGTGCGGTATCCACTTGGTAGTCCCACAAGCGCGATCAACCAAACAGTGCCCGCTGCTGCAGTCGAAGCAAGCTACGTACTACTGATACGTACTCAGCCAAAGAATGTGAACCATAACGCCTAATTCTCTCTACAGCAACAAACTCCAGATTATTAAAATATCGGTTCCCGATCTCTAATAACTTTTTTCTTCATTGTGCGTGCAGAGAATCGAGCAATCGACGAGACCAACTGCTGTTATTGTGGTTTAGTGCCGCGAAGAGGTGCTGGGTGCGCTGCCCTGCGCGTAAGACCCAAGCGTCCGAGCCAAGGCTGATTGCCTCAAATCTGGCGGCGAAGAGACGTGGCGAGTGCGCTGGAGCTAACCTGTCTTGGTATTTTGTATTTCATTTTTGTGACTGACTGCTGCTGCTCCTGTACACAACAGTGTAATCTACGAGTAGTATCCACGGAGAGGTGCGTGCCGAGTGCGCTTCTCTTGGTCTCTAGGCCCGAGCCCGCGCCAGCCGACTGTAGTCTGGCCACGGAGGGACGTGCCGCCCGGCGCCTGCGCGGCGGGCGCGGAGCAACGTCGCTATACAGCTGTATCCCCATCCAACTCATCGATCATTCGGTTGCTGTTTGCTGTCGTGGATAACATCTTGAATTTAAAGAGCATGCCATTTTTCGATTTTGGGAATCTGATGATCCAAGTTGTCGGACTTTGGGCCAAAATCCGACGACTTGGATCGTCGGATTCTCAAGTCGAAAAATTCCCGGTCGGATTTTGCATATTTCGATTGCATAAGCAGGGCTATTCATTGTTGAGATCGAAACATACCAATCTGAAGCTCGAAATCGAACCGCATAGGAAACAGCCTTAACGGGTTTCCTCGTTTTCGTCCTTTTTTTGGTATTTTTCTCAGTAGTAGTTGATACACTCAATTTCCAATTTTGCAAGCTGCGTAATACGCCTGTACAACGATTTACTCTGCTCTATACCCGGTACGTATTTATTGTATTTCATTCATAGTAATAATAGTATATGGGAGTTGTGTATAATTCACGATAACATGTATTAATAGTACCTCGTAGTTTTATACCAGTAGTAGGAATTACCTTTAATACTAAATTTTAGTACAACTCGATTTTATTTGATTAATTTCGTGATTCGTGGTGGGAATGGATGGGAACAGACCACCACGAATGAATGTATCTCGCCGGGGAATAGGCACGTTATGTCCGCCGGAGGCCATAATTTCGCGGGAGAGATTTTATCGGCGGGACGGGACGGTAATTTTTCGGTGTCACGGCGGGACGGGACGGTAATTGTTCGGTGTCACGGCGGGACGGGACGGTAATTGTTCGGTATCACGGCGGGACGGGACGGTAATTGTTCGGTGCCACGGCGGTACGGGACGGTAATTGTTCGATGTCACGGCGGGACGGGACGGTAATTTTCAACGGGAGAGATTTTATCGGCGGGACAAGACGGTATGTGACGAGGGTCAGGGAATTTGTCGGCGGAACGGGACGGCGGGACCATTTTGACGGCGGTTTTACCGTCCCGTCCCGCCGTTACCGCCGTTACCGTCCCGCCGAAATACCGGGATAAGCCTTGGTCTTTTCGTCCCTTTCTTGTACCCCGGGGCTGATTATACAGTGCCCCTCGCAAATCCACTTTACAACGTTTTAGGAAACCCGGACCCGTGAAAATTGTAAATTTGATTCATTGCCGTACAGCCATGTGGCTTCCTGCCACGGCCGCTGCCTGTGCTGCGATCGCTGGTGCTCTACTCTCCCAAAGCCACCACCCGGCTGTCGTTGGACTGTTCGACGTTATGGCGGCGCTTGACTTCGGCATGTACCTCGACGACAACCTATATCAGCACTGCATGTCTGGCATCGATCATCTGGGCGTCCTGGTACACCCGGCCACCTTGCGAGGGCAGCAGCAGGACATTCACAACATGTGTACAGCCCCCTCCACTACTACCACACTTGGTGATAGCGCAGGGAAGGTTGAGTGCCAAGGAGATGGAAACTGCGGGTTCTGCTCGATCCTCAACGGGATGAACCTCAACGCCAACAAGGTACGATAGTTTGCTGATTCTGGACTGCTGTACTTTAGACATGATACATTCATATATTCAAAACATTCTACATGATAAATTCATAACTTCGAATATTCAAAACCTCGACGGTATTTGCATTTCTCGACCTCGTGCGTTTTACACCGCAACCAAACCACGCTACTACTGTAGTACGGATAAGCACCCTCTAGTATAGATGCTGTTGCAAGTACGGGGTACAAGTACTCGTGCCACCAAAATGAGGTTCCATGCGTATCTGCGAGTAGACATAAGGCAAGGACGTCGTACAGGTAGTCGTATCATCGCAATATTGACACTTCGTACGAGGTATCTCTCAAACTTCGAAGCACGACTTGCGGGTACTCGTACACGTGCCGTACTAACCCGTGCGTCCTTGCAGGTAGCTTGCGAGTACTTAAATAATAATTAAAGTCTAATACAAGACTTCAACTTCCGATCCGACTACTACTGTTTCACCGCTCCACATATTGATTGCGCCTTCTATCGTCTTACACCATCCAGCCAACATTGCAAGGGTGATGATACAAACTAACCACTGCGATTGATGCTCCAGCGCCTCGTACCTGCAGGCTACCCAATTCGCGTACACTCTGCCGGATGTTCGATGGCTTAAGGAAAGCATCGCCAACGCCCTCGTCAACCACGTCACCGTCGGACGTGTCAAGACTGTTGCCCACCTCCGCGTTATGCCCAACCAGCCTGAATGTCGCCTTCTTCACTTTTTGGAGGGGGCAAGGGCTCGTACTATGGGGTTCGATATCTCAGATGGGTACAACAACAGGAAACCCTTGTCGGTGTGGGACGTGCAACTCCAGCGTGGCTTCTTGAAATACTACCAATACATGGCCCTTACTGTTATGGGTGCTGTCGCAGAAGCCATCGCTACCAAGATCGCCGTGTGGGTCCAGCATCCGCAGTTTCCAGATCGTCTCGTCGTCCACCGTGAATATCAGGTTCGTCCGTAGACTATTAATAGACGTTGCGCCTCCCTTCTCATACTTTACATGCACAAATCGTACCTTTAATACATTAGACTTCAACAGTGCACGCCCCTTCCTTGCCTTCTATGTGCAGGGGATAGACGTTGCGTTTTCCTTCTTATATTTTGCATGCAAAAATCGTACATTTAAGAAATTTGACTTCAACAATGCACGTCCCTTTCTCGCCTTGTATGTGCAGGGGAAATTTGCGTCCATCCACGGCCCGATCGGTTCGATGGAGACAATACATCTGCATTTCTTCAACTCAAGCTACCGCCTAGATCCAAACGTCTACGAATGGGCTTCTGGAAGGTCGGGCCACTTCGAACTATTGATACCCCCTGCGGAACGTCCGACTTGGTCTACTACAATCGATGGAGACACCGACAACGGGGACGGTCCTGGACAAGGAGCAGCGGACAACACTCCCGGCGGAGACGACACTCCTTGCCGTTGCGTTTGCCAAGGCACTGTGACTTTGATCCCACCAACGCACGACTCCCAAAAACCAATTTCGCGATGAAACTCGCCACCAAAACGCTATGACTTCGCTCCCACCAACACGAGTCCTGAAATTCATCTTCTCGCCAAAGGTAGCCACCATATGACTCCGCTCCCACCTACACCCGACTCCCGAGGGCCACCTTCCCAAACGCTGTGACTTTCCTCCCACCAACGGCCGACTCCCGAAAATCAAACTCTCACCGAAGCGAGCCGCCAAAGCGTCCAGACTTCGATCCTACCAACACACGACTCCCGGAAACCATCTTCTCGAATAAGCGAGCCACCAAAACACTCTGAATTTTCTCCCATCAACACACGACTCCCGAAAACTAATTTCGCGCCGAAACGAGCCACCATGTGACTTCGCTCACATTTGCAGACAACTCCCGAAAACCACCTTCTCGCCAAAGCGAGCCACCAAAACGCTGTGACTTCGCTCCCACGAACACGTCTCCCGGAAACAATTTTCTCGCCAACGCGAGCCACCAGAACGCGGTGACTTCGCCCCGTCTCCCGGGAATCATCTTCTCGTCAAAGCGAACCACCAAAACACTTTGACTTCGCTCCCACGAACACGTCTCCCCGAAACCATTTTCTCGCCAACGTGAGCCACCAGAACGCGGTGACTTCGCCCCGTCTCCCGGAAATCATCTTCTCGTCAAAGCGGGCCACCAAAACACTATGACATGACACTTCTAATTCACCCTTCTCCAGTCAACGTATTGTTAGAGCTATAAGTGGTGATGTTGGCGCGGTGGTGGTGGAAAGGTGGATGGATGCTATTGTGGCGTTGAACTTGCTGTTGGCGTGGCCTTGGTGTGGTTGGGGTATACTATTCCATTATATTTTACTTGTAGTATTCTACACTGTTCGATGTGATATGCTATTATACTACTAATACGTGATATTCTAGAATACATGCACTACACAAAAGAGTGCAGTATGGGCTTGTGAGGAGGTGGGAAAGAAACCATCGTCGATATTGGCGTATGCGCAAGCTATCTCTAATGAACAGCAGTATACGAGCAAAAAGGACGTTTTTTTCCCCCTTCAAATTTGGGCCATTTTTTCTCAAAATGGCAAAAAAAATCAAAAAAAAATGAGACCGGGCTTTTTAGTTCCTCTCGGCCTGACAATTCTCAAATTTGAGCGAGAAAAAGTGGAGGTCACAAGATGGCAAAATTTAACTGGACTATATATAGGAGACGTGGTAACGTTAGTGCCAGTACCGGTAAGCGCGCTGGTACCAGAGAAAAATTACATGTTCGTCGCCCGAGGCGCGCCAGCGCCAGCCGCAGCTACAGGTGGGGCCGAAGCCTCAGACTCGTTCGGCCCACTGTGAGGGGGCGCAGGAGTTGCCCCCATGCCGGTATCCACACCGGTGCGGGTTGGCTGTGAATTGTGAATGGTATCCATCCACCAGGTGGTGTGATAATTGTGGAGTTTGACACTGGTTTCGGGCGTACATACGTAGGGTGTTTGTTATCTGACGTACTCCCGGCGATAAAGTGACGGTAAAAAAACGACGTAAAATATCTAACACCCGGTGTGATTATGGAGGGGGGGGGGGGGTGTTATCTACGGGGGGTGTGCTTTCTTCCGCGCTATACAATATCTCGCTTCCCGTATTTCTTACTGTTTTCGTACGTATACGAGCGTCCCTATTCCCACACCACCGGAAAGCTAACGACCAAAAACGTTCGTGGGGAAAAAAGCTTGTTAAGCGCCCGGCGATGCCCGAAAACAGTGCTCGCATATGAAATAATGTGTGTGGACGACTGGCTGTGGTACCTGAAAGCCTGAAAGCCAACTGTGCTGCCTCTTCAACACTGCCCACTCTGTTCCTGTGATTGCAATGCACCTCTCGCTGAGTGTGATATGCACGCCATTGCTGGTACATCTCCACTGAAGTGTCGACCACTACGTAGAGATGTGCGAGCGTATACCTGGTAAAACCATCTCATCGTTCCCTCTGAAGACCTACTGTGGAGGGGTTATAACCGTGGCTTGTCAAGAATATGAGAGTTCATCTACTGCTGCACTGTTCGCCGCTAAGGCGCCCCTATCGTTGCACGCATCCGCGCCTGCTGTAAATGTTTCTGCAAGACACATAGTAAATACCCACTACCCCAACCGTCCGGGCTGCGTCGTGTGGCCGAACTGTGATTGTGCAAGTGGTATATTGTCATATAATCCCCCTGTTATCGTTTGTACCAATGCACCTACCGCATCATGTTACAGTATAATATTATGTTGGCCCATATTCGGGTGATATGGTACTGGTATCTATCAGAGCGCAGCATCCTAACGGACTGAACTCGCCCTTGCCAAAACGTGCTGATCTGAGTAGCACCCAGGGGAGTCACGGAACTACTGTACTTCGTATATCCCCAACGAGGACTAAATTTAGAAGGGCGTGCGAACGGCCTACCCCACAACATGTAAAAATGAGCATCAACTGCCCCAACGTTGGTACATCGTAACTCCAATGCACGAACACTACCCTATAAATGGAATAGTGTAGGACCAGCGGATTAGGCAGCTCGCCCAGTTGAGTATCAACCATTCAATCCATCGCTCACACCGGACGTGTTTGTTATACTTTCGTACCAGGTATATATTATCGTCGGATCATTCCGACCCCCAAAGGTGTTAATAGTGGCTTACATGTATGAGCGCTATATTCTGTGCTGCTTGCTGCTGCGGGCAGCTCCAATTTGTAACGTACATGTACAAGTGGTATTCATGCACATGACCCAGCTAAATCCGCTGGATGAACGCTGCTAATGCGACTCAGCTGAGCATACATAAAAGCTCTCTCTGAGGAAGATATGCACGCAGCTGTTCGCAGATGTTCCCGAAGTACGGGAATTAATTGTGTGCTCGGGTACATTTAGCATTTGGTATACCCCAGTTCAGGCCTGCGTACTCGACTAATAGCATGACTGAATGCTTCAGTAGGTACTGTGCTGTAGTTCAAGTCATGCCCGTTATGCTCGCGTCAATGACTCGTACAACCCAGGCTGATTTTGCTGCGGCAATGCGGCTGTCTGTTCAAAGCAAGGCGCCGCGTCACATAGTTGCACCGTTTGCATGGCTGGTGCGTTGCTGCTGCTTGCTGTGAGCTTATCCATCCATCGCATATCAGCGCTAATTGAACATATGCTCGATATAGCTTGTCTCAACGAACAGCCTAGCAATAAGTTACGGTTACATACGTTGTGTCACGGAGGTATAGTTACAGGGATCGTCTCGTGGTATCACTCACGAGCAGTCCCACGGGTATGTACGAGTAGGCACTATGCGAGGAGGTTTAGGTATTCGACACCGAGCGGTTGTTACTGGGCTGTGGAGAGTTGACCCACATGATCCACTCCACCTTTCCCCCTGCATTCGTCTACTCCTTTCCGGGCCGACAAAATAAAGACATCTTAAACTATATTATACACACTGCGTGTTGCAGTGCCTCGCTCACAGCCTAGTGTGGCCGTTGGGAACTTATCCATCCATCGCATATCAACGCTAATTGAACACGTTAACGACTTATTGTTCGAGCAAGCAGCCTGATCATGCCGAGTGGAACCCCAGTGGACGGGTCGTCCGAAATGGACGACCTGACCAGTCTCTTGAGGCAGCTGGCGGCGGACAGGAGAGAAGACCAAGATCGACGCGAGAACGACCGAGAGCTGCGACGTCAAGACGATGAGCGACTGAAGACGCAGATTTTCGAGGAGATGGATCGCAGAACTGCTGCGGTTAGTGAGGTTGCGTCTGGTGTTACTGGTGTGCGCGTCGGAACCGCTACCAGTGCAGGGGAAGTAAGGGGAGTCAGCTCCAGTGGGAGTGTGCCAGGTCTTGGCGCGGCAATAGGCCTGCCAAGGAGTGGTGCGAGTAGCAGCGTAGATGGTCATAGGGCTGAAGTTAGTTCTCGCGAATTCGGGAGTTTGAAGCAGTCGGTTCCTAAATTCAGTGGAAAGTCGGAAGATATGGAAGAAGCACTTCGAGGTGTTTACTCCCATGGTTGGGTGCATGTCGGCGTTCCTCGTAGATCATGATATGATTATAGGCGACGTTACGAAGAACACTCAATATTTTCTCTCGCAGGGGTTCAGTGAGGAACATGTTAAGACAGGTAGAGTAGCTTGGACTTGCCTGACAGAGAGCGTTGTGAACAGTGATCTGCTTGGTAGATTGTTCGCAACAAAATCACCTAGTGCTGGCTAGAGAATGTTGTGTGATTGGTTCATGCCCAAGATCATGGCTGAACAGGTCAAATGGTCGGTAGCGTTCGACTCCGCAAAAATGGAGAAGGGAGAAGAGCCCATGAAGTACTTTGGTCGGATAGACAAGATTGTAGGAGTGCTCGCGTCGCTAGGTGTGGGCAAGTCGGTAGCAGACGTCAACCGCAAGATCATCATGATTATCACATCAGACTACGAAATAGAGTAACGGACTATCTTGTACCGTGAGGATGTCACTCGAGCGGAGATCGAGAGCATCATCCGACAGCGGTACTTGCGCCTTCCCGCGCCGAAGGGTAAGCACGAGGGCCAGGCGTTTTTTTCGAATGGAGCTGCTCGAGGTGGTCGTGCAGGTAGGGGCAGGCATAGAAGTAACGGTAAGCAGAGAGGTGGAAGTGTCGCCGCAATTAAGAACAGTCAGGGTGGGTAGCAGTAGCAGTAACCCCCAAGCCCCCACACATAACCCCCCCTCAGCGTTCGACAAAGTGAAAGGAAAATGCATTCGTTGCTTGGAACCCGGGCACACCTGGTCCCAGTGCAAGGCTCGCATCCCCCCTGTACCAGAAGAGACATCAGGCGGAGGTGCGCAAGGCCAGAACAACGGCGGTGAGACTGCGTGTTGTCTTGCGAAGTGCATGCTTGGTACTAACGATGACTCGTTTAATGAGGAACGTAGGGATTGCATAGGTGAGAAGGGGATAGCGGACAGTGGTGCATCCTTTCACATGACCCATTCAGCTGACCTTTTGAGCGATGTAAGACTGTGCGAGGACAAGGTTAGAATCGTTGACAACCATCTGATCGACGTGGTAGGGTACGTAACGCTGACTGTTGTATTCCCAGGAGATCTGACTGTCAAGCTGTTGGATATGGTCTACGTGCCGGAAATCGCATTTAACTTGTTTTCGCTGATGGCTGCGCACAAGCAGGGAGTAACATTTACGACTGAGGAGAAAGACTTATGCATTTCTCTATTCAATGGGAGGTTGAGGTTTGAAGGTGATGGATCCAGTTAATCCGGATTTGCTTACAGGATAGAGCCAGACGACGGCTATGTGCCGTTCCCCCTTAAAACCCTCAACCCTCCCGCGACTTGAGTTGAATATGGTTGCGATTTTCCCCTTGCTTTTCCCGTGCTTGCACCCGGTAGTACCACGTCTACTGAGACTAGTGTAGACATCAACGTTTTTCCCTGCGTGCAAGGTCACTCGAATGAACTACTCTTGCGAGAGATCGCGAAATCACTCGGTCTAGAACAGGTAGGAAAACTTAAGCCCTGTACGGGATGCTCTATGGCGAAAGGCCACCGCAAGCCCATCCCTAACACCACTAAATCACGCGCGACAGAGAAGTTGGGGAGAGTTTTTGTTGACCTCAGCGGATCTAAGAGAACACCTTCCCTGACGGGTGCGCGGTATGTCATGCTTGTGAAGGATGACTACTCTCGTCACGCGTGGGTGTATTTTCTGAAGCATAAATCGGATTCAGGAGCCGCATTTAGGAAGTTTTTGGCTGACGCGCGCGCCGGCGGAGTACCCTCGAAAGTTCAAATAGTAAGGTCTGATAACGGGGGGGAGTTTTTCGGTGGTGAGTTTGGAGAGGTGTGCAAACAGTATTGCATCAAGCAGGAATTCACCAATGCCGATAGCCCTAAGCAGAACGGTGTAGTAGAGAGAGCGCTAGGTATCATCCAGAACGCAGGACTCGCCGCGCGCATCCAAGAACCCATCATATTTCCTCACATTCAACTGCCGCCGACTAAATCCCTGTGGGCGGAAGCGGTGCACTGGGCTTGTGACGCCCTGAACCACACCGCGACCACTGCAAACCCCGGGAACCGGTCGCCGCACGAAATGTGGTACGGAACTGCCGCACCTGCTTCACCGCACCCGTTCCTTCGCCCAGCATTCTGTCGCTGGAAACGCCCGTCGAAGTCGCACCCCCGGGCCGAAAGCTGCTTTTACCTCGGGCCGGGCATCGACCACCCAAGTGACTCTTGGCGGATCCTCACGCGGGCGAAAAAGGTGGTGGAAACAAGGGACGTGACCTGGGAGGCAACGTTTAGTACAGGAACGCCGTCACCCCCGCTGCCGGAGATGCCGGAGCAGGGAGGGACCGTGGACCTAGAAGAAGCGCCGGAGCCGGGAGGGACGGATGACTATGAATCCGCCCCGACGACTCCACTGCCGGTGTTGGGGAGGGGAATTCCTCACCAACTCCGTGCGGTGTCTCCGATGACGCGAGCTGGCGGCGATTTGCAAGCCGAAAGTGAGGAGCTGAACGATTCATCAACGGTCAGCAGCGAACCGCCCGAAAGCGACACTTCATCTCGAAATGACGACGATGCGTCCTCCTCTGACGATGGAGCTCAGACCCCGACTACTATCCGGACTGCTGCGCGCCAACTTGGAGCGCACATGTCAGGACCGGGCGAAGGTGAAGATATTCGGGAGGGAAGCACGAGAGCGCAGACCAGAGCGCTCAACCGGGAAGCGGCAACGGGGCTGATCAGTACGATCGGACCCTGTGAGGGAGGCCGCATATTCCATGCGCTACTGGCGGCGCAAGACACAGGCGGTGAACCTACTCGGTTGCCGGATTGCCTCCTCAAGGAGGCGGAACCGGAACCGACGTCCTACTCCGCGGCGCGTTCATCAATCCACTCTGGCGTTTGGGTGGAAGCTATTCAAGCGGAATTTGATGGACTAGAGGCCGCTGACACTTTCACTGAGATTTCCGAAGTTCCGGCGGGTAGCAATATTGTGGAATCAAAGTGGCTCTTGAAGTGGAAGGGCGACGAGCATGGCATGATCGATAGAGCTAAGGCGAAATTAGTAGCTAAGGGCTATAGTCAGGTAGAGGGAGTTCCAGGCATAGTGGTGTCTCCAACGGTCCGCACCAACGTAGAGTAGTAAAGTAGAGAAATGGCTATCACCAACTACTACACAGTAACACCACGCAAGCTCTCCGGCCTCGTGATGGGGGGGGGGCGGGGGGCTGAGTCAATGGCTTCCCAGCAGTTTCTGGCGGTGCATGAAAAAATTATTGAAAACGTGGCAGGGATGAAACATTTCTCGCATCACCTTCCTGCGGCCAATACCGACGAGGTGCATCTCCCAAGAAGATTTTATCAAATTATCGCAATAATACCGCACCGATCATAATGCGCTGCGGTCTCGGCCAAGGCGTTCGCGGCCGGCTCACCGCTCATCTAGCGCTGAATGAGTGGCTCAGTAATTTATGCGTAATAAACGAACAGCGTGCTCGGCGCTTTATTACCGTTGCTTGTCCAAACTATACAGTACCACGCGCCTGCGCCTTGCATTCCAGTGAAATCTCCGTATTTTGGCTTCATTTCGCACACCTAAAGTATAACATACATAAGCAAACATCAAATCAAATGACTATGGCGAAAACATAACCCGCGCCCGAGTATCGCATACCAGTGCACATGTTCTCAAACACGATACCACTCGACGACAGGGCGGTTAATATTGCTGTATTCGTGCTGCTGCGTAGTGTTTTCAGCGAGATTGGCAACCCCGACCCCTACGTTTTCCCGGAGCGCCGTACTCGGTACTGGTTGACCGTCGTGTACGCTACATATCTACGTTTATATATCCCACGCCGGCGTGCTATTCCCGTGTAACGCGGCGCCCAGCCTCCCCCTGGCGACCTACCTTTGCTCATCGCCTGCCGCACATGAAAATAATGCCGATGGCCGCGATATCTAATCACTGCACCGTGATTCAGATATGACCGCTGTGGTTTGGCAGCGGCACGCGGGGAAAGCACTCTGTGTCAGCCCAAAGCAGCCTCTGGTTATCGCATCAAAGGTCGAGGCGCTACCAATGCGGCCGGGATCTCGCTTTTTTCATATCATGTTGCTCGCATCCGACCTCGGCGGCGCATCATCTTGAGTAAATTAACGCTGTATCGTAATATCACCTTTCCCCCAGAGTTATCGTTCCCCCCGCGTTGTCTGCCCCTCTTGCTCGAGACCGTATACACCGTGACGAAAACACACCAACGAAGAAATAAAATGGAAAATGGAGCAATACGTAATAGAACCATCCGCGGCCGCGATATCTAACCACTGCACTGTGATTGGCATATGACCCCTGCTCTGAGCTTTTGTCGCGCACCGCCTCACACTTCTTTTTTTTTTAGTCATCACTTTTACTTTCCAGCCTAACTCGTAGGAGGTTTTACCCTCAGCGATCTTCTGGACAAGCCGTGGTCACAGGTGTCGTCCCTTCTCCCCTCCAATACGTGCCTTTATTTTGTGTCGCGCATAGGGTTCAGCTTTCCCACTGCTCGTCGATTTTCATCGAATGTAGCTAACTCACGCTCTCGCGCTTTCCGCCAATCAATTTTTAACGCAAGAAAAAATCCCTACGAGCATGCACTCGGCGGGACTTGAACCCACGAAATTGATCTTGATAGGCACGCGGACCACCTACCAAGCCACCGGGGACGCCGGCTATACTGGTGACCGAAGTGTGTGCTCACAGCGGGTGTTTTTGCCCGGTTGGCCGGGAGATCCATGTGTTTTATCAGAGATGATATCAGTGACACTAAAACAAAAAACAAACTAAACTAAATGACAATACACGCCGACCGATTTTGCTCATCGCCACTACCCTCTCCAAGGTGGATGGCGATTTTTTTCCCAGCCGCATGCCCTTGCATTGTGATTTGGTCGCGCCCCAACTCGCCCTGGTAACCATAATTCGCTCATCGCTTGCTCAGCCCTGAAAACTTATTAAAATCAAATATATATTCAAAATTATATCAAGTTAAAACCGCGGGCCGTGATATCTAACCACTGCACCGTGTTTGAGATATGCCCCCGGAACGCTGGTTTTTGTCGCGCCCCGACTTCACCCCGGTAGGCGATTTTAGTTCATCGCCACTGCCCAAAACAATGGAACCATTGGCCGCGCCATCTAACCACTGCACCGTGACTGAGATGTCGCGCCTGCACTGCTGCAGTTTCGTCGAGCGCCGACTCACTGGTAACCAATTTTGCTCATCGCCACTACCCTATTCGAGGTCTATAGCGATTTTTTGCCCCAGCCACATACCCTTGCACTGTGACATGGTCGCGCCCCGACCCGCTCTGGTAACCCTCGTTTGCTCTTCGCTTGCTTACCCCTGAAAACTTGCTGAAATATAATCTAAAATCAAAATAAAATCAAGGTAAAACCGCTGGCCGCGAAATCTAACCACTGCACCGTGATTGAGATATGGCCCCTGCGCTATGTTTTTTCCGCACCCCGACTCACACCAGAAGCCAACTGTTTTAATCGCCCCTACCCTTTTCTCGGCGCTTGTCGCCTTTTCCCCGTGCCGCGTACCCCCACTGCTGGTACCGATTGTGCTTGGGAATCGCCTACCCGTACTACTCGGTGTTTGGCTCATCAGTCAGTCGCAACCGCCGTACCAGCCTCAGCTCTCACTCGTGATACGAACACACACCCCGCATCACATTATTATCAGCAGCCACGAAGCGTACAGGGGCATGATTTCATTTTTCTCGGAGGTGACTTGATTTGGTATGACTTATCTATTCTACACGGGTACCAGGCACATTGATATGCGGTACCGAATAAATCGTACTGTAGTACACACGACTCGACATGTTTGCTCTCGGGGGTGACATATTTTATCATGATATATCCATGCAATACGGGAACCAGGCCCTCTGACACATTGGAACCGAAACAATAGTAGTGCCCACTCCAGCAGTATACCTGGTACATCAATATAGCACGAGGATGTTCGACCTATACGCCCCAGCACGTCTCTTGACCTGCGAGGGCAGCGATACGTGGCCCAAACGGTGAGCGTATTCCCAGACATGAGGGACATATTACCCGAATCCCTCTTGCTCTGCTTTCTACCTGCCCGCGTATACAGTTTTGGGGTTTGTTTGTACTCCCCTTTTTTGTTCTTTTATTTTTGGGACCGCACTTCCCGCTTGAGAAAACACATGACTTAAAATTAGAGTCAGATGACAGATATATGTTCAAGTACAGCAGTGCAGCACAGGTTAATCGTGCCGCGCGCGTGTCTTTGTAACGAGCGACGCATCTATGTGGCTACCTAGCGACTAGAGGCCGTTACTACTGTTGCTAAGCGAGGGCTCGCTGATGGGCGGAGGTGCTGCTGTCAGCGAATACAGCCACGCCTAGCAAGGCGGCAGCTGTCGAGAAAAGCGCCTTTCATACCAATGCGCACACGCCTACAATGCACCGGCCACTGTTAGGTGTGGGCGTGAGGTCCCTTTTATAGCCGGTACCAGCAATATCGGTGTCCATTGAACGTTGTGCGCTGTGATGAATTTCGTTTTTTCGACCAACCACAAAGAAGAAAATTGACAGCAAAATTGACAGCAGCCGTCATCATTTTTTTCTCAAGCCCAAAAGCCTGATAATTAGCAAACAAGGAAAAACCTTCGTATGGGATACAAAAAGGTAGGATGAGCAGCAGCAGCAGCAGACAGCGCAGGAGAGGGAAGAGAAGGAGATGGAAGGTGGCAATCCATCTCCTCCGACAGTCTCGCCACCCTCGCCACCTCTGCCCACCTCCACCCCTCCTCGGCTGCCAGCGCCGCTAGCGCTGTACGCGTATCTGCTTCCGCGTGCGGCCGCTGTTGACGCTCCTCGGATAATGTTCCTGCCGTGTCAACTCGCAGCCGCTCCTCGGCTTCCATTGCCAATTTTCCCACCTCGGCTAGACTCTCGGCCGATTGACGAGCTTCGGTCTCAGCAGCATATTTTGCCACTGCCTCGCCGCGTGCACGGGCAGCCCCGCCATGGCGTCGCTCCAACGCACGATAGTCACGGCGCTCCGCTATGTTCTCGGCGCGCTTATCTCTCCCTGCTTCTCTTGTTGTTTCCCCCGTGCGGGCGAAAAACTCCTCGTCTATTTTTTCAAAGCCTCTTCTTGTAGGCTTGTACAGGTCCTTGTTTTCTTTTCTTGTTTGGTGTCGTGTCGTGTTTCCCATTGTATTATCTATATAAAACTACTACCAGGTATTTTTTTACGGGGTGCTACTCTTTACTTAAGTGTCCGATTGGAGTGATTTTTGTTTGTCCGTGTGCGGCATACCACGAACTAGCTTTCTATAGCCTCGATTCTTCATATCAGTCGATGCGCTCTAGAACGGGGTACATATTGCCGAAAAACGCTGAAAATCACACATATTGCTGTTTTTGAGATCAGCATCAAACGGAAAAACATTCCGATTAATGAATTTGTTCAGAACATATGCTTTTATACGTCTGGGCACACTATGGACAGCCAATTCGCGACGTATCAGAAGTTGAAAGCGATATAATGCTGACCTTCCGGTATACTATATTCAAGTTGTTTTGGAGCCCCATGACAACGGAATTGCAGAAAATTATTCAGCTTGTTGGTAGTTCCGTTTGGAAAAATTTCATCACTTTCACCATGCCACCAACTTCTGGTCAACACGGACCTCACGCGCACTACTAACTGTTGTTCAGCTTAATACCTGGTACCTGGTATTCCGTTCCCCTCGCTGCCTCGGCAAGGAATGCTGCGAGGCATGCCCTATCAGGCTAATAGCGAGTGGGGTAGGTCTTTCTGGCGGGTGTAAGGCCGGACTCACCCTCAAGGAGTGATACCTTCTTGCTGCTGCCTGTGGCCGCGAGGCTCAGGCGGCAGTAGAGTTGGGTCGTACGTGGTGCGTCAGGCACGGAGACCTACGATTCGCGCGTCTTTTTAGGCAGCTGCGGCAGAGCAGCAATGCTCAATCGGGGTGTCCATGCGCGGAGGCAGGCGCCACCACAGGCCACACTACGGCACAGTCTATTGCGCCGGTAGGAGGCTGGATTCGACGACGAGGGAGGAGGGAGACTGAGCGTCGACGTGCGGAGAAGAGACGGATTGACCTCCCCCTGCGCGAGAATTTTTATTTCCCAGATCAGAACCGCAAGTGCGAGGAGCATTTTGTTTTTCAGGATGACGGAGAAAGGGAAACGACTGGAAGGGAATGGCAACGAGTGCACGCGCAAAGGAGCGGGTGGATTGGGCCAAGGCGATGATGCGGCCATGAAGAGCGGCAGGAAGACGGTGCATGGAGACCCATGATTTGCGCGCACACTATCATCACGAGAGAAGCAGTCATAGTTTGTTTTTTCCCTGGTATTGTTTTTCACGAGGCAGAATAGTATCTACCGGTACTCGTCACTGGTCTTAGTAGTTTAACGAGTTGTATACCCTTCATGGGGAATAACCTACGCAATTATCAGGGACGTGGTATCAAAACTGTGCTGCACCTTTTTGTGTCAGACAGTCCAGGAAGAGATGGCGATCGTTGATATTCGTGTGGTAGTAAGGTTCGATTGCTCCTTTTTTCACTGCATATCCGCGAGTCTTCACTCTGACAGCACTCCAGATAGCAGGCAGGAGGTGTGTTCCTCTTTCGTTTTCACGACTACCGTGCGTTTCGTACGGTGCAGGCAGCACTTCAGACAGCATCCGCTGTAGTCAGCAGCCACGAGTTGGTTAGTGGTGGGAACGGGGGTACTCTTCTATATTATAGTTGAGAGGATATACCCGCGGCCATGTTAGTTCAGTTTTGCACATTGGTTTTATCTTGTGTGCGCTTTTTCCGTCTCGTGTATTTTGAGGCAGCCGAATTTTCGAATTTTTTTTTGTTTTTCGGATCTTCCTAGGGCTCCAGCACCTTTGTGTGACCACGGACTCCTTCGTCAGAGAGTTAATGTGAGAACAACAACAACAACAATATACATACTCCTTGAACTTCTGCAGCTGCAGACTTTGTCTTCCTCACGTAAGGACTTTATTCCCAGCATAAGGCCAAACAATACCCGTAGTACGCGCGATCGAAGCCACACACAGCTCGCAAATACATGAGTTTCGACGAAATCCCCCATCTCACAGCTGATGTCTTTTAATTTGATGAAGTATATGTATATGTATAAGATGCACTCTTTTTTTTTGGCATGCTGCTCTCCGGCGGCCGAGAGTTCTTTCTCGCACTTTCGGCTGCGGGGCAAGCAAGGGGACCGTGGGTACATTACGACGCATGTTTGGATCCCGGCCAAGCTCCGTGGCGGTGCTCGCGGCATCTAACGTCGCTGAGCTGGCTCCAAAAAACAAGGGATTGCTTTCCGCTTTGCCGAGCCAAGTAGATAACATGAAAACCCCCACATTTTTTGTTTTGTTTTCAGAGGGAAATAGCCCGCCACCCTCAAACACATTTTTAAGCCCCCTCTGAGGTGCATATGTTTTCAACCTCAGCAGAAGAAGCAGCAGTAGCAGCAGCAGACATATAAAGCACCAACAGCAGTATACATCTGTCGGCCGTCGTATCTGTTGCACCAAGCTCTTTGACGGGTGGTGAACACCTAACATCGAGCAAGTTCGTGATCACAACACCGCCTCCCTCGGTCCGTCTACTTGGGAGATTATTTTGGTACCAGGTTCGTTATACCTATTAATATTAAGACATATAAAGCACCAACAGCAGTATACATCTGTCGGCCGTCGTATCTGTTGCACCAAGCTCTTTGACGGGTGGTGAACACCTAACATCGAGCAAGTTCGTGATCACAACACCGCCTCCCTCGGTCCGTCTACTTGGGAGATTATTTTGGTACCAGGTTCGTTATACCTATTAATATTAATAGCTAGCTGCCCAGTCGCACGCTCTCAGCAGCAGGCAATCGCAACGGGTAACAGCGACAGAGCCAGGCCCATGCTGCCTCCCGTCTCGCTGTACTGTGTCTCGGTGTCGCATCTAGCACATCTCACACTGCCTGGCTGCCTGGCTGATATCCTATCTGTACGATTAAATTGTCAGGACACGTATGATGCGACGAACTGTGCGCACTTTCAACAACGAATAATTTTCTCCGTGTTGAAAATCTCAATAATATTGAAATTGTCCGCTTTGACCCGTCCACTTTTTGGTTTTGTATCAACCTCAGCAGCAGCAGCAGAAAATAGAGCAGCAGATACATCAGCAGTAGTGCACGTCTGCCGAGCGCATATATGCTTCACCTAGCCCTTTGACGTGCACGACACACCTCACACCGAGCATGTACATGACCACAAAACTGGCTCCCTCGGTCCGTCTACCTGGGGAAATTGGTCCCAGGAACCTAATGGGTATACTGTACCAGGTAGGTATCATACCCAGCGAGTTGTCCTTTCGCACTCTCAGCAGCAGGTAATCGCACCGGGTAAAAGCCACAGAACCAGGCTCATTCTGCCGCCCGTCTCTCTCTACCCTCCCTGTCTCTGTTTGCATCCGGCATAGTCATAGTAGTAGTAGGAGTAGTAGTAGCAGTAGTAGAAGTAGTTTGGTAGTAGTAGTAGCAGTAGTTGTAGTACTTCTAGTAGTAGTTGTTGTAGCTGATATTGGTAGTAGTAGCAGTAGTAGTAGCAGTAGTTGTACTGCAGTAGAGCAGTAGTGGTAGTTCTTACAGTAGTAGGACCAGTAGTCGTATTAATAGTAGTAGTACAGTAGAGCAGTAGTATTATTAATAGTTGTAGTAGGAGTAGAAGTAGTGGTAGCGGTGGTAGTAGTAGTAGTAGTCGTAGTAGTAATAGTAGCAGCAGGTAATAGTGGCGCTGTTGCCACGAGTCTGCTGCTGTAACCATGAGTGTAACTGCGTTTGACGAGCCATTAATTTAGACATGGAGAAAATATTTGATGACAAGGGCAGATATTTTTTTCACGATGCCCCTCAATCGTATGTAGACCTGTACAGTAACGATTACAGCCGAGCTACTGCATATTGACATTACTATTACGGGGGACCATAGTTAATAGGACCTATGGTATACATAAAAACTATATATTGAACCATTTTTACTAACAATATTTGGTCCTATTAACTATGGTCCCCCGTAATAGTGATGCTAGGGTTCTACTGCTGTTGCCACGAGCCAGCTGCTGTTGCCGTGAGTACATATTTGACCGTCATTATAATTATTTCATGGGAAACACGTGACAAATGCAGATAACTTTTCATCGCGTCCCAACCATATGCATACCAGTACATGAATAAATACAGAGAAGCTGCTTCCTACTATGTAATACAAATAGTAGTGACCTTCTAGATTATTGGGCCGATCTGTACTATTGACGCTGTTTTTTACACGCAGGTATAGCAGTAGATAATACGGGAACCATACTAAATAGGACCTACAGTACACGCATAAAAACTACTGTACGTATTTATATATTTTTACAAACAATACTTGGTCCTATTTACTATGGCCCCCGGTAATAGTATAGTATAGACTTGGTCCTATTTACTATGGTCCCCGGTAATAGTATAGTTTAGAATAGTTGTAGTAGTATTAATATTACGGAGGACCATAGTAAATAGGACCAAACATTGTTAGTAAAAGTGGATAAATATATAGGTTTTTGTGTGTACCGCAGGTCCTATTAAGTATGGTCCCCCGTAATAGTAGCCCATGGTACCGAGTGTATGCTGCTTCTATTGATAGAATGCATGCCCAATAACAGTAGTATTACCTGTACTATAAGTTGTAGCACTAGTCAAAGTCGTTGTGGTGTCCGCTACTGCGGTTGTTGTCGTCTGCATGCTGCTTCTACCTGGCCAATAGCAGTAGATGCCGTATGCAATACGTAGCCTGTACAATTACAAAATCATAAGTAGGCGTAGTATTAATAGTATACCTGGTACTATTTTGTAGCGTGCATGGTGCATCTACCTTTACCATAGTACATATATCTGCGTAGTATTGTGGTAGTGGTATATATTAAGAGTAACAGCAGAGTAGTCATGCCCCTAACCCATGGTATCGCTTGCATACTACGTTGCCGTTGTATGAAAGTTATTAATAGTAGTAGTAGGTAGAAGTGTCCCTGGTAGTATTTAATCATGCTGTTTCTACCCGGACTGCATCCACGTATTGCTGGTGGTGGTGAATAGTACAGTATAGTAGTCATGCCCCAACCTATGGTACCGCGTGGTTAGTTGACCTGCTGTATCTGTTAACCATGAGGTTGTCTGTATTGTATGAGCGTTTGCTCATGCTCCAGCGATAGTACATCGTAGCATAGTTAGTAGTAGTAGCAGTAGTAGTAGTGGTAGTAGTAGTAGGAGGAGGAGGGTTTACCAGGTAGTATTTTGTAGCGTGCATGCTCCTTTTACCTGTACATCTGAGTAAGAGTGGTAGTGGTATATAGTAACAGTATAATAGTCAACCGATGGTACTGCGTACGTGCAGCAGTGTAGTGTTCACCACAGAAAGAGCAGTAAACAGTTCCTGCTGACTACTATTACTCTTTCCTTTGAGAAATACACTCACCCACATGGCTCACGTTTACGCCAAGGACAACTTTACGTGTGTTACCTGTGACTCTCTTTTCGCCTTGCGACGCCCCCGGGATTTCACGTTACCCACATCCCGGAAGGGAACCTTGTATTATCGTATGAATATGAATGTACAAATACGTATACCAGGTATATAAGTACACGCCTACCAGGTACGAGTATAATATTGTTGGTAGCTATTTTGCCAGGATATTTATAAACAATACCAGGTACATCTGCTACTGTTTATAAACTGTACGTAGATACCTCCTTGCTTGGAATTTAATACCCAGCATTTTTCTTTTCTACGAACAGTACAATACTGCTGTCATGTGCACTACCAGGTATCCTCGTTCATGTTATGCGAAAGGGTGGAAACGATGCTGTGAGCCTAAGCAAACCGCCGAGAAAACATGGCGGCCACGCAGACACGAGCACGGCGACTCCGGAGGTTCTATTGACAAATTGTCTACTAAGTGTTACGTAAATCAGCAACGATGCGAGAGTCGCGAACTGTCTGCAATATTCATTCATTTTTTTAACAGCGATGTACCAGGTCGTCAGCGTGGAGCCACGTTATGTGACCTGTATTGGAGTACCTGGAATATAAGGTACTGGACTGGACTTACAGCAACACAGCCAGACTGAGGTCCCATCACAATCTGGGGAAAAGGATATTTAGGTTGATAGGCTGTTCAGGTATTATGGCTCTTGTAAGGATCAAGGTACGGACGAAGAGCCAACCCAACCCCTGACTCTAACCCTAACCCTAACCCTAAACCTGACCCCAAACCGCAGCCAGAACGAGCCAAAATTGGCCATACACGCGGCTGCGCCGCGTTTGCATCGAACCAGGAAAATTCTCAATTGCGAACGAACATTCCGAAGTGCAGACCGTGCTACGCAATTTGAAAAGTAAAAAACACCCCTAAACATCCCTTCTCCAAGATTGCTAAACCTACTCGCCAGACTGCATAATATTTATTTATCGCGTGGTCCGCCTTGCTCGCGAGGTGTCAAAACTGCTTACCGTTTGTGCTGCAGCGTACTGGGGTTAATGAAACAGTGCATTTTTGGGACGTAGTCTCTTATTTTCAGTACTTCATCTGCGGGCCATTTTTGCCTTGGTACGTACGTGTCTCTGATGTATCGATGTACGTAAAATATGAATTTTGAATGTCAACACTCAAAGCAGTATTTCTCAGTCTCTCTGATAGCCAAATATTTTTTTGATAAAAGTGTCAAGTATGTCAGCTGTAAGTTCGACTGATGAAACAGTTGATACTCAGCTTTCCAAAGTGCGTTGATACGTCTCGTCTATACCCCATTTTTACCGAATTTTACTATTTGTATGGTAAGCCGTAAACAGATACCTGGTACGGAGTATATTTTTTTGTGTAGAGTGGTCCGTGTTATTTTTGCCGGTTACTCGTCCGGACGTTTGTTCTTAAAACGTTTGTTTATGTTCGAATTTTTCATCTCGGGTAGTTTACTGTATATACAAAATATTTCGTTTTGAGAAAGTAAGGTCGGTGTTACTTGCAATTATTCGTAATGACGGCCCTCCCTTGTTACCCAACAAAGCCGGCCTTCCACCAGTGCTTTCGCGGCTTTTTTTTTTCTTCAGCTCCTGGCCACCATCATGCAGAACGCCACAACACGTCCACCACAATTTTTAGCTGGAGTGGTTGTTCACCCTTGCGTTGCAAAATACGTCACACTATGGCCCTCTGCCCCCCATTCCCACCTTGCGCATGTACGGTCCCACAGCAGCACAGTGCAGCACTCGGTCGTATGGCTGCGAGGTGAGCGTAGGTATAGTACGCCAGCTGGAGTCGTCCACTGCTTTAATTGCTATACCTGGAGGTAGTTAGGTACTCTCTTCAGCGCCCACGAAAGGCTAGACTTTGCCCGCCAGGTACGTAGGTGTACATACATACCGGTACTGGCTGTGCAAATTATTTACAGTACAAATACCACGTAACAAACACTGCTGCTATTGTTTCGTATGTTGTCGTTGCTGATGCTGCTCCTTCGAAAAGCGGGGGGGGGGGGGGGGGGGTGGGGGGGGGTTGAGGGGTTATTTTCGAAAAGTTACAGCAGTCTGCCGCAGTACGAATACGTCGAAAATATCATTATTTTTCACGCGGGGCAATTTACTTTCTCCTAAACTATCAACACGCTGAGAAACATCAGCTCATGCGATGACATATTTTTTATCTTGACTCACGACATAGACTCAAGCCACGGTCAACCAACCCGCTTCGCGTTGGGGAAGGCCAGTGGACGTAGATGACGGCCTCGGGATAATCATTCGGACCCGCGATCTAGGGGGCTAGAGGTTGCCCGCGGCGTGATATGCTCCACATCCAAACCAGGAAAAAAAACTATGCTTCGGAATCGGAAAGATATCGGGAGAGGATTTTTTTTTTTTTGCATTTGTCTGTGCTGTATGTGCGATATACAAGCTGTAGCCCCGGTCGATAATTGTACGTATTCGCCCGAGAGTATATATATCTACGTGTCCTTATACAGCCCAACGAAATTTACTTGACTATCCAACAATATATTTTGGCGAGTCAACGCCCGGCTTTCAACATATTATTACTGTACTACGGAGGGGGGAGGGAAGCGGGAGAATTGCATTATTTAGTTTGATTTCAAAATAATTATTTTCCTTTTCGGGGATGCAGACTGATCAAAACCCACACATAAATAGTTAAAAATTCCGACGTCTGTGATTCGTACTGGATATAGAGTTAATTAGAGTGTTCGCGATAGAGGTAAAAAAAAAAAAAACTTCACTTGCGCTAAAAAAAAGTGAATTTCCTCCCCTTCCTGATTTCGGTGTGTTTGCGAGTGAGGTAAATCAAATCCTGCAGGCGACGCCTCCGAAAATAAGAAGGGAAGGAGGGAGGTGAGGCAAACGCGCCAAAAACAAAAACGGAAAAACTAAAAAACAGCTTGGGAGTAGCAACGGCGGCCCAGCAACGTTTCGGCGGCAGAGTTGACAGCGGTGCCACCACTGCCAGCCCACGACTGCAAGCAGCAGCACAGCAAGCGGCAGCTAGCAAGCGCTAGCCGCAGCTAGAGGCAGCTTGAGCAACAAAAATAAACAGCGTCAGCACCAGCACCAGCAAGCACCAGCACCAGCACCAGCCAGCTTCCCTTTTTGGATTGCCTGCTGCTGCTGCTGCTGCGCTCAGCCTACGCACGCCACAGCGCCGGCGGGCTCCGCTCCGCCGCCACTGTCGCGGCCACTGCTGCCGCCGCCGCTGCTGCTGCTGCTGCTGCTTGCTGCAGTGTGGTGGAATCGAAATGATACACGAGCTGTCGCGCTCTGTGCGAGCACGAGTACGAGTACGAGTGTGATGCGAGTCCATTTTTGGAACGAAGCAGCCTCCACCTCGTCACCAAGTAGGCGAAAGCGTGTACCCTACGTAGCAGCGGCGGCGGCCCGCTGGCACAATCCAACGCCGCTCGTGCGCGCTATACTCAAGCTACACCTCTCGAGCCTCTGTGCTCCCAGCGGTTGTCGAGAAGCGTACAGCAAGCAGCATGGTGGAATGGAAGATGCTCGGTGTTTTGATCCTTCGAGATTTGAGATGATGCGTTTTGCGTCGGGATGATGCTCGGTGCGTGTAGGCCAATGAGACAGAGAGCCAAAAGTTACCGCAACTTTTGATGAAATCCTGACTTCGCTGAAGTACTTTTTCGCGTTTTTTTCAGAAATTTACCTCAAAAAGTTACCTCGGGAGAATTTTTGGAGAAGTAAAAGTAAAAATAAAATAAAATCGCACACTCTATTATTTTTTTTTCGAGTTCGGGCACACACATTTTAGCATTGTGTTCGGTTGAGCCTACCAGCAAGCAAACACCGAAAGCCTGCATGGAAAACACAAACCACAAGCTACAAAACTGTGCGTCCCTTCCAGTTTTCAGTTGGAATGCGGATGTGATGTATTCATTGATTGCTCTTCTGTTCCCCACTCGTACAGCAATAGTACAGTACAAAACCAGATACAAGAAGTAAATTTTGCATGTCGACAAAAAACATGGAAAGAAAGGCCTAGAGCCAATGCCTTTCTTTGTGTCTCGCATTTTCTATGATGTACGTATACAGCAGTACGCAGGTACTACTATTGATAATAATGTAGGAAGTACGTAAATATTTCAGCAGCATGCGACGAGCGCCCCCGAAAAAGAGAAAACGACACACCCCACCGCCAGATATCAGGATGGAAAACCAACAGGAGCGTTGTGATCATATTGTCAAGGCGAAATAAGAAAAAACACATGTTTTTTTATACATATTTTTACTTGGTTTTAGACTACCGCCCCCCTGAGTCGCGGAAACAAACAATGCCGAGTGTCCTGGCCTGTCAACTGTTTTTGTTTGGGGCGCCCCTGCAGCATGACGAAAAAAAATCGAGAGTTCGTATCACACGCGTTTACTTTTCATTGTTTTACAGTCTAGTTTTCTTCTTTGTCTAGACGCTTAGGCCAATGTCTAAACGCTTAGGGATATTATTATGCAGTCGGTCACGTGGATTGAAGAAGCCGGTTTCCGAACGGTTATTTTTCCGACTGGATTGTGAATCACTACCCTCCTTATCGTCCGTCGGATCGAATATACAGTTTGGTGCTTTTTCTGGAGACGTTTGATGCAAGGGAGTGACTTTCAATAGATTAACTATTACGGGGGACCATAGTTAATAGGGCCTATGGTATACATAAAAACCTATATATTTAACCATTTTTCCTAACAATACTTGGTCCTATTACCTATGGTCCCCCGTAGTAGCTCCCAGAAAAAAGGGTAGGGCAGGCGGGAATGGATTCGAAACTGCTTCGCCGCGATGCTCGTGGGGTCAGAGAGGTCTTTATCTTCCAGCAGTTGCGCCCAACCACATATACATGCTGATGTCTCGCCTCTTCCTCGAGCAGCCTGTGACCTTCACACGTGGGGCTTTCTCCTCCAGCTCGTCCTCAAGGCCACCGCGGCGCTGGATTTCTTTAAAAGTCGCCAAAGCTACAGCCAGCGCCGCAGTTGGCAAAATGTCATCGATACAGCGCACTGGGGCCATCGGGTGCTGTCACGTGCTGCTGACGGGCGTAGACTAGGATGTACCCCGCTGACTCGCGGCGAGCAGCAACAGAAGTGACAGCAGCCAAGCCAGCGTCGCCGATGTTGCGGTGTGGGGTCGTGTCATGTCGTGTTGTTGTGTAGGTGTGCGATACCCGTACGAGTATGCAGCCGGACTTTCTAACTTTTCCGATGCATGAACCCGACTGGCATGTTGGATCGAACATCTCAGTTTTCTCCACTGTATGGTCCAGTTGGAAATCATAATCGAAAAATCTTGGATTGAAAAGTCGCCTTTTCGAAGTGCACAAGAGAACCAATTTTAGTCTCCGATCGGACGCCGTCTTTTTCAATCTATGTTTCCGACTGCATATTAACTGGCCTTAGTCCGTGCACTCCCCCTTCATTTTGGATGAATATAAAGCAGTACAGTTGCTGCTGTCGTTGCTGCTGTTGTTGCTGATACGGTGCATGTATATTACGGTAATGCTCTGCTGCTGTCGAAGTGACCCGTACTTCTTGCGTCGCCCATAATAAGACCACTCCGTAGGAAAACCCCATAATCCCTATAAATAGAGTGTCTGCGCAAAATAAAAAGTATTAGGAATTTTGCTTATCTATTCCCCCGTTACCGACGACTAATAAAATATGGTAATCAAATTTGCAAAAAAATGACGAAGTTACGCATTTTTGGACAGTATATTTTACTAGAGTCATATTTGTAAGATATGAGATTCGACGGCTGCATTCTGTTGGCCGAAAACTCTCCGGACGCTTCGGATTGGCCAAGCTTGCCCCGAGAGTGACCTGGGGCCATGTCTGATACCGGCGGGGTTTTGCGAGATTTGCTGCCGCTGCTGCTGCATGCCTACTCTGCTGCCTGCTGCTGGAGCAGATAGGTGCTGCTGCAGCTGCTGATGCACGTCACTGACTACTGCTACTACGGCATGTAGTGTGCTGCTGCTGCCAGTAGTAGTGTGCAGCTGGCTGTGCGGTGCTGTTGCTGCAAACGCTGCGGCAAGCAAGCACTGCGGTAGCGTTGCTGCACACGAGGGTTGCTGCAAGCGAGCGCTGCTACACAAGCAAGCTCTGCTGCGAGCAAGCGCTGCTGCGAGCAAGCGCTGCTGCAAGCAAGCGCTGCTGCAGACAAGAGAGCCGCCTCAAGCAAGCGCTGCTGCAAGCGCTGTTGCAGGCGCTGCTTGCTGCTGCTTGCGGCTGCTGCTGTTGCTGCTGCAAGCGCGCACCCTTGCGGCCACGCTCCTGGTCTTCGCCGCAATACCATCCCTTTTCGGGCAGAGAGGACAACGAAGAAGAAGGAGCGCGATTTCCTCGTTGTGGCGGGGTTGCTTGCACAGCGAGTGCCGACGAGCGCCCGTTTGATCGCACCGCTGCCTGTTGGTGCTTGCTGTGCTGCTTACTGATTCTGCAGCTTGTTGCTGCTGCTGGTGCTGCTATAGGTAGGCACTGCTCCTTGCACGATTTATGTTCTGCTCGTTGGGTCCTGCAAAAGTGTTGCCGCTGCTGCAAGTGTTTTTATTTCAAACATGAGAATCCAATATTTAGCTATGTATTCGTCCCCGACTATGCGCATGCCGGAAGGCTTTCGAGTATGATTATCTTTTCGACGGAAATCCCTGATGCACAAAAATATTATGCGCAGACACTCTAATAAGATAAGAAAAAGAATATTAGAGATCGGGAACCGATATTTTAATAATCTGGAGTTTGTTGTTGTAGAGAGAATTAGGCGTTATGGTTCACATTCTTTGGCTGAGTACGTGTCAGTAGTACGTAGCTTACTTCGACAGCAGCAGCAGGCACTGTTTGGTTGATCGCGCTTGTGGGACTACCAAGTGGATACCGCACGGAACGGTGCCGGCAGACTGGTAGGACACGCGAACAGACAGGGCCCGTGGCTTGCACCTGAACTGCGGTCGCTCGCTGGGCCAGGTATTCGTGATTTCTTGATCAGGTATTTCGTGAAATCTGATTCAACATCGGCTGTGGAGCGGAGGTGGAGCGCTTCATGCGTGGCACAGGCAGCGAGCGAGCGCGGAACCATGGGCACAGTGCATCGCATCGACCGGTATTATGTGCACAGACGGGTGGTCATCTGTGTCCTTAACCCCGACGCTTACGGGCCGAGGGCGTGTGTGCGTTTGGCTCGGTGATCGAGTTGTACTGCATGTATAATGCAACAACAAAAAGCGGGGGAATAGCAACGGTTGAACCTCCTGATCGAGCACATCCAAATAAAATAGAAATAAAAAAAGAAGAAAACGTGGCAACGAGATATCATCGGACCACCTTGAGCGAAGGCAGATATACTCTGATACTCGAAGGCAGATATACCATACTCGAAGGCAGAGATGTTATGATACTCGTAATCGAGAGCGAGAGATCACGTACGAGGAAACTCTGGGTAGCCTGGGCGTGGATACACCACGATACTTCGAGTGTTTATCGCACAGCAAATGATGCTATTTGTATCACCGTGTGCAGTTCAACAACTTCTCGGGGTGAAAAGATATTTGTTGATACCGTGCCTGGTATGTATCGACCACAGGGGCCTGCACGGGAAGGAAACCAATGCGTTGATTTTTGCTATTGATTGGTGAACCGTGAGCGACACTGTCGCCATCCCATCGCACGTTACGGCGGGGAGAAACATGAATCACAGCAGCAGGCGGCTAGTGTGTCAACTGAATATTCTTGCTGTGGTATATATACCTATCGCGTACACGATGGGGCGCAGACTTACTGATATATTCTGTAGTTGGCCACTATTAATACAAATCGCTTTACGTTGCTGCTGTAAGGTAAATAGTGATATCATACCTATTCCGCAATTGGTTTCATACGTTGCGGCAAGGCGGCGCTAAAACTTGCAGGTGTAAGAAGGTGAATTGCGATATCATACCCATTGCAATTGGGTTCGAAACGTTGCGGCAGGGCGACGCTAAACTGGTACGCGTAAGATATCGCTCATGCAGAACAATTGTTCTTGCCGGTACCTATTGCGCTTGGCGGTGGGGCATAGAGTAAGTTCAGATTGACGTGGACATGCACGATATGGCGATGTGGCATGATGAACGAGTGCTTCCCCACGCGGACTGCTGGGTGAGAGATAATCTTCATAGCCCTACGATCGAATTGAGGGGACATATTGCGCTTCGCGGTGGGGAGCGTATCAAATTCAGATTGGCGTGTGCTTACAATTTATAAGGATGATGCATAATGAATGAGTGGTTCCCCACGCGGACTGCTGGGTGAGAGATAATCTTCACAGCCAAACGATCGACTCGGTTCAGCGTAAATACGAGTATGTAGTATGACACATTGAATGAGTGACTTCCCACGCGGACTGCTGGGTGAGAGATAATCTTCACAGCCAAACCATCGACGCGGTTCAGCGTAAATACAAGTATGTAATAGGGCACATTGAATGAGTGATTCCGCACGCGGACTGCTGGGTGAGAGATATTCTTCACAGCCAAACGATCGGCTGAGTTCAGCATTAATAGAAGTACCTAAGATGGCACATTGGATGAGTGATTCCCCACGCGGACAGCTGGGTGAGAGATAATCTTCATGGCCGAACGATCGACTCGGTTCATCGTAAATAAAAGTATGTAACATGGCGCATTGACTGAGTGAGTCCCCACGCGGAATGCTGGGTGAGAGATAATCTTCACGGCCAAACGATCGACTCGGTTCAACGTAATACAAGTATGTAACATGGCACATTGAATGAGTGACTCCCCACGAGAAATGCAGGGTGAGAGATATTCTTTACAGCCAAACGCTCGAGAGGTCTTGAGCGCGGATACTTGTAGATACGAGAGGTCTTGAGCGCGGATGCTTGTAGATAGTCGAAGTTGCAGAATATGATATTGACGCTCCAGAGTTCTTGGGCGCGAATACAAGTATGAAACATGGTACAATGAATGAATGACTCCCCAGACGAACTATTGGGTGTGAGATATTCTTCACCGCCGAAAACGCCCGAGATGTCTTGAGCGCGGATACTTGTAGATAGTCGCCGCAAGGTAGATATTGAGCGCCAATACAAGTATGTAAAATGGCGCAATGAATGAGTGACTCCCCAGACGAAGTATTGGGTGAGAGATGATCTTCACAGCCAAAACATCTGAGATGTATTGAGCGCGGATCCGCTTGTACATAGTAGCCGCAAGGCAGATATTGGGCGCGAATACAAGTATGTATAATGGCGCAATGAATGAGTGACTCCCCAGACGAATAATCGGGTGTGAGATATTCTTCACAGCCCAAACGCCTGAGATGTCTTGGGCGCGGATACGTTGATATATAGTCGCCGCAAGGCAGATATTGAGCACGAACACAAATATGTAAAATGGCGCAATGAATGAGTGACTCCCCAGACGAGATATTGGGAGAGCGATAATCTTCACAGCCAAAACGCCCGATTGTTGAGCGCGGTTAATTGTCTGTAGTCACCGCAAGGGCAGATGTTGAGTCTAGCTAGGTGAAATTGAGTGGCACGATTTGTTATTTCACTCACACGTCGCGGCACGGCGACAATAATTTAAGGCGTCAAAACGCCACAACTTTATACTCTGGCTGGGTGCCTCGCGTGTGTACGCGATGGGGCGCTGAGTATTTGCGATCGCATTATTTGTCTGCTGAACAGCAGTACGTAGAAATATATACCACGATAATGCTTGGTATGTTCGTATTCTGTTATGGCCTTGAAAAAGAGGCTGTGCAATGTAACTGGATAGTCTTGCTGGTACCTCTCATGCGATCGTGATGGGGCGCAGATGATTGCCAGCTTACGAGGACGCGTGCGTGTGGAAAAAGAGGCTGTGCAATGTAACTGGATAGTCTCGCTGGTATCTCTCATGCGATCGTGATGGGGCGCAGATGATTGCCAGTTTACGACGGCGGTGTGCGTTTGGAAATGACTTGGTGATCGACTTGTATTGCATGTGCAAATACAAAAGCGGGCGAACAGCAATGTAAACGCCGTGATCAAGCACACGAACAATCACAAATTGCAGCAACGAATCACCGGATTTTCCCTTAAGAGACAGCAGAGATACGACGATACTCGAAATGAAGAGAATGATCGCGTTGTGTTATACTCTCAGCAGTCTGGGCGTTGATACACCATGATATTTCGTGGAGTTATGGAACAATGTATGATGATCTTTGTATTACCAGTTCATCAGGTTTTCGTGTAAAATATACTAATCAACGTTCTGCTGGTACGTACTGTCCACAAGGCCTTGCAAGGACAGAGAACCGAGTTGGGTCGCCGTTGGTGAACCGTGAGCGACGTTATCGCAGTTCGATGGCACGTTGCGACAGGGCGAGAAAAGTAATCACAGCAGGTGGGGGTTGATGTGTCAACTGGTGATTCTTGCTGTGATATATATACCCGTCGCGTCCACGATGGGGCGCAGACTATTGATATATTCTGTAGTTGATCACCAAAGTCGTTTCACATCGCGAAGGTGAATGGTGATATCATACCTATTGCTGCAAATGGGTTTATTCGTTGCGGCATGGTGACGCAAAACAAACACACACGGGTAAGATGCCGCCCATGTAAAACAATTGACTCCTGCCGGTACCTATCGCAATTCTTGGTGGGGCGCAGATTAATAATTCTTGTTGATGTGTACATGCAAGATATATCAATATGGCACAGTGAACGAGTGATTCCCCACGCGGTTTGCTGGGTGAGAGATAGTCTTCACAACCAAATGATCGACTTGAGGGGGCATATCGCGCTTCGCGGGGGAGCGCAGATTGACAATTCACACGCGGTATTGACATGGATATCCACGATACAACAATGTAGCATAGTGAACGAGTGATTCCCCACGCAAACTGCTGGGTGAGAGATAGTCTTCCCTGTCAAATGATCTACTCACGGGGGCATATCGCGTTTCGCGGTGGGGCGCAGACTAACTTCATATTGACGGGTACATATGGCCGATGCAAGAATGTGGCATAATGAACGAGGGATTCCTCACGCGGACTGCTGGGTGAGAGATAATCTCCACAGCCAAAACGATCGACTCTAATGGTGTTAAGCCAAAATACACGTACTGGTATGAAATAGGGCACAATGAATGAATGACTCCCCGTGGGCATTGTTGGGTGAGAGATAATCTTCACAGTCAAACGCTCTATTAATATAGGTCTTGAGTGCAGATACCTGTAGATTGTCGACCACAAGAGCAGAAATTGCGTCTTGTCGGGTGAAAGCGAGCGGCATAATCATCAGGTTGCGACAGGGATAAATGGTATTAAAAATTGAATATTATATATATACATAGCGCGAACATGTGGCTGGCTACAATGGACTGTGTATTCTGGCTGGTTACCTCTCGTGCGGTCGCGATGGAGCGCAAAAATGTTCGAGAAAACCTTGTTTGCTGGTACCTCTCACGCGGTCGTGATGGGGCGCAAATTATTAATACATGCCCATTGCTACCTGACGGAACAGCACTATAAATATATATTTTTTTAAACCCGTCATCCGTCAGAAAATGTGATCAGGCATATAAGAGTGAAATTCAGCCTGTATATCACCGGACAGGTACATGCATACATGTGATCTCGACTTTGCGGTGAGACGACCATGAGATACAGCAGTACTCCTGCGGTTTCACGAAATGGTTGAGCTGCGTCAGCAGTTCTGTGAAAACTAAGCATTTTGCGGATATCCCTTGCGTGGTTGTAATGGGAGCAACAATAAACAAACTAGTTGAAACCACGTGACTTTCTCGCTGAAACACCAGCTCGTGAACAAAGCAGTGTTAACAATCGATCAATTCGACGGCGAAGCAGAGAGGTACATACATGACTATGATATGCGTGTGTGCCCATGTTGGCTGATTAAGCGGAATTAACCGAGAGTGCGTTCACGTCCGCGTATACGGCGCTGGGGATCCACCCATTGGTCCCACATGCGAAGTTATGGCGTCCGTCGAGTTATAACCGCCATGTACAATGCGCAATCACTGTGAATTCTGGTTTCGCATCACGTTCGCGGAGGTCAAGTTTTTCTCGAAATAGGTTTAACTTCGACTCAAGGATGCGGCCCGTCACAGCGGGGAGGCTCTGCAGTCGATTCATGTTTTCAACAGGTCGACGCTGTTATCGAGCTGTCGATCCAGCCGCTGTTGATCAAGAGTGTATTGCAAGGTATCTCGCGATCGCTTGATCTGGCGGGAACACGCCCACGGGTTTGGCTATCTATTCCGTGGGTTGTGGTGAACTCATACCTTCCTGGCGTTTGGGGGTAGAGTGTTTTGGCTATGTTCGGAGCAAGGGATATATATATAATATATATATATATACAAGGCGCTTCGCTCCGCGGGCGGCCTACGGCGCCCACTACGCTCGCTCAGGAACGAAAAAAGTGCATCAAATTATGCGAAGCGAACAGAGGTCCACGATTGAATTTAGTTTTTTTAAGGATCGTAATTGCAAACCGACGACTTGATAATGCCAAGAGTCCCGCCGCCATGCTTCAGGAAAAAACAGCTCCGACGTCAGCTCGGACGCCACATAATGCGCTTCGCGTCGCGGATGTCGTACGTACGTACATATCCCTGGGAGGGTACTACTGCTGTAATTAAAACATACTTACGTTTACCCTTTCCTAAAATCACTTGATTATAAGGACGTGCCTCACGGTCAGCGAGTCTCCCACGATTTCTTGTCGCTTCTAAGATCTTTGCTTTCTTCGCGTTCTTTGCTTTTTCTGCGTGCTTGCTTCTCGTGCCACACTTTTTTTCCCGGAACAATAGAAAAAAAATCTCCGAAAAAGAAAAAGTCGATTTTGTTTTTCCAGCGGTTTGGGAGGCTCTCTTTCGCTTTTTTTCACCGGCTGGTTGAAATTTCTTTTGGACTTTCAGTTTTTTTTTCTTTTTTTCTTCCTCCGTTTCGTGTGCGTGTGTGTAGTCGGAGCCCGGCGACGCGGGTGAGCCTGGCGCCGTCGCGGGTGTCGGCGGATGCTGGCGGGTAGACGGGGGGTTGCAAGGAGTGCGGTCGCAGTTTTCGTGGCTAGGCGTCGTGTGTGCCTCTAGACACAAGGAAAACATGAATGGGCTCTGTTTTGCCTCCAGGTGAAAAATTAGACTGAGTATGTACGAGTCCATAAGGGTCGTTCGTGATTGCAAGCTAACATTCAAGCGGTGCTTATTTTTACGACCGCGCTGAACTCTACAAAGAGACGAAGGCCGTCTGACCATCGACATCGTCGAGCTGGCGAACGAGGGTCACGGTGAGCACCGGGCTTCACGCGGGGCGGGCAACGAGGATCACTATGACAGAGAGGGAGGAAAGCTTGACCGGGACCGAATCGGTGGCGAGTTGGTCGAGAGAGGGGCGGGCGGCGTACGAGGCTGAGAGAGAAGCTCTGCTGTTTATTTTTTTTATGCTTTCTCTTCTTTGACTCGTGCAAGGTGTTCCAGGGGCAGACAATTATTACATGAGAGGGAACGGGGATTTTTTTCTCTTTCCCATTTTTTCGGTTTCATTTTCATTGTTTTTGCGGTGCTACTGTGCCATGCTGTGCATTCTCGTGCGTACATATCAGGTACATATCATACAGCATATCGAAAGAAGAAAATCAGTACCCTACCTGGGGTATGTACGTACATACGTACGGCGTGTGACTCTTGGCATTATCAAGTCGTCAATTTGCAACTACAACAATCAAAAAAATACATGTTCAATCATCGACCTTCTGTCTGCTTCGCGTAAAATTCGATGTACTTTTTCTTCCTGAGTGAGCGTTGCGGGCGGCGTAGGCCGCTCGCGGAGCGAAGCGCCTTGTATTTTCTTATTTTGATATGCTCTATTTTTTTATTTTTTTATTTTTTCATCCCATTCATTATCTTCGCACATCTTCTTCTCTCTCTCCTTCCAACTCGTAACCAGATCCGGGGTCACATAGCAGGCTCTTCTCCCCCGTTCCCGCTACGGTACGTGCCTTCATTTTTTATCGCGAGAAGATTTCAGCATTTTCTTCCCTCGTCGACTCGCATCGAATTGTGCCTACCCACGCTGCAAGGCGCTCTCAACAATTGAATCCCTTTTTTTTATTTTTGCAAATAAAGTCAAAGTCCGACCCTCCTGGGGCTCGAACCCAGGACTCAAACAAGTAGAATTCGAGGTTAACCACTTGAACCACCGGGGCGACCGGATTGTATACATGTCTGTACTCGTATGTACGAAAAAAGCGAAAGCACAGCACGGCACAGCAGCAAAAGCAATGAAAATGAAACCGAAAACTCGGAAAGAAAAAAACATCCCCATCCCCTCTCGTGCAATAATGTTCTGCCTGATTGGAGCACCATACACCCGGTCGAAAGGAAGAAAATAAAAAAATCGCACAGAAGAGCTTCTCTCTCAGCCTCGTACGCCGCCCGCCCCTCTCGCGACCACCTCGCCACCGATTCGGTCCGGGTAAAGCTTTTATCACTCTCTGCCACAATCAGCCCCGTCGCCCGCCTCGCGTGAAGTCCGGTGCTCACCGTGGCCTCCGTTCACCAGCTCGATAACGTTGGTGTTCAAACTGCACACCTCCTTCTTTCAACTTCAGCGTGGTCGCAAAAATAAGCACCGCTTGAACATTATCTTGCGATCCCGAACGACCTTTATAACTCGTACATACTCTATCAAAAATCACAAACGGAAGCCAGACAAAGCCCGTTCATGAATCCCTCGTGTCTCGAGGCACACGCGACACCTAGGCACGAAAGCGGCGACCGCGCTCCTTGCAACCCCCCTTCTACACGCCAGCACCCACTGACACCCGCGACGGTGCCGGGCTCTCCCGCGGTGCCGTACTCGGAGTACACGCACGCACATGAAACGAAAGAAGAATAAAAGGAAGAAAGGGCCGAGAACGCCAAGAGAAATAAATGGACAAAACAAAGAACTGCTGGAAAGGTCCGGCAAGTAATGAAAGGAGGCGGTTTGGAAGTGGGAGCTCTGAGAAGCCAGGGATGCACCAACCGAGCACGCTCAGGGGTTGTGATCTAAGTAGGTAGTTCTATATACAATGAATCTCGGCCGCTGTGAGCGAACCTTAAAATTTCGATTTCATCTTCAAGTTTGTCTGGGACTCCGGACGCCTTCGCTCCCCTGCCTTCGTGCCTGTTTTTTCGACCGCTTTCCTCGACGGTCGCGTGAGCCGGACTCCAACGGGTGTTCTCCCGTGCGCGCGTCTCGAAGTCTCGCGCCACCGACGAGCGCGGCGACCCCGAACTTAAGGGGTATTTGCTGGAAAAAGGAGACACGGGCGTTCTATTTTCTGTGGTCCTGGAAATTTGTTTAGGTTATGTTGCTCCGCGAAGAGCTTCTTGTGACAGGCTTCATCTTACAGTCGTAGCTTTTGTCTCTCGGAGGTTCGATCTCTCGGTCTTGCTGATGCTACCGCTTTCTACCGACTGCCTTGCTTTGCGGGCCGCCGCCATCGGCCTGTTCGAACCCCTCGGTCCTGCCTTTCTCGGTGGCTGCCTTCCCTTGCCCCTGCCTCATCGCCGGACGACTACACGCGCCTTCTCGGCGTATCGCGCCGTTCTTAGTACGAGATCGTTGCATCCCCCGGTGATTTTGCTTTGTTGTTGTTTTTTTTTAGTAAAATTTTGATAACTCGGCACATCTTCTGTTTTCGCCGGTAGAATGGAATGAAGGTTGTTGGGGAGTATGAATTCGGCCGAGTGTTGTTAGTTCGATAAGAAAAAACAACCAATCACATCGGAAGGTATCGTACAGGTAGCCGCCGTACATGCTCGGACTTTTTCCACTACCACTACTACAGAGTGAGGCGCGTTGGAATACCAGTACAACTACAGCAGCACAGCAGTACCAGGGTATACAGTAGTTCAGAGGTGTTCTACTTCGAATATGTATGCACAAAGCTTTGTTTTCGCCGGTCGAATTGAGGTTGGTGGCAAGTCGGCCGGGTGCTGTGAGTTCGATAAGAAAAACCGACCAATCGCATCGGAGGATATCGTACACAGAAGACGTTTTTCACTTTGGTGAGAAAATAATCATATCCAGTCCAGATGCGAGGTCTTTATTTACTAGAAATGGGAGATACGGACCCGCTCAAAAGATACGATCCTTCGTTCCAGGAATTAGATATGATGTTCGGCTGGGTACAATTCCCTGTTGAAAAACGCGCCCAGTTGTTTCGGCGAGCACTACTGGAGGTAATCAAGGGCTGGAGACTGCTTGCTCAGACTGCAAGTACTCGCAGCATGTCGGAGTTTTGTGCTGCTGTACGTATACTGCTGCGTGTGCTACACGTGATACTATATCCAGCATGAATGTTTCGGTATTCATGCTATGAGAATACTGCCCACGTCGGCAGTACTTTGCGGTTGTTCTGTATTGCCGATCGATATCAGGTACCAGGTATCAGTTATCAGGGGTATGATACTGCTCATACCCAAGGTATCTCGATCACTGCCTGTTCTCAGGATTGAGTGCGATAATGCGCATACAGTTCGCGTCCTGTTCTCCCAGTAATTTGGGCGTATACTGCAAGTTGTTGTCTTCTGCGATGATGTACGTACCGCTGCTGCTGTTGCGCTGCCGCTGGTCTTGGGGCTGGGTCTGCACAGCAGCAGCTGCAGCAACCGACCGCAGCAGCAGCGATGCCTGCTACTACTCCTGCTGCTGCTGCGGTTGCTGCCATTTTGCATGTTGTGCTGCAGCTACTATCGCTTTCATGTGCGGGAGAGACCCTCTCTTCTGCACAAGCGTCGTTGGAAGTAGGTACAGCTCGCCGTAGATAGGGGTGTGATATCGGCGTGCGTATTGGGTACCTGGTACTTGGCAATTGGGTAGAAAAAGTGCAGCAATACTACTATCGTAAACAACATCATCAAAGTCATCTCAGTACTGAGAGTAAGAGAGACCTCTCAGAACTGACCTGATTTCTGCGCCCGCCAGCAGCAACTGGGCTCCAAATTATCGATCATTTCCTGGACCACAATGTATACCTGGTAGACGGTTCTGATTTTCTGGCTCAAGAGTAGATGGCTGCTGGGCTGAAAAAGACAGCAGATAATAACGTCCCAAAAAAGGATATAAAAGTTGGTCTATAATTCGAGTGAGACAGATACAAAAACAGAGAACTGACACTCGGCATTGCCAATTCCCTGCACCACTTGGAATTGCCCTGATCCCGTTCGTAACAAGATCGAATGGTGTACTTATGTCAACTTGCTTCAAAATAATCACACGAGTTTAGGCACTGAGGTATATTTTCCTATCCGGAGCATGGGTGCCGGCAGGCACCCATGCGGAGCCCTTGTACTATACATAAATATTCATCTATAGGTCAGATGAGGTATTCGCTAATGGCTCAGGCGTGTTGCACCAAGCTCATTGTTTGACGTGAAGTGATGTTGTATTATTTCTGACAACAGTCAGTCAAGGCGGCTTTAACAGAGTGGTGCCGACCATGTTGAGCTGCGATTCTGTGGCCTTAAAAACGACCACATACATGTTGGTAGCAGCGTTGTACGTACACGGAGCGAGGTTCGGGGCCCGTGTTCCGAGCTGGGGGAAGTTGGCGGAGCCGTTGCTCTTACGGTAGCACTATTGCTATACCACGAAGCGCTACCTGAACCAGCGCCGCTTGCCTCATACCGTTTACGGGGGCAAGTAAGAGCGTGAGGATATGGTCAGGCGTTGAGAGCGCTGAGAGAGGTAGTAAAAACGGGCATAACCCAAAGAGTACGCCCTCCACTCGCTTGAGGATAGGAATTACGTCGATGCTTGCGGCTGGAGGTGAACTGCCGGCAAGGAAATCCGATTAACATATCATGTACACCTGGGATAATGGGGGGCATGTGTCCCGTAAACTAGTAACTGGCAAGGGTTTGCAAAGAGAGCCATATCATGATACTGTATGGGGTAGGCTGTAGAAGGCTCGGAAGAACCTCGGTTATTGGGGGAGTACAATGGTGTTGGACCATTGGGTGTCTCAGTCGTCCGAGAATTCGTACAGTATAACCCAGGCAGCGAAGGGAGGGAAATGCGTTTATGAGCAAAGACATGTGGTATGACACCGAGTTCGATAATGCGGTAGACATGTCAGCCAGCTGCTCTCCCTTCCAAGCCACAGAAACAGATACCTGGTAACAAACAACGCAATTCGAAAGATATATACAACAAAGAAAAATACTATTAGAGATCGGGAGCCGATATTGTAATAATCTGGAGTTTGTTGTTGTAGAGAGAATTAGGCGTTATGGTTCACATGCTTTGGCTGAGTACGCATCAGTAGTACGTGGCTTACTTCGACTGCAGCAGCGGGCACTGTTTGGTTGATCGCGCTTGTGGGACTACCAAGTGGATACCGCACGGAACGGTGCTGGCAGACTGGTAGGACATGCGAACAGACAGGGACCGTGGCTTGCACCTGGACAGCGGTCGCGCGCTGGGCCAGGTATTCGTGATTTCTCCCGCCCACCCACCCTTTTTCTTTCGATGGAGAGGGGATGGAAAGGTATACGAGGATGTAAATAGGTAATTGTCTCGGTGGATATGATATAGCCGAGTGCATATCTACTTACTTTCCTATATTTTCTTCAGTGGCATACGAAGGTTAATACCATGATATATGATTTCTCGGGGGAGTACATTGGTGTTGGACCATTGGGTGTCTCAGTCGTCCGAGAATTCGTACAGTAAAACCCAGACAGCGAAGGGAGGGAGATGCGTTTATAAGCAAAGACATGTCGGTATGACACCGAGTTCGATAATGCGGTAGACATGTCAGCCAGCTGCTCTCCCTTCCAAGCCACAGAAACTGATAGCAAACAACGCAATTCGAAAGATATATACAACAAAGCTGGCGTATTGTACTAATTTCATAAAATGAAATATCCGGATGTATGATAGGTGGATTATCACGGTATGCAGATGCGTGCTGCTGCGTTGCGGTTTATTGCCAGTTGCCCCCAGATTGCACTGCTGTGAGGTCGCCGCTGCCGCTGCCGATGCTATCTGTGCTGTTTGCTTCAGCGTGCTGCTGTTTCGATCTAGCAGCCACTCTAGTCTAGACTCCGCTGGTAGTGGTGCCGACATGTAACCGTAGCCGTCTTAATACAGCTCCCCGGTTTATCCGTGCTACTTGTTCATACCGGTATAGCCATACAGCCTGTTTTGTGCCCACAAGCGAGATTTCGGGGAAATGTGAGGTCCTCAGCAGTAAAATTCTGCTGTTTTCCAATGCTGCTTGGAATATGCCACACATGTTAATGGATTAAATCAACCCACAAACCGCAGCGGGCTCCCTATTGCATACCTCGTTGTTGCCGCGCTGTCGCACGTTGATCATGGTCCAGTCCTCTATCGACGTCCGCCCCGCCCAGTCCTGACTCAAACCCCCGCTACGAGTATATAACGTTTTTTCGATGGGTGTCAGCGTGTGGTGGACCGGGTTTGTTCTTATTGAAAATAGAAGTTGGCCGAGCTCCGATCCTGAGTCGGCGAGAGGAAGGCGCCGTGGTCGCGGGCGCAAGGGCCAGCGCCGGGGCGCTGCTAGATGATGGGCGAGGCCTGGTATAATCCTCTGTAAGTTTCCTTTGCCTACCCTGGTAGGCTAGGCTTCGACAGGCTATCGCTTCGTGCGATCTAACTTTTAATTAAACCCAACAAATGTCTGATTCATAGCGTTGTACCCAAAGATTGGTTCCTCGGATTGGGTCACGATTTTATGACTTGCCAAAATAGCAAAAAAACTAGCTAAACTTTCTTCACGAGGGGGAAAAAAAATCTACGTAGCTCCCCGTTGGCAAGTTCCTGGAAAGTCCGATTTGCTATGCATGATACTTCATCCAAATAACGCCACCGCAAGGTTGTATGAATCGCACGCCGGCGCTAGACTAGCACGAACCTCTGCAGAACAGGGGGGCATCGAGGGTTAGAGGATGGTGCTGGCAGCACCGCTGATTGATGGGGTACACGACAAGCTTGACGCACTCCGTGTGGTTGTGGCACAATTGCCGTTTTGATACTCACGTTAACCCCAACAAAACAGCCGTCCAAGTTTCCTCAAGACAACCGGCACGTGCCAATACTCGGGCTGGATACCTGCCAACCTTTGGGGTCTACTAGTAGTGCTTGCACTCCTCTCCAGGCCACCTATTCCTCGACAGAGGATGTCGCCTGTAACGGCTGTCTGCTGTGGTGGAAATCCAGTTGATAAGCCTTAACTTCTGGCAGTGTTCGTTGCGCGATATTTTGCGTCAACTGCTCCCTACAATAGAGTCGACGGCAGGACGTAAGACTATGAAGAGCGAGGTCCGTGGTTCGATTATCACCTTCATCCCCCAACGAAATTAAAAACGGCGTATATCTCAGGTTCAAGCACCTCTACTATTAATAGTACTTGGTCATATCTGCGATGCATCATGCCGTGGGCGAATACAGATTATTCTGTACCGATATTGTGCTGACCCAACACGGACTAACATCTACGTACGTGGTTCCCACCTCGAAATTCGAATAACTTGAAAACGAAAAATCTGCACTCGACATGTTTTGTCCAACAGAAAGAGCTTCTCGTAGCAGGTGCCACCACTAATACTACTGATGTACGACATCTACAGCAGAGCTCCTCCAGCAGCAAAACTGCAGCAGCAGTAGCAGTAGGACACACGAGGCCAGGGTCAGCGTCGCAGGTCCTAGCGCCCTAACGACGGCTTTGAAGATGCTGTACACAGTATCGCGAGAAAGATTAAACGTGAGGGAATCTTGAAGAATAAATAAATGACACCAAGGTGTTGAAAAAATGTTCCCAATTTTGGCAATCGTTTGGCAAGGTTTTTGAAGAGATTTTTTAACTTTGTTTGGAGAAATCTTTGAAAACAATGATTCAATTTTTCCCCAATTTGGAGTTTGTTTGGAATTGTTTTGGAACGCCCCAAATTCAGGGAGTTGTACCTTACACGCCCCCCCCCTCCTGCGCACAGAAGACACAACACGATGGACTCGCCCGTCAGCACCTGCCCGGCCCGAAAACGGGGCGCCGAATTATCTTTGGGTCACCGTTACGCTTAACTCAGCTAGAATAAGGCAAGAGTTGGTTGAGCTTTGCACGCAGCCTTCTCTGTCGCCTGACTTGAAGATCAACGAGTTGGACGTTTTTGTTTATGTCGAGTGTAGGGTATGAGGGATGAACGCCAGCTTGATAGAGGAGTTGGTGAAACTATGTTCGAGAATGTTGGAGAGAGTGTAGCGAAGCTTATTCAGGGTTCAGAACCAAACTTCCGCAATAACGACTTCACTGTAGAGCATACCGGAGTAACAGTCCGGCAGAAGGCGGAGACGTACGTAATGTACGATAAGAAGGCGTTCGCTTAGGCTTGGGACTACCTATAATAGCATCAGGCTGTAGCGATGGCGAGAACGATTGATATTTTAGTCATTTTTTTTTGTCTGCCCGTATTAGGAGCAAAATACGTACGTTTTTGGGCCGACTGATTATTTTCAGGCCGTTCGCACATCTGCTCGACTTCGCGAACGCCGCAAATAAAAAACAAAAAAGTGATCAGACGTGGCTAAGGGCCTGTGTAATTATGAATTTGTTTGCTTATGTGACGGAGGAAGAATGTGTATTATACTAATATATGCAACAAAATGTATTTTCTCCCGAATTACTTTTACTTTCCCCCTCCGACGGTGGGTCTTTTCTCGTGCGCTCGCCCGTGGGACACGCAGGGGGGCCGCGCGTACACACGGCTCAAGTTTGGACGCCGGCCGTGGTTCATGGTCGTGCTCTCAGGGTTCAAAAATGCGAATTCTGGCAAGTAAATACGGGGAGGCATTCCGACCTGCGAGATCCAAGCAGGACTATAAAAACCTCACAATTCGAAATATATATCGCTGCTTCTGGTTGCTGGCTGCTAGATCAGGTCTGATCACACCGTCCCACGAGCTCTCTATAATGACGCAACCACGGAACAGCGGCAGTTGCACATCAAGCTCTTCCTTTCGTGACGGCCACGGACGGCGCATATGTGTGTGTATGTGGGCCGTGATGCCTGCCCACCTAGACCGTAGGAACGGATTTCCAAAATCTCAACAAAGGGGTGCACTTTTCGCATGTGCTGCGCAGGGGGCAGGACTACGATACGAACATAAACTTTCTTGGTGATTCAAAAGGTGGGTTACCATTGTGACAAAGGAAGTATACGAACAGGTGATAACAGTGCCTGGTACGACGTTTCCTGGAACAATCCTTAGGTTTGTACTGGCGCTAAGACTGATGGACGTAATGCAACAACGTATAGGATTTTTTACTTGCAACTACTTGGACTTTCTTGCGAGCAGCCATAAGGAAAAGGAAATGTTCATGGTATGAAGACGACATATTAATTGAACCTTGTTTTCTGGAATTGGAGGATTGCGATCTGGTTTCTGGGGTCGCGGATTCGGTTGTTCAGGGTTTTCGGGTGGACAATAGAAACATTATGGGAGGCGTAGTGCCTCGCTCGTTTATAGTTTCTTGAGCTTGGCGAATGAGATTTACATGTACGCAAACTGGAAATTATCACGGCTTTCCCCGGGATTTTTCCCGCGATCATGGGCGGGATTCGGGATTATTCCGCGATCGCGTGATCAATGTGAGATCCCGCTCCCGCACAAACGCGTCCCGCGCAACTTTTTGTATCCCATAACCGAGTCCGCGAATACAAAAATCCCGTTACCGCACAAACACGTCCGGCATAATTCAGGATATATCCCCAATCCCATGAGTAGAGAGAGGCCAAATCCCGCAGGAACATAAATGCCAATCACTCCCCCACGGACTATGACCAGGTTGCGTATACGTGTCAGGATCCGAGTTAAATCCTTGGGTCCGTCTGTCTTGTTGTTTGTCAGCTATTTTTTTCAAACAAAAAATGTGTTTGTATTGTGACTTTGGTCTACAAGTACAAGATTGAATATTGAAATTCCAGGTGACGCGCCCCGCCCAGTAGAACGCCGCGGAAAAAATGAAGAAAAAACCGGCCCGGGGAGTACCGCCTTGGCCACATCCCGCACGAAAAAAACGTTTGATCCTGTCATGGCTGAATCCCGTACCGGGAAGTACCGCGGTGGCCGGATCCTGCACAAACAAATTCATCGAATTCCGTCGTGGCCCGATCCTCTAAAGAAACTCCCGCTGTATCCCGTGCTGGCTGAATCCCGTCCCGAGGGGTCTCGTGGAGACCAAATCCCATGCTAATAGTACCGCGAAATCCCGGGGTGCCTAAATCCCGCGGGATTTGGTTCCGGAGTCGAAACGACGTCCCGAGGAATCCCCCGGAACTAATGGATGCTACTGTGCCGTATGCTTGTTTCGACCTTGTTTCACGATGCCGGTGATTGTTTGATTACTGGACAGCGCTCGACGGCGTTGTGTAGATTATACCATGAAAACGTTGGAGTTAGAGCCTGTACAGTATAGACATTGGCTATGATATGCTGCTGGTAGTTTTTGGTACAAATGCTGTTTTTTACGCAGGGTCCTCTTAGGTCCAAAAATGGGGTAATTTTGCCTATATGCTGTGTGTAGCTTTATTTTCGAAGTTTTAGTCAGCCAGGTGCAGATTCTTATGTACGCCTATGGCAAAAATATGCAGTTAACTTTGGTGCCGTATGATACGGAGACCGCTCAAGAAGAAAATACGTATCATATGTCATGAAATAAAAACCGCGTACCTGGTATATATTTATAATACCGCTGTGTATATGCAGCAGCAGTACCGCTGTCGCTGTACGACGCAGGTACTCTAATCGTATTCGTACATACTACACCAAAAAAATGGAATCAAGCCACTCCTACCATCGCCCAGCACATGCCGTTTGTGCGTGCGCAGCTCTTTCGACCTCAAACGCGCGACTGCGGCACTCAGATGCCGAGCGTGCTCGGCTAGTCGAAAGCATCGTGTCGACGCTCTAGTGGTGCAGAAAAAAACACAGGCGAACAGCAACAGCGGTACGAGTATGTACGAGCTGCCAGCCAGAGCTCGTTCGTCGACAACTCCTGACGATGGCTCACATCCACCGCAACGTCCCTCCCCGATGCCGTAGTGAGAGTTCGTGGCTAAGGACCAGGCGAGTGTGGGGTTGTACGCAACCGCTTCTGTCTGTATTTGCAGCAGCTGTACTGGTGTGCCCTAGAAGAGTTGGAGTTCTCGTGTGTGATACGAGTACTGCTGGTGAGGGCTGTGTGTGTTATGCTTTCAATATTGTGTGCATATAATACCCTATACAATGGCTTAGATCCGATAATCAGTTTACAACCTCGAGGATTGATTAAACAGAACCTAAGAATGCTCGAGGTAGCTGTGTCAGACTGAAGTTCATATTTTTGTGTGATCAAAGTGCTCCGTTTTGAGTTGCATAAAATTCTGTTTGTTAGCTTCTTTACGAAAAAGACCCATTTTCGAACGTAAAAAAAGTTGATTAAAACGGCCCAAGGGCGGTATATTAATTATTGGATATTCTGGTAAATGGTACCATCCTGACCGCCTTGAACGAAAGAGGGTGGCATTAGCCAATTTTTATTGAGGTCCTAGAGCTGGCGCTGGCGGCGAAAATGTGTCCCGACCAACCATGGGCCTTCAGAAACGGCCAGAAACAGTCGGCGTTTCCGTAGTTTTTTTTTCACATTTTGTTTTAGGACGAACCGGTTCCAGGTATTCCAAAGCATGTCTATTAAACGCTTCGCGCAAATATTCTGACCCCGTAGGATCAATATCAAGTCATAGTCAAACGCCAAAAGTTGATCCTACACCGAACTTGAGTAGTTACGAGGCAACGCCATTTTTTTGCATTTTTACCGCACAAAAGCCCAAAACGTCCACGCCGTTTTAAGAGATATCTAGATCTTGAATTTGATACATGTGTTCTATGAGCCCCTGCCAAGCCGTTGCCGAATGCTTTTTTTTTGTTTTCGTCCGCCGGATTTCCTGGATGTCTCAGAGTTACGAGTATGACAATGGGAACGCGAAGTTTGAACGTTCTCTTGAAAAAGTAAGCTTTCAAGAAAAAACAGAACACCTTCTTGTACCGCCGCTGTGGGGGAAAAGGGCGAAATTGTTCGATGTTTTCATATTTTTTTCCAAACGGCTGCAGGTGGCGTAATTTGTTTTCTCGTCGAAAGTTGCCACCGCGCTGATGAAAATCAGCTCGTGCGACGGTAGGTTTTCGATCTCGACACAGACCCAGCCCACGGCCAACACACTTGGTGTCGGGCAAAGCCAGCGGTTGTAGACGACGGCTTCGAATATATCAGGTGGATCCATCGTCTATGGGGCGAGAGCTTGCCGGCGGCGTCCTACGCCCTTCTCCCAAACCTGAAACAAACTATTTTTTGCCATTAAGACGGATTGAGATTTTTTGTCATCGGTTTTGTGAACGCCAGCGGCCAATTGTTGATTTCCTCACACGCTCGGCCAGCGCCCGCCATGTATCACCGGCCATTGTGTGAACACGGTGGGTCGAAGCCCCTAACGAGAGCACCCCATTCAGATACCATGCCGCAGCCATTGGCTTAGCCTATGTCCTTCGAGGACTCGGAATCTCGCCGCTTCAAACGAATCATCTACCTGAGTTTTTCGGAAGCCGATCTTGGCCCAACATCAGCTCCAGGATCGTTTTTTTCGGGGTTTTCCAAAAGTTTGGCACCTTTGGTTTGGAGAATCGTGCTTATAGCAAGCTTGCTCTAAAATCATGGCGGGTATACCCCCTCCCCACTACGGTCCGCGCCTTCATTTTTATCGCCAGAAGATTTCAGCTCTTTTTGTCCGCCGTCCACTCCAGTCGAATTGCGTCTATCCACGCTACGCCCTCTGAGAAGTTGATTGTTTTTTAATATTGCCAAAAACAAATGCACACCACAGCGGGATTTAAACCCACGGAATAAACTCTGGCAGCATTCGAGGGTACCACTAGACCACCAGGGCGGCCAGTTTTGCAATAGTTCATCTCCCGTTACATGTGCAGGGAGAATATTGATTGTATATCTGAGTGAATCGATATGGTATCGCGCCGTATGTACCCTGGTACAGGGCAGGGAGTGTGTTGATGGTTGTTGTACAGGGTATGACTGCGATGCTAGCTTGGGAAGGTTGGGGAGGTCAGCTAGGCATTGCTCTTGCATTTCGCCGCATCTACTACTGAGCGGAATCGTCTGGCATGCTGCCTTGCGCTATGACTACATCTATTTTATGCTCTTGTCGTCAAGGATTTGATACTAACATAAGTTCTATGCCACGTGACACCACCCCGAGCCTTTTGTTACCTGTTCCGTTCCACAAGATAACTGCCTACGCTCTACGGTCGAAATACCACGCCTCTACCATGAAAGATCTGTAGCTTTGCTTAAAGGCGGTGAAGCCAGCACCCCAAATTGGATGGAAACGGTCTATCAATCGGCCAAACGGAGATTACCCGAACATACAGACAGACGCGAGAGCATAATGTTGCCCATTTCGAAATGCTGGCCGGAATTTGTCGAAAGCGTTGAAGTTTTCCCCTAAACACGCTGTAAAAGTACACGTATGTTTGCGATTTTTCGTCTTTTTTCGGGCATATCTCTTCGCAGCACTTGTAGGTAAAAGGCTAAGTACGTCGACACGGGAAGCCCTTCCGGACACATTGGTCAAGGTCTGGGTGCGATCCGTCTACTCTGGGACGCGGGGCAAGCGCTCAAACTTTTTTTCTGCGGTAGTCAACAAGAGGAGTTCCCTGATTCGAAAAGCCTTACCAGGTAGTATTTTTCACTGGAGCGATTTTCTTGTGTTTTTTGCCGGGAACACAGCCCAAACAGCGGAAAAGAACAGCAGCAGTGAAGACCTTGACACAACCAGCTTGCTATAGCGTACAACCCTGCCACCCAACAGAGTAGGCAACTACTATACATGCTGTGTTCTTCTGTTTGTGTGTACAAGTACGCACGTCACCATGGGGTACCTGTACAGCACTCTGTTTGTGGGTATTGCCTTCGGGTTCCTTCTTCACAAACTACCGTTTTCTCCGGAAATGTACGAAATGTTTGATATTTTGTGTCTTTTCCCGAAAACGTAACCCAACCTACAGACAAGAACACCAGCAGCGCAAAGCGTGCCGGGACCGTTACAGCCTGCCGCCCAACATGTTCAGTAGGAAACATGATAAGCTGTGCTGTGGTGTTTGCGTGTACACGTACACATTCCCCCATGATGCACTCGGTTCAGCACTCTGTACGTACGAGAATGTGTGATATCTTGAAAAAAACATCACGTAGGCTGCCATTTTGTCCAGAGGTGTAAGGACCTTTTATGATAATCTTAATAATAATGAAACATTTAATATATACGGGCTTTGTGTGTTGTCCTGGGAGCACAATCGAAACGACACACTTCAACAGTAGCAGTGCACACCGTGCTACAACGAGCTAGCTGGAACGTTACAGCCCTGCCGCCCAACGGGATCAAAAGGCAACAAGCTGTGCTGTGGTGTTCTTGTGTACACGTACGCATGCCATCAGATGATGTACTCTGTACATCACTCTTTATGCACGAGTGTTTGTGTTGGTTTTCGCTCTTTTTCACGTAGACTGTCATTTTGTTCGGAAATGGAAGGATCGTTTCAAGTTGATATTAATCCGCAAGTAACCGTCAGCATTCCGCCGCTTTTTCCAACGTTCATGGAGTGTGAAGCGCACGCTTTCAATCCCTTGGCATCGAGTCTCAGCCTCCTCCTCTTTTACAGTATACGCTCATCACGCTGGTCTGCCCGGCGGCCGTCCAGGCCGCCGGTGTAGCCCCTTGCGCATACATTAGATTGTACATGGTGCATCGCTCAGGAAAGAAAAGTACATCAAATTATGCGAAGCGGACAGAGGTCCATGATTGAATATAGTTTTTCAATGATCGTAGTTGCAAACTGGCGACTTGATAATGCCAAGAGTCCGCGATGCTTCAGCATAAAACAGCTCGGACGCCACATACGCTTCGCGCCGCGGGCGGTTCTGCCCGCTTCCGCCCGCTACGCTCGCTGACGTGTCTTACGCACGTACATACCCTAGGGAGGAATTCTTATTTTCTTCTATTGATACCTGGTATGCTGTATGCCTGTACTCGATGTGCGCAAGAAAAAGCACAGCACGAAACAGCAGCACCGCAAAAACAATGAAAATGAAACCGAAAAATCCGCAAAGAGAAATAATCCCCGACCCCTCTCATGTACTAATTTTCATTTTCTGCCCGATTGGAACACCTTGCATCCGTCGAAAAAGAAAAAATCGGGCAGCAGAGCTTCTCTCTCAGCCTCGTACGCCGCCCGCCTCTCTCGGGACCACCTCGCCACTAATTCGGTCCGGGTAAAGCTTTCCCCCCTCGCTGCCACAGTGAGAGCCCCGTCGCCCGCCTCGCGTGAAGCCCGGTGCCCACCGTGGCCCTCGTTCGCCAGCTCGACAATGTTGGTGCTCAGACTGCGTGGCTCTCTCCACGAACTTCAGCCCGCTCGCAATAAAACAACACCGCTTACATATTACCTTGCAATGCCGAACGAACCTTATAACTCGTACATGTCTATTACTATGATTATGTTGCGGCTCACCACAGGCGACTATTTCTTTCTCCAGCTTTAACTCAAGTGAGTCTTGGCTCACCACAGGCGAGAACAGGGCTCACCACACGCGAGTATTCTATACGAAATTTCCGTCTAGCATGTCGCTGCGTGTCATGCGTGCTGCCGTTTCCTCCGACAGCTGTTCTCTTCGTTGTCTTCTCCGAGTGGTGCGTCGTCTTCTCGGTGTGATGCTGTTGCCGTCACCTCGCTCGAGTGCACGTCCTCTTTCCTGTGCCTGCTTCGTCGCGTGCCTCGTTGGACCGGTGCATATACCCGTGTGCTGCTGCAACGGCTGTCGTATACATGACATGCGTATGAGCTGCTTCGTAGTATGGGCGTATGACGCCCCTTTGATGCCTCTGCGCCTTACTTTGGGGCGTGGAGGGACGCTAACGCTTTAAGTTCTGTAGTCAGTCCCGTTTAAGGACACCACACCTGAAAATCATGTGGCAGTCGCGCAGTCCCGTTCTAGGGAAAAACACATGAGATTAGAGTGGTTTGTCCCGAAAGCGGCATTGCAGTACTGAAGGGGTTTATAACTTCATTCATCCGAGGGCCAATCAAATAGAATAATATATATGCATATATATATTATATATTCTGCAACAAAACGAAGTCGGTCGCAAGCGTGTTCAGTTGCCTATCCCGTCCCTCATCTCGGTGGACCACCAGCGTAGGACCGTTTGGATACCAACACAGGCTTGCTTGCGTTCTGATTCCCTGCAATTGTTGAACGAGCTGACCATACGTACTTATATCGCATGCTGTGTGCCTGACATTTTTTAACGTGTGTGACCTACAGCAGATATTATTATTTATGCTTGCCTCCCGACAATATGATAGCAGAGTAGATGCCATTCCAATATCAAGAAAAAAAACTTCCATAAATCAGCAGTATCCCTCATACGCTACTTTGCGAATGTGTCTTCCATTCTTCTATTTATAGATGACCTGTGGTTTCGTTGTTCCGTTCTAGGTGGATACTTTTATTGCTACCGCAGTTCAAACATATTTTTAGGCAGTAGCAGAACTTCCCTGCTTACATATTTATTTATCAATATATCTATAGTATTGATAGGTATAATGGGCATTTCTAACGACACATATTTGGCAAGTTATCTGCCGAAATAGCAAGTTTATGGAAATGTGGACTTGCCAAAATTGCAAAAAACTTGCCAAAGTTTTGATATATATTTCCGTTCTGGTTCGTTGGCAAGTTTATCGAAAGTGATATTTGCTATTTTATTTGCTATTTCAGCCAAACAAGGCCAACGCAAGGTAGTACAAACCAGATCACCCCACGACGCCCAACGCTAGACTCGCTCTAACTCGTGAAATAGAGGGTGATACGAAGGATACCGGGTGGCATTCATCACAGTGATGATAGGGCTGGCGACGCTGGCCGTGAGCCCCGGGTGGATTGTGCGGGGGCTAAAACAGAATGACAAACAGCAGCCGTACCAGCTTTTCCCAGGGGATTTTGGCCGGGCTGGAAGAACTGCCGACCTCTGAGGTACGTGGGCTGCGCCTGGGGTCCTTTCTGCGGCAGTATTTACTCCCTAAAGCGCGTCGGCGTACCGTCGGCTACCTGCTGCTCGTGATGTAAGGGGTTTGACGAAAATTCTGAGGGCGTTATGATGCGAACATTTTCCAAATATTGCCACATATGCAGTGTTTCACTGTGTTTCACGATAGAAGGTTTTGACAACTTTGGAAAGTATATCTTACCAAAATAACAAGTTTTTTGCTATTTCATTCGGTCGTTAAAAACGACCCTAATCATCACTATCACTACATTGACTGTAATACTTTAAATACACAACTACCGATAAGGATTAAATAGAACATTAAAAACAAAATGCTGATGCCAGTCATTCTATTTAGTCTTCAAATTGAACGAGTCCTCCAACGGTCCGCCTTTTTGACGGCAAACACCAAATACCAGTCTAAAATTCCATCAAATAAACAGAAAAAGATGAAGGAGTCGACCCCCCCCCCAAACCCAGTCCTTTCTTCGTTGCTGCGTTGTCTCTCACATTCGTTCAGGCGGTAACAGAAAAAGATGAAGGAGTCGACCCCCCCCCCGAACCCAGTCCTTTCTTTGTTGCTGCGTTGTCTCTCACATTCGTTCAGGCGGTAAGGGTCGCTTCGTTCGATGCTCAAAAAGAATATTATCGCATCAGAGTGATTGAGCCGACTGTGTTGTAAACTGCCCGACTATAGCCACTCCCTATGTCTCGAGCTTTTTCGTTGTCGGCCTTTCCTTTGCGACGTTGTGCGACTGAGAACAGGGGGTGCAGGGTGGGCCGTTAAATGTTCACGTTTTTTTGTGTAATCGCATCGTCGTTCGCAGACAAGATGAGGTCTCACGCCAGTATAGCTGAGAGATCTTTATTCCCCCTCCTAAACTATATAGTCCGGCTGACCTCACATGAAAAAATGCGCGCGGTTTTGACATGGGCATATAGCTACGTAGATGCCGTGAGTTCTTTCCCCGAGAGCATAACATATATACGATGTTGGTCGATTGGCCTGTTTAAATTTACACTGGGGAGGTGAAAGTTTTTGTTGAAGATAGTGGAGGAGGATTGATTGAATTTTGTGTGTCCGTCTTATTTATTTAATGGTTTCTGAATGAAGTTGTCTACCGTGTGTTGCGCGAGACTCGAGAAGAAAGAAGTCGTTTGGGCTATAAATGTCGCGCTCTGATATTGGCGGTAAACGTATTATACTAGGTATTGTTGTGTTCACGTCGTCAAGGGCTCCTGCTGTGTTTTTTTGCCGATGCAGACCGAGGTTTCCGCTTTGTTGGCGTTATTATTGCTGGAGAGCGCTATGGGTTGAGTTTAGAAGACAAGGGGGTATCATACTTTCGCTGGGTTTTCAATCGCTTTATTGCCGCAGAGCATAGACTATTTCTCCATTTTTAATAACTACCTGTCGTGGGCTGTACGGGAGGAGAACATGTAATAATACCTTCCCCACGTACGATTTGTGAACTCTTCTCCATGGCGTTGGCTTTCTTTGACTTGGTTTGTCGAGATTGATCGAGGTTTCCTATTTTTTTTGTCGTTGTTGCTGAAGAGTGCTGCTGTGGGTTGGGTTTTGGGGGACAAGAGAATCTCGTACACACACGTGGTGTTTCTGTATTGTTTTGCTCTAGTGCCGCAGAGCGTAGATGATGTAGTATTTATACATCAATCATTACCTGCTGTGGGTTGTACGGGAGGTGTACATATCATACTTCCCCCACGAACGTGTACAGTACTACGGACGGTCAACCTCACATTAAAAAAGCGCGCGGTAGTTAGACACTCTGAGTGATATTTGCTCCAACGGCCGGTATTGTTTTTTTTCCGTTCTGCTGCAAGTTGCCTTTACATGCAGTCAAGCGCATCAGCGATAATACAAATTAATTAATTGGTAACGATGTCCATCAGCCGAGCCCCGGGTCACCAGGCGTCGAACCTGTCGCTCATATTCTTCCTTCCGACTACTATTACTGATTCCCGTTGGGGATCCGTCCAACATGTGTCACGGGCCCTTGGCATCGAAAACCGTCATTTGCAGTAACGTTCGCTAAGCTGCGGGGCCCTTAAGCTTCGAGGCGGCCATGACGCCGCCGAAGAAGCTTTTCCCCCTTGTACTCAATCGAACCATACAGATGGAGGACAAACAGAGCCCATTCATGCTTATCTCGTGTCTCAAGGCACACGCGACGCCTAGCCACGAAAACGGCGACCGCGCTCCTTTCAACCCCCCCTCTACCCGCCAGTACCCGCCGATACCCCCGACGGCGCCGGGCTCGCCCGCGGTGCCGTACTCCGAGTACACGCACGCACACAAAGCCAAAGAAGAAGAAAAGAAAAAATAGCCAAGAATGCCGAGAGAAATGGAGAAATGGAGAAAACAAAGGTCCGGCAAGTAATGAAAGGAGGTGATTCCCAAGTGGGAGCTCTGAGAGGCCACAACCGAGCACGCTCAGAGAGTGAGGTATCTGTAAGAAATTCTATAGCTGTTGCTAAGAACTCGCGCAGGAGGATATTGGCAACTGTCGTAAACTTGTGCGCATTGGCGCGTATTAATGAGAAACTAAAACCAAAATGAACAAACGTATCAAACGTACTGGATACGAAAAGCACATGTACTGAATACGAAGAGCACATAACATGACAACTAATCGCACACGAGTCCGCCGATCACACCTCACTGCACCAGCCACCGCCGACCTGCCCCCCGCCGATCACATCCCGCCCTACTGGCCGCATTTGAAATGCCTGCCGTCCCGCCAGTCGGGGAGAGATAGCTCCTAGCCGTCCTGAGCTTCGGCGTACAGCTTTACCGTTCCCGACCCGCTAAACATCCAACAACCTCCTCCACCATCTAGCGTTGCTCTTGAGTACCAACGTATAAAATTAGTTGGATGGTAGCAGTTGCCGTAGGCGACATTGGACAACAGGAAGCACACAAGCGACCAGCGGAGCACAGCAGGTAGCCCAGGGGGGCATTGACATCAGAGACACTGGGTGCAAATCGCATCGGAGGCCGCCGTCCTGCCGCCTGGTGCTTTGTCGATGGCCCCGCTGTGTCTCTGTGCTGATGAATAAAAAAATAGGTGTTTGCCAAAATCAGGTATACCTGGCCGCTTTTCGGCCAAAATCAGTTACATGCTAGAAACAAGTACAAGACATACCCCAGGAGACCTGCTATTGGCCAGGCTGACATTGTAACTGATTTTGGCACGAAGAGGCCAAGGTATACCTGTTTTTTTCTACTTTGTCTAGCTTTCAACTGATTTTGGCCAACTTTGAACCTATCAGAGAGACCATACGTACACTCAGTTGTTTCTCTCCGTATGCGTCTGCCCTCCCTCGGTTGAAATTGTTATATTAACGTATAAGCTCTGTACTCGTACGTTGTACGTGAAATTACATATTTACATATGCATGCATCCGCACGCTGGTTTCACTTTGTTTCTTCTTCGGGGTGTGCGACGTGCTTCAGTTATGAAATGGTTGTTGTGACGTGTCCTGCTGTCCTGCTGTGTGCTGTTTTCCATGTATGGTCACAGCGGTTTATACAGCACCATGGTCGTTGTCCGCACTCTGCACCACCCCGCGTCGAGGTGGTCTCAGGTTTGGTACGGCAACATAATTTCGTGCCGAGCAGGCGGTTCCGCGAGGTCGGTCTAGAAGATTTAGAGCTGGCAACGGGGCGGGGCGCTAGAGTAAATACTTTTGTTGGCGCCCCGCCGTGGCAAAACAAACGACCCGAAGCCTATTAATAGTGACTCTCTGCAGGTCCAAGTGAAGCCCGTGGTATTTACACGCTAAAGAAAACCAAACGATATAGGTTTTGGAGGCCATGTGGAACGCTTCATTTTTTCCCGACTTTCTTGACACAACACCGTTCGTGGCGCGCGTTTTTCACTTGGTTTTAATATGTACCTGATTTTGGCTCGAACGGATCAGGTATAACTGATTTTGGCATTTGCCCTAGAAAAAAAACACGGGGCAACTACATGAGTGCGCCGATCACACCCCACTGCGCACCAGTCACCGCTCATCTACCCACCGTTGAACTGCCTGCCACCTCCCCAGTTGGTGAGCGGTCGTCCCGTTCTACGCTTCCGCGTACAGCATCTACTTGTATTTCGTTGTGGTCCGCTGGGCCCGCTGTGTTGATCTTTCCGCGGACTCTTCATTTTTTTTCAGCGGTGGAAGGTGATTTTTTGTTGTTGTTCGGGGAGATTGTCGCGGTCGTATGTAGACACAGTCATGGCGGTTGTTGTGGGACCCTTGCAAACAAAACGCGTTGAGCAAATTAGAAACTCGCGCTTGAAAAAAATACAAGGTTCCCCTTCGAGATGGTGACTTGAAATCCCGGGGGCGTAGTAAGTTTAAAAGGGGAAACAAACTCAGACGTTCCTCCTGAGTACAGTATACTAGGTTCGCTGCTATTGTACCGCTGCCGTTGTTAGACTCTACTTAGGGCAGATGCTTTTGAAAATTAGGGAAAGTGTTCGTGCGGTGAGCTGCTCCTGCTGCCGTGATGCCGCGATCGTATGCAATGTGGCTCGAGGTGACAACTAAAAGTCAAACACGAAAACTCAGAGATCAACAGATTGACCTGTAACAAATGGATCTACAGCAAAATTCCGAGGCAAGCCAAACAACATCCCTGTTTATGAGATGTTTCCATTTGCACATACTCGAAATCACACGAAAGCACCGTGTCAAGAAGAAACGAGCTCGAAGCGTGACCGCTGTTGCACGCGAGGGGGGGCGAGGAGCGAGGTGGCCAGGCGCGCGAGCTGTTTCTACACAGCAGAGAACATGTGAAAACGCAAAAACCCGCTGTTCATTTGGTTTGTGTAGGCTTTTATTGTCCTGCTTGATCCTGGCTTGGCGAAATGCGATCCCGTAGTTACTTGCCAGATAGTGACTTTTAACGCCCAAAGCATGCGACACGAGGCCCGGTCGGGGGCTACGCTTGCGCCGTGGTCTACATGCGCCCCCCCTGCGGGCCCTGCAATCGAGAAGGCTAGAAAAGAGCCGCGGCCGGAAGAAAAGAGATTTGCCTTCCGCAAAAAAAGCGTCAATCAAATTACAGTAGAATCAACGACATACCTGATATTCGTTTGCGCTGGTCGGCGTCACTTGCCCGGTTACTTGCCCGTTAGGTATCTAAAAGTTCTCTAGCTTTCAAGAGTTGTTTTCATGTTGGTTCTAGTCCTGTGGTTACGTACGAGTAGTTGGCACGAGAAGCGAACGCCTGCTGCGTGTTTTCTGGTCCACCTGCGACACCCCCGGAACTCCAAGTCAAACCATAACCCCGAACGAGAACCTAGTACACATATACAAACTCAACGACTCGGGGACGGAAGCTGATTCCCCAAGACGATACAGCCCCTCACGGCGGAGGAAGTCCCAACTCCGGGTGCACAAGCGACTCCTGGGAGGATTCGGTTTATCCTTGGATCCGAAATCCTTCCATATACATACATTTAACGACTTGGGGACAAACGCGGTGATCCCTCGAGACGATATCGCCCCGTGCGGTGTGTTCGATTTTAATTCTGGAAAGTTTGGTTAGGCACTGCAATATTCGACATTTTTGGGGATGGGTGGCCAGTATTCCCGCACTATAAGGGGACAAATAACCACCTCCCCCGGGTAAAAAACGCCCCTACTGGAGTGGAACTCTTGGGGGGCGTCCTGGGGAAAGTGTGGTCCGCATATCCACATGATACCCTAATCTATCTTATTCGCATTCCATACAAGGTACTGTTGAGGCTAGGCGTGGGGCACCTAATATAGACGTTCCCGGCTATATCGATGTCCGGTTTTCGTCTCACGAAAACAATAATTCATTTTTTTAACCAACAGCAAAGTAAAAGACAGCAGCTGTCATCCATACCTAGTGCATTGCGGCCAAACCCAAAATCCTGAAGCAGTTTCGCAGATAAAAATGAGATAAATTAAAAATACCAAAAACATTGGGAAGGAGCACCACTCAGCAGCTAAACAAGCGAGAACACAGCAGCAGAGCGCGGAAAGTGGAGGTGGCGATGCCGACGAACTCATACGTTTCTTTAAGAATCAGTTGCCCGGAGCTCAGCCGCTCGCGGAGATGTATCCGCTAATGCTCCCGCTGAGCATAGAAGTTGCCCTCCAAATACCTAAAGAGTAACCGAGAGAAGCTTCCTTACGAGCCTTTGTCTCAGCCGATGGGGGACCTTCAACCTCCACTGCGCACTGAGGACGGTCACGTCGCGTTTGCGAGTGACGCCTTTGTGCCGTCGCTCCAGCGCACGATAGTCGCGACGCTCTGCGGCGCACGTTTACCCCCCCAACTTCTCCAATCGTGCACCCCGTACGGCCGAAGAACTTATCGTGTGGTTTTCTTTAGAGCTTTTAGTTTGTTTATTTTAGTCTTCTGTTTTGCGTCCAGATCCCATTTTGTCCAACTAGTGTTTTTGGGGAAGTTGTCACTCTTCACAGACGTAGGCAAGTACGGAGCGGCTTTAAAAGGCAAAAGAGAAGACACACCACGGAGGGTTCAGCCTATTGTCAAGCCAGAAACGACATTTTACAGCGATCAACCTCTGCAGTTAGGTTTTTACCCAAATAATGCTATGTTAGAAGCCGCCTTCAACCAAGTCCGTTATTGCCATGTCAGACCGTTCCTACTCATGCTCTACCCAATATCGACCACAGAGCGTATAGCATTGATTGAAAGCCGTTGCAGTCTACCCCCTCCGCTGGCGCACTCTACACGCTAAATGTATGTATATATATTTATAAATATAAACAAAACTATAAATTCGTTTTCTCTGGTCGGTCGTCGTGGGGGCGTTTCGGTGGCCTTTCGCAAGATTGTCAACCCTGATTCGCGAGAGCTTTGTACTATTCGCGAGTGGAGGGACTTTTCGGGAACAGATTCAACAGGACTGCCGTTGGTCTCAGCTGCTTTGGCCCGAAGAGACCGGCTATAAGACGGCATACATACGATAGTAGACCGATTTTCTTTCTATTTTGTTCCGGAATAGTTTCAACACAGGAGTACGACGCGGGTCACTGTAATATTTGCGTGCGTGGGCACATGTAGACAGCATACGACGGGCGTCACGCTGGTGCTGCCTCTTCGTATACCGCTCGGCCAGTTGGCCTCCTGCTGGCGTTGCTCCTGCTCGTGCCGCTCGTGCCGCTCCTTCTGGTGCTGCTCCTGCTGGTGCTTTTGCTTTCGCTGCTTCGGTTGGTGTCGGGCGCTCCTCCCGCTAGTGCTGCTCCTGCCTGGTAGATGGCATCGCCTGCTCCTGGTGGTGCTGCTTCTACAGAGTGGAGAGCACTTTTTCCTGCTGCCGATATTAAAGGTTCTGCCTTCAATACACCTCTGCCTCGGCCTCTTCTGGCGGATCTTGGAAGCCCATTTCGAACAGAACCCCCCTGTCCAAGTCAGTGCTCAATCCCACTGTAAAGTGCAACCGCTGCATCTCCCAGCTACATGATGGAGGCAGAACTTTGGAGGCAAGGTCGATTTTGCGACCGGCGACCACGACACCTGCCCCGGCAGCGGGATAATCTTGAAGTGGCCCAAAGACTGTGAATTATGCGCCAGGCCTATCGACGTCCGCACCGTGTCCTTCACGCTTGAGACAGGAGGTGGCGGTGAGTTGTGTTCTATGCTTCTCTGTTGCTGTTGTTGTTGGTGTTGTTGTGTGCTACTTATTTATACCGCCGCGGCTGCTGTTGTTGCTGTTGTTGTTGTTGTTGTTGTCGTTGTTGTTTGTCGCCTACGTCTACCGCCGCGGCTGCTGTTGTGGAGTTTTTTCCACACTACTTGCAATTTTTGGTTGTATTATTAATATACGAGAACACGACTTGGTGGCGCAGCCCATTGCTGCTGCTACTGCTGCTGCTGCACCTTTTCCTGATGTTGTTACCCTGCGCGCCTACCGCCCCTGATGCTGCTTTTCTCGTTTCAGGTAGGTTTATGTAGTCGTCGTTCGCGTTGTTGCTGTTGTAGGGACCTTTGAGTCAGTATCTACTGCCGCTGCTGCTGCTGCTGCTGTTAGTGTTGTTGTTGACGTTGCTGTTCCCGCATGTTCGACCTCCAGGACTGAATCTACAAGCAAGATGTTTTTGCCTCCGTGTTTTTATAGTACGCGTATGCGCTGCTGTTGCCGCTGCTGCTGCCGTTGTTCTGTACAGCCTGCGTTCCTTTCCACACCGAGGCAGGTGTCTACCTTCGCTGTTGCTGCTGTTGTTTACCTGGTATGCTGGTGGTGGTGGTGATGTTGCTGTTCCCGCACGTAGTCGACCTTTATAAGTAAATCCAATCCAAAAACGTACTAATAATGCCATTTGTTTACGCGCTATTAGTACTGCGCCTACTGCCATTTGCTTTTGTGCTGCTGCCGCTGCTGCTGCCGTTGTTCTTTACAGCCTGCGTTCGTTTCCCTAATAGTAGTGTCTACCGTCGCTGCTGCTGTTATTTTTTTTGTTGTTGTTGTTGCTGTTGTTGTTGTTGTTGTCGTCGTTGCTGTGTTCCCGCACGGGAGAACACGAATTGGTGGCGCAGCCCATTGCTGTTGCTGCTATTACTGCTGCCGCGTTTCCTGCTGCTATAACCCCGCGCGCCTATCGTCCCTGATGCTGATTTTGTTGCGTACGCAGACGTCGTTCGCGTAGTTGCTGTTGTACGCGGCTTTGAGTCAGTGTCTGCCGCCGCTGCTGCTGCAGCTGTTGTCTATGTTGTAGTTGTTGGCGTGGTTGTTGCTGTTCCCGCATGTTGTCGACCTTCAGCACTAAATACAGGACACAAAAATACATACCAGGTACTACAGCAGTACGCATAACCAAAAACAAATGTTCGTTTTTTTTTCTTGATACGAGCTCACACCGAAACAGGGGTATAGTACGCGTACTGCCATTTGTATATGCGCTGCTGATGCCGTTGTTTTTGTTTTGCACACTCTATCCAACTTTTTTTTCCGAACAGCTGCCGTTGTTGTTTACAGCCTGCGTTTCTTTCCACACCGAGACAGTTGCCTACCGCCGCTGCTGCTGTTGTACGATAACAAACAGGCGTTGAGTACACTAACACGTTTCCATGTTTTACGCTGCTGTCGACTCTGCCGTCACCGTCTCGGCCGCGAAAAAAGACGTGAGGGTTTGCCAACATCATTGTTTACTATTTTCGTGCTTTCTGCCTCTACAGCGCACCCCAACGCGTATTTTCTAAACTGTTTCTAAAGGTGTTTATGCCAAAATCAGGTATACCTGGCGACTTTCGGCCAAAATCAGTTACATTCTAAAAACAAGTACAAAACACACCCCAGGAGCCCTGCTATTGTCCAGGCTGACATCGTAACTGATATTGGCTCGAAAAGGCCAATTTACACCTGTTTTTTCTACTCTCTCTAGCTTGCAACTGATTTTGGCCAACTTTGAACCAATCAGAGGGGCCACATACGTACACTGCTGTTTCTCTCCGTATGCGTCTGCCCTCCCTCGCTTGAAATCATTCTGCATTACCCAACGTATAAACTCTGTACTCGCACGTACACGTTGCACGTCAAAGTACGTACCTACATAAATATGCATACATGAGCACGCTGGTTTCACTTTTTTTCTTATTTGGGGTGTGCGACGTGCTTCAGTTATTGAATAGTTGTTGTGTCCTACTGCCGCTGCTTTGTTGTTTTTTATGGTCACAGCGGTCCATACATCACCACGGTCTTTATCTGCACCACCCCGCGTCGAGTTTGTCTCAGGTTTGGTACGACACGATAATTTCGTGCCGAGCTGGCAGTTCCGCGAGGACGGTCAAGAAGATTTAAGCTGTCAACGGTGGGGGGGCGCCAGAGTAAATACTCTTCTTGGCGCCCCCGCCGTCGCAGAACAAACGAAGCCTATTAACAGTGACTCTCTGCAGGTCCAAGTGAAGCCCGTGGTATCTACACCCTAAAGAAAACTAAACGACTTAGATTTTGGAGGCCATATATGGCACGCTTCTTTTTTTACCCGACTTTCATGGACAGAACACCGCTCGCGGCGCGCGTTTTTTACTTGGTTTTAGTATACACCTGATTTTGGCTCAAACGGATCAGGTATAATTGATTTTGGCATTTGCCCTTTTCAAAGTCTTCGTCAGCTAAACTCATACCAAGTAAAATATTTGTATTCAACACGTCTTACATGCCTCCTTTGTGCTGTCGGTTTGTTGTCTATAATCAATGTTTGCAGGTCCGTAAGGATTGTGTCTACTGCAAAGGAACTATCAAGGACAACGGCATCTTGATCGGCCCGTGCAAGCCCCCCTCCACTTCTCGGGCTCCAAGCACTCCAGGAAGCTCTTCCTCGCCCACGACGAGCAAGTTCAGGGCGAACGCCACGCGAAGTTCGGCGAATAGGCTCGGGTGGAACTGGAGAAAAGCGTCGCCAAGCGGGAAGGCTGTGTCGGTCGATCTCCTCGGTTCGGGCTCGGAATAGATCTTCGCACTTTAATAGTCTGTTCTCGTGTCTATCATGATCTGCCGGTAGAGCATCATACACAGTTGATCAGCCTTTGGTCTGCGCCTGGGGTTTGAATATAGAGGTGTTCGCGGGCGTTTGGTTGCAGCGTGCGCCTGCGTCTATAATATTTCAATACTTTCAGCAAACATCCGTTGTGCGTGTACTTCCAAGTCTGCCAGCGGGTACTTTGAGTTCAAGCGTGGGGAGCGGACTGGTTCATTTTTTTTCGGTGGGGGTTTCTTCACCTAAGAAGAGTGTCAAGTTTTGCATCGCCTTCATCACGCTAGTCCCTTGGCGAGTGCCAAGGCCTAACTGACTTTTGTGCATCCTTTGGGTGCTGTGGTCAACGAAAGATCCTGTTTTTTTCCATCTACCTTGGGGTGTTTGCCAGGTTGCTGATTCCGTTGATATTAGCGACATTCGCGTTTGCGAGGGAATTTTTGCTGCTACTTACTCCCGTCGCTTCGACTTCTTTGCGTTTCACGCCGGCCCCGGGCCCACTGCTACGCTGAAGACGTTTTTCCCTGAGGAATTCCTGTCGTATTAATAGTTGCTTTGGGCGTCCGCCAAAGGTTTCGTTCGTTGTCGAACTGTTAGGTGTCGCAGGACATGTGTCTACTGGCGCTGCGATTCGTCGAGCAAGTGCTTACTGTCGAAGTTGCATAGCACGCTCATGTCGCCTTCATATATCATAACAGCTGTAATACATAATTACTACCTGCTTTTTCGGTCAATAGAACTGCTCTCCTGCGTCACCCTCATATGCATGTTCCACTACTATTTTCCTTAAACAAATTCATATTTGGTTGTTAACAGGTACATTTGAGCTATTGCCCCAACTGCAGCACATACAACTGCAATTTGTGGAATAGTCCAAACCAACCCACCAAATACGTATTTCGGCAAGAGTCTTCTTACACGCTACGCTCATGCCACTCCGAAGGGAAAACTTGTATAATATATATACCAGGTATATATTTATATATATGTATACGTATGTTTGTCAATTTTTCGTACGTCGTACTTTTGCCAACTTTTCTCTTCGTACACAGCACTTTTCGGCAAAACACCAAATGCTCGGGCACATGAAGCCCGGCTGGACACATTGGTCCAGGTCTCGGCGCGATCCGTGCACTCTGGAGCGCGTGGCAGGCGCCCAAAGCTTTTTTTCCGGCGGCAGTGGATAAGACGATTTCCCTTGTTTCGATACGAGAGGCCTTTTTTTGTACGTTTTTTTGCGTCTGAACACAATACACAACACAGACAACAGACAACCCAATACAGCAGCAGAGCAGAGAGCGTGGTTAACCCCAGCTTCATACAGCACTGCAACCCTGCCTTCCAGCAGCAGCAGCACAGTGATCAGTCACGGGCACGTGTGGCAGGTCTACATGCTGCTGTATTGCTGTGGCTATCTGCTTTTTTCTGACCCGGGATCGATCATCCCGCAACAACACACCTCTAACTCTGCTTCTTCTATGTATTGCTGTGTGTGATCCAACACTGTCACTGCTCCAGCCGTGCTCGACACGGTGCGCCAACAGCAGCAGGTAGCGTACTATGCACATGTGGCAGATCCGTGTTGTACTCTCAGTACTAAGCAGTGGTGTTTGTTGTTGTTGTCTTCGGCATTTGGCCTATGTATGTACCTGCTGCATGCAGTGGTGTGTGACCGGCATTTTTTCTCCGTACCGATCATCCTCAAATCGCACCAAATCATTCCTACAAGCATCGCGTACCAGCGTATAGCAGCATTCGTACATAAATACCCAAAGTTACGGACTGCTGTATGCCCTACACTGCTGACCGATCCTAGAGCCAGCCGAAAGAGCACCAGTACACGTTATTTTGTCGCAGTACTCGTACGCGTATCTTATGCTGTCGTGTCATATCACATGGCATTTTAAAGCAGTACTGCTGTACATACATGCAGTTATATCCTGCGATGTGTTTTAGATTGCGTCAAAACACCCCCCTTGTCAGTGTGTGAGCACTGCTGTATGTAGCGTATGAACGATGACAAGCTGCGCTTGATAATTACCAAGCACCAGTATACTTTTTTCGTTACTTCAGTACCGAGGTTCGACTCGGACGATCCTTGCTCTTTTTTTTTTTTTAAATTCCACGGCAGTGTGTGTGTTCTTCAGTACATTATAATACTCGTAGTATCATACGACAAATAAACCGATTTGATGCACATGAAGACTACCACAACCTACATTATATCCCTCCATCAGATCCACAGAAAAACAACCACTCTCTCCTGAGAAGCATCTACCAAAAACCCGCTGTCCACATCCACCTTGCTTTCCTGACCTGCTATTACGCGTATGATACACTTAGCCTACAAGTTGTGTGTTTCCACGCAATGCCACGGAGTTTGGGCTCGCATACGCTTGGCGTGCGTTCTTACACATCAACCTTTCACAGTTTAGTTAGTTGCTTCCAATACTTGGGACTAAATCAAAGTATGTTCGAGAAAATACTGCAGTTCTACTTCGTTCACTCGCAGTATTTCCTGTGTAGTATTTCGAGGTTCTGTACTGCTACTACTCTCTACTACTGAGGATACTATTCTGCGGATACTTTCGGGCTCGCACTAATTCGGGATTCGATTCGAGGTTCTGCACTTCAGATATTTTCTGTACTCCAAGTATTTCGTGTTTCGCGGGTACATATTTTTGCCTGAATTATCGAGTTTACGTACTGCTCATACTCTCAGTATACTCTCAGTAGTTGGGCCTTCTCAGGACTCACTTTATATTGGCCTCCGTACTGCTCATACTCTCAGTAGTTGGGCCTTCTCAGTACTCACTATATATTGGCCTACAGTACTTCAATACTCTCAGTACTCATAATACGAGTTATTCTCGAGCATCTTCTACTCTGTGTCCGTGAAGATGTTTTTTACCCAGAGCGCCGAAAAACATATTTTTTACGGAGGAATGGAAGCATTTTGTATGTGCTGGATTTTACTCAGCCAGTCAATAAGTAATATAACGCAACCTCGACCTCACGCAACTTTTCGTAATTACATTTATGCCGCAAGCAACGAAATGATCGTCGCGAGTCATATGTTCAGGATCAGTATCCACTTACCGGTATACCCTCTCTTACATTATTGTATTTAGTAGTAAGTTAATATGATCGCAGACTATTTCCACTAACAACACTAACAACATGTCCTCAAAAATACGTGTGTGTTTTCTTCACATGATGGGTTGATGCAGTTAGTTCTCAACAGGTAGTTAGTTTTCAACAGATGTGCAGGTATTTCATACGAGCATTAGTTCGCTCTTGCGCCACTCCCCTAGGCACTACCGGGAGGGGAACCTTGTGTATTATACATATATACCTCAGCCCCTAACTGCTACGCATAACGTAACAGATACAACCACAACCATCCCAAATATCGAACGGGTCGGACCGACGTGTAGACAACAGTGACCCTACTCACAACGTCACAACCGTCAACGACCGCGAAGCACATTCAAACTAGCAACGCCAATAAACACTCACCGCGGTCTTGAGCATATACTTCCCGTCCTCGCTGAACATGAAGGTCTGCGCGCTTTTGGAGTTGGACGCGAGCGCGATCATCTTCGAGCCTTTGCGAAAAGACTGCCGATACCGTAACGATGACATCCCGTAAACCCCTCGAAGGTGCGCTTGGGAAACCGTCGGATGGGTGGGGGGAAAGCAGAACAGAAAGGGCTCGCTCGTGGATGATCTAACCGCCATAGAAACGAAAAAAAAACTGCATTCGCGCTTCAACATTGTAAAATGTATGATAAAGCAGCGGCGACTATGGCCTCGTTAGCACGCTCTGCTACCGTAAGTTTTTACCCATGCGTTTTGCGTGCGCCTGTCGGTGAATAAAAAAAGAGCTGTCCCTTACCGAAGGCGGGCGCGGCATACTCGCAGAACACCAGCGGGTCCTCTTGCCCCCATACCCTGCTGGACTCGTCTCCACTCCGCCGTTCGCACCTCTCGCTGCATTCTCCCTCCGACTCTTGCCAATTCACAGGAGGTGAGGGCGACAATCCGACCTCTACGCAGTCCATCTGCGGCACCAGGCAAAGAAACAAAACCATAAACCTCTTGAGTCCGCGGGAGGGGTGTGGCCGAAAATGCGTATTGAAGTGCCTATTCTGCCAATGTTCTACGAAAAAATGCTGCCAAGTTGGGTCACATCATGCGAGAGCGCGATCTTTCGAGCAAATATTCCACGTTAGGATACCCAAGGTACGCGCATAGGTATACCCAGATGAGATACCCTTGTACCAGGTATGTCCTTTACCTAACCACTTCGGTACGTTAGGAATGACCTTCGATACGTACCCAAGTGTTAGGTGCGATAGTTACAACCTCCAATAATTACGTAACTTTTACATAACGTTAGGTATTATACAACCTTCGATACTGGCCTACCTGGTACGTTGTCCCTAATGTACGGTACTACCCAACATATTCAAATTTAAGGCATGACCTCTGGTGCTTACCTAAACGTTACCTAACCTTCGGTACAACCTCCGACACTTATCTACCGTAGGTTTCGCCTAACTTTAAGCACGACCTCCGATATTTACCCAAGGTCAGGTACGACCTGCGATGATATTAGGTACACTAGGTACGACCTCCGATACACCTACAGTAAGTTTAGGTACGACCTCGGATACTTACATAAGTTTAGTTACGACTTGAGATACTATTGGAGGGCTTTAGGCTCGGACAAGTATCAGTCGAGGGTGACCAAGAGGAGTTCACACAGCTCACAGGAAACACACACAGGCGTGTACCTGGTATTATTTAGTGCAATGATAGATATTTCCACGACATCGTACAAGCAAACAAGGCGGGGAAATATAATTGCCACCACTCAGTCGACAAGCACTCTTCGCCACATTGTAAACGCCGTCATGAATATATCAATGTATAACTCCTCAGCCATCTACGAAAAATCCGTGTCGATCTCCGAATCATAACCAAGTCCTCATGATCGGAATCGTCAAGGCACAGCGTCACGTCTCCCAACGGAGTACCTCCAAAAATCCGTATTTCAACAGAGTCCCTCACCCGTTGAAAACATGTCGATCATCCATCAGAAATTCACCAGAAAATCTCCCAGAGGAAATATGTCACAAATCCACAGAAAGTCCAGTCCTCTTTCAGAAAACTATACTAGTATCACAAAATCCACTTGTAATCTGGAACAGAAAGAGGGGACGCCAGCAGGGTGGACCCTTTTTCGGGAAAGCCTCCTTGTTGTATCGGGAGACAGTGATTGAGTATCACTGGGTGAGCGATATCGCAGCTCTACAACAGCACGACAGAGCAGAGAGGCTAGAAACAACAGAGCTTATGTCGAACGCAGCGAACGTTGCGGCGGCCACCCCCCTCCCTTGTCGTTGGGTGCGGAACTGGCTGAAATGCAACAAGAAAACAGTACCTGAACCGTAAAAATCCGGACATATCCCATGCAATGCTGTGGAGTACGACAAGAACATCGGCCCGCGCCAGAAGGAGTCGGGCGCCGGCGTAGGACGTCGGAGCCCAATGGGAACACGAAGAACGCAGCGCCTCGCGAGACCCCGGTGGAGTCCATACTCGTGTCGTGGCTTCCGGGCGTGTCTTGTGACCACCAACGAGGTTTCACTGCGATGACAAATCTCTCTACCGCTGTACGAACGGGAAAGGATGTTTACTGCCGTACGAGTGCCAAGTCAGTTTCCACATCCTCGTTTCTTAGAGAGGGCCAGCGACTGAAAATCTTTCACGTAATATATCACGCCCACCCGACCGTTAGGTTTCTCACAGTAAGGAAGTGGATACGGTACGACACGCGAGAAAAAGTATGAAGAACCCCAGTGCACGTCTCTCACGAATCGGGCGACACAGACACCTAAGCACATCCACACACGCGCGCCGGGTATAAAAACTCGTCTCGCTTTGGGGGCATCCGCGTCGAGCATCGGTTTTTTATTTATCACGCGTTTTTTTTTCTCCTCTTCGAGTGTGCTTTACATTGGGGTTTGACGGAATGGATTTCATTGTTTTGCCCTCGCTCTTCGTGCGTAGTACGCGATCCCCTCGGTTTTTGATTGCAACTCGTATCATGTAGAAGTAGTCATCAGGTACATACGTACGCTGAAATCACCTCTTTGTACCGGTATATACTTCCTGTGGCTTTCGGGTACTATATTGGTCCTGGGGTATTAATATTGTTATCGCTCTCGATGAAATGCATTCGAGCGCTGTTCTCAGTTTGCTTGTCTTTTTTGTTGTGAAGTCGCATTTGGAGTTGGTGCGAGTGCGGAGAGAGACCAGTCGGCACCGGCACAGACGGCACCCCAGCAGGCGGGGTTTGGCTCAGACTGAACTTCCGCTTTTTTACCAAGAACAAAAGGCTCGCGCTTCGCGCTCGCGCGCCTCATTGTTAAATACGGTTACTATATTACGAGACAGAGTGGTATGCCAGTACAGCAGTACGACAGAACGGTGGGAGCAGGACGCCCCATTCCCCAACAGACATCAATAGGTCGTGGTTTGCCTGGTCCATACGGCGGTAACGTATACGGGAAAACACGTCGTCTGCCGATATCTGTATATCACAGGATGCCTCCCCTCGCCTCCAAGAAAAACCCACGGCTCACGGCTCCGGTTCCGAGCGACAATGGAAGCCGGAAGCCTGCCCGTCCCTACGTACGGAAAGACACGCACTCGTTATACGAAGCATGCTATCATAACGTCATGTAGAGTCCAGGCGGTGGTGGGTCAGTAGGTACAGCTTGCAAGAAATAATATTGAGCAGGTATTTTTTTTCTGAAATAGGGGAGATGAATAATAAGCTATACAATAATGTGGGGACGCGTCGTTGCTTCATTTCCTGCTGTATCCCGAGAAGGAGTCATCAAGACGAGAGTGGAGCAACCCATATAGATAAAGGCTGAATGGTCCCGACATCAAACCAGACAGGATGATAAATTACCTCCATTATTTTTTTTAGAGATCTGTTTATTTTCTGAATTCGGGGAGACGGAATATACGACGGTAGCAAAGTGATGACAGACGATTGGAGAAAGGACATACATTGTCATGCCTGTACCACAGAGGATTGGAAAGTAAAAGCGAATCACTTGTCGTCTTGAAGTTGATGCGAAGTAGACTTTTTCGTGCTGCTAGTATTACGGGGGACCATAGTAAATAGGACCAAATATTGTTAGTAAAAATAGGGAAATACATAAGTTTTTTATGGACCGTAGGTTCTATGTAATACGGTCCCCCGTAAGAGTAGTGATGATGCACCAGACTCTTCACAGCCTGATATTGTTATACTAGAAGAGTGGGAATGACGAAAGTGACCGTAGTAGTCTTAAATGTGATAGTAGTAGGAGTAATATGATAGTAGTAGTAGTAGTAGTAGTAGTAGTAGTAGTAGGCTCTCATTATACTGCGTAAAATGTCACGAGGATCGCAACATGAAAGCGAAGTAAAAAGTAAGATTGACAAGATATATCTACCTTTATGCTGCTGCAAGCCAACCGCGGGGTTACTACAGAGTACCTAAAATTGTCACGAGGATCGCAACATAAAAGCGAACTAAAAACAGCGGGGTTACTATATAGAGATAAAAGACCTGGACCAGTAGCTTACCCAGCCCCTGGGGAGATAAAACAACTCGGTCACCAGTAGCTTACCGAGCCCTGCTTGACTTTTGTGCTGATGCAAGCCAACAGCGGGGTTACTACAGTAAATAATACCGAAGTATATCACGAGGATCGCAACATGAAGCGAAGAAAAAGGTAGGATTGACAAGATACCTCTGTACAACAATAAAATGTTTTAGTACTCGTAGTATGCAATTTTTAACAGTACCCGTAGATAATTTTGTTGTCGCACAAGAAGTAATCCACTCCTGTTGTTGTACTGTAAAATACCTGCTTGTGCTATAGTATGCCAAGTTGTTGTTGGCAAAATGAGAAATGAGGTGGATGCATGCTCTAGGGGGCAAAAAACGTGACTAAGTACTATGGAAATATCATATCGTATACGTAGGGGGTATATATAGGGTGGCCCTATACTGATACCAGGCTCTACTGCTACAGTATGCGAATGACGACGTTTGGTTGGCCAATGAAAAACTATTTGTGGGCTGTTACACATTTGACAGATTGAAATGTATTTTCAACTGTCGGGTTATTATTTGCGAGTACCGAAACATCCGATGAGGATCGCAAACAACTAAAGGCGAAAAGTAGAAAGTAATCCGCTTCTGCCGGCGGCGTCGTCCGGTATCCTCCCAAACCTGGAAAAAAAACATTTTTTGTACATTCCCGTAGGGGAATTGGACACTGAGAACTCGATGCTTGTCGCTAGGGGGTTTAGCCGCGAAAGTGTGCACATGCATACTCTGGCGTGGAATTTCCTGTCGACTGCGCTCAAAAGCAAGAGCGACAAGAGCATTTTACACAGGTGTACCTCGCCAAGGCAAGCGTGAGACGCTCTCCTCGCGTGGTATGGCCCTCAAACGACGGGGACCAAGTCGGACCTCTCGAGACGCCTAAATGGCTTTGTAATAGCGCCGGGGAGCAACCCACTCGAGGAGATGGGCAGGATCGAGGATCTTGCCGCGGAAATACGCGCAGCAGGCATGTCAGTAGACGACCACATGCTGTACACCATCTTTATTGACGCTCTGCCTGCCGAATACGAGGTGGCGGCTCGGAACCTGGCATCGCGTGACAGCATCGGCCGTGATGACATCATCAAGGCTGTTCAAGAATGGCATCACCGACTTTCTGGAAACAGGACGAAGAGGTCCAACGCTGGCCACGCAGGCCATGCTATGTACGCCGGCGGCGGTGGTGGTGGTCGCGGACAAGGTGGAGGCAATGGCAGAGAAAAGGCGGACGGCGACGACAGCCTGGGCGAGGTGGAAAGGCCCCAACGAGGCCGGTGATGGCTCGGCCGCGGCTGCTGGTGGCAATGGTAGCAGCGCCAAAGCCACCAGCGGCAGTTCTCCAGTGGGAAAGTGTCATAGGTGTGGCAAGAAGGGCCATTAGAGGAGCGACTGCAAGGCGAAGCTATGCAGACGATGCCAAGGACGGGGGCACTCTGCCGAGGCCTGTCCCACGTCCATGGACCGATGCAGTCGATGCAACGGGCGGGGGCACGCTGCTGATGTCTGCCCCTCCTCGAAAGAAGCTGTCATGGCGGTGGCGAGCGAGGTTGGGGCAAGGGACGACGACCAAGAGAAAGGTACGGTCCAGGCCTCGGCTTTCAAAGCCGAGGAGACAGGCAAGACCGGTGATGGTCCGGGGGAAGGGGAGCCTGCCTGGCAGGTAGGAGACGAGGCATCAATATGTGATAGTGGTGCGTCTACTCACATGACGCCCTCAGCAGATTGCATGATCAACTATAGAGAATGCAACCTCAAACTGCGTATCGTCGATGGATCCGCTCGATCGTACCAAGGTTACGGTGACATACGTGTTGTCCTTCGGTCCGGAGACGGTCTCGTGCAAGTGCTGCTTACGAATGTTGCGCACGTGCCGGATCTCCGCTACCACCTATTTTCCCTGCCCACTCTCGTCAAAAACGGCCACACTTTCGAAGGGCGCCCCACGGGGGTTGTAGTCAGGCTCAAGTCAGAGCGTTCGATCGTGTTCCGCTGAGTGGGACCCTTTTCAGCCTGTACGGCTACCGGGTCGACCGCAGCTGTGGGGAAACTGCCTGTGCTGTGCTCGCCCCGGGGCAACTGCCCGACAAGTCTGCGATTAACATCAATGACTTCCACTGCGCTGCTGGACACTCCCACGAGGTACTATTCCGCAAGACCGCGGAGCAGCAAGGGATTGTCCTCGAGGGAGAGCTGCTGGAGTGCAGGGGGTGCTCCATGGCGAAAGGTCTCCGCAAAGGTATCAAGCAGTCCACACACACGAGCAGATAAGAAGCTTGGGAGGGTTTTGATGGATTTGAGTGGACCTAAGGTGGTAGAGTCTCTCGGAGGGAAGCGGTATACTCTCATAGTGCGCGACGATTTTTCACGGTATACGTGGGTGTACTTTACGTGCCACAAGTCGGACGCCACGGAATAGTTCGAGCAGTTCCTTGCGGATTCTCGTGCTGACGGTGTCCCTTCTACGGTGGTAATCGTCCGATCTGATGAAGGTGGCGAATTCCGCGGGGGCAAGTTTGGCGATCTGTGTAGATCACGAGGGAGCAAGTAGGAATTCACGACGGCCGACAGCCCCCAATTAAACGGAGTAGCAGAGAGCGCGCTGGGTTTGATCGAGACGGCCGCAATGACGGGCCGAATCTAGGCTAAAGAGCTTTTCCCGGCGCGCAACTCCCGGCCACTGCGTCATTGTGGGCGGAAGCGTCCCACTGGGCGTGTGACGCCTTCAACCGCACAGCAACGACAGCCCTGAGAGCAAGTCGCCGCATGAGATGTGGCATGGTAGTTCCCCCCCGGTAGTACTACTACCTTTCCGAAACCTGGCTACTGCAAGGTGAAGAGGGAAAACAAGGCACAGGCAAAAGCACAAGAGTGTTTTTACCTTGGCCCCGCACAAAACTACCCCCGAGACTCAGTACGCGTATTGACGAGGCAACGCACTGTGCTAATCACGCGAAACGTCACCTGTCAACGCGTGTCGCCTGCGCCACCTGTACCTGCCCAGGCGAATGACTCCCTGTCTACGGGAAAAGGGAAGTCCCAGGCGGACGACGTGAGCACGTCGGATCGAGGTGGTGGGGGGGTGGTGGATGAGCTGGAGGACGGTCTGGCTCACTTGAACGACCTCGACGTGACGTGGGGTTTTGACCTGGATGCGTTTATGCAGGAGCGCATATATCAGGTACCTGCCGCCGGCGAGGCCGGCGACGAAACACCAGAGACGATGGGTTCGTCTCAACGGGGCGCCGTGGACGCCTCCTCGGCCCCGAGGGGGAGGGCCGAAACAGCCGAGACGATGGGTTCGTCTCAGCGCCGTGGACGCCTTCTCGGTCCCGGCAGGGAGGGCCGAAAGTGACCCGGGTGCAGCATCAGCCTCCAACACCCGCCAAGGGAACGGCGAGCCCCCCCCCCGCGATCCTGTCGGGCAGGCCAGCAAGAGCTCAGCAGCTGGGGACGGATCCCTGCAACAGTACGGGGCCGGACCCGGGGTCAGAGCCAACGCCTGGAGGGCGAACCTGCTGTGAACCAGCTAAGGATGGACAGAGAAGCCGCAGACGCGCTGCTTGCGGCAGCGTACGAGTGGTCGACGATGCCTGGGAGTATCCTGAATCCTACGTCATGGACGACGGAGGACGCAGTGGCCTCGATGGCCGGAGGACCTGCTGTGGAGAAGAAAGGGGAGTTGAGCATGTGCATGCAGAGTGGTTTCCCGGGAGACGTAGAACCGCCCCCGCAGTCCGTACCAGATGTAGAGCGTTCCCGATATAAAGCGGCGTGGCACGAGGCCCTGAAAATTGAGTTGGACGGTCAAAAAACGACCGGTACATCTGAAGCCGCGACACCGCCACGAGGGCGGAAACCTGTAGGCGCGAAATGGGTGTTCACCTACAAGACGGATAAGGATGGCATGATAGTAAAGACAGAGGTCAGACTTACGGCTAAGGGTTTTAGCCAGGTGCAGGATGAAGATTACTTTCAAACGTTTGCACCAACTCCTTCGTCAGCGTCAGCTAAAATTCTGGCGGCTGTTGTCAACGAATATGGTCTGAAGATTTCCCATTTAGACGTCGCACAAGTTTTTGTTCGCGCGAAACTCGATGCCGAGATATACATGACACTACCCGGTGGGTGTGGTGACATGTCAGGAAGGATCGTCCGCTTGAACAGATCACTTTATGGTCTAAAGCAGAGCGGACGGCAGTGGGCCGGATTATTGGTAGAGACCGTGGGAGAGTACGGTATGGAGCAGTGTAGGTCTGACCCGTGTGTTTTTCGCATGGTTGTGGACGGCAAGGTAGAACTGATCATGGCCGTTCACGTAGATGACACCGTGATCGCAGGATCGGACGAGACATACAGAGATTTCCATGCCGCGCTAGTGACGAAATCCCCCACAAATAATGTCGACGATCTGACTTGGTATACTGGTTGTGCTTTCAAACGAGACTGGGAATTGGGGGCATTGGAGATTACGCAGAAGGCGTTTATTGAGAGCATGCTGAATCGTTTTGGTGTTAAATCATCCTCTGACATCCCCGCAACCCCCGGTGTGGAACTAGGTCCGAGAGAGGAGGGCGAAGTTGGAGGCGACTGGCCGTACAGGGAGGCTGTGGCCAGCTTGATGTGGCTGTCGACCATGACGAGGCCGGACATCTCGAACGCTGTGCGTGCTGTGGCGCGCCACTCCCACAACCCAACGGAGAGGCACTGGAAGGCAGTTTTGAAGATTATGGCTTACCTCCATGGGATCAGGTTCATGGGATTGCCTTTTGTGCGGGGTTCGGGATTGGATTTGACAGAGTATAGGGATGCTGATTATGCTGGTAAGTCGAACGATAGGCGCTCCGTATCGGGGACGGTAATTACCCTAGGGGGTACGGCCGTCAGTTGGGCAAGTAGCACGCAGAGATGTGTTACGTTGTCGACAGCAGAAGCAGAGTATGTCGCCCTGGGTGAAGGGGTGAAGGAAGCTTTGTTTACGGGCGCGGTGCTGCCGCTTGTTTGTCCAGAGCTAAGCGGATCATGTGTTCGGGTTTTCGAGGATAACCAGGGGGCCATCGCGTTGGCTGAGAACCCTCTCAGTTCTGCGCGGAGTAATCATATTGACGTGCGTTTTCATTTTGTCAGAGAGCTACTTCGCGTTAAGAAGATCGACATTCACTTCGTAGCTTCGAAAGAGCAGTACGCGGACATTTTGACGAAGTCCCTTGCTGCGACCCCTTTTAAGTCTCTCGTAGGTTTTCCTGTTGAATCTGCCTTTCGAGGGTGAATAAGGGGGTATGAAGGTTTCCATGCGATGCATTATCCTACTTTGCCATGGCGTCTGCAGTAATTTGCACGTTTAGGGAATGGCGAATGCATATTTTCAAAATTCCGTGCAGAACACTTCGCCGTGGTAGAGGCGACCCTCTGCCATAAACCTTCGCGGTAGTGAAAAAGCCCCTCCACCAGCAGGGCGGGCGCCAAGACGATGTAGACATAACATTGGAACGGGACAGATGTCGTTATTTCACACGGACCGGAGGTTAGCTACACTGATGCAAACCTGAAGGAGCACGATGCCGTTGCGGATATGGGAGCGATAAAGAACGTCGTTGTTCCCAGTTTGAGCAAGGCCGGTCACCTTGAGTCATACTGTTAAAACAGCAAGTGAAACCCAGCCCGTTTTAGTGTTGTAAAGTATTGGGTGCTCGAGGGACGGCCTATACAGTTCCGGTGATTTTCTTGCTGCATTTGGGCATTTGGGCTGAATGGCACGTCCTTCCCACATTCGACGTCTCGCGGGTGGTGACGCAGGCATCACGGCCACATCAACACCCGGGCACCGCCAAGGGCTTTTTGCGCGAAAGGTGTGCCCATCAAGGCCAACTGCCACGCTTCTGTCGGGGGTGGAGGCCCCGGAAGTGTCACTCGTGGCAAAGGCCTTGCTTGTTGAATCGCCGATGACCTTCAGTTAAAGCAGATATTAATAGTATACAGAACATCAAAAACAGAGATTAAGGGGGGGGCAGAGGGTGGCTGTGCAGTCGTCTATGCCATTGAGATTTTTGCGCGTTTGCCAGGGGGCACGAGATGGCAGTGGGGCCACAGAAAGACCATCAAAATCACTTTTGGCAGCAGCACGAAGGTCGAAGGTGTTTTAACTGCTGTGCACCCAGCGACTTTTCCCGGGATTTTTAAGCATCCGAAGGAGACGAACGCAACATGGAAAATCAGTGGGGAGTGCAAGTTGTATGCGCCCGAGACGAAATGTATCAGGCGGGCTGCAAGTCTGGCACACAATGATGGCGCATGTTGAGCGTGGGCGGTCCGAATAATGCTGTTTGAATTAAACCTTATGGCGTACGATAGGTGCAGTATATGCACGGTCTCCATATGCTTCAGGGATACATTCTGCCACGACTTGCAGGCGACGTTTTTACTCCGTTGATATTACGAGGGTGGTTGTATTCTTGTGTTGGGCATTCTGTCAGTCAACGTTTGGTTCACGTGTCTTGACTATTACGCAAGAAATGTAACATACTGTCTTTGCAAAGTGCATTCAACACTTACGGCCGCTGACAGCTTCTGAAAGCGGACTGCGTTTGGGCTATATGTGAAGAAATTAGTGGGTGTATATGTTCTAGGGGGCTGTAGGAGCAGTGAGCGACGAAGACTGCTCCTGCGCGTTGCCCTCAACGAAGATTCACGAGCGCAATGAAAACACGTTAGCTCGAGAACCTACTCGATTTTCCAATATAGACGTACCAGGTGCAAGAGGACATGCGATGCAAGTGAACCCGGTGATGGTTTCCCACGTGCACGTTTTTCCACCTGCACGTAGTTATTAATTATTGACTTCACCTGGCTGGGCTAGCTGCTTACTCACGGTGAGTGCTCGTGACGTTATCATAGGCAAACTGAACCGCTCGCTGGAGAAAAACATCGTCTCACCTATTGAAACCACCCAGGGGAAAGGCGAGAAGTAAGTGTATCTAGATCGAGAACATCAAGGCAAACGTACACAGTCTCTGTGTTGTGGACAAGCTTGAACAGACCCAAAAGCTGTGACGTACTGTAGTAATCGTATCGTCGGCCAGTACCAGTAGATAGATAAAGGGACCAAATTTGTCTGCTACAAGCCGTAGGCCGTGTGCGTTCACAGAAAACAAAGCCAAACTACAAACGAAATACTGCCGCTTCAAAAACATCACAAAGACCATAGCAGCACTCCGACAGTGACCAACTCGAGACAACTTGAGCGGCGAAACAAGTTCCACGGGTTAACCCACGATCGTTCGCTTCTGCAGATGTCGAGTGTGTGGAAATCGGTCTCGTATACCTCTCGCAATCAGTACTACAAAAACACAACTTTAGTTACAAACGGACGACGTTTTTTTTCGCCTAAATATAGGCAAAATAAATATTTCGTCGCTTTGCTCCCTCGTTTTTTGGCGCTTCGCGCCAATTTAATTCAACTGCCAGCTCCAGGTGAGACCAGGGGCGTGCGCCCAGATAATACCCTGAGGGGCCAAGAACATTTATTTCGCGGGAATATATTTTGTATTTTCTAGATTTTGCTCAGCCGGTCACAAAGTATTATTGTATCGCAACCTCGACCCCACGTATATTTTCATGCTTACATTCAAGTCGCGTATAACGAATTGTTATTGCCCTCGATGAAATGCATTCGAGAGCTGTTGTCAGGTTGCTTGTCTTTTTTTGTGAAGTCGCAGTTGGAGTAGGTGCGAGTGTGGAAAGAGACCAGTAGGCACCGGCACAGACGGCACCCCAGCAGGCGGGGTTTGGCTCCCAGACTGAACGTCTGCTTTTCTTCCTTGGAAAACCAAGAACATGAGGCTCGCGCTTCGCGCTCGCGCGCCTCATTGAAAAATACGGTTACTATATTACGGGACAGAGTTGTATGCCAGGACAGCAGTACGATAGCACGGCGGAAGGACGACGCCCCACCCCCCACCAGCCATCAATAGGTTGTGGTTTGCCTGGTCCATACGGCGGTGATGTATACGGGAATGCACGTCTGCCGATATCTGTATATCGCAGAATGTCTCCCGTCACCTCTAAGAAAAGCCCACACGGCTCAACACTTTAAACGTGACAGGCGCACCAAAATACACTGAAAAATGTTTGAAATACTCCCTGTAAATGCTGCAGCAGATCTTCACGTACCAGCACATGAGTACGTACGTACGTGTTTGTTGGTGTGTCTCACTCCTGTATGATAACCGTACATGTTCTTGGCCTCTTCTGCTCTTGATATATGGAAAACGCAGTATATATTTGTTTTGGTCAGATTGCAAATATAAATCGAAAAATAAAATATTCAAGCAAGATCCTAGAAGATTTTATTATATTTGTTTGAAACGAGGATCTCATGCGGGTCAATCCGTCAAAAACACAAAAACACGAACAGCATGCAAAAACACGCTCGTAAACAAACAAATAATGTGTCGACTTTATCGGGGTCAAACCACTGTTCGCGGGCGAATACACGTGTTGAAAAGGGCTACAGCCTACAAAATGGTAGAACGTGCTGACTTTATCGTTGGTTTTGCCCAATGAGCGTGCCCAAATCACACGGACGGAGGACACAGCTCGTAAGAGAAGTATATGAAACGTGTATCGTGCAGTGGTCAGTTGTCAAAGCGAGCAAATCTGTACTGGGGTCTAAATGGACAGTCGGCCCCTTGCGCGGGGCACGAAGAGGCTAATCGACCGAGATCACCGGCACCTCCACCCCCCCGCACTCTGCACAACTCTTTCTTCATCTTCATAAAGCAGTTTCCTTGCCACCACCTTCCCGCACCCAACACGAGTGTCAACAAAACAGCGGCTATATCATTGCATTCCCGAATCGGAAAATCAGTAAATACCTGGTACGAGGTACAACATATTCCAAAATCCAAGTAAATAATGCAAACTTCCCGCTTCTCTTCCCCCCCACTCGTATAGGGTGTAGTACAAGTAGTCGGAATGATTTTGAAGCCGGGCGACGTCCCAGATAAAAGTATCTTGTTGGATACTTTTAGTTTACACACCAGCAGCCAATTATTTTTTTATCATACCACAACCGCACTAGTCCGATGAAGCACATACAACAAGCAGTATACTCGTAATATTATTATTTGGTAGTCCTAAAGTTTTTCTGGGCATTTGTTTTCATAGGAGTGGTGCGGGTGCTGTTCCGCAAAAAGTAATCCACTGCTGCATGCTGCTGTACTGTAAAATACCTGCTATAGTATGCGAATGAAAACGCAAAGTACAAAAGTTTTCTTTCAGCTCGTGCGACGATAGACGCTGGATCTCGACATAGACTCAGCCCACGGCCAACCCGTTTGGTGGCGGGAAGGATCAACAAGTATAGATTACGGGCTCGAAGAAATCAGGTGGATCCATGTTGGAGGGGGCACGAGCTTTGCCGGCGGCGTCCTACGGTATCCTCTCAATATGAAAAAAAAACTTTTTTGGCCTTCGAGACGGATGCATTTTTTTTCATACATAATGCCGGCGATGTGCCGTAAAAAGTAACCCACTGCTGTTGTACTGTAAAATACCTGCTATAGTATGCGAATGGAAACGCGAAGTACAAAAGTTTTCTTTCAGCTCGTGCGACGATAGACGCTCGATCTCGACATAGGCTCAGCCCACGGCCAACGCGCTTGGTGGCGGACAAGATCAACAAGTATAGATGACGGACTCGAAGAAATCAGGTGGATCCATGTTGTAGGGGCAAGAGCTTGCCGGCGGCGTCCTACGGTATCCTCCAAAACTTGAGAAAAAAAACATGTTTTGCCATTCGAGACGGATACAGTAATAGTACTCGTCGATATTTTTTTAATCTATTTTGCAAGGTTGTGTTCGGTAAGGTACCGGTATGCTCGGTACCGGTACGGACATCGTACCGAACGTACCGAACTTCTCGGTACCGGTATGGACGACGTACCGAACATACCGAACTTCTCGGTACCGGTATGGAGATCTTACCGAACATAACGAACATCTCGGTACCGGTACGGATTGTTATACCGGCACCACCGGTACCGGTACGAACTGCGTACCGAACGTACCGAACTTCCCGGTACCGGTATGGACCTTGTACCGAACGTACCGAAGTCCTCGGTACCGGTATGGAGATCATACCGAAGGTACCGAACTTCTCGGTATGGTATGGAAGCCCGTACCGGTACCGGTACCGGTGATACCGGCGATACCGGTGGTGTGTGTGTGCGGAGCGTCTCTCATATTGCCCGCCCAAAATGTCAATTTCAAAATGCATGACGCAGGGTACCGTGTGTTTCTTCGAACGGCACGGTGCGCTCGCCAAGCAGTAGTACCGGCAGGCCTTGCTTTTCGAATCTATCGGCTCAACGTACACACCGAGCGAGTACAAGAAAGAGGCCTCACGCGTCCCTTCCCTCCGATACCCCTCCGGCACCACAAACTCATCGATAGCTTTGAGTGTCTCCGCCGGCACTTCTCTCTCTGTGTTCGTTGCGCTGTCGTAGATGGGAGCAGGCCCTATCACTGGCACGCCCGTGCCTCCTCCACCATCCACGACAACAACTCCTGCCTCCGAAGGTGCTGGCGCCGGCACTGGCGATGATGAGCTTTGGTCGCCAGCGGCGGGTGCCTCGTTGTTGCCCCCCCCGCCAGCAGCGGGGGCATCGTGGTTGGCGGGGGTTGATGCGGCGCTCATGAGGCGGCTGGCACGCGCCAGTGTACCGAGCGAAGAGGGTAGTGTACCGAGCGAAGAGGCTACGGCTGTGCTGCTGGTGCTGTGAGTGTGTGGCGGTATCGGGTAAATACTATGCCTAACTTCCCGATCATCCCGGTACCGGTATTCTCGGTACTGGTATACGCTCGGTACCGGTATGAACATCGTACCGAACTACCGGTATGCTCGGTACCGGTACGGACGACGTACCGAACGTACCGAACTTCCCGGTACCGGTATGGACCTCGTACCGAACGTACCGAACTTCTCGGTACCGGTATGGAGATCATACCGAACATACCGAACATCTCGTTACCGGTACGGATTGTTGTACCGGCACCACCGGTACCGGTACGAACTGCGTACCGAACGTACCGAACTTCCCGGTACCGGTATGGACCTCGTACCGAACGTACCGAAGTCCTCGGTACCGGTATGGAGATCATACCGAAGGTACCGAACTTCTCGGTACCGGTATACCGGAGGTACATTACCGCTGGTACGCCTCGGTATGTACCTTACCGAACACAACCTTGCTATTTTGTGCACACCTGCAGCCAATGCGCTGCACTGACCGTAGGACCCAAGCGCCCCAGCCAGCCCTGACTGCCTTTCTTTGGTCTGGCGGCGGAGAGACGTGCCGAGTCAACTCGTCTTGGTATTTTGTACTTCACAATGTGACTGCCGCTGGTGGTGGTGGTGTTGCTGCTGTGCCGCTGCTGTAGTCTATACGAGTACGTATCCACCGAGAGGTGCGCACCGAGTGCGCTTCTCTTGATCTTCAGGCCCATACCCGCACGGTGGTATGGGATATCGGATATGTTGGTGGTATGGTATATGGGAAAAACACCATGTGGTATGGTATGTGTTGATGGTATGGTACGGGAAAAACACAGTACATGGTATGGTACGTTTGCAGTATGGTATGGTATATATGTGTTGACGGTATGGTACGTAAAAAACACAGTACATGGTATGGTACGTTTGCGGTAAGGTACCATGGTACGGTGTCGTGGATGTATTATATGGCTAAATTTGCCTGGTGGTATGGTATGTTTCAGTATATAAGGTCGGTAAGGGTTGAATACGTCGTGCGAATATCATCTGTAACAAGCCTATATATCGGCCATTGGAAAGTGTTCGAAATTATAAGCCTTGCGGGCAGACAGACAGACAGACAGACAGACATATTTCCATTTACCAAAACAGAGACTCAGTTCTACAAACTGAGAATTGATCGCCGCTAGTGACTTACCGGTACACCCTCTTTTATATTCTCGAAACGATCCCACAATATTTCCACAAACAGCAGTAGTAGTCTGTCCTCAAAACTGTGTGTGCGTGTTCTTCACATTAATGATGGGTAGATGCAGTTATTGACAGTTCTAAACAGGAGTGCAGGTATTTCATACCAGTATTATTTCGTTCTTGCGCCACTCCTCAGGCACCTCCCGGAGGGGAACCTTGTACCAAATATATTTGTACACCGTGCCGTATCACGCGTGGTAAGATCTGCCAACGTATGGCTCGTGACCCCCTCACGGAGGCACCGAGAACTAGGTTTTTCGTTCCCATCTTCCCCAAATCTGAAAGTCGAGGAACAAATGGGATGGGGGGGCGAGGACCAAGCGAAACGTAGAAAACTTGCCGACTGTGGCAGACGTTATGCGTGATCCATTAGGCGGAAGCGTCTGGTAACTACGGTGGGTGGCAGGCTGCGGTATCTGGGAAAATATGGTGTGGGAAACCACCCACATTAAAGCTCCGCCTTTGACGCCCCTCAAGCACGACATGAGCGTATGTTAGTTCTCCGGAAGAACAGCATGGAGACACGCCACTACTGCGTGCCGACTACCAGGTAAACGCGTTCCAGGTGCTCCACACCGCAATCGCATACCTCAGCGCCGTATCGCCGTGGGAGGGGTTTGGAAAATCGTACACGACGTCCCCACGGGACAACCAACAGTAGCAAGAGTGCTTAATCAACTATTAATAGGCAACAAGTTTGGGGACAACAAGGAATAGAAGGAACCCGCAAGAAGGATACGCATCAAACGAGCGACTATATTGAGATGAGAGAAGGGCCAACACGCATGGGTGTGATCTCATGCCGCAGCAGAGAGAGCCCTCATTGATCCCAAACTATGTACGAATTCACCTATGACGCGATGTTACAACGGCCATCTGGAACAGAAATGAGGGGACGCCAGCAGGGTGGATCCCTTTTCGGGAAAACCCCAGTGTTGTATGGGGAGACAGTGACTGAGTATCACTCCGTGAGCGATATCTCAGCTCTACAACAGCACGACAAAGTAGAAAGAGGCTATTACGGTGGCCCATGACAAATAACCCCTCAAAACAGCATTTTGTTCATCTCGGAATAATTGTTTTGGGCCCAAAGTATCCCCTCTTTTTATGACGGAACGTATTTTCACCTCAACTATTTCTCGACCACACTGACACACAGAGGGAAATCTAAACCATGTAGGTAGGTTCGATGGAAAGCTGAAGACATCAGCTTTCCAACGAACCTACGTGTAGCCGAAATTATACGGTTTTGAGGAAGAGATGGGTGAAAATGGGTCCTCAAAAACATACCCTGGTACTAATTTTCAACAGGGGAGAAGTCCCCAACCCACGTTGTGCTAGAAAAGATACGTATTTGGCATCACCGGAAAGCTCATGATTTGGGCCGTGCATCGCTGTGACTAGTTTTGCAAGAACCGCGTTCGTTCCGGAGCTATAAGCGTTCCAAGAAGGGAACCTCAATCCCCCTGGATCACCTCTGCCTCATCTGCAGCCCCATTCTTTCGCTTACAAGTAGCACCGTTGGAAAGCTGGAATCCTCAGCTTTCCGTGTAACCTAACCACGGATTCTTCATGTCCCTGTGTGAGTCTGTGCTCGAGTTAATACATCCAGATGCCCATATTTTCTGGCATTATATTTCAATAAAAAGGGACAATGCTAGCCAACCAAACAGGTTATCTTGGAAGATACAAACAAAAAGTGAATCCACACGGGGTCATTTATTATGGGCCACCGTCATAGGAAAAAACAGACTATCCCGCCCGCCCATCGTTGGTAGGGAGGTGTACCGTCGACAACAACAAAAGTTATGTTGGGGTTTATTTCACCGGGGTGCCCATATTTGCCCAACTCAGTCACTACTACTAGATGGGGGGAGGGAGGGACACGGCGGGGCAGGACAGTGATGAGAGAGCTGAGGGATACACGTTTCTAGGTCATATACGAGAAATAAATGTTATCCATCTCCGTGCGTATCATATCAACTATTACGCTACCCTTCAAGCGCACCGTGTATCAGCTTTCGTTGGGTACATAGGTCGTGGGCACACAGCAGTATGAAAAACGAAAAGTTCAAACGAAGGTTTGATTATTTCCAATAATTGCATTATGACATGATGCGCTTCGCGCACTTCGCTCCGATTCTGTATTCCTACCCAAATCCTCATCCACTACTCGTATCATCCTGCGCCCCCGTATGATAGGTATGTAGAATGCAACGCAAAAATGAAGAATCACCAGAACCACACCCGCATCTCGTGCATGCAAGTGCAACACACAAAACAAACTTCATACCTGGTATTTGCTACCTGGTATGCACTTACTCTTCTATAATCACCGGAACTAATACTGTAGTACTGCTGTACTCGTTCATACGTACGCAGTTAATGCAAGTCATCATACGTGCAACCGAGTAAAATAAACAGTGAACAGCGATTCGCATTACGAGCATCGGGGGGTAGGCCAACGAAACCTGTTTTAATCTAGTGCAAAAGAAGGGAAGCCTCCCCCACCCCAGTTCCAGCGCCCTACAACGTCCATGTCCATGATCGTCCCACCACCACCTTGCGGCTTCACTTCCCCTACCAGCTACCTCCCCCCCCCCTTCACCCCATCCACCCTCTCCCCCCCCGCCCCCCCCTCCACCCTCTCCACCCATATTGTACTCGTTGTTGGTTGCCAGAGTTGTAGCCTCCAACGCTAACCGAGCCCTCCTGGCTCTGCTGCTGCTGTCGCTGTTGTTCTTCGGGGCGATCGTCGCCAGCGCTTACCGCGCCCACTTGGTCCTGCTCCTGCTGCCGCTTTTCGGGGCGATCGTCGCAAGCGCTTAACGGACCCACTTGGTCCTGCTGCTGCAGTTGCTCTTCGGGGCGATCATCGCAAGCGCTTAGCGAATCCACTTGGTCCTGCTGCTGCTTTTGCAGACGTGGCTGCTGAGGCTGCTGTTGCCGTTGCGGCTACTGCTACCCTCCAGTGGCATCACCCTCCCCTTGCACCTTCACCTCCTCATATATCACCTCACCACCTTGCACCTTCACTTCACTTAATCACCTCATCACCTTGCACCTTCACCTCACTTATTACCGCACCACTTTTCATCTCTCATTCCGCTTCATGTCCAAAACCACCGCGAGTATCGGTTTCAGCCGTGCAGTCGGCGGCGGCGGCGGCAGCGGCTGACGTTGCTGCTGATCGCCTGCTATGCCTCTGCCTCCAGCTGCAAGCGGGTCTACCAATGTCGGCTCACGTCTGGCCGAGCTAGGACGCTGCTGCTGTATCTGGTGTACAGGGTGTACCTCTTCTTGCCTCTGCTTTATCGTCAGCTGCACCAACGAAATCCGAACATCCACTCCGTTAAGTTGGCCCCGTTCCCTCATGAACATGACAACCCTGCCGGCCCGCGCGGTCCAAGCTCCTTTGCCGAACACGATGTGGCCCACCAGAACACGTCTCTCGGAGTACAGTCTATCAACAATCCCCACTAGCGGCACCGTCTTCCATATTTCCTCCCTCAAAAACGCTTCCCGATGTGCGAGATGACCCGTAGCCCTCTCCTCGCTGATCTGTCGTATCTGCTCATCAACACCATCACCATCACCTTCATCACACATGTATTTCAAGAGCGCCCAACCCGCACTAGGCTGACCAATATCTGCCCTAGCCAAACACTTCCACTGTACGCTAGCGTATTGGAAGGGCCTTAGGCTCGGACAGGTATCAGTCGATCAAGAGGAGCTCACACAACTCACCGGAAAACACACAGATGTACGAAGTAAATTATTTAGTACAAACCTACTGTAGATGCTTCCACGACATTGTACCAGCAAACAAGGCGGGGAACATAATGTTCACCACTCATTCCGACGGGCCCTCTTTGCCACATCACACAAGTTATCACGCTTGTGTAACTCATCAGCAGTAAACGATAAATCCGTGTTGTTCTCCGAATCACATTCAACAGATACCTTACTCGAAGTGTGTGTATGCCAGGTGCTGACCCGGATGTAGGTCAGGCACGCATCAGCATACCCCATCTGCCACAAGACACCTGCCACACACAGCCTTGTCTACCCCACGGGTTGGGAGGGGGGTCGTGGCCAGTGAGCGAAAGTATTCGTGGAGACGATCAGGACTCACAAACTGCACCGAGCGAAGGGGGAAGCGCACAGAACACGCCCAGGGTAGAGGTGATGGAGGTCGCGCCGGGCAAGAGCGTCCCTCTGATCGCGCCAAAGCTCGCTTACAATACCAAGGGAGGCACACAGGAGGTGTACGACGTGCCACGTGAGACCGCAAATTTCGTCGATGACTTCGTCGTACCGCGTTGTCGCGTTGTTGTCGGAAAGGAGGGACTCGTGAGGCGTCGTTCATATACTTTCGAGGGGTAAATTGCGTGCCGGCTGACCAGAGAGGCCTTAGCGCCGTGTACTACTGCCTGTTCAACAAGTATCGCTCTGCAAAGAGCGTCGTCCCCGGCGCAAGGAAACAGCGTAATAACGTGAACAAGCACAATCTTACTTCAGGTACGGCCTCCGATACTTACCTAACTTTATTACGACCTCCGATACTGACCTAGGTGTTGCGTGCGTTAGGTACAACCTCCGATACTTATCCAAGTTTTAGGTACGATGAGTACGACCATATTTACGTACCTAATCCCCAGCAGCGAACTAGCTTCAAGTTCTCAGTCTGGGAAAAATCGCGTATCTCAACGACAACAAGTCCAATTCTCAAGCGGAATGTTAGAGAAGGTGCACAACTACGTGGGGCATGTTTTACTCCTAAATATGGTACGGGAAAAAACATGCCTGCTAAGCGGTTATACATCCGCTTCCCCTTCAACCACATACTCGGGGCTACATCCTTCGATTCATTGGGCACTCTCCCGGACGGAATTATCGCGGGTACGTTTCAGAAAGCGTGTCGCTTGATCGGCCTGTTGGCGAATGACCCGGAGTGGGTCCGGTGCATAAGTGAAACCTAACTCTACCAAGCCTGCATAGCCAAGCTTAGAGAGCTCTTCGTCACCATCTCTGAATACTGCGACGTTCTGGACCCCACGAACCTGTGGGAAACTCACCGCGACAGCCTTACCAGGGGCTTCATTTACCAGGCTCGCACGAGCGGTGGCACTCACCAGATGGGCAGTGAGTTTCACAGCCTTGCTCTGCTTCACGCGGATGACTGCCTCCGTGCCGCTGGGTCCAGCATTGAGAGGTTATACCTCCAGACGCCAGTCGACCACGCCCCTCGCGACCCACCTCAGGAAACGTTGGAGGGGCTGGCTGGTCATGACCATGACCAACTCCACCAATTGTACGAGACCAATCTGAGCTGGCAGGTCATGGCCCTGACCAACTCCATTGGTTGTACGAGAACAATCTTGCGCAGTTCACCCAGGAATAACGTGAGCCCTTTGACGCAATAATGAGCGTCCATGCCTCTTTCGATGACGAGGATGGTGGACGATAGCGCGTGCTGCCCTCTCACGCGGCAACACAGGGTTTTTCATCGATGGACCAGGGGGCGCCCGCATAACCTTTATCTACACCATGCTATTGGCTGCCATTTGCGCTAGGGGGGAAATTCTCCTCGCGTGTTGGCTTCCAGCGGCGTTGCCTCCACCTTTCTCCTGCACCCTTGCACTGTACACTCCTTATACACGACTCCCATCAACACCAACCAGCACTCCTCTTGCTTGGTGGGGAAGCAGAGCTCGCGAGCGCAGCTATTGCACAGCGCGGATGTGATCTGCTGGGACGAGAACCCATGGCCCACCAGTACTGCCTCGAGGCCGTCGAGCGCTGTCTCAGAGACGTCATGGTCAACAACCTTCCATAGAGGGGAGGGGGGGTCGTGGTGATGGTAGGCAACTTAAGACAAATACTCCCAGTGGTTCGAAGGGGGACAAAAGCACAAGTTATCAACGCCTACATCACCATTCTCCAATGTGGGCGGGAGTGCATGTGCGGCAGCTGAAGGCCAACATGTGGGTGTTGCCGGGGGGGGGGGGGATAACCCTTAACCCCGCGACTTATGTGAGTGGCAGATGAGAACTTGAAACGGTACGGAGGAGGCCGTGCTCGGACACTAAGAAGCTTTTGCCGCGGACACCGTGCGAATTCCGGGCGACTTTGTTCCGGGCGACCTTGTCGTCGCCGGTGACGATCCACGCGATATCATCGACGGAATCTTCCTTAATGTTGGCGTGTCCAGACCGGATGGGAGCCACGAACTAAAGATTTTTCCCTCGCAAAGAGATTGGTGCTTGTTCCTCAAAACGTCTATCCACGCAGGCAACGACAACATCATGCAGCGCGTCCCGGCAGAGCAATTCGAGTCTCTCAGCAGTGACGACGACCAGGACATGGCCAGCGCCGTCAATTACCCCGTGAAGTTCTTGCACACCTTTGCGCCAGCAGGGATACCCTCTCATCGTGTTGCACTCAAAGTTGGTACCTTGTTCATGTTGCTACGCACGATCAACTCGGTATCGGGGATTTTTCAGCGGTACACGTTGCCTTCTCCTTCGCCACGGCTATTTCCCAACGAAATCGTCACAGGACCGAATGCGGGCAAGACGACTTTTGTGCCCCGATGCACGCCAAATTCCTGACGAGAGTGAGCTGCCATTCGTCCTCTCCCGACGGCGATTCCCCGTGGGACCCTCCGTAGCCATGACCATCAACAAGGCACAAGGACAGACACCGGGGCGGGTGGCCATGTTATTGCGCCGCGCCATGTTCTCCCACGGTCAGCTATATGTGGCCGTGCTCAGGGCAACATCTCCGCGGAATCTCCCTTGCATGGTTGATTGGGGGAGACACAGCGATGCTGAATGGAACATGAACGATCAGCACCTCCCATGCCGTCTACAAGGAGGTGTCCATCGGTCCGGGCCAGGGAAGCTGCGGGGGGGGAACGGGGTCCCCTCGGGGAGAGATATGACGAGAATAACCGCAGTGAGGGATGAAATTTGTGTCACAGGTCGCCGGCCAAACGCCAGGGATACTGGGGGGGGGGGGGGGAGGTCACCTCGGGGGCAGACGTCAGGAGACACCCGGTAGTGAGTTGTGTAAAATATGCGCGGAGATGTACAGTACCGTCATTCAAGAATTTTCCCGTAGAGGGTTACTGCATTGATAACTATAGTTTCTTCCCTTTCTACAAGATGGGCAATGTCGTGCACCAATCAGTGTTTTGCGTCAAAAACGTTATGGAATGGTCTTGTGTACCGCCCATATGCTTACATATTACAACGGGCTACGCAGGGCCGGGCACAGTCGTGGCCGTACCGCAGGTACGGTATGAAATGCACAGAGAAAAAGTATGTGTACGCCGTCACGGGCAAGAAAGACAATCGTCATAAGAGTGTTTGCGACAATGTATCTTTGAAAAATTACGCCACAAACCCTTCCCGATGTATGAGACAGCGGAGCGGGGGGTCACGGCAAACCATTCTTGTTTACGAACACACAAGAAAAACACAGAAAAACACAGCGTGCGAGCAACGGCAACCCATCAACGCCAGCGGTGGTAGTGTTAAGCGCAGTGCCGTCTCTGCTATCCCAAGACAACACGTGGAGTAGCAGCACGGTTTGCGGCAGCAACAGCAGCGGTAGCAACGACGACAGCAACAACAACAACAACAACAACAAACCTCAGTAGCAGCTGAGCACCAAGCAGTTCTACTTTAGCTATTTTCAATTTTCGAATCGGCTAGTCTTCTCGATATGTGCAGCTGCTGCTGCTGCGCTCCAGACTGCGTGCACCATCGCGCCGGCGGAATCCGCTCCGTCCGCTCTGGGAGATTGACATACAAACCGCGGCGACCTCACAACGCGCCGCCGGCATTGCTGCCACTGCTACTGTCAACGCTGTGTTGTGGAATCGAAATGATACACAAGCTGTCATCACGTTTTCGCGCTAGACAGACAAGACGATACCAGCACAAGCGAACGAGTAGTCATTTTCGGAACGACGCATCCTTCGCGACACCAAACAAGCGCAGAGCGTGTCGCAGCGGCGGCCGGCTGGAACCAACCAACGCCACTCGGGCGCGTCATTCTCCAGCTACACCTGAACAAGGCCTACCGAAATGACAGAAATCTCCACGGGGGGACACCTACGGTCTATCCCCGAGTAAAACCCTAACGAAAAACGGAAACCGCAACCAAGGGACACAAACTGTCCATCCAACAAAGTGTCTACTGAAGTCATGGAAACATCTAAACACCAGACACAAACGCCCCATCCCCGGAAGATAAACGCCGACTGAATTAACCAAACCCCTCAACCAGTAAACAAACACAGACCATCCCGGAGGAACGTCAATCGAATGAGGCACACCCCCAAACGGGTTACACGAATGACAAAAAACAACATACAAGGGACACAAACGGAACATCCCCGGAGAATAAATACCTACCGAAATAATGGAGATCCAAACCGCGGGTTATAGACTATCGCGGCAAAAAAAAAACGCCTCTGAATTAACGGAAACCTCAAACCAGGGCAAGCAAACAGGCCATCCTCGAAGTAAAAATGCCTGATGAGAAATAACCCCCCCCCAACCAAGGGAGACAAACGGGCCATCCCCGGAATAAACACGCCTCCTATATCTTGGAAACCCTGACCCCGGGGGAAATAACAACCCATCCTCAGGAAATCGTACCTTGCCTTCTAGAATATAAATCGACCAATCGGGGGCTCGTTTATTATTCGGATACAGAACCGTAGCGATGCTGGCCCTATGGCTGGAATAACTCCCGTTCCTTTACCAGCCTTCTAAAAAAGCCAGCAGCCTCTGGCATCGACGTGGTCAATGGGTAAAATTGGAATCGAGCAATGGAACGCTTCATCGTAAATTTGAAAGTACAAAGCCAGCAGTAGTATTGGCTCTGTCGCCTGAGATGGCCTCGGGATTATCGAGAGTGGTCAGCACGCAACGGTTATGACTCCGTGCGGCATGAAACCCACTGTTCTGCTGGTTGTGTTACCCACCCCTATGCAGGAGAAGTATGGGAAGGGAACAAATCTGCTGGAAAAGGACAGCAGCTAAAAAAGCACTAGGATGCTCAACCACGACGAGCAGAACTGGGAATGTACCCACTTGAGACAAGAAGAGACGTGAACAAGTTGAAATGTCAACAAAAAAGTAAAGGACGTGACAAAAAAGAGGTTGCCAGCCATAGCTGATAGAGCTGTATGGGAGAAAGCAACAAAAGGGCGACCTGGAGTGAGGTAGGACAGCGTAGTCGAGAACGTATGGAAGGATAGCGAAGTATCGTTTCCCTCTATTGCCAAAACCAGTCAATCCACAGGTCGCTAATTAAATACTTTCATCCACCCCTACCCTTATTTGTAACAAATTAATCCAGACTTTGCGCTACTTATCAATTAGTTCCTTCCATCCACCTTTACCCCGATATTTTGACACATGAGGGAGACGATATTGAAGGGTTGGAAATTAAAAGGACGTACGGAAGGATAGTAGCTGGGATTAGGTTGGAAACTCATTTTGGAAATCGAATGGACGTACGTAAGTGTCGGAGCTGGGACTGTGTTGTAAGTGAATTCCACTCTGGGCGGAAATACAAGGACCGTTCGGTGTCCATACACCCCAGCGACCCTCACATTCACGTCTATAATTGTAATTTCTCCATAACCAAGTGATACACCTTGTATATCCGGCGAGCCAAGAAAAGTACCCACAAAAAAAAAGTTTCAGCGTTCTACCACTCACGACTACTGTAGAACGCGCCCCCTCGTTGAATATCCGAGTTGGTTACATCGACCACCGCGAGAGGGCGTAGATACCGAGCGATGTGCCTGTGAATGATATCAATGAGATCTTCGGAAGCCATGGTTTCCGTTGCGTGTGCCCACCTTGTTTCACGAGAAACAAGTCTCTGAAACTCACCCCACGGTGTGGTATCTCGCGAGTCATGCGGTGCCACGGAGCCCAAAATCTAAACAATACGAAAGTCCGCCAAAACTCTTAACAGACTCGGAATTATGTCGTCGTGCTCGTTCTCGATCGAGATGAGACCAGGTCACTATTGTAGAACGGTCAAGATGGTGGCAGCATGCGTTTTGTTGTGCTCATGCCCGAGGCTGTATCTGGCTGGCGGATGATCAAGAAGTGTGGCGAGAGCTGGCGATAGGGGGGATCAGGAGAGGGGGGAGCAGACTGAACAAGGGTGAAGCACAGATAGTTATTCCCACCGTATGTCGCAACGAACAACCTGACCAATAACACATCAATGTCGACAGCTTGACGGGTATCTACCAACCTGAACAATAACCAAAAGAGTGCGATGTGAATATTATAGCACAAAAAAATCCGCACCTTCCCATATCCAAAAATCCAAATCCTAGCAACCCGGCCAGTAACACAAGACAGTCGCCATGCCCTCGGATCCTAACCAAGCAACATGGCAAGTAGCGTGAGACAGTAGTAGTAGCAGTCGTCACTCAAGAGTTTGAGTAAAATATCCCGCGGGTTTCACAGCCCGAAACGTTGTTGGCGACATAACACAGCCTATATCTTGACTGCAAACAACCCGACTGATATATGTTGCACTACTATTGATAAAAAACTTCGCGGGGTTCATACCACCACAACAAAAAAGGTGCCAATGAAGCAACCCCGGCGACAGCAAGCAATATTAATGCGCACACAGCTTATTTTGCAACCCTTGTGATCATATCAAGTTTTCCCTGCGGAAGCAAATTCTTTAAATTCTGCGACACCCGGCCGCCGTTCGACAATTTCACCAAAGCCTACGATACAAGGCCAAAAATCCAACACGCCAATCTTAATTCAAGACATCAATCAGTTTTCACCTACGAGGCACACGATATAGGAGGAAACCAAAGAGAGATGTTGTCCATAGATAGGTTTGGGGGATACAAGACAAAGGTAAAAAAACATATGGAAGGGAAGGGCTAGCTAGCGCTAAGAAACAAGGAGAAAGGGGAGAAACACTTAGATACACGGCGGGATATGCGAAGGGGTAGGAATGAACACGTATTGGCACGGCTCAATCGACTTCGCGAAAACGCTGAAGCTGCGATTTCGTGTAGGGGCCCTGGACCTGCCAGAAATTAGAAAGAGGTATACCAGTAGCCGGGAGGATTGGGTAGATGCACGGATGTGCCCTTGTGGCGAAGCAATAGAGAGTAGAACTCACATCGTGGGAGAACGTGAAATGTACAAGGAAGAATGGGATGTGTTAGAGAAGACGAGGAAAATAGAAGAATGAGACATGGAGAAGTTTGATGAACTACGTAGTAGAGAGGAAACCATCCTAGAAGATAGATGGTGGCCACAGGCGGCGAAACAGGAAGGGGACGAGATCAGCAAAACTTTGAATGCAATATATGGAAACACAATAAGCGCCCAACTGTTGCAGGTCTCTATTAGGAGTAGGAAGGGTGCCCAGTCTCGAAAGAGATGCGTGGTCAATGGTCAACTAAGGCAGCAACAAATAGGTACGCCCCCCCCCCCTCTCCACCCATGCGGCAAGGCGGGGCTGAAACTCTGTGGACCGCGAGACCATGATGACAGACAAACGGAGAGACAGACCTGTTTTCAGGAGTACACTACTAGTAGTGGAGAGAAAATGAGGCAGGACTGCCTGAACCCTTAGGCCGTGTGCTTTTGAAGCGGATAAAACGAAAAACAGTGAAACTCCGCCAAACCACATCACCAAAAAAATAGCAACACGGGGGCCGCGGCTATAACTCGATACGGCTGGCGCTAAACAAGTCTCACACGTTAGCTCCAATACGCTGGCTTCTATAGACACCGGGTTTATGGAAATCGTTCACGTCTAGCTCTTGCCACCATTTACGCAAAAAAACGAGACTGTTACAGACAGACAGTACACAACAGACAAACAAAAAAATGGGAGCCTGTACGCACCCGATACTATTGGGGAAGAAAATGAGACAAGGCGGCCTCATACATGCAGCAGGCCGAGTGCGTTCGAAGAAGCAAAACGAAAAATGAACCGAATCCGGCCGTACAGACTCACAGCAGCCCGGCGACCGCGATAGTCTCGAGACGGTGCGCCAGGAAACAAGTCCCACGCGTGAGAGCTCAAGCTCACGCGTTTCTGTAAACACCGAGTTTGTGAAAATCGACCATACACAGCTCTCGCGACAAATGACAATGCGAAAAAACACAGCCAAACAGTTAGGGTTAAGTCTCCTGTCAGCAGCAAGTCGCAAGTAATCAACCAAAAGCGAATACGCATATAGTACCAAGAGTACGAGTACTACTATATGAATAGTTGTATTGTATACATAATTCCTTCGGAGTGTGGGCAAGATGGAGTCGCGTTTAGTACCGATACGACTTCGATTGGTCGGCTTTGGGCATCCCGCCAACTATTGCAATTATATGCTGCAATTGGGGCAATAACCCGAAGAAAGCCAACCAAACGAAGTTGTATTTGTGTGAGAAACGAAAATATGATATTGGCAGCTGCAATCTCACCGATGAGCGGGTGCCGTACGAGCAAGGTTTAAACGAGGCGAACAACAACAGGGTTATACCAGATACGGAGTACTATTTAGTCCGCGGAGAGGGTAAAGGGGTGCATAGCTTCGGAATGACATATTACGTACAAGACATTGATTAGAGGAGGGTTCGGTACGGGGGGAAGGCAGCAGTGCCCGCAACAACGACTGTTAACGAAATGTCGTGTACAGTTGTTGGGCGGCCGCGATTTCGATAATAGAGTTCCCTTCGGAGTCGTCGTGTTACAGCAACAACGACGGTGATGCAAGATATAAATAAAAGCCCAAATCAATATGGCTGAAGATTTCTGTATCTATCATATATATTTGTACTTGGTTCGTGTAAAGATACGGTTGACATAAATTTTACTGTGAACAGAGGTACGCCAAAGTACGCTAGGGCCGGGCCGGTATAATAACGAACAAAAAACTATTAATACCATAAAAATAACAGGGCCAATACCCACATGCACAAAGAAAGCATTCACCCACGTACGAACCGACCAACCGACCCACCCATCTACACACCCACAAACGAATCATCGACAATTCCACCAACAGGCCCACCCACCCTCAACGCTCTGCCCAAGTACTGCTGAAAAACGCAATACGTAATGCTCAAACCCATACAATTGCTGTAACCAAAACGAAAAAAAAAGTAGCAACAAAACACATATACCAAGGTAATAATTACCCCAAAATGGAAGCGCAATGAATGGAGGTGGGATTCGAACTCACGTGTCTGCGCTCGTCAATCGAGCGCCGTATCGCGGAACTACCTCGCACACGAAACACCCTTTTCGTTTTTTATGTAATTTTCTTGCGATTTTGACTTTTTTGGAACTTTTCATCTTGGATTTAGTATCTTGCCCACTTTCGAGTGTTTTTCGATTCTGACTCGAGTTTTGGGATTCAAATTTTGAATTTTGTTAGACTTGAAATATATATATTTCGATTGAAGTGTGGAAACATTGTCTTGGAATTAGCATTAATGTGCAAATATTATATTCAAATTAGTGTGGATTGGATTATCACAATCCAGTGTCGGGGGGATCCGCCCCCGCTCCAAGGGAGAGAGCGAGCAGTCCCCGGGAAAGCGCCTCTGCGCGCCGCCCGCTCGCCTAATTCATCATTGGCGCCCGTCCTTTCGTCGGGGCCACCGAGGTCATTGTGACAGGCTGACCACAGCAACAACAGCAGCACGGTAGATAATGTAGGAAACTACTGTACAATTACTAGTAATTGGTGGTAATGAGGCGCGACCTCGGTAATACCTGCAGTAGTCATATCTGCGATGCATCATGCTGGGCGCATACGTACGGGTTATTTTGTATTGTGCTGAACGAACGAACACGAAGGGACATCTACCACGTACGGACTACTGTACTACTATACGCCGTCGTGGGTGCATCTCAACAATGTTCGTAAATGTTCTTGACCTCTCCTGCTCTTGATTCGTATATGAAAAAGTACTGGATTTGGTCGGGTGTATCCTGGTTTCCACCTCGAAATCCGGCATAATAATTTGAAGACGAAATCTGCACTGCTGTGACCACAGAACTTGTATCTCTCAGGGATTGAGGAATCGGCACGGACACTGTGGTGCTGGATGTCGACGGGTAGTAAGAGTCAAGAACACACAACACTTGACATGTTTTGTCCAGCAGTGTTTTCTGGTTGAAACTCATCACAATAGTAATTTAAGGACGAAAAATCTGCATATCACATGTTTTGTCCAACAGAAAGAGCTTCTTTTTCGTAACAGGTGCCATCACAACTTTACTTGGACTGATGTACGACATCTACAGCAGCAGTGCGTCTCCCGCACCATAACAGCAGCAGCAGCAGTAGCAGCAGGACACACGAGGCCAGGGTCAGCGTCGCCGTACGCTCGGCTTGTCGGTCTAACCCTTGCACCCTTTGTACGCGTACATATACACATACGTAGTACGTACCCTGCACTCGTTTTTTTACATGTTTCCTGCTTCCCACCGCGAAAGTCGGCATAATATTTTCGAGACGACAACACGAACATGGCATGCCCAAAAGAGCTTCTCGTAGCAGGTGCCACATCTACTGCAGCTGTGCAATATCTACGTCAGAGCTTCTCCAGCACCAAAACTGCAGCAGCAGTAGCAGTAGGATCCACGAGGCCAGGGTCAGCGTCGCAGTACGCTCGGCTTGTGTCGGTTTAACCCTTGAGCCCTTTGTACACCGTACTCGATGTTGTGTGTGTCGATGTTGTGTGTGCGGTTCCTGATTCCACACTCGTGGTTTGAAGACGAAGTATTTACAACCTGACATGACATACATGTACCCAACAGAGTACCCAACAGAGGTTCTCGTAGCAGGTGCCACCACTACTACTGACTGCTGTACAACATCTACAGCAGATCTTCTCCTGTTTCTCCCTCCCCTCATCAGTAGGAGGATAGGCCTGACAATATCACCTGGAGCACATGGCCGGAATGTTGCTGTGGACAGACAGGCGAAGTCTGCCTATGACTACTCGTAGTTGGGTTCCGTTAGTTATTACGTAGGTAGAAGACAGAGCTAAAAAAACAAAGCCGTCTGCCTGCTGTGGACAGGCCCAGTCTGCCTGCTGTGGAGTGCTGCGGACAGGCTCAATCTGCCTGCTGTGGATAGGCCCAGTATGCCTACTGTAGACAGGCCCAGTCTGCCTGCTGTGGACAAGCATAGTCTGCCTGCTGTGGGCAGGCACAGTGTGCATTCTGTGGACAGGCACAGTCTGCCTGCTGCTGTTGGCAGGCACAAAAAAAACGTTATGATTTTGTATTTTGAACACGGCCCAGCACTGACATGTGCCTAAACACGTTGCCGCACCTAGCTCGACGAACTGTGAACGATTTTCCACCCCACCATGACGAGAAAGTGTCTTGCGTGTGTGTGCATGCACAGAGCCCGCGGGGACTGGATTGGGTGGCGTGTGCGTCGAGCGCGGTGGTGAAAGGTGGACCAAACAAATGTTGAATCACACACACCAACTCACACACATACACACACATACAGAAAAACTCAAAACAAGGCACCCTACCCTCGTATCCGAGCCGGTATGAAGAGGCTTTTTTTTACCTGGTTAAAAACCAACTAAAAAAAGGCTCGCTTCGCTCGCGCGCCTCATTAAAAACACTCGATCCATTAGCCAAATTGGAGCCGGAACGCATACGTGTACCATACAGGTGATACGGCAGTCTGCGAAGAAGCCTGCCGAGCAAAGATGTCAGGAGACATGTCAAGCAAGGCAAAAAGTGTCCGTCAAAGACTCGAAGGTTCCATACTAACACCTAGAAGTTTAGTGTCAGTCGGTCAAGGCATGTCAAGACGAAGTTGTTGTCTGTCAACGGGTGCAAGTGCTGTCTCCTGGTATCTTTGCTGCGCAGAGCTAAACCAGCAATCAGTGCGTGACGATGAGAGCCAAAAACGAAAAACAAGGACCGAAAGCAAATAAGATGTGGTCAAAACAATCTTATTCTGCCGACTCTCGGAGGGCCAGATATTAGTGACAAATAATACGTAAACAACATATCAGGTATGTTTTATCGTACCACGTATATAGTAAAGATATAACACAAAAGCAAACACAATCTGCAGATTCGAGTCAGTAAAGGTCTCCGAAACGATTGTCTGGGCGTCCACAGCGAAGCCTCCAGCAACAACACTTAGCACCGCCAATAGCAGCATCAGTAGCACGCAAAGCAGGACCTGCCCCCTTCCTGTGATGCTCTGTCTTGCGTTGTCCCAATGTCGAGTTTCGAAAATAACGATTTGGGTTGCTTGGTACGTGGTACGTTTCAGTGGTGACGGAATACGGGCGAAAACACCGAACACCTAAAAAGAACAAAGGCAAAGTGGAAAGCAAGCAGAGTTACAGAGACACCAGTACAGCAGAAGCAGAGCAGCAGCAACAGAGCAGCGGGAGCCGAGAAGCAGCCGCAACAGCAGCTGGAGGCCGAGCAAAGCAGGACCTTAAAACTATCGATCCCTCATCTCCCGTACTCTTGCTTTCCTGAAACATACAGCATTATTATGGTGTTTTGCTTTTTCCGCATGTCGTGTTTCAAAAAAGAACCCAAGCTTGCTCTATTTATTTAGGGAAGATAACTACTGTAGTACGTACAGCACGTTTGTGTGCTGTCACAGCTGTCAAGAAACAGCTGTTCGTGCGGACGGAATGCGAGCAAATCGTGAAATTGCCGGCTCAGTACATAAGGGGTAGTCGTGCGGTGTGTACGTCACCTCAGGTGTTGACGCTAAAAGCCCGCCTGCTGCAGGCTAGTCGTGCTGTGCACCGTCGCCTGCTGTCGGCTGCTGACGCTAAAAGCCAGTCTGCTTGGGCTTGTCATACCGACCGCCTAGTACGAACCGAGGAGCGAACTGGGGTATATGTACGTACGTACGGCATGCGGCGTTCGGGTTCTTTCTGGATGTAGCATGGAGCTCTTGGTAGTTTCAAATCGCCTGTTTACACAAAATTGTTAGGACCGTCTACCCGCTCCATTCTTCTTCCTCGTGAGCGAGCGTAGCGAGCGGAACTACCCGCGACGCGATGGGCTTGTGCATACATACGAGTACATCTATGTATAGCTGACCAAAGAGACAAGGCACAGCAGCAGCAGAAGCGCGAGACGGGTGGGGGCGCGGTCCCGCTGGTGCCTCCTCCGGGTGGCGTCATACGTGACCATGCTGCATCTTCTGCAAGCCAAGCCATTCTTGGAGAAGCATGCCGGGCTGCTCTGCCTGCCGAGCAAATAATAGTCGCTCGTCGTCACCCTAAAAAAGGACCGAAACGAGGTTGTCTCTTTCCTTCTCGACCTTATCCAAACCAACGAGAAGCGAGCCATCTCCTCCAGGCTTGCCACTCGTGCCTCTTGTGCCCGCCTCGCGTCTGCCTTGACGTCCACAGCCGCTTGGGCTGCACGTGTTTCCACTTCCGCGTGAACCCTGCGCGATTGCTCACGCGCCAACTTTGCTGTAGCTTCGCGCCTCAACAGCTCCTCGTTCACCTTTGGAAGCATTTTTTGGTACTCGGCATTTTTTCCCGCTAACCGGAGATCTTCGACCTCCTAATTGCATCGGGCAATGACGGCGTCGCACGCCCGAGTTGCATTTTGGTGGATCTGCTTCAACGCTTGATATTTCCACGCTCCGCAGCTATCTCTGCACGTCTCATCGTCGTCGACTCGCTTAGCGTAGTTCCCGTGTGAGCGACGAAGTTCTTTAATCTTTTTATTGCCGCTCGACGACTTTTTAGAGATTTAGTTATTTTTCGCCAAGAATTTGGCATGAGGTATCACCCGCATCAGAGAGCCAACACTGGAGTTGCTGGTGCAAGCGCAAAATCCTAAAATGGTGCGCGGTTTATTTTAGTAGGTACGCACAATATATGTCAATTAGTTCAAGGGTGCACTTGTTCTATTTTCGTTTCTTTCAATCATCATTTTCACTTCCCAGCTTAACTCGTAGGAGGTTTTACCCACAGGTAGGTGTGGGCGTGAGGTCCGTATCAACCATAAATCGGTGCCATGGTGAATATTACCAGGTATGAAGTTTTTCCCAACCGTGACAACCAACAAACTGGGCGATTTTCAGCAATTCCGAACTGTCATGACGCTCCAAAATGCCTTGAATATAGTATACCCGGAAACCAGCATTGCATCGCTTTTAACTCTGACACGTCACGACTTGGCCGTCCATAGCGTGCCCAGACGTATAAAAGCGTACCAGGTATGTTCTAAACAAATTCGGCAACCGGAATGTTTTTCCATTTGATGCTGATCTCAAAAACAGCGACAGGTGTGATTTTCAGCGTTTTCCGGTAAAATATGCCCCGCTGTGGAGCGCATCGACTGATATGAAGAGTTGAGGCTACGTGAACCTAGTTCGTGGTAAACCACACACGGATAAAGAAAAATCCCTCCAATCGTACTCTTGAGTACAGAGCACCACCCCGTAAAAAAAAATGTTTTTTCACGAGGCGCTTCGCTCCGCGGGCGGCCTACGCCGCCCGCTACGCTCGCTCAGGAAGGAAAAGTACGCGAAGCGGACAGAAGGTCGATGATCGAATATATATATTTTTTATGAATGTTGTAGTTGCAAATTGGCGACTTGAGAATTCCAAGAGTCACATGCCGTACGTACGTACATACCCCAGGTAGGGTACTGATCTCCTTCTTTTGATACGTTGCATGTACCTGATATGTACGAACGAGAAAGCACAGCATGGCACAGCAGCAGCACCGCAAAAACAATGAAAATGAATCCGAAAGATTCAGAAAGAGAAAAAATCCCCGTCCCCTCTCATGTCATAATTGTCTGCTCCTGGAACACCTTGCACCAGTCAAAAGTCAAAGAAGAAATAAAATGAACAGCAGAGCTTCTCTCTCAGCCTCGTACGCCGCACGGCCCTCTCGCGACCACCTCGCCACCGATTGGGTCCGGGTAAAGCTTTCCTCTCTCTCTGTCACAGTGATCCCCGTCGCCCACCCCGCGTGAAGCCCGGTGCTCACCGTGACCCTCGTTCGCCAGCTCGACGATGTCGATGGCCAGACGGGCGTTCGTCTCTGTCTATAGGTCAGCGTGGTCGCCAAAATAAGCACCGCTTGAATGTTAGCTTGCAATCCCGAACGACCCTTATGGACTCGTACATACTCAGTCTAATTTTTCAAATGGAGGTTAAACAGAGCCCATTCATGCTTCCCTTGTGTCTCGAGGCACACAAGACGCCTAGCCACGAAAACCGCGACCGCGCTCCTTGCAACCCCCCCTTCACCCGCCAGCGTCCGTCGACACCCGCGACGGCGCCGGGCCCGCCCGCGTCGCCGTGCTCCGACTACACACAGGAACACCTTGCACCAGTCAAAAGTCAAAGAAGAAATAAAATGGACAGCAGAGCTTCTCTCTCAGCCTCGTACGCCGCACGCGCCTCTCGCGACCACCTCGCCACCGATTGGGTCCGGGTAAAGCTTTCCTCCCTCTCTGTCACAGTGATCCCCGTCGCCCGCCCCGCGTGAAGCCCGGTGCTCACCGTGACCCTCGTTCGCCAGCTCGACAATGTCGATGGCCAGACGGGCGTTCGTCTCTGTGTTTGGTTCCGCGTGGTTGCCAAAATAAGCACCGCTTGAATGTTAGCTTGCAATCCCGAACGACCCGAACGACCCTTATGGACTCGTACATACTCAGTCTAATTTTTCAGATGGAGGTTAAACAGAGTTCATTCATGCTTCCTTTTTGTCCCGAGGCACACACGACGCCTAGCCACGAGAACCGCGACCGCGCTCCTTGCAACCCCCCCTTTACCCGCCAGCATCCGTCGACAACCGCGACGGCGCCGGGCCCGCCCGCGTCGCCGTGCTCCGACTACACACACGCACACGAAACGGAAGAATAAAAAAAGAAAAAAAAAAAACTGAAAGTGCAAATAAAATTTCAACCAGCCGGTTAAAAAGAGCGAAAAAGAGCCTCCCAAACCGCTTTTCTTTTTCCGAGTTTTTTTCTATTGTTCCAGGAAAAAAAGTGTGGCACGAGAAGCAAGCACGCAAAGAAAGCGAAGAACGCGAAGAAAGCAAAGATCGTAGAAGCGACAAAAAATCGTGAGGGACTTGCTGAGCGCGAGGCAAGTGCTTATAATTAAGTGATTTTAGGAAAAGGGTACACGCAAGTATGTTTATCTACACTATACAATGCGAAACACAACACGACACGACACAAGAAAAAAAGCAAGAAGGACGTACAGGAGGCTTGAAAAAAAAAGGACGAGGAGTTCTTCACCCGCACGGGGAAAACAACAGGAGAAGCGGGGAGCGCGCCGAAAACATAGCGGAGCGCCGCGACTATCGCGCATTGGAGCGACGTCATGACGGTGCTGCCCGTGCACGCGACGAGGCTGTGGTCAAATGTGCTGCTGAGACCGAAGCTCGCCAATCGGCCGAGAGTCTAGCGGAGGAGCGAAAATTGTCAATGAAAGCCGAGGAGCGGCTGCGACTTGACACGGCAGCAAAATTGTCCGAGGAGCGTTAACAGCCGCCGCACGCGGAGGCAGATACACGTGCAGCACCAGCGGCGCTGGCAGCCTACGAGGGGCGGAGGTGGGGAGAGGTGGTGAGGGTGGCGAGGCTGTTGGAGGAGATGGATCGCCACCTTCCATCTCCTCCTCCTCCAGCTGCTGCGCTGTCTGTTGCTGCTGCTCATGCTACTTTTTTATATCCCATACGAAGGTTTTTCCTTGTTTTCAAATTCTCGGTCGCCTGCAATATTTCAGGCTTTTTGGGCTTTAGAAAAAAATAACGGCTGCCGCCAATTTTCTTTGTTGTGGTTGGTCCCAAAAAAAAAACAATAATGCCTGCGCACAACGTTACATGGACACCGATATTGCTGGTACCGGCTATGAAAGGGACCTCACGCGCAGGGCTAACAGGGGTCTTCTTCTGGACAAGCCATGGACACAAGTGTCGTCCCTTCTCCCCCCTGGTGCCCGCCTTCATTTTTTTTGTCGCGCACGGGGTTCAGCATTCCCACTGATCGCCGATTTTCATCGCAAGTAGCTAAATCACGCTTTCGTGCTTTCCGCTAGCCAATTTTTATGCAAGAAAAAGTCCTTACGGGTACGCACTCGGTGAGGCCTCAACCCACGAAATTGATCTTAATAGGGGGGGGCATAGTAAATAGGACCTACGGTACACACAAAAACCTATGTATGAACCTATTTTTACTAATAATATTTGGTCCTAATTACTATGGTCCCCCGTAATAGTAAGCACGCGGACTACCTACTAAGCCACCGGGTACGCATTGTTAAAAACAACAGGAGCAGGTGTAAAAGAGCCGAAACGACGAAACACAAGTTTGCAAGTTTTGTCGAGGTCGCCGGGAAGCGGATGAACAGACTATACTATACCAGTACCCAATACATACCAGGTACCTAGTACGGTTCACCACTTTTTTGCCAAGTATCAAGACCCGATTCGTGACGCAAGACGGGATTGTGGCGATCTGGTCTCGTTCTTGCCGGCATTCTAAATTCAAGTTGTTTTGATTTGTAGCTGTCTTTGACAAGCACTAAGTCATGCTTGGCAACGTTTCGTGGCTAATCCTTTAGCTTCGTCACGCCGCTTTTTGTGGTCGATAGGTACCTCAGGCGCAGGTCTAAGAGTTGGGTGTGCGCGTGAGGTCCCTTCTTGAGGCGGTACCAGCAATATCGGTGTTCCTTCACCGTTGTGCGCAGATATGAATTTCATTTTTTTCGCCCTACCACAACACAGAAGATTGACAGCTGCCGTCATCATTTTTTCAAAGCCCAGAAGCCTGAAGCATTTCAGGAAACCATTAGTTTGAAAATAGGGAAAAAAATTCGTACGGGACATAAAAAAGTAGGATCAGCAGCAGCGACAGGCAGCGCAGCAGCGGGAGGAGATGGAAGGTGGCGATGCAGCGCGGTCCGTTGCCGTTCTGGCGGAAGAAATCATATTTGCGTTCCGCTTTGGGTGCTTCTTGCATGTCCTCCACCTTGCCGCCAACGCGGGGATGGATAACGTATTCTTCATGGGTCCCTTGGGTTCGGGTCCTTGGCATGAATGGCCGAAGCAACACCTCGTACGTTTGCTCGGTTCTGTACGGTACAATGCGAGCCGATCGGGTGTTTCGAACACGACTGGTCTCAGCAGCGAATTGGTCACAGCCTCGTCGCGTTCACGGTCAGCACCATCATGGCGTCGATCCCACGCACGATAGTCGCGGCGTTCTGTTCTGTTCTCGAACCTTGTCTCTCCCCAATCCTCCTGTTGTTTTCCCCGTGCGAGCGAAAAACTCTTTGTTCTTTTTTTTCACAGCCTCCTGTAGTTCCTTCTTGTTTTTTTTCTAGTTTCGTTGAGTTTCCCATTGTATGAGGTATATAAAAAACTACAGTAGTCGTTTTTTACTAGGCCGGGCACTGTACTCAAGCGTACGTTTGTGGTGATTTTTGTTTATCCGTGTGAGGCATGCCACGAAGTACAGTAGGTTTCTGTAGCATCGATTCTTAATATCAGTCGACGCCCTCTATAGCGGGGTACATTACACCGAAATACGCTATAATTTCACACCTATCGCCGTTTTTGAGATCAGCATCAAACGGAAAAACATTCCGGTTGCTAAATTTGTTTAGATTATATGCTTTTATACGTCTGGGTACTGCTAAATTTGTTTAGATCATAGGCTTTTATACGTCTGGGCACGCCATGGACAGCCAATTCGTGACGTATCAAGAGTTACACGTGATGCAATGCAGAGTTTCCGGTATACTATATTCAAGTTATTTTGCAGCGCTATGACAGTTCGGAATTGCTGATAACCGTTCAGTCTGTTGGTTGCTACGTTTGGGGAAAAATCCTAAGATTTACCATTCCACCGATATCTGGTCGATACGGACCTCACGCGCACACCCAACAGTGCACAGACATACTGATTGAATAACGGAAGCTTGCACGCACCCCGTTATGAAGAGGGATTGTTGCCTTACAGCAACAAACGGCCTCAGTATAATAGGGATACCTGGTGCGTCGTTTGAAACCGCTTCGGGCGGAAATTGCACTCATTATTCTCGCTGCCTGTTATACATGGTACAAGGTTCCCCTCGGGGAGGTGCCTAGGGGGGTGGCGGGAGAACGAAAAAACACTCGTATGAAATACCTGCACACCTGTTACATTGTTCCTTAGAACCATCAATAACTGCATCCACTCATCATTGATGTGAAGCACACACACATACTTTTGAGGACAGACTATATACTGCTGTTTGTGGAAATAGTGTGGGACCATTTCAATAACATAAAAGAGGGTATACTGGTCAAAGTGGATATTGATCCTGGACAGATGACTCGCGACCATCAATTTAATGCTTGCGGCGTAAACGTAAGTATGAAAAGTTGCGCGAGGTCGAGGTTGCGACATAATACTTTGTGACCGACTGAGTAAAAAAGATTCAGCACATACAAAATATACTCCCCCAAAATATGTTTCTTGGCGCTCAGAGTAAATATAGTTTTCACAGTAGTAGATGCTCCAGAACAATTCGTAGTCCGAGTCTTGAGAGTATTGAAGTACTGGCGGTCAAAATATTGCGAGTACCGAGAAGGCCCACATAATGCGAGTACTGAGAAAAGCCCAACTACTGAGAGTAGTATACTGAGAATATGAGCAGTACGGAACCCCTGGCAAATATGTACCCGCAGTACTGAAACACGAAATACTTGGGAGTACAGGCAATATCCGCAGTACGGAACCTCGAGATACTGAGAGTACTCACAGTACATACTTCTCGCATTACATATTCTCGAAATGTTGCCCGTGTGCTCAAAGTACTCAAGTTGTCCCCACCGAAAGTAATATGATCAACTCCCCCTCGTGCGACCATCTGTGAGTGTTTCGTGGAGAACGATGGGCCTGAGACCTGTCGACACGATGCGCAGACGGTCGAAGTATCCGTCATACTCCAAGTATGCTGGGCATACTGAGAGTATTTCAGTACTACTGCGAGTACTCGCAGTACGAACACTACCAACGGATGAAATACTGATAGTACTTGCACTACGCGCAGAGTACGCTGCCTGCTGCTGCTGTTGACGCACTGTGCTGAGCAGCTGGAGCAGTGGCAATGTTGGATCACACACAGCAATACGCAAGAAGGGGTTCGACGAACACAACCAGCCACAGCAATGATGCGCACATATATGGATGTGTCGCACACGAATGGTGTGTGGGCGGAGGCGTTGTAACGATGGGATCTGTGCATGTTGTATTTTGCGTGCCTGGTGTATGTCCGCACTGTGTGCTCACAGCTCATGAGAGCCTAGGGAAGAAAACAGACAATATTATTATACCGGTACATACGTACAAAGTAAGGCCTCTCGTACTGAAACCAGGGAAATCGTCTTACCCGCTCCCGCCGGAAAAAACAACTTTGAGCGCCCGCAACGCCCTCCAGAGTGCACGGACGGCGCCCAGACCTATACCAGTGTGTCCGGCCGGGCTTCCCGTGTCCGAGTACTTGGTGTTTTGCCGAAAAGTGCTCGTACGCAGAGAAAAGTTGGCAAAAGTACGAAAAATTGACAAATATACGTATACATATATCAGGTAGATACATACAGAAGATAATAAATCCCCACCTAAACGATGCGTAGCACTGCTGTACGCGTTTGAATCTTCTTGCGTCACTCGTTTTGCTAAACACCGGTGGGATGCTTTCTTACCTACCAGGTGGAGAGTACAAACCTTAGTGCCGTGGGATTTGTTTTCTTCATTTGCAGGTACTTCGTGGATTTCTTGAACCAGTCGTTATGTATCCCTCCGTTGTCCGTACTTACAGTAGTATGTCCATGGAAATTTCTACGAGCTGCCTGTAGGAGGTATTCGCTTGTATAAAAAATCGGGCGAAATACGCACTGGTAACTAAAAAGAGCCACTCGAAGAAGTAATAGATCAGCTCATTTTCTTTAGCCCCGCTCGGCCTGGAGCGCAGCTCGGCGCAATGCACCGCCGTGCGGTGCTGTGCCGTCCTGTGCTTGTGATTTCGTACAGATCAAAACAAGCATGTACCAGGTACGTAGATACATGCATGCGGCGTCCGGGTTGTTTTTTTAGAGCACAGAGCTCTTGGCATTTGCAGGTCGCTTTTGCACCTACTTGTTTGGACAATCTGCTCCGTTCAATTCTTCCTTGTGGGTGATTCGCGCGAAGCGCCATGTAAATAATACAAAGGCCTGTGTTCACCCTGTTCAACTTGCGGCGCCCCTGGAAATTCAAGTAGTTGACTTGAAGATCCGGGGGCGTCGCAAGTTGAAACGGGGGAACACAAAACACAGGCGCTCCTATAGTGTATATGAGGGTATGTATGTGAGGCTCGCTGCTGCTGTTGTTGCGCCACTACAGTTAGGGGTGGGACTGAAATATTTTTAGACGTAAAAAAGTCACAAAAAATGTCCGGGGGTAAAGATGAATCTTTAATAAATTAACAAATCAGCGCTTGGCATGGAATAAGTACGTCACAAAAAAGATCTTCATCATTTTATATCATATACTATTAATAGGTACCAGGGTAGTCAGTAGTATCGTACGAGAGGAGCTGCAGCGTGTGGCTCCAGAAGGGCGAAGCAGCACACAAAAAAAATAACACGACGAGTGCTTGAGCAGCAGCGCAGCAGCGCACAAACTGGCGCGTGAGCGTGGGGGGAGATTACTGGTGCAGCCCCTGCCGGGCCTGGTTGTGAAGGTGGATCTGCTGATCCTGGTGCGGCTGCTGGCGTTGCTGACCCGGCTGCTGCTGCTGTTCATCCTACTGCTGCTGCTGCTGTGGTGCAAGATGTTCCAATCTACAGCCATCTAACCCGGTCGCGGCTGACCTCCGCCCCCGCGATGCCACGGCGGATAACAGCATTCGCTCGGGACACGATCGCCGCCGCCTCGTGGACACTACGACCCGTACGCTGCAGATATGCCTCCCGGTTCGATTGGACAATTTTTTTCATTTTGCTCTTGGCCGAGGTTCCTTCTATTTTTTTCGAAGTACCCATCATGAAATTGATTGTCGTGGTCCCCAAAAAGGGACTAAAGGGGCGATTTTTTGTCGAATCGTTCTCTACGGATACTGCGTCGATTCCAGCGTGCCACACATCCCAATGTAGGGTATGCTTAAGTCTGCGCACTACTCAAAAGCACTGATAGAGTAACAGGCAAAAAACACAGAGAAAAACATGTTTCTCCGCACCTTTTACTCTATAAAATCGTCAATTCGTACTCCTGTGCTAAAACGAGCAAAGCATCCGAAAGGTATGGGCCTGTGTGAGGTGTCTGTATGACGTCAAGATCCAATTCATCTCCACCCCAGAGAAATATCGTATGCAAAGTTCACTATGCATGTACACTAAAACCAAGTTCTTGGGGGTATGTCGGTAGTTTTACTTTTTCAATTTTTTTAATTTTTTTGGCTGGTCGTTTCGAATAGCCTGCCGTTTTTTTTGGGTCAAAACAGGCCTCCAGTCCCACCCCTAACAGTCAGACTGCATTCTGGGTTCTGGGCGGATGCTTTCGGAATTCAACTCGGGGAATGAGCTGGTGCTGCCTGAGGCGTCGCAAGTTAAAAAGGGGGAACACAAAACACAGGCGCTCCTCCAGTGTATATGAGCGTATGTATGTGAGGTTCGCTGCTGCTGTTGTTGCGCCACTACAGCCAGACTGCATTTTGGGTTCTGGGTGGATGCTTTCGGAATTCAATTCGGGGAAAGAGCTGGTGCTGCCTGAATGAGCTGCTTCTGCTGGCATGCCCAGATTGGAAGCGATGGGTTCCCAAACATGAAAGTTACCAGATCAGCACATGGACCTGCAGTGAATGGAACCACGGCAAACATAATTGCACCGCTGCTTGTGGGATATTTCCATTGGTCATCCTCGAAGACATACTCGTCATACACAAATCCACCGTGGCACGAAGTAACAAGCTCGAACCGTAACTGCCGTTGCACGCAAAGAGGGCCGAGGTGCGAGGTAACCAGGTGGCCACGCTTGAGGTGTATAGTGCTAGGTGGTCAGGTGGTCAAGCGACCAGGCGAAGAGCGAGCTGTTATACACAGCAGAGAACACTCGAAAACCTGCTGTTCTTTTGTGTGTGTTGGTTTCCATTGTCCTGCTTGGCTACGGTTGAGCAGAACGGAGCCCGGCCGGGGCCTACACATGCACCGCGGTGTACACGCGGCCCCTCTGCGTGCCTCTCAGCCAAGAGCGCGAGAGACGACCTGCGGCCGAAAGATAAATCGTGGCTGACTTGCAAAAAAGTCAATTTGGTACCCACAGACTTTAATAAGAAGCCCCCCCCCTCACAGCGCTCCGCTGGTATATTCTCTCACCTCACAGTCTTTCTCAGCCCGTAAATGCCGACGAGAATGCTATTTTTTCAGGAACATTCCTGAATTTCTTTGCTTTCCGGACTTTTTTTTCCTTCTTCGCGTTTTCCCTATAGTTTTCTTTCGTTTTTTCGTTGAAAGCACAGACTAAGCTCCGATACACAGTATCTACGTAACGCAAGCACAGCAGCACAGCCTGCAATCAGCCCTACATTTAGAGCAGCAATGTACACACCATGACGACGAGCAAGCAGACAAGAGTGGGTGTTGCTGAGAGCCATGTAAAGCACGTTTAACTTGTACCGGGTACCTGTTTCCTCGTTGTTGTTGTTCTATGGGTATTTGGAACGATCGATTTCAGCATCGATCGTAGAGTGTCTCCTCTTTGTCTCTTTCCTTATGTTGGTTGTCAGTGGTGAATATCGTAATTTAAGGTGAAAAAAGATAACGAAGGCATATTTTATCTACCTCAAGCAGCTATTCAAGAAGTATCACGCAGCTTGAAGGCTGTGAGGTGGGATGCTATACCGACGAAGTCTTCTGAGAGAGGGGGCTTCTAAGTATTCAAGTCTACACATACTCATGCATGTGGCGTCCAAACAGTATTCCTGGAGCACGGCGGCGGGGCTCTTGGCCTTTGCAAGTCACCAGTTTGGACCTACAATCACGGGCCTCCGTCCGCTTCGCAATTGTTTTGCATTTTTTTTGCTTCCTGAGCGGGCGTACCGGGCGGCGAATGCTGCCCGCGGAGAGGGGTGTTTTGTGCGTATGTATGGAGACGTTAACTGACGAGGTACAGACTAACATGCTGTTATATGAGAGGCAAGAAAGCCGTCGGCCGGACGAAGGTGAAATTCACCAACGACCCTGCTGAAAAAATGACGCCTACGCACTCGTGCACTGCTTTAAGAGTCGCAGAGATTAGCGGTGGAGAGATCGAAGGGATACGTCACTCCCGCGACGGTATCAAAGTAGACTATAACCACAGTTTTAGGGGTAGGACTGGATGTTTTTTACACGTAGAATTAGCATATTTCTTGTCCGGCGTTTCATATCTGGGAAAAAAACATTAGTAAATGGACAAATCAAAAACGAGGATAAAATCATTACGCCACCAATAAAAAGCTCTTCGTAGGCAGGAGATAAACAAACGTCTTTGCCGCGGAGCTTGCTTGAAAGACAAAGTCAGCCACTGCTGCTGCTGTATGCATTCTTTCGCAGCTTTTGTACGCAGCATGCTGGTGCGCAGCACCAGGTTCGGAGCGCAGAGCACCAGCGCGGACGCACGAGTGTGAGCAGGACAATATTGTTGCCTCGGTGTAATACGCAGGGATCTAGTCGCAAGGTCTGACGCAGGTTGCTGCTGCTCTACAAGTACACAACATATACCCAACCATCGACATCCGCTGCGTGATGTCAAGCTGTACTTCGTCGAGACTTAGAACGCCGACAACGCTACCCGCACCTCCGAGGCAGCGCGCCCCACCTTTAGCTCAGTAGCGCGTTGCCTGCATGCAGCTGGGCTTGAGTCTTTGCCAAGGTTGCATCACCCACCACGTGCATGAGACTCTGCTCCAGGTGTTTATCATACTGCTGTGAACATGCTCGTACACACATGCCGAACGTACCAGGCATCAAATCGTGCGGGAATGTAACGTCCGTCTTGATATTGATATCAATAACCAAATCATCCATACATTTCGGGACATAGTGCAAAAATACAGTTTTTCTACCAGAGCGAGCTAACATCTTTTGAAGTGATGTTGCCTTCGCCAGGCACGACTCGCTTCCCGCCGCATCTAGGCCCGATGACAGATGCCCTCCGCCGTCGCGATGACACCTGGTGTGGTGGCAACCGTTCGGAGTGCGGCCACGCCCCCGTGTCTCCCACACCTTTGCCTCCAGGGTTTGCTTGTTTTCCACATAATATCTCTTTCCTTCGTTTTTGGTTTTCTTCCCCATGAGGAAAGCGAATCTCATATCCGTCGAAAGGTGGCCGAGCGACGATTTTCTGATGATTTTTTCCCTACGGTTTCTGAATGAAATCAGGCGTGGGTAACTTTGCTTGGCGCACCATCTCCCAGGGCAAGGCAACGTGTCATCTGCTACTACATCAAAACGAGAAAAAAAACTCGACCAAAGAGTAAGAAAAATGCCAAAGCGCAATATATATTTTTCAGTCAAAAGAGGCAGATATAAAACGTACCAGGTATAGCAGTATGTGGGACCATTCGGTTCTTCTATACCAGGCAGAGGTACCTGTCGACTGTCAGCATTCAACTTGTCCCTTGCGCAGAGCATTTCCTGAAGAAAATTGGGCAGTTTGCGTAGTATAAAACCTATTAATGGTAGTTCGAAATACCGATGTCGTTTCGGTTGTGTGCTGTCTTTTGAATTTTCAGACTGGTCATTTCGAATAGACCGGAAACTTTATTGGGCTATTAGGACCTCCATTCCCACCCCTAACAGTACTACTACAGTCTACATTTGTACCAGGTATTAAGTCTACTTCTGTACCAGGTGTCAAATAAGTTCTTGATATCGTGTTTGCCAAAAATATATTTGAGTTGGGTTCCGTTGGGTTATCGTGAACAAGGCTTGTCCGATTGTCTCAATCTAATTGGGTTTGAACCTCCTTGCGAAGCCCGAACCCATCCAACTCGGAACGGACGTACCAAACAATTTGGCGTTGCCAATCACAAAAATACAGCACTGCAACCACGTTCTTGGAGGTAACTCACTTGGAGTTAGTGTGGGTTTGCCGTAGTTAACGAGAGGGGGGGGGGGTCAACGAACAACACACGGCGAAAGATACACGCAACATACGAAAAATGGGTAAATCCACACATAACGGTGGTTTTGCGCAAACAGGCACGGACCACATGCTGGGCTGCGGTGAGCCTACAGAGAGGTGCCAACCGATTTACACTTGGGGTAACAGCGGGGAGCGATGAGTTAAAGGGTGTGCTGAGCTATTCCGGATAAGCCAACAAGCCAATTGCTAGAAAATTAAATATGCCGGGTATAAAGATTTTTGCCCCGAACACCAACATTTATACATAGAATGTGGTGTTGGCTGATATGTAAGAAAACAGCACAGCACGCAGCTCAACATAATAGCCAGAGACGTGGTTTCGAAAACATTAGTCTTCCTAGAAAATCGCACTTTTCCGAGGAAAGATTCTACCTTGTGAGGTTGGGTGATGTCTCCACAAACACCGTCCCAAAGAAGCCGCTGATGCCGGCCGATGCCGTGTCTGCCGATTGTGGCAAATACGACTTACGTCGCGATACGGTCGTGATGTCTGAATTTGCTTAAAAACAGAAAAGACATCCGCCTTCGGCATCATCAAAACACGCCGGACAAGAAAAGGCTTGAAACCTGGTGAAGTGACAGACTTGAAAAAAACTGCGCATCGTCCCAGCGCCGAACACCTCCATGTCACTACCGTATAATCTTCTTGACTCACATCATCTACTGCCGTGTTGCTCCGTGACACAAGAACCCTTATGCACACATACACACCACAAACGCCAAGAAACGTTGGAAACTCTTGCACGTAGCACGGCATATCAATCGAGTGGCTACATCAACAAAACAAGCATCCTCGCGCAGGCGGTGTCTGGTCCTGTCGTTGTAGCGTTGTACGTGAGGGAGTATTCCGCTCTTAACTCTTGTTGCAAGCCAAGAAATATTCATTTTATCCCGAACTAGGGTTGGTAACCAATATGAATACGTCGTACGTTTGTACCTCAAACCCAAATGACTACGATGCAGCAAGTGTCCATCCTTCCTCTACCCGAGAAAAATACAAAAACAGTTCACTCCTAACAGACCCGTCGGGGTATGAACCGTTTCACGCTTTGAAACGCCCGGGGAAGAACCTATTCACCCTCTTAACCGCCCGTGCGCAAGCCACAGGTACCCCCTGTCATATCACTGACACACCTTGGTGAGCATTTCCGGCGAGGTCCTCCTAGCGTTACCGTCAACCGTGTCTCGCCCCATTCTAATGCCCCACAGCACCGCTTGAGTCTCCGCCCAACGGTCCAAATGGTCTCTCGTTATGACCGTCCCGCCGAGCTACAGTAGTGAAGACGCGGTTCCGTTTGAGGGGGGAGCAGCAGGGCATGCGTGATTATTAAACAAAACGCAGGTACAGGATAGAACGCACACGCTGGAGGCGGCACAATCCGGTCTACCAAAGTAATCAGTCAAGCCGACAACATCAACGGTGCGCCTAAAAACAATGGGCCGTCTTCGCGTGAGCAACGACATGACACAACAAGATCAAGCATGGCATCACAACCGGCGGCGACCGCGCAAAAGTGGGCTAGCGCTGCTTGGGCGGAAATGAAGCCAAGCTTGAATGAAAGGGATGTGTTTCTGTATCCCCTGCACGCTCACACCGGAGACTGCAACCATTCGCCCGTGACCCGCGCCCTTACCCCTCCTGCGACGCTGATATCACCCCGGGTTCAATCCGCAACCAATGGCACCCAAAGACGGGTAAAATACCGTCACGCCCGAGAGGTAAACCGCCGCATCACCTGTTCTAAGGGGCCTACGCGGTGAGATTGTCCCCACCCCACGGCGGTCGAATGCAGCAGCCGCTCGGCTAAAAGGCACCACACGGCCACCCTCAGCAAGTCATGCAGCGCCTGTTCCACACTGACGGGTCCCGCGAATAGACCGCGGCATCCGAGGCGCTGTTGAGGAAAAGCCAACCCCTCAATATCCGCCTGATCCACCTTGCCCGATGATCGGAGAATCGTAGATCGGTTTGGACTTGTCACAGAACTCCCACCTGTTCGCCCCATTGTGTTTTGCCAGTTGAAATTTCCGCCCCACTGAAATTACTTCGGAAGAGATAGCGGGAGGCGGGCGGCCATGGGTACACAATTAGTACTCGTACATGCTCAAGTACAACGTCGATTTGGAACGCCTTGGAATTAGCAAGGGTGGACTACTACAGGTATATAGGTAGTGTGCAAGGTCTGAGTGTATGGCAAGATGCCGATACGACTGTACTTTGCAAGCGGCGATGAATGGCATTTGCGTGCTGTTATCCAGTGGGCTGTTCATGTTCCTGCGTTGGGCGGTCGTACGAACGGCTTCCATACCGCCAAAAGCGGCAGTGTACCGTGTGTGTTCCAAGTTCGACCCCCGCCACGACGAGAACGACGCCCGACCGAAGAAGGCGCGACCGGCCGCCGAAATACTGCTGCTGTGGTGCGAGCGTGAAACAAAGCAAACGACCCTTGTGTCCTACCTTCTCCCTTCCTGCGCCATATGCCGCGCCAGAACGCCCCACATGTATAACGTACTGTTGTTGCTGTTGAGTTGTAACGTGTGCGATACAAGTAACAACTTGGAAACTGGGGCCTTGGCAACATTGAATATTGTGGGGTGGTCAGAACCTCTACCGTACTGCACCCGATGAAACACATTCGCGCAGTATACACGTGTTTTGTTTTAAAGATCATAGCTTTTACTCTCCAATTCAACTCGTAGGAGGTTTTACCCTCAACGATCTTCTGGACAAGCCGTGGTCACAGGTGCGTCCCTTCTCCCCAGCGGTACATGCTTTCATATTAATCGCGCATAGGGTTCGGCATTCCCACTGCTCGTCGATTTATATCGAAGCTGCTCACTCACGCTCTCGCCCTTTCCGCCAATCAAAGCTATTTGTTTTTGCAAGAAAAAGTACCTTTGTGCACTCGGTGAGAATTGGAGCCACAAAATTGATTTTTGTCGGCACGAGAACAACCTACCAAGCCACCGGCGTAGGCGCTCAGCATATCCTTTGAATTTTTGTATGTGAGGATCGAGGCTGTGCAGAGATTCTTCGAGGAATTCGTCGGTCAACTTGAGGTGCGCATCAAAAACGGCGGCCAATCTGGTTGCTACAAGCACCTCAAGGGGATGGATTTCGAGGGGAATAGATCGTGCAGCTGCGCATCAAAGACGGCGGCCAATCTGGTTGCTACAAGTACCTCAAGGGGATGGATTTCGAGGGGAATAGATCGTGCAGCTGCGCATCATAGACGGCGGCCAATCTGGTTGCTACAAGCACCTCAAGGGGATGGATTTCGAGGGGAATAGATCGTGCAGCTCTCAATACATCAAGGTATAGCCCCTGTCCACACCTCTCGATGAGTTACCTTCGACCTTTGAAGCGGAGGAAAACATCAAGAGCATGTCCAACCGAAAGGCTGTTGGACCCGAAGAGCTTCCTGCTGAACAGTTCAAAGTCGCCCCAGATGCAGATCGCGATGGTAACCGCCGTATGCTAGAACAGTCCACGCCATTGTGGTCGTCATCTGGCAGGACGGGGGCGTTCTGCAGGAGTGCCAAGGTGCCTCGATTACAGTGCTGCACAAGAAGAAGGACCGGACTGAGTGCGGTAACTATCGAGGTATCTCGCTCGTGGTACACGCTGGGAAGGTTCTCCTCAAGGTAATCGTCAACCGCCTCAGCAAATTCTGCGAACGGGAGCAGATATTCCAGAGGGGCAGCGCGGTGTCAGACCGCAACGGTCGACGATTGATATGATTTTCGTGGTTCCACGACTTCACCAATTGACACGGAAGAAGCACCCCTTCTGACATGTGGTTAGTCGACCTCGCCAAGGCATACGATTCGGTCGACCGGACTCTCTTGTAGACCGTCCTCGCTCGGCTCGGCGTATCACGAAATATATTATCGGGACTATTCACCACTTCCACGATGGAATGCGTGCGCACATCCGGACGGACGATGGTGAATATTCAGACTGGTTTAGCGTGGGGTAGCCTACGGCAAGGGTGCGTACTCGCACCATTGTCGTTCAACGTGTTATTTACTGCCGTACTGCCTGTGGCGGTGGAGCGGTTTAGCGCCAATGCATATGTGGTGAAGGATATGGTGTGCACCAAGGTGAAGGATGAGAACGGAGGGGGGCGGGGGCGAGGAGGGCCGGAGAAAGGGCGCGATAAACTCCAGGGGGCTGTGGCGAAGCCGCAACCGATCTGGGGAATGCTTTATGCAGATGACGCGGGCATCGTTTCCAGATCGAATAACAGCCTTGCGAAGATGATGGCAGATATCGTTAGAGAGTGTGGTTCGTTCGGATTGGCAGTTTCGGAAGCCAAGACGGAGACCATGTGCCTGATGGCGAAACGTATGGACAGGGTCACTTTCGTTAATGAGGCAGCCGGCCAGCTGTACATAACAAACCACCAAGTTTGTGTACCTTGGGGCAATTGTGTGCTACTGTAGAACGATTACCTTACTGCTGAGTTCAACCGGCACGTTCTGCCGGCCAACCTACGCTTCAGATGGTATAGTTTGCCACTGTACGACCAGCCCACCGAACCGCTCCGGCTCAAAGTACGGATACTCTTAAGCCGCGGTAATGGAGACCATGCTATACGGGTGTGTCACGTGGAGCCCCACCGTGACCCATCTCGCCATACTGCGGACAGCTCACCACCGATTGCTCCCCTGCTGCATCGGATGGAAGAGAAAACCACACCGCCGGGTGGCAGCGCACCATCGCTGACTGCCAACGCATCATCACCTGCAAGCGCACCATCTCCTAGCGGACTCACCAGCAGCAGTGGCGGAAGTTATGATTGTGGAGATGTTTGTGGAGCCAGCTGCGGTAAGGTTGGTGGCAGCGGGAGTGGACGCAGCAGTAGTAACGGTGGTGGTAGCGGGAGTATAGACACACCAGTGGTAGCGGTTGTGGCAGCGGGAATGGACAGAGCAGAGGCGGAGGTAGCCATAGCGCAATGGGGGAAGTGGTGGAAGCGGTGGTGGTGGGGGAAGCAGTGGCGGCGGTCGTGATGGTGAAAACAGCACTGGAGACGGGGGCGGAAGCAGCGTTTGCCGTCGATCCGCTGGGGATAGCATACCGCAAATTCCACCGCAGCGCCGTTTCATCCGTGAGATTAAGAGCAACATCAAAGCCAAAAAGAACCACGAGAATGGGGGGGTTAAGCGGACCTCCGAGTTTCCTTGCAATGCAGGGTGGGCGTACCCTCCTCTGCCTGTGCTACAAAAGGCCGGATGTGAGTGGATTTGCACTCGTACTAACTACCTGGTAGCGGATAATAACAGCAGGAGTTTTCCGCTTATCGTATGCGGGAAGGTACAGCGTTAAAGCTATTAACATTTTTCCTACCGCATTTATCCCCACTAGTTCTAAGTAGATTGCCCCCAAGAACGTGGGTCCAGTTCAATTTGTACGCCACAGCAGCAGTACGTACCCATACAGCAGCGTACCCATTCCAAAACCGTTCCCTGACAAGCCAATGTGCGTGTTTTGGATCTTTTTTTACCACTGAAAAAACAATCCTACACTTACAGAGTTGAGTATTTTTATCATGACAAGCCCATGGACCTGGTCTTATCTGCCTTACCATAAACCGGACGCTCTTAAAATGGGCACATCACTGATAAGCATATCACACTAGACCACAGAACTATTAATAATAGTGTACTGCTTACTGCTGTGCATGCTACCAGTAACCGCTACTTACAGTATACGAAGTATACAGCTCTGAGCAACCTGGTATAACGTACAATAGGATACGCGATCGTGCTATTCTTAGTTAAGCAGCACGCCCATGATAGAACGCATCCGATTCGATCTGCTCGCTTGGGTTTACTGGTAAATACAGCATATTTTGCTGCACATGGCTGAGTCCCAGACATTGCCTACACCGCTCGTAGGAACAACAGCAGCAGCATTCGCAACAGCAACGACAGACCATGAAGCCTCCTAACCCTGTACCAGGTCTACCATCTGTAGAGCTTTTCTACCTCAAGAAGGTGTTCATTTAGGTTCGTGAGTACATCTGGGACGAGACCGAGCACCTACCCTTCCCATTGTGGACGGTGTGCGAAACCGGATTGGTGGAATACTGAGGAACACCGGGTGTTTTTTAGGATGTTTGCTACATGACCGGATCCAGGCGACTACCTCCCTGCTGTAACTGCTGTTGACATGTTTTAAAGATTCGAACTTTGTGTACACCTTGCTGCTGAAGAACGCCACTGTCTCGGTTGGTCTGCGCTTCTTGGTACCACCGGTATGTACGCATTCGCAGTCTGCGTACTCTTTCAGCGAAATTTCTCGCTAAATCGCTCGTGCTTTGTGCTTCGCGCTCGTGGTGACACGTACTATTGCAAGCGGTGCACCGATGCCAACCAGACGAAGGAAAAGCAGAAGCGTACGACTGTCACGTTCAATCTGTGGGATGCTGGCGTTTGGGCCAGGACGGACGACTTCGTGTCTTTGGAGTTTCCGTTCGTCCTGACAAAGAAAGCCGCTGTAAGTACGAGCCTGGCTCATCGGTTGTCAAACGATCTCCTGGAGGGCAAGGACTGCGCGGCGATTCGAAGTCGCTTGAGAAGGCGTGGTCGGCAACGCACGTGACACGTTACCGGCAGTACGTGTCGTTGGTGAACCGCCGTAAAGCTCAGCTGCAGGGGGTTTATGGGAAGGATTCTGACAACGGCCAAATCTCAATGTTTGGGCGAATTGGAGACCCTGCGCGGTTCAACAGCAACCATCCATCGGCTCAGTATCTGAGATATATCTGGAACATGTGGGTCTACGAAACTCCAGTTGTACAGGTCTGGATAAGAATAGATGGGTGTACTTACAATACGAGCTGGGGAAGCTGAGGTGCTGATATTTTCGTTGATCGGCGATGCCCCCCTCAATATTACATATCGGGATGGGATCGTTTTACACCGTGTTCGTCATGCACCAACCGACAAACGAAAATTCGCCTTTTTTTATTTGTTCGAGGGATACGACCGATACAACGATCCGAACAAATACAAAAACGGCCGTATTTTGTCTGAAAAAAACAAAAAACGAAAAAGGCGTGTTCTACGTTTGTCATGCGGTTCAAATATGCGGTTTAATTTTTGGATCGAAACTCGCAAAAATGAGCGGGGCATCGCAGAAAACCCCAAATTTCTCGTCATTACTTGTTTTTATGAATAAAAACCGTGTTTTGGCGATATCTCTTGGTGGGTTGCGAATTGGGCAATGAAAGTAATATCGATCCTCTCCCAGGGGTTTCAGCTTCGTCTCCACCAATTTTCGCCGTGATCGGTAACGACGATTTTGTGGCGAAATTTGTGTTGAAAAAATGACGTTTTTGAGTTTCCGCCGATAACTCGTCGAGATCGAGTAGGAATAAAAATGTCTTGACTATCGCATAGTTTTTTTTCTGCGCGTGCAGTGTATGCAGTGTCAGGGTCAGTGCCTCCAAATTCCGAGTCTAAGTTCGCAATGGTTCACGAGATACGACCTTCGGATGGTTACAACCCATTTTTCGGCTGGCCCAGCTCGTACTGACAGTTTTACATACTGCAGACACCAAGGTCGGCAGAGTAGTACCATTGCGCAGTCATTGGGACTCAGGCGTTGACTCGCGAGCTCCACTTATTTGAAGTACCGAGTCCGAGAGTACGTCAAAATGCTGAAATGGCATAGCCCTCGTGAGTCTCAATGGTACGAGGCTGAAACGACTGAGTCCTCGCGAGTCTCATGGGTACTAAGGCTCGAAATTTAAACGCAAAACATAATATTACAGTCGAATCGCGCAGATTGCGATGCCTTCGACGTGCCTTGTACACACCCATATCGAATAAGACGCCCCAGTAAAGTCCAACGTGACAAAAGGCATACAAGGAGAATTGTCGCCGATGATTGTTACGTACATGCACCCCGTAAACAAAACTCTGCAGGAGAAAATATCAAATAAATGCAGCTGCGCAGAACTCTAAGGCCCCGACGCGCCGTGCAACAACCTGAGCTAAAGAAACAAACGCGGGCACGACCTCAACGGTGACAGATAGCAGGGTAGGTTGACTGTCGTCCTTCGTGGACCGTTATCGTCGTAATGTGGGTATCGATAAAGTACGAAGAAAGTGCGTAGCAAGTACGTACTCGTGCTTTAGGTCTAATCCAATTCGTAGTCTAGTACGGCATCAAGTAGTAGGTTTGCAGGTTTGGGGGGAAAAACGTCGTAATGTACTGTAGATATTGATAAAGGACGTGGAAAGTACGTACTAGTACCGCAGTCGAATGCAGTAGTTTAGTACAGCAGTACGTGAGTTGGTCTTCCTTGGTCTTCCATGTTTTTTTTTTTTACTGCCAGCGGTACGATTTTTTTCAGAAATATAAGCTACGCTTGACTATTCGTATGAATACGAGTACGAGAAAGCACTTGTTAGTTTTCATGAACGAGAATCGGACGCAACAGACGGTCCAAACCATTACGTGTAAAGAGGCGATTTGCAAATGCCAAGAGCTCCATGCTCCATTGAAGAAAACAACTCGAACGCCGCATGCCGAACGTACGTACATACCCCAGGTAGGGTGCTTATTTTCTTCTGTTGACATGGTGTATTCACGAAAGACGAAGCACACTACGGGACAGCAGCACCTCAAGAACAACGAATATGAAACAAAAAAATCGGAAAGAAGAAGAAAAAAAAAAACGTTCATGTAATAACTTCCTGCCTGATTGGAACACCCTGCACCGGTCAAATAAGAAAAAAATCGAACAGCAGAGCTTCTATCTCAGCCTCGTACGTCGCCCGCCCGTCTCGCGACCACCTCACCACCGATTCGGTCCGTGTAAAGCGTTCCTCCCTCTCTGCCACAGTGAGCCCCGTCACCCGCCTCACGTGAAGTCCGGTGCTCACCGTGGCCCTCGTCGACAAAGTTGGTGCTCAGACTGCGTAGCTCTCTCTGTGAACTTCAGCTACGTTTGAATATGTATTTTGCAATCCCGAACGACCCATACAGACGTTCACAATTCTATCCAATTCTGCAGATGGAGGCCAGACACAGCCCATTCATGCTTCCCTCGTGTCTCGAGGCACACGCGACGCCTAGTGAAAACGGCGGCCGCGCCCCTTGCAACACCCCCCCTATCCGACAGCACCCGCTGACACCCGCGACGGCGCCGGGCTCGCCCGCGGTGCCGTGCTCGAGTACACGCACGCACACGAAACGAATGAAGATTTCTTCAGAAAAATAAGCTTAGAATATTCGTATGCATACGAGTACGTACAAGGAAGCGCTTGTATTCATGAACGCGGTTTTTGTTCGTAATTACAAGCTGCACCAGACATTGACATTTTTCCAGAAAAAGGCATACCACCACAGAAAACGTCATCTAACTCGCGTTCGTTGTGCCCTGATTACCTCGTTTTATTCTTTGTATTGTAAAATGACAAAAATACACTGGTGTACCGTTTTTTGTCATTTATGTGACTTGGACATTGATATTTCACAAGAAAATGGTATACCGTGACAGAAAACGTCATCTAACTTGGTTTTGGTGCACCCTGACTTCCTGGTTTGATTTTTAAAACAGCAAACTGGCACAAAATCACTGGTGTCCCGCTTTTTTCTTCATTTTTTCAAGTGGGACAGGTTTTTGATTTTGTTACTAGCAACCCTAGGTAAACCTGGGGAATATTTCATAACGTCGTAATGTTTGTATAATATGCGTATGATACAAGATCGCATGCTGTATTGTTTTCAATTCGTTCTTGCACCATTCCCCTACGTACGTCCCGGAGGGGAACCTTGTAGATTTTTTATCGTCTTCTTTCATGTACGGAATAACACGTGTTTTGGCATTTTCCTTACTCTTTTATGGGAGTGCGGTTCTAAAAGGGTTAAGCGATGGGTATAGTTCCCTCGCGCTCATTTAGTAGCAAGAATGGCCTCGACCCCTCCTCGGATTTCGTGCGCACAGCAGAACTATACGAGCCTAAATTCATTCAGCAGTGGTTGAGAAAAAATAATCAGCAAATCGCCTCGTGGCCGTCATTCGTTCAACAAACAATTCGCTTTTGCTGGAAATTCTAAAAGCTAGAGAGGTCGACATCGGAAGGAAAAAATAAAAGAATCGGCCAAGCCAACATGGAGAGTTACTTGCGACGGCCGGGCAATCAGTCCAAGACTCTTGTGATGTCACGGGTCGACGGCTTGGCTGTGGGGCGTGGCATCGGGAGTGCACACGGCAGCCGCGCCCGCTGGGTACAACGAGTAAAGGCTTTCAATCCCGTAGAGACTGCGAGTCTTGTTTTGGGATACAGCCTACAGCCGCCGTCGTTTTGGGCCAGATACTTGACGAACTCGTACACGTACATACTGGTGCGTAAAATGATGAAATTTGTTACCAAAGTCAATATCGGCACCTGCGACTGGAGCAACAGCAACTTGAAGCGTGCCCCACGAAGGTCCACCAGTTCGGTGTGGCCCGCGCGCCCACATGAGCGTGCACGCTGCTGCTCTGTGCTCTACTCTTAGTGTGGTGCGTAGTAGAGCCTTGCTACTGGCGCGTCATACAAGCGTGCTTGTACACCGAGCGGCCGACCGGCTCGTACGTTTTTTTTTTCGTGTGACGTGTGACGTGTCCACTGATGTCTGCGTTATTTTTAGCAGCGGTGATTGGATAATTTCTTTGAAGATTTGTTTTTTCTCAGCCAACAACCTGGGGCATTTCTTACGTCTACGTAAAACAAGGTCAGTCCCGCCTCTAGCCGTAGCAACGCGAGTAAATCCCCCGTCACTGTGAACGCCCCGGCGAGCTATTTTTAACGAAAACGGGCGAAATCCGGAGTAAATGCCTCCCCCAACAAAAAAATAGTCCGGTATCCAGTAAACGCTCCCTATATAATGTATGGGTTCTCGCCCCGGGGCGGAGCCGGCAAATCATTTTGAGTGGAGATGGAGCTGCTGGCGGAGCAGGTAAACGGTTGCTGTATCATACATGTGGGTGTGTGTTCTTCACATTAAACCGTTCTTTCTACACGTTGGCATCCAGCACAGTGTCCGTGGCAATTATTCAATCCTAGATAGATACAAGCTCTGTGGTAACAAAACTACAACACAGACATACTACATTGATATGCAGCAAATAGAGTAGACAGTGCAATGCCCTCATCGTACTGGATACGACAGGAAATACATACACATTATGTAAAAGAGAAAAATCGAAAGAAACGAAGCAAAAGCAATCGAATAGAAAAACGAAGAAACAAAAAATGTCGTGCCCCCCAGAAGATGTGGCAGACAACACAAAAATCAAGCAGAATAAACGAAACCACCACATACAAACAGAGTACGACCACGAACCTAAGGAAAGAACAGGCAAGCCGACGCACAACAAAACAGAACTAAAAGCACCGCAGCAGTTTGTGGTACGAGTAGTCTGATACCTTGCTAGTTTGTCTGTCCTCTCCTTCTTACTTGCGCCAACCATGCCCGATCCCCGGAGAGGGTTCATCACTCAATACACAAACAAAATAGGCTCATCATCTACCCAAGAAACAGGACTTCCTTTCATAAGGAGATGAAGGAAGGCAAACAAAATATACATATACTTCGTACATACGTAACCTAATAAAAAACAAACCAAAGATGAAATGGAGAAATTAACGTAGGGACAATCAGGAAGAAAGGTAAGAAGCGACCCCAACGAAATGAAAGAAAACAAAAGTGATACGAGCGTTTGTAGCATCGCTGTCGTGCCCCCCTGGGGGAGCTACTACGGACCATACACTATACAAAGGAATAAAGAGCAAAACAGAAAAGAAGAACTAACACGAAAAACACCAAGAAAAACAGGCCACAAGAGTAAGAACGAAAGGGAAGAATACCAGGAAAAACAAAACACAACAGCATCGCATTCGAGGCAGAGGTTTGCGGTACGAGTGGTCTAAACAGATTCTCCCTACTAGTCGGTCGGCCTAGTACCTTGCTACCCTGTCGGCTGTCTTCTTCCTGTTTTTGTCAACCGCGGTTTCTTTACGACTGTTGCTTCCCCCCTTCCCATTCCCTACACACGTGGCCAATCGGCTACCCCCAAAAACCCTCCAGGGAACAATGTGACCCTCCAGAGGGCGAGGCCACCCTCCAGAGGGTGTTTGAGGCTTGGGGGGCCAGGCCTTCCGCCCTCTAGAGGGATTTTTTTCTTTTGGTACCCTGTACAGGCTTGTCATGTGCGCTAGCCTCTAGAGTGGGCTGTCTATATACCGCTGGAGGGCCGTGCGGCAGGTTTGTTCCGGAGGAGGGCAATGACCGTTTCAACCCTCTAGAGGGGTTTGTATTGAAAACTCTGGAGGGGGGTCGACATTTCACCCTCCAGAGCGCGTTGGCGATTGTCTAGGGTATGAGGTTTCGCCCCTCTAGAGGGAGCTCTTTTCTGATGTGACGGCTGGAGGTCTCTACTAAATGCTAGCCTCTAGAGTGGGCTGTCTATATACCGCTGGAGGGCGTGCGACAGGTTTGTTCCGGAGGAGGGCAATGGTTGTTTCAACCCTCTAGAGGGGTTTATATTGAAAACTCTGGAGGGAGGTCGGCATTTCACCCTCCAGAGCGCGTTGGCGATTGTCTAGGGTATGAGGTTTCGCCCCTCTAGAGGGAGCTCTTTTCTGATGCGACGGCTGGAGGTCTCTACTAAATGCTAGCCTCTAGAGTGGGCTGTCTATATACCGCTGGAGGGCCGTGCGGCAGGTTTGTTCCGGAGGAGGGTTTATATTGAAAACTCTGGAGGGGGGTCGGCATTTCACCCTCCAGAGCGCGTTGGAGATTGTTTAGGGTATGAGGTTTCGCCCCTCTAGAGGGAGCTTTTCTGATGCGACGGCTGGAGGTCTCTACTAAATGCTAGCCTCTAGAGTGTTTGCGTGCCGTTCGCTCTGGAGCGCCGTGGGAAATAGTTGCTCAGGTGGAGGTCTATGAGAATGGGCAGCCTCTGGAGGCACATTGACATTGCACCCGCTGAAGGTGGAACAACATGCTACCCACCAGAGGCATTGAGATTGCGCACGCTTGTGAGGAATGGTCATGTCGCCCCCCAGAGGCATTGTGACTGCAGCGATTCGATCAGTTCCCCTCCAAAGGCTGGCTGTACCTGCCCTCCCTTGAGTGATTCGTGGCTTGCTCGAGCCTTTCTTTGGACGGAAATTATCCAAATTACCTCCCAGCGTCTTGCTTGACGAACCCTCCGGCGCTTGCGAATTGAGCATTACACGCCATGGGGTGGCCGTGGCGTATACACCAGTAACAACGCGATCCTTTTCTGGCCAAGGCTCGCGAATTGTGATGCGAACAACGAGCATAGACAGCCTATAGAATGGCGTTTCTGCCTGAGCACAAACGCTTCGCTGCAATTCCTTATATCTCGAACTATTTCAGCCTGAATTCTTGACTACTTGATTCTCGACATATGTCGCGTACTATACGCTCCGGGTCCAGACCGCACATACACACATACCGCTGCACAGCGGCAGCCTGTATCCAGCGGCCAGTTTTTTTTTTTCAAAATACGTTGCTTCAACCCCTATGAAAACAAGCTTCACAAGCATTTCGAAACCCTCAAAAATCGCCGTCCGTTGAAGCCACACGCTGCACGCCACAGCTCTTGCCGATGGCAGCACTAGCAGCAAGCAATTACAGGCGATATACACATTCCCGTCGCATATACTCGTAGCTCTGAGCATGTGAAATCATTGAGTCGAAACGCTGTGGGTGAGGGCGTGGGGGGGCACCTAGGCCGACAATTTGAAATACAACTACCAGGTACAGCAGTACGCGAGCGTCCCTCCAAAACAGAAGCCTTTTTCGAAATGGACGAGACCGGAGAGCTGGAGAGGACAGCTCTCTCCATGGACTAGACGACCAGCGACAGCGTTGATGGCAGCTATCCCAAGGTGAGAGTACCCGAATGCTACTTTCCTTGTGGGTGGGCAACACATCATAGCTTGGAGTGGACCACGTGATATATACAGCATTGGGTCCCCCTGTCTCAACTATTTCTACTCGTGGTACTGCGGCTGTGGTGTCGTACGAGGGGGTCACGCTTTTTGTACGTCTGATCAGTGATGGCTCTCCTAGCCAATCGGAGCGATGCTACCAGATTTCCTTCTCGCCACCTAATTCTATCCCTCTTGTTAGACCCACAGCAGCAAGGAGATCACTGCTGCGCTCTTCATTTTGTGATGCCCTGCTGGTGTACCTGTTGTACAAGTTTTTTTTTTACCCCACGGCATAAATTTAAAGACCCAACGGGCTGCATTTTGAATTTTGAACTTCGAGCATCTTTTTTTCGTACGAGTATTACGTACTGGTACGTGTATGCGTACATCCATCCTGGTGCTGCTGTACTCTATAGCAGCCACAAGCGGAGATTTTTTGTACAGCAGTACGTTTGTTTGTATGATACGTATGTTAGGCATCACCTGGTGTTTTCCCATTTGGTACTTTGATCCCGCAGTAGGCCCATCCCATTCGACACCCGGCTCCCACTTGGAGGTTCAGAAATACATACATGTTGTACGAGTTTTTTTATGCTCCACGGCATACATTAAAAAACCCAAACGGGCTGCATTTTTGAATTTTGAACTTTGATTTTTTTCACGTACGTACATCCTGGTACTCTCCAGCCACCAGCGGAGAAAATGTACGTACGTGCAAACTTGAAATTTGAGTGGTTTGTCCCCAAAACGGGACTGCGGTTCTAAAAGGGTTAACTTTTTTTTTACAGCAGTAGGTTGGCACGTATATTTTATATCACCTTGTATTTTCCCATTTGGTCATTTGACCTATCGCATTTGACACCCTACTCCCGTGGAGGCGCAGAAATATGATCAACCCTCCGCAGGAACCGCCGAACGCCCACCTGGCATCCTGGTCTCATTTGGTGCCATGTGTATATAATAGGCCATGCAGATCTACACCAACTCCAATGCTATCTGCTATACATACAGCCGTTTTGAAGCTACGTGCACTGAAGAGCCTTGGACGTTCGTGGGATTTCTCTGTGTCTCAGTCCTACGGGTACTGCTGTGCTGTTGTACTGCTGTAGTTGTCTGGTAGACGTCTGCCACGGATACTCTACTTTTCTGTCTCGCCCATTAAAGGTTTTTCAACTACAGCAGTTCAACTGCATATCGCTACCCCTGTAGCGTGCAGTTGGGGAGTGGTTATCTGCAGGCGGCTTATCCCGATGGCCATGTCGGCGTCGAGAGTGCCAAACACCTCATCGACGTAAACATATTCTTGTGGTTGTTTTGCATCCTTCTTACGCTGAATGCTATCCGTATGGGGTACCAGGTCTTTTTTTTGGTGTGGCAGATGCTGCGGATGTTCGCTTTCAGGAAAGGCCGGCTTGCGTTCAACCTTCCAAACAGACGTGCAACCTACATCGGGGAAGAGGCGGACGCCGTGGCAACTTTCTGCCGCTGTCTCTGCCCTTATCTCCTCGGTGAGTGCATGTCGCCACCGCTGCTGTACGAGCAGTTGACCACTGTTGGAGGTTGTTTCAGAAAGAGTTTTAGCCAAAATCAGGTATACCTGGTCATTTTCAGGCCAAAATCGATTTTACCAGAAACAAGTTCAAAACACACGCCAGGAGCCCTGCTATTGGCCAGACTGACATCGTCACTGATTTTGGTTCGAATTGGTCAAGGGTTTACCTGATTTATCTACAAGTACTCTGTCTAGCTTTCAACGTTCAACTGATTTGGGCCTATTTTGAACCAATGATAGGGGCCATACGTACACAGTTTTTTCTCCGCGTATGCGTGTGTGGTCCATCGGTTGCACAATTATTGCGTAGAAACTCGTACGTAAGTACGCATTCATGCGTACACTCGTACGCTCTGTGCTTGCACGTACCAGTAGTACGTACGTATTTATGCATACATAGTCGCACGGTGATTCCATTTTTTCTTCTTTGGGGTGTACGGCAAGTATGTCAGGAGACCGCATTTTCACCCCTGGACGGACAGCAACTTTGCCTCGACATGCCTCGACTGACACCAAACTACTGTGGTACAGTACCTGTTAGGTTTTAGTCTGGAACATCGGCCCTACATCCTTGACAGTGCACGTTTTACTCCTGATATCTTCGATGTACGATGTACTTCAGTTATGATGTGTACTCTGTTGCTTTCTATGACCTATGCCCTAAATAAAACAAAATAATTCAGATTTGGGAGGCCACACGATATATATGTTGAGGCGCAGGTTTTTTTATATAGATCTCCATGGACTAAACGCCGATTGTGGCGCGCGTTTTGTACTTGGTTTTAGTATATTACTGATTTTGGCCCAAAAATCGCCAGGTTTAAGTAACTGATTTTGGTCACAGCCCTTTTAGAAATATGTACCACGTAGATAAAGCTACGTAGCTAGAGGTCGGCCGCCATAGTTAGGATTTTCCGCATCCCATTTGAGAACTATACCGTGCCAGTTGTTCAAGTCGCGACGACCCAACTCAATTCCGTTGCATTCTCCCAAACGTCGACTATGTACTCTTGATTGCACTCGCACATATTCGGCCCGGCCCACGTACCATATTTCAGGTAGAACCGATGACGATGAGCCACAGCCATCAACCGACGGCGACGGCAGGTTAAAAACAAGAGCTCATAGAAGTCAGAGTGGCCCCGTCGACGACACGGAGGGAATTCAGAAGAGTCCACAGGCGGGAGGAGTAGCGATGGCGAGGGCTATAGCCTAGACAGCTGTTGCGATGACGATCACCCGGGCCTGGTCGAACAAACCTCCACTCGCGGGGATAACTTGCCATGGACGAAGACTCTTCTTGTGTAGGTTACGGCCTTTCCGCCATAGACGACAAGGAGGGGGGAAGGGGGTGAGGCGGCTGGCGCCTGAACAGTCGTGGATGATTACTAGGATTCTGATTAGTCGGGGGGAGGGGGGGATCAGAGCATCAGGGCATGTCTGTTTTCTATCGTTTGGATTGCGTTCATATTCGTTGTTTTCCCGTGCTCGATGGTGGCAGGTGTGAGTAATTTTGTTGGGATGCCCCTGACCTATGTGTTGTGGCTGCGCCATCTCTGTTCGGTTGCAGTGCCCGCAGGGTGTGTTTTGTTCAAAGCGCATGTTTAGCTCACACAGGTTGCCACAATGTGATGCCCCCTCTTGTGTTCGAATGATGATACCGTCTTCGTTTTTGTATTTTGGCCAGTTGATGCTGGGAATTTCAATATCCACATCTCTGTGTCTGGCTGCTGCCTATATTGTAATTGTTTGTCGGCGAAAGCTCAAGACAGGGGGGTTACTAATTTTTGTGAATTACGTATGATACTCGCTCAACCACGACATGTGGGGAGTTGTTATACTGTTGCCTCATTGTGGCGCATTGGTTTAGAACTCGTCAAAGAGAGGCACGGGCTTCCCCGAAGCATACGCACGTAGATGCATTGAGCAGGGAGGAAGCAGAAGGACACGCAAGGGGTAGGTTAGGCGGGTACCACGCCGCACGGTCGACATACTGTACACAGTGTTGTACATTACATGCCCGCTACCGGTGTTTGTATGGCGTAGAATAGTCTCGAAAGGCGTGGCAGATATTGGACATCGTGTGTAAACAACTGTCCACACAGGGCCGGTTGGATTGAGCAAACATGTAGTAGATTCATAATATAAAGCAAAATATTGGATGCAACAATGTGTACTGTTTCCGCATATCTATAAATACAGGGGGCGCGTATGACTGTCAGCGTCTTGTGGCGGTTCACCGTACAAACCCACTAGATGTCGGTGTGGTGGGTGCGTTTTCGACTGCACTGTAGGGTCGCCCTTTTTTGGGCACCCTCCAGCGGGTACGGTCGCATACCCTCCAGAGGGTTTTGGGGGGTGGCGTCAGCCTCCACAGCGTGCGCGCCGGAAAACTCTGTACGTCGATGTGGTGGGTCTGAAAATTGCCGCGCGATAGTGTCACCCAATTTTGGGCACCCTCCAGAGGAAAAGATGTTCTGCCCTCCAGAGGGTTTCTACTGTGACGCCGGCCTCCAGAGCGTGCGCGGCCGACCACTCTGTACGTCGGTGTGGTGGGTCTAAAATTTACCGCACGATAGTATAGCCCATTTTTGGGCACCCTCCAGAGGGAAAGATATTCTGCCCGCCAGAGGGTTTTTGTTGTGACGTCGGCCTCCAGAGCGTGCGCGGCCGACCACTCTGTACGTTGGTGTGGTGGGCCTAAAATTTACCGCACGATAGTATAGCCCATTTTTGGGCACCCTCCAGAGGGTAAGATATGTTGCCCTCCAGAGGGTGTTTGGTGGTAGCCGATTGGCCACGTGTGTAGGGCACCACCCACAACAGATGCATGGCGTTGTCTGCGCAGCTCCGCCTCCTCGTTTTGCCACTTGAGTACGAACCGTTCGGCTGTTTCGAGGACCCCCAGGTACCACTTGCCTTCTTTGCCGAACGGTCCACACCGCGGTCTCTACTTCAAACACCAACTATATGCCGTCGGCCCCGGACCCGAAGGAGAACTTGGCGGTGCACCGATCGTAGCCTGTCGAAGTGTTGCGTACTGAGAGTCGACGTCACACATCCGTGCAGCAGGGTCTCAATCACCTCGTTCGTCAACATGCGGACTTTAAGACTAAGCGGGGCCGTCTTCATACCGTACAGTTGCGATTGAGGGATGCCCACATGAGACGGATGCGTCGTTCGATTTCGAGTGAGAGGTCAGCGTTTTCGTGGATAATGCCGCCGACGTAGATTACTTGGGTCGTCCGTCTATACCTCTGGCCACCTGCTTCTATCACGAGCCGTGAAGCAGGAGATGGCTGGTCCTGCATTCGTAGATTGTCAATATTTTAGCAAGTTCCTCCGCCGGCTTCAAGACAATTGCTGCGTTATCGGCGAAAAACATACCCCACACACCACCACATTCTCCTCGAGGTGGACCAAATCCCTTAGTATGTCTTAATCTTCGCTGAAGCGTACTGGAGCAACGTGTATAGCAGCAGCGCAAGACACGCTCAGCAGCAACGGCGACAGCACGCAGCCTTGTCGTAGCCCCTGCGTGACATCAAACGATTATGAGTGCTCGCCACCATCTGTACGCACGCAAGCCCGCATACCGGTTGGAACCGGCGAATGACTGCACGCATTTTGGCTGGCACACCAAAGGGTGTGAGTACCTGCCACAGCAGCTCTCGGATGACAGAGTCGTACGTCTTCTGCAGCTTATTGAAGCACATGGGTAAGGGGATGTTTCTCTCCCGTCCAAGTTCTTGCAATCGCCGCACGACAAAAAGCATGCCGACTGTTGATCGTGCCAGACAAAAACCGCACGGTTCCTCAGGGGTTATGCGCCGATCTTCGCAGTATTTGCAAGGGCGAGACGCCACTATCTTCAACAGTTTGCCCGCATGAGCAACAAGCGAATCCCCATGTAGATCGTTGCAGTCAGAGCGATACCTGGAAAGGACCTTGATGATCGCATCCTTCAATTGTTGAAGGACTTCTCCCGTTATCCAAACGTTGACAAGGATGTGGTGAAAGCACTGAACGAATTCGGGGTGATCGAGTTGCATTATTTCGGCCGGAGAGAGAAAGAGAGAGAGAGAGAGAGAGAGAGAGAGAGAGAGAGAGAGAGAGAGAGAGTGTGTGTGTGTGTGGATTCAACATTTTTTTGGTCCACCTTTCACCACCGCACTCGACGCACACGCCACCAAATCCAGTCCCGGCGGGCTCTGTGCACGCACACACACGCAAGACACTTTCTCGTCCTGGTGGGGTGGAAAATCGTTCACAGTTCGTCGAGCTAGGTGCGGCAACGTGTGTAGGCACGTCTGTGCTGGGCCGTGTTCAAAATACAAAATCATAACGGTTTTTGTGCCTGTGCCAACAGCAGGCGGACTACGCCTGCCCACAGCATGCACACTGTGCCTGCCCACAGCAGGCAGACTATGCTTGTCCACAGCAGGCAGACTGGGCCTGTCCACAGCAGGCAGACTGGGCCTGTCCACAGCAGGCAGACGGCTTTGTTTTTTTACGAGTAGCTCTTTCTCATTGCTCCTGCCTGCTTCGGCCTGCCCCGTCCTTGGGGTGGGCCGAGGAAGTCTGCCAGGACCTGCAGCGGTCTAGCGACAGTCACACGAACATCGAGCTTCGGACTACGTAGGTAGGGAACCTTGCGCGGTCCGGCTGGTGGCCTGCTCGCTTTAAGGACCGCGTGGGGTGGTGGTGATGTTTTTTCTTCTTAACCCCGACGCCGAGGAGTTCATCCCTCAGGCGGGACGGGTACATCACCACAGCAGAGAGCGCTACGTGGGCAGCCGGTGGAGTGGAGAGGCTGGCCACAGCGTGGGTATGCATGCACGACAGGAAGGATGGGATTGTCGGCGTGGGTTGGGACGGCTGCACCCAGCCAACGGAAACCAAGGCGCGTACCGGGCTACGAAACGGAGAGCCACTTTCGCCATAGAGAAAAAAAAGAAACAAAAAAAGAAAAAAAGAAGGCGGGGACGAGCCTCACGTCGGCTGGCAAAGAAAGCAGCACGCGAGGCTCGTAAGAGACAGAAGGAGGCACTTGTGACGGTAGCGACCTACAATGTGCGCACCCTGGCTGTAAAGGGGAAGAACGGGTACGGACATGACGAGCGTGTACTGGCGAAGGGACGGCAACTCGGCTGTGACTTCATTGGCCTGCAAGAAACTCGGAGGTCCGGCAGCACGACGTTCCGTGCGGCAGGGTATCGTGTTTTCTGTTCAGGACAGGAAACAACAGCCACCAGGCAAGGGCTGTACGGAGTAGGCCTAGCTGTCAAGGAATCGTTGTGCAGTAAGTCTGTGTATACTCATCAGTTCGTTGACGAGCGGCTAATGTCTATGCGCTTTGAGCTGGCGGGCAAATGCGAGGCAGTCAATTTCGTCGTTGCGTATGCTCCAACTGATTTTACCAAGGACGCCGAACTGAAACGTATTTTCTGGCAGAAGCTGGAGTACTTGGTGGAAAAAATCCCGACGAAAGAGTGTCTGTTTGTACTGATGGATGCCAATGCGCGAACTGGACAGAGGAAGGAAGGGTGCGGTGATGATGAAAGCAGAGTGCTGGGAGCGTATGGACGTGATGTTCGTAACGATAATGGCAGACGGCTCCTGTCGTTCGCCACCAATTGCAAGTTAGCTCTCACCAACACGTTTTTCAGCACGCGCGAGGGTGGGATATCGCATACTCATAACGGCACCGGCCCGAATGACCGTAAGCGGATTGACTACATCCTAACCCGTCAAGTCCATCGACCTAGAGTACAAGATGCGAAAGTCGTCCCACAGCCTCCTGCCCCAGCTAAGGCTGACTCAGACCACAACATCTTCTATATCAAAGTCCGACTCGATGGTCATTTGGCGCCCAACAGACAAATACGTAGACCGACGAAACGCCGAGAGTTCGACAGGCAGCTTTTTATGTCCGATGGAAAGTGTCGTGAACGAGTAGTCTCCAGGGTCATCTCCACTCTCAACCAGCCTATCCAGCCCCGTAATACGTCTGGTATGGTTGAGATTTTCACTACGGCTGTTATTGATGCGGTCGAAAAAGAGGTACCACCCCCTGCACGTCGCCACCGCAGACATAGATGGTGTGAGTCTGCCGAAACCTTGGCCGCATTCATGCCAGCATGGACAGCGAGGGAGGATGCACGACAATTCTTGCGTACCCACCCCCGGGACAGAACCGCGTGGAAGACCCTGAGATCTGCGTGTGCGAACCTGCAGAAGGTGATTGCCGCAGGACTGCATGCGTACTTCGAAGCGTACCTTGCCGAAACCGAACGACTCCTAGCGAACAACGACCAAAGAGGCTTTTACAAGCACCTTAAGAGTACGGTAGGATTGGAAGGGACTAAAGCGAGGAGCGAACAGTTCATTAGGGACGAGGATGGCACGATCCTACGGGATAAGGTGCGAATTCGTGAACGATGGGCGGGGTTTTACCACAAACTCTTGAACACGAAGTCGCTGAAACTCGATCCCACGATCATCGACCTCTTGCCACCGCGACCGCCTAAACTGTCGCTTGAAGATGAACCATCCATAGACGAGATGACCGAAGCACTTAAGGGGATGTCGAATTGGAAAGCTGTCGGGCCAGATGGTCTCCCGGTCGAACTCCTAAAAATCGACCACCCGGCATTCGCCCAGCGCTTTCACAACATCCTTGTCAATGTTTGGTTAACAGGAGAAGTCCCTCAGCAATGGAAAGATGCGATCATCAAGGTCCTTCACAAAAAGAAGGATCGAACTGACTGCAACAACTATAGAGGGATTTCGCTTGTTGCCCACGAAGACAAAGTGTTCTTGAAAATCGTCGCGTCCCGCCTCAGCAACTACTGCGAGACCGAGGAACTACTCCCCGAGGAACAGTGCGGCTTCCGCCCCGCACGATCAACGATTGGTATGTTGTTCGTCGTGCGCCGGCTGCAAGAGCTCGGACGACAGAGGAAAATCCCCTTATACGTGTGCTTCATCGATCTGCAGAAAGCGTACGACTCTGTCGACCGAGAGCTGTTATGGAAGGTACTCACACGCTTTGGCGTACCAACCAAGATGCTGAGAATTATCCGTAATTTCCACGATGGCGTGCGGGCTCGCGTGCGTACTGATGACGGCGAGCTCTCGGAATGGTTTGATGTCACGCAGGGGCTGCGGCAAGGCTGTGTACTATCACCGTTACTGTTCAACGTGTTCTTCGCTGCTGCGTTACACGTCGTACTAGTACGCTTCAGCCAAGACGAAGCCATTGTAAGGGATTTGGTCCAACTCTGTGAAGCTGGAGTAGTTCGAACAGGGAAGGAGGAGCCATTGGCGTGCGTGCGAAGGTCTGTACGGGGCATGTTGTACGCCGACGATGCAGGAATTGTCTCGAAGTCGGCTGAAGGGCTCGCAAAAATGATGACAGTCATCGTGACTGTCTTCGAAGCAGCAGGCCTCACGGTGTCGGAAAAGAAGACTGAGACAATGGTCCTACAAACACCAGACCGGACAACCCTCGCACCACCGCTCGTCATCGAAGCGGCAGGTCAGAGGTATAAGCAGACGACCCAGTTCTTATACCTAGGCGGCGTTATCCACGAAAACGCTGCGCTCTCGCTCGAAATCGACCGACGGATCCGCCTCATGCGAGCATGCCTCAAACGGTTCGGCCCGGAGTTGTATGATAGGACGACCGCCCCCCTTAGCCTTAAAGTCCGAATGCTGAAGGCCGAGGTGATTGAGACCCTGCTGTACGGGTGTGTGACGTGGACCCTCAGAGCGGAACACTTTGCCAAGCTTCGAACGGCTCACCACCAAGTCCTGCTGCGAGTCATTGGCTTCCAGCGCCGACTTCATACTGATCATGCCACCCTCTCGTACGCGAAGGCCCTCAAGATGACACGTTGCGAGAGCATCGAAACGACCATTCGTAAACGGCGGCTCTTCTTTGCGGGGGGCGTGGCACGGCAAAGCAAGGAGCGATTACCCAGTCGGGTAATGTTCGGGACGATAGCTGGTGGGGAGAACCCGAGACCAGGCGGACAGTGTAAGACTTGGCATAGATGCATAGTCGAAGACCTTAGGGAGTTCCGAGCCACCGAAGGGTCAACGGAAGTTGCCCCCTTGGTGTTTGGAGTTGAGACCGCGTTGTGGTCCACTGCAGCCAAAAAGGCGGGGAAGTGGTACCGGGGGATCCTTGAAGCAGCCGAACGGTTCATGGTGAGGTGGCACGAGGCTGAGGCTGAGATGAGTAGGCAGCGCCGCGCATCCGCCGTGGATGGTGCCCAAGGGAACGGGGGGGGGAGGGGGCAACGGGAGAAGTGGCAGAAAGCCCGACCGAGGGAATGCGGAGAGGGGGGGGAACAGGAGGGGTAGAAGGGAAACGGCGGTAGACGAAAGTAGGAAGGAGATGGCAGACAGGGTAGCAAGGCACCAAGTCGACTAGAAAGTAGAACATGACCATACTACTAGTGCTACCAACCGGTGCAGCTGGTTCGAACGTGGTCTTCCCTTGTCTTCTCTTCTTGTTTTTGTTTTTTTTTCTTTCTTGCGCTGACTCTCCGTGATTTTCATATTATTTTTTCTCTTCCTCTTCCTTTTCTGATTGATAAGCCGTACTGAAGGAGCCGTGTGGCGTGGTTGGAAGACGAACCTGCTCTGCTCGTTTCGTATTGTCTGACGCCAAGGGGCTGGGCATAGTTGACGAACGCAGGGCGGAGACGGCAGTCTGGGTAGCAAGGTACCAGGCGGATTAGCAGGGAGAACCTGGCTATACTACTCGTACCACAAACTGCTGCCGCCACCTGGAAGGTGCTTTGGGCTTTGGTCTGCCTGTTATTTCCCCTTTGTTATTTTTCCTTGTTACTTTTTTCCTTGGTTCTTTATCTTACTCTGTTTACAAGCAGGGGTGTTTTTTTCTTATTTTATTTTATTTTTCTTTCTTTTCTCCAGCTCGTTCTTTTTCAAGTGTTGGCCACCTCGCCTGCGGGGGGGGGGCACGACAGATTGTTTCTCTTAGATTTTGTTTTCATTTTTCTTCTTTTTCTCTTTGGATTTGTCTACCTTGTTTTTGTTTTCTCTTTGATTGTTTCTTTTCGTTTCACTATTTCATAGATTGCGTATGTCGTGCCTGTCGTATCTAGTATCTGGTATGATGACATGGCTTTGCATTGCCCACTGCAGTACACACTGCACACGAGGCAACGTAGTATCTCTGTGGCGTAGCTTTGTGACCACATAACTTGTATCTCTTCTAGGATTGAAGAATCGGCACGGACACTGGTTGTGCTGGATGTCGACGGGTAGAAAGAACGGTTTAATGTGAAGAAAACACACACACCTACGTACGTACCAGGTACCTGGTAATAACTAACGAAACCCAACTACGAGTAGTCATAGGCAGACTTCGCCTGTCTGTCCACAGCAACGTTCGAGCCATGTGCTGCAAGTGATATTGTCAGGGCTACCCTCCTACTGACGAGGGGACGGAGAAACAGGAGAAGATCTGCTGTAGTTGTACAGCAGTCAGTAGTAGTGGTGGCACCTGCTACGAGAACCTCTGTTGGATACATGTATGTCGTATCAGAGGTTGTGGATATTTCGTCTTCAAATTATGAGGGTGGAATCAGGAACCACACACACAACATCGAGTACGGTGTACAAAGGGCAGAAGCCGAGCGTACTGCGACGCTGACCCTGGCCTCGTGGATCCTACTGCTACTGCTGCAGCTGTTTTGCTGCTGGAGAAGCTCTGATGTAGATGTTGCACAGCAGCAGTAGTTGTGGCCCTTGCTACGAGAAGCTCTTTAGGGCATGCCATGTTCGTGTTGTCGTCTCGAAAATATTATGCCGACTTTCGAGGTGGAAGCAGGAAACATTAAAAAAAACGAGTGCAGGGTACGTACTACAGTACGTGTGTGTATATGTACGCGTACAAAGGGTGCAAGGGTTAGACCGACAAGCCGAGCGTACGGCGACGCTGACCCTGGCCTCGTGTGACCTACTGCTACTGGTGCTGCTGCTGCTGTTATGGTGCGGGAGGCGCACTGCTGCTGTAGATGTCGTAGATCAGTCCAAGTAAAGTTGTGGTGACACCTGTTGCGAAAAATAAGCTCTTTCTGTTGGACAAAACATGCGAGATGCAGATTTTTATTGTGCTGAATTTCAACCAGAAAACACTCTCTCCTGGACAAAACATGTCGAGTGTTGTGTGTTCTTGACTCTTTCTACCCGTCGACATCCAGCACCACAGCACAGCAGTGCCCGTGCCGATTCCTCAATCCCTGATGAGAGATACAAGTTCTGTGGTACAGCAGTGCAGATTTTGTCTTCAAATTATTATGCCGGATTTCGAGATGGAAACCAGGATGCACACGACCAAATCCAGTACTTCTTCATATCAAGAGCCAGGAGAGGCCAACAACATTTACGAAAATTATTGAGATGCACCCCCGACGGCGTACAGTAGTAGTACACAGTAGTCGTACGTGGTAGATATTCCTTCGTGTTCGTTCGTTCAGCACAATACAAAATAATCCGTATGCGCCCACAGCATGATGCATCGCAGATATGACTACTGCAGGTATTACCGAGGTCGCGCCTCATTACCAACAATTACTAGTACGAGCATGCACTTGGAGAGGCTTGAACCCACGAAATGGATACCTGGTATTTTTTATAGGCACGCGGACCAGCCACGCAGCCACCGGGGACGCCGGGGCAGATGATATATCGCCCATAGCTCATTGACAAGCAGGAAAAACATGCGCAAATAAGCTAGAGATAAGCTATCCATATAGATCCTCCAGGGGAAACATGTACAGCCTATGCAGCTAACGTAGCTCACAGGTGAGCCACCCTCGGAAAGAGCTACGAGTAGTAACTCGAGCTTCTGTGAGCTGATATGTCCGACGTGAATAGGCACTGCTGTGTCCGACGAGCAGAATACAACCCAGCGACTGTGCACGCTATCATGTCATAGCGTATAGGAGAGCATGATACATGAATAAGTATAAAATGAACGGACGAACGAACAGAAAGAACAAGAGGCGCTGAACCCCAGCGCGTGACCAACTCGCATCAACGAACACCTTTTACCCTCCTCGTACCTGATAGATTGCCCAGATATCGCCCAACCAAGTACTCCAGCAGGACTTCAGGCGTTTAGCACTCCCACGCCACGACCAACTGAGTTGCAGTGCCCACCGTAAAAAAAAAAGTTCCGACAAAAAACGCCAATTTGTGTAGAAAGCGGGGTTAGCCCAAACTCAACCCCTACCGAGTAATTCTTGAGTCACTAGTTTACTTGCATCGTGCTCTCGACTGGGACCCCCAATAGACGCAGGACTTGCGACAGAGCTCAAGCAAGTCGCGTTTCAGCCTTCACTGCAGGTATCTTGGCCTCAGGTTCCGTAGAAGTCTAGAAATCAGGTATCCTGCCTCGGAGCAGAATCGTGGAAACGGCCTGCGAAATTGCGCCGCCTGCTTGGGCAACCTTCACGGCCGAGGTCCGCCTCGAAGGAGGGCACGAAATCGGCCAAGGTTCTCCCTGAGCTCTTTCACACAGGCAGAGATATCATTTCCGGTCTGCCAATTTTTCACTCGTCATAACAGCAGCTCCTTATCGATACCAATATGATACGTAGAATACTGCTGTGTTGGTGAACAAGCTCCTTCCAGTACCAGGTACATGTGCACTACTACTGCTGCTGTATATATATGCGATGTATACGTACATACAGCCAGTACGCTCCTTCCCGATGAAAAATATATATTGACGAGTGCACCAGAGCGCAATCTCCTTACGCCTTACAAGGCGCTTCGCTCCGCGGGCGGCGTAGGCCGCCCGCTACGCTCGCTCGGGAAGGAAAAAAGTACATCAAATTATGCGAAGTGACAGAGGTCCACGATTGAGTTTAGGTCGCAATTGCAAACCGGCGACTTGATAATGCCAAGAGTCCCGCCGCCATGCTTCAGGAACAAACAGCTCCGACGCCAGCTCGACCACATATGCGCTTCGCGTCGCGGATGACGTACGTACGTACATACCCCAGGTAGGATACTGCTGTCTGTACTTATTTTCTTCTTTCGATATACTCTCATGTCTGTACTCGTATGTAGGAAGAAGGCGAAAGCACAGCACAGCACAGCAGCAAAAACAATGAAAATGAAACCGAAAACTCGGAAAGGGAAAAAAATCCCCGTCCCCTCTCGTGTAATAATTTTCTGCCTGATTGGAACACCTTGCACCCGGTCGAAAAGAAGAAAAGAAAAAAACCGCACAAAAAAACTTCTCTCTCAGCCTCGTACGCCGCCCGCCCCTCTCGCGACCACCTCGCTACCGATTCGGTCCGGGTAAAGCTTTTATCACTCTCTGCCACAATCCGCCCCGTCGCCCGCCCCGCGTGAAGCCCGGTGCTCACCATGGCCGTCGTTCGCCAGCTCGATAACGTTGGTGTTCAAACTGCACACCTCCTTCTTCCAACTTCAGCGTGGTCGCAAAAATAAGCACCGCTTGAATAGTATCTTGCCGTCCTGAACGACCTTTATAAACTCGTACATATGTTACTGTCAGGTCCCCTGTACCAACATTCCACACATATATGTGGAGACCCCTTGGTTCGACGTCACCGGAGCCCAAGGCGTCCGTCCCCTCAAAAGGGACTCGCGTCCCCCGACAGGGCTAAAACACCCCGACGGGCTTTTGTCCTTGTCTCTTTATCCGCTTAGGGCGTAGTGTCCCCTACTATACCGCGGACCACCATGTCGACGCACTGAGACGGCGGGCGGGTGTGCTCGTTCGCACCCCCCTCGTCACTCTTTTTGTCTGTCTCGTCCTGTTGTCCGAGCTACACAGCTTGCCCATCCTTTTGCTGTTTACACGAGTTGCCCTCGGCGCGTAACGCCGAAGGCCGTGGTGCTCGTAACACCCGCGCAGCATATAGAAGCTTAGGCCTTACTAAGATTGGCGTCGACGGTCTCGATTTATCGAACCTCCTGTCCCTAAGCTTCCAGATGCAAAACGATAACTCGAGCGGAGGCGAGGAGTCAAAACACTCCGAACCCCAAAACAACAACAACAACGACATCCCGGATGCCTCCAACAACGACACCCCAGACACCCTTGCCGAAAGCGACATGGAGCTAGCGAGTCGCTACGCCGACTCCGTGGCCGACTCCGTGGCCGAATCTGCCGTCATCGACCTGTCGTCCACGACAGTAAAGCTCCAACGCCTGGTGGAGAAGGAGCTGGACAAGCTCCTGCGTGGCGAGATCGCCGTACTGTCTTCCCAGACCAACGTGCTGATGGAGCGTCTGGTGAGCATGTCCAGTTCGTTGTCGAGTGCGAACTCGGTCACTCAAGCGTCGAGTTTGTCTTCTCGTCCCAACCCCCTGTCCTTCGCGCAAGTAGCCGCAAGCCCCAAAGTCACAGCACTCACAGCTAGCGATGTACGCCGGCTGCCCCGTCTCGATGGTAGTGCTGATGTCGATGTCGCAGCCGTCCTGTCCCAGTACCGCTTGGTCGCTGGGTTCAAAGCGAAGACTGTCCGTCCCAACGACGAACTCTACGCAGATTCACTTGCTTTCGAGTACTTGTCACTGATTTGCGATGGTCCTGTCCTGGCTCAATACCAGCAACTATCAGCTGGTGCCATCGACTGGCGTGTAGCCGGGGCTTCGAGTGAAGCCTCCACTAGCACTGTCGGGTCGTTCACACCCCCAGAGACGTGGGCCGAGCTCAGCTCGGCCCTCCTCGACCTGCTCATGCCTTCCAACAGTGTCGAAGAATGTGCACTAAAACTCGCTAGTTTTAAGCAAGGCGCAACCGAGTCTGTCAGCGAGTATACGCTTCGGTTCCGCACGACCACTCAAAGGTTTGAGTCAGCTGTCGAACGCCAGACCCACGGTCGTACGCCGTGGGCCGCGTTCTCTGTCACCCTGTTTCAACACGGTCTTATCCCGGCTATCCAGTGCCTACAACTGTCCGACAAACCTGTCACTTCGCTCCGCGAAGCTATTGATCGTGCACGTCGCCACGAAGCCGCCAGCCTTGCCGGCGGCACTGTCAGTGCCATGTCATTCACTCCTGTCCCGAACCGTGCTGCTGTCGCCCAGGCCCAGTACGCCCAGCACACGTTCGGCCGCCCCAAGCAGGCTCAGCGTGCCACACGTCAACCCTCCCACCCCCGCGGAGCCGGTGGATCGCGTCACACCAACCGCGCGGACGCCTCCAACAGCCGCAGCACCGCCGGACCGCGCGCCGAAAGGCCGAGGTGCGGACACCCCGGGTGCCGCAAGCCGGTCGGTCACACGACCGATCAGTGTTTCCAGCGCCGCCGCGAGGAAAAAGAACAGGAGAAAGAGGGGGAGAAGGAGGCGAAGCGCCCTCGCAACGGCAAGAGCCGAGCAAAAGGGCAGAAGAGACACGAATCCAGCGACGAGGAGGATCCGTGAGGAGGCCCAGCTGAGCTACCGTCTGGGTCAGTTGGGATGCCGGTTTCCCGAAAAGGCGTGAAGAGGAAACACCTCTCCACGTCAGTAGCTACAGGTACTTCTCCTCTTGTCGCAGTACCTGGTGTCCCTGTTTCCGCGTTTTTTAGAGAGGAAAATTGTCTTTCGAGTGATGGTCTGTCTGATTGTCCCGTACCGGTTTTAGATGTTGGCCGTACCGAGGCTCCACTAAAGCGAGTAACGTTTATGGACCAAGCCCCGTGTGCATTGTCTCATGTTTCGAGTACCAGTACGGCACGGCGGCCTACCCATTCCTGTCTGCGTTCGGGGCCCAAGAGTGGTTCCCCGGTGGAAATTAATAAAGACCAAGTGTGGTACAACTCCGCGTTGACACATAAAAAATATCCTTTTTCTCTTTCTTTTTCGTCTCGACGAGTCCGTGTGGACGGCTCTGTCGAAGGCTACGCTGTGAATGTCACAGTGGATACAGCTACTGATGTATCAGTTGTCTCGCTCTCATGGTTGAAAAGTCACCCTTCCTTGCGATCGACCACATTAAACCCTGTCCCGCCGTCGGCCGTGTCTTTACGTGCCGCCAACGGTCTACCCATCCATGTTCTGGGATTTATTGTTTTTCCCCTTACTCTTGGTGGTATTACGTGCACAGTTAATGCACTTGTAGTCCCGTCCCTCGGCCCCGATTCTTTATTACTAGATAATAATGTCATGTCAGAATTCGGGGCGGTATTAGACTGGGACCACCAAACTCTGTCATTCTCATCTACTGGTTCCAGTATACCAGCTGTCCACCGTGTTCACAACCGTGCCCCGTCCAATGACTCTTGCCCCTCGTTGTCCGATGACGCACAGCCTTCTGTCGCTGCTGTCCACCGTGACGCCGAAGCAACCCCTGTCCGTTTGCGCGAACGTGTAGACCTAAAACCTTTACACGAAGCACTTGTCGTCGGTTTTTCTGACCAGCCCCCACAGCAAGATTGTACTGTAGTTGTCGAACCGAAAATAGTGTCGGCGGAAGATATCGCGGCGGACAAAGGTCTCGCCGCATTCGAAAAAATTATTGTCGCGCGAACGTTGGCCACCTGGAGTGCTACTGATGGTTCAGTAGTAGTCCAAGTCGCCAACCCATCCTCGGATGGTGTCGCCTTACCAGTCCACTTGTGCCTGGGCTCTGTCCTTTCCGTATCAATCGTGTCCCCCGACCAACTACATGTGAACGCTGTCGCGCATTCCCCCACGTCACCCTCTGAGATCCACAGCGCAAAATCTGAGCTGGAAGGTCCGTTGTCAAAAGCGTTCGAAAATACAACGCTCACCCCTGTCCAAAAAGACGATGTTCTCACACTGTGCGCAAGATATCGTCCTGTCTTTTCCCTGTCAATGTCAGAGCTAGGCCGCTGTACCACTGCGGAAGCAACCTTCCCGCTCCCTACTAATACCCGAGCCGTAGACCGGCCCCCGTACCGTTCCAACCCTCGTACGTCCGGCGTCATTGAAAAATGTGTACATGACATGCTCGAGTGGGGCATCATCGAAAAACGTCCCAGCCCCTGGGGAAGTCCGGTCACGATAGTCGCGAAGAAAAATGGCAGTCCACGTTTCTGCGTCGACTACCGCCACACACTCAACCGCCACATCGTCCGGAAGAGCTGGCCCCTGCCGAACCTCGAAACCTGTCTGGACGCCGTAGGCACCGCCGCTTTCATCTCTGTCGCGGACATCCTCAGCGCGTTCTGGCAGCTCCCCGTGGATGAAGATCACATCGAACGGACGGCATTCGTGACACCCAGCGGCAAGTACTGTTTTCTTCGTATGCCATTTGGAGTATGTAACGCCCCTTGGCTATTTCAACATATGATGTCTCTGACTTTAGGTCATCTGGGTCCCGATACAGGTATCCTCTCATACATGGACGATATCATTGTCTTAAATTCGACGTTCGAAACCCACCTCGCGTCTCTTGAACAACTGTTCGCAGCATTGCAAGCAGCTGGCCTCACACTAAAACCGTCTAAAGTTCAGTTTGGTCAGAAAGAAATCGAATATCTGGGCCACGTCATTTCAGCGAAAGGTATTTCAGTAAGTACCGACCGCATTCAGGCAATAACTCAGTTGCCGACGCCCACATGCATCAAAGACCTTCGGTCAGTCCTCGGCATGGTCAATTTTGTCCGGCGTTTTATCAAAGATTATGCGGAAATCACCGCACCCCTAGTACTACTCACTGGGAAAGATTTTGTCCTAAAAAGCCGATTTAAAAAAGCTTGGAGCACTGAACAAGATAATGCTTTCGAACGCATCAAACGCGTTCTGTCTTCAGCCCCTGTCCTCCACTTCCCCGATTTTTCGCGGGAGTTTGTTGTCCATACCGATGCCTCTGAACTTGGCGCTGGCGCTTTCCTTGCACAGCCCACCCCCGACGGAAAAGATTTAGAGGTTATCGCGTATTACAGTCACCGGTTTTCTAAAAGCCAACGCCATTATAGCGCAACAATGAAAGAATGCTGCGCGGTTGTCTGGGCGTTTGTCCACTGGCGTCCGTACCTCTGGGGACGACACTTTACATGTTGCACCGATCACCAAGCGCTAGTCTACTTGTACCAAATGCAAGACACCAGCAATATGTTAACACGCTGGTCAATAGCCCTTCAAAACTACGACTTTACCGTGCAACACGTCCCAGGACGACTCAACGTCGTCCCGGACGCCCTGTCTCGCGTATTTAGCGAAGTCGGCGGAGAACACATCCCTTCCGAACCCCGACTTGCCGCGATCTGTCGGAATGTGCCGGATAACCAGCCATTCCACCCACCCGCCCCTCGCGATTACGAAGTGTCCGCGCGCAACCTAGACGAAATAGCGCCCGTAGAAAGTGATCGCGAATTATTCGCGAGTGCGATGTCTGTCTTCCCAACTATCGATGTCCCTCGGCTACTGGAAGCTCAAACAGACGAATTTGGTCCGTACTTTGATTATCTCAAACTACCAAAATCAGCACCAGTCCCGTCAAAACAATCGGAGCATACCATGAGCCATTTCTTCCTCCAAGAGGAACTACTTTACCGTTCGTACCTTCCCGGTCACCTACGTAGACGTAGTGACTTTCGGGATCAGCTTGTCGTACCTACGTCACTCCGAAAGTTGGTAGTAAATTCTTGTCATGACCTTCCCGCGTCGGGTGGTCATTTAGCTTTCAAGGGCACCTTTGACAAGGTCCGTGACCGGTTCTGGTGGCCCACCATGCACGCGGACGTGCAGAAACATGTCGATAGCTGCTTGTCTTGTCAACACCGCAAAACGTCCCGGCGTCCCCCCAAATTACCTGTCGGAACCCGGCCAGTAACACGTTCTTTCCAATGCGTCGCAGTTGATCTAGTGGAATACAAGTCTATGTCGGAAGGCAACCGATATATCCTCTCGGTGATCGATCATCTCACCCGTTTTGTCATTTTGATAGCCATCAAAAATAAAGAGGCCACCACGATCGCACGAAATCTTGTCGAACGTGTGTTTTCTGTATTCGGTCCCCCAGAAACGTTACATAGCGACCAAGGCCTCGAGTTCGAGAACCGCCTTGTTAAAGAGTTGCAAAAGGTTTTTGGATACAAGAAAACTCGCACCGCCGCCTACCGTCCCCAAGGAAATTCTGTCCTAGAGCGCGTGCACAGTACGGTTCATAATATGGTAGCTATGTATAGCACCTTAGCATGTGACAATTGGGCAGAGCTGCTACCGTTTGTCCAGCTCGCCCATAACACGGCGTACTCTTCCACACTCGAAGAGACCCCCCATTATCTCATGTTCGGACGCGCCGCCGTACTACCTGTCGATCTCATTCTGGGCGTGCCAGCCACGACCCTTCCCCAGTCCCAACTCGATTACTCACGCCGCACGGTCGAAAACTTACAGCTGGCATACGAGTTGGCCCGCCGTAATCTCAAAGAACGAGCGGATAAGCAAGCAACATCGAATGAGAAATTGTCATTCCCGAGTTTCACCACCGGCGACCAAGTCTTAATACATCGCCCGTATCACGAAACCGACGGCCCTAATCCCAAGTTATATAGCCCTTGGCACGGCCCTTACACTGTCAGAACAAAGCTTTCTCCCGTCATATACCGGGTCACCCAAGATGGTGCAACCACGGAAACCACTGTCCATCTAGGTCGTATGAAAAAATACATTGTCCCTGCCTCGTCCCCTGTCCCGGACCTGGATGCTCTTGACGATATGTTCCTCGGAACACAACTCCCTATCCCCGATCTAGAAGGCTCAGTGACCAAAGTGTCTATCGGACCGTTCACTGTGGAGGAAATAGACGGGCATAAACGAGGAGTAGGAGCCGCTTCGCTTGCAAATTTTCAATATCACCTCAAGCTGAAAGACTACCCCCCTCAGCTGGGTGTGTGGCGTCATTTTAGGGTAATCCCACAATGTCGGGAAATGGTACAATCTTACCGCGCTGCACTCTTGTCTCAGAATCCAGCAGCTTTCGACCCACCTAAAAGACAGCCACGTCCGTAGCCACATTGTCACCGAACACTGATTTTATGTTATCAAATTGGGCCTGTCCTGTGCACACATTTTTTTTAATCTGTCCCCGTCAGTTTTCGCAACCACTGACCTAAGCCCGTGTTCCGTTCTATCTATAGTCACGTCACCTTTACCAGCATGCAGTGACCCGAGTGTGGTGTCCTACGCCGTTGTCATATTTTTTTTAAAAAAAAAAATTCTGTATTTTTTCTGTCGTGTAGACGTGTCTCTCCACGTTGGGCTCCGATACCCACATGGCTAGAGGGCTCAGTACCAAGCACCTCCCCCTCTATTTTCGTACACATATCACCTTGTTTTTGTATGCGTTGTACACACACACGTTGTGTTTTCTGTCATGATTTGACCCAGTGATATTAACGACCTCACTGTATCTAAGTGCGCAACATATAATACACCGTCCCGGTAACCCACACCACTCGTCACGGAAGCGCACAAGTCAAAATCATCATTAACGTCGCTATTTCAGTCCTATTTTCTTCGACTGTTTCAGTCGTCCATTTAAATTCTCGGAGCAGACCTCTACGCTATACAGCCTCCGATAGAGCGACGTGTACCCGCTCGAGATAGCATGACCACGGATTCGTCTCGACAACCATCCGGAAGCATACTCCCTCGACTAGGGGTACTCATATACACCATACAATCTGTCCACTCACATTGTCCCGTCGTTCGCCCTCGATAAAATATACTTGTGTATATTTGAAGTCCACGACGTCTGAGTGCCAGCCATGTTTTTTGTCTCAAATACCGCGCCGTCCGGCACACGCGCCTGTATGACCGTGCTTTGTCGGTTAGCATCAAAATGTCGGCCACGATGCCACCCCCAGTTGCCAAGCACTCCCAATGTCAGGATTACCACCATGAAGTTCATGCCATGACCAGTACGCGTAATTTTTATTTTTGTCTGTCACATATATCTCGAGCCCTGCAGGCCGCAGCGCACCAACAATGTCAGAGCGCTGCCGCGTTTCGTTGCCGCAATACCTGCGAAGTGAGCATATATAACTGTCAATGTCCACAGTCCATCCTGACCCACCTCGTGTGACCTAAAAAACCTGAGCACGTAAAGCCTATATTGGTTTATTTTATTTTTCTGTCAATGGTACATGTCACATTCGATGATTACACGAATGTCTTGCAATAGTTATAGTGTGATGGACATGCTATACGTTGCACTTGTCCTCCTCGTTGTCATTGTTGGAGCTTATCACACAATGTTAGATCCAGGGCAACTACCCTCCTGTCACGTTACTTAAGTTTCGTGGAGTAGTATTCGACACCACAAAACTGGGGGGTGATGTTACTGTCAGGTCCCCTGTACCAACATTCCACACATATATGTGGAGACCCCTTGGTTCGACGTCACCGGAGCCCAAGGCGTCCGTCCCCTCAAAAGGGACTCGCGTCCCCCGACAGGGCTAAAACACCCCGACGGGCTTTTGTCCTTGTCTCTTTATCCGCTTAGGGCGTAGTGTCCCCTACTATACCGCGGACCACCATGTCGACGCACTGAGACGGCGGGCGGGTGTGCTCGTTCGCACCCCCCTCGTCACTCTTTTTGTCTGTCTCGTCCTGTTGTCCGAGCTACACAGCTTGCCCATCCTTTTGCTGTTTACACGAGTTGCCCTCGGCGCGTAACGCCGAAGGCCGTGGTGCTCGTAACACCCGCGCAGCATATAGAAGCTTAGGCCTTACTAAGACATACTCTATCAACAATCATAAATCGAAGCCAGACAAAGCCCGTTCATGCATCCCTCGTGTCTCGAGGCACACGCGACGCCTAGGTACGAAAGCGGCGACCGCGCTCCTTGCAACCCCCCCTCTACCCGCCAGCACCCACTGACACCCGCGACGGCGCCGGGCTCTCCCGCCGTGCCGTACTCGGAGTACACGCACGCACACGAAACGAAAGACGAAAAAAGGAAGAAAGGACGTGCCAAGAGATATGGAGAAAACCAAGAACAGTTAAAACTGCTGGAAAGGTCCGGCAAGTAGTAATGAAAAGCTGCCTGATTGGAGTACCTTGCACCCGGTCGAAAAGAAGAAAAGAAAAAAATCGCACAGAAAAGCTTCTCTCTCAGCCTCGTACGCCGCGCGCCCGCCCCTCTCGCGACCACCTCGCTACCGATTCGGTCCGGGTAAAGCTTTTATCACTCTCTGCCACAATCCGCCCCGTCGCCCGCCCCGCGTGAAGCCCGGTGCTCACCATGGCCGTCGTTCGCCAGCTCGATAACGTTGGTGTTCAAACTGCACACCTCCTTCTTCCAACTTCAGCGTGGTCGCAAAAATAAGCACCGCTTGAATAGTATCTTGCCGTCCTGAACGACCTTTATAAACTCGTACATACTCTATCAACAATCATAAATCGAAGCCAGACAAAGCCCGTTCATGCATCCCTCGTGTCTCGAGGCACACGCGACGCCTAGGCACGAAAGCGGCGACCGCGCTCCTTGCAACCCCCCCTCTACCCGCCAGCACCCACTGACACCCGCGACGGCGCCGGGCTCTCCCGCCGTGCCGTACTCGGAGTACACGCACGCACACGAAACGAAAGACGAAAAAAGGAAGAAAGGACGTGCCAAGAGATATGAAGAAAACCAAGAACAGTTAAAACTGCTGGAAAGGTCCGGCAAGTAGTAATGAAAAGCTGCCTGATTGGAGTACCTTGCACCCGGTCGAAAAGAAGAAAAGAAAAAAATCGCACAGAAAAGCTTCTCTCTCAGCCTCGTACGCCGCGCGCCCGCCCCTCTCGCGACCACCTCGCTACCGATTCGGTCCGGGTAAAGCTTATATCACTCTCTGCCACAATCCGCCCCGTCGCCCGCCCCGCGTGAAGCCCGGTGCTCACCATGGCCGTCGTTCGCCAGCTCGATAACGTTGGTGTTCAAACTGCACACCTCCTTCTTCCAACTTCAGCGTGGTCGCAAAAATAAGCACCGCTTGAATAGTATCTTGCCGTCCTGAACGACCTTTATAAACTCGTACATACTCTATCAACAATCATAAATCGAAGCCAGACAAAGCCCGTTCATGCATCCCTCGTGTCTCGAGGCACACGCGACGCCTAGGCACGAAAGCGGCGACCGCGCTCCTTGCAACCCCCCCTCTACCCGCCAGCACCCACTGACACCCGCGACGGCGCCGGGCTCTCCCGCCGTGCCGTACTCAGAGTACACGCACGCACACGAAACGAAAGACGAAAAAAGGAAGAAAGGACGTGCCAAGAGATATGGAGAAAACCAAGAACTGCTGGAAGGTCCGGCAAGTAGTAATGAAAAGCTGCCTGATTGGAGCACCTTGCACCCGGTCGAAAAGAAGAAAAGAAAAAAATCGCACAGAAAAGCTTCTCTCTCAGCCTCGTACGCCGCGCGCCCGCCCCTCTCGCGACCACCTCGCTACCGATTCGGTCCGGGTAAAGCTTATATCACTCTCTGCCACAATCCGCCCCGTCGCCCGCCCCGCGTGAAGCCCGGTGCTCACCATGGCCGTCGTTCGCCAGCTCGATAACGTTGGTGTTCAAACTGCACACCTCCTTCTTCCAACTTCAGCGTGGTCGCAAAAATAAGCACCGCTTGAATAGTATCTTGCCGTCCTGAACGACCTTTATAAACTCGTACATACTCTATCAACAATCATAAATCGAAGCCAGACAAAGCCCGTTCATGCATCCCTCGTGTCTCGAGGCACACGCGACGCCTAGGCACGAAAGCGGCGACCGCGCTCCTTGCAACCCCCCCTCTACCCGCCAGCACCCACTGACACCCGCGACGGCGCCGGGCTCTCCCGCCGTGCCGTACTCAGAGTACACGCACGCACACGAAACGAAAGACGAAAAAAGGAAGAAAGGACGTGCCAAGAGATATGGAGAAAACCAAGAACTGCTGGAAAGGTCCGGCAAGTAGTAATGAAAAGCTGCCTGATTGGAGCACCTCGCACTCGGTCGAAAAGAAGAGAAGAAAAAAATCGCACAGAAAAGCTTCTCTCTCAGCCTCGTACGCCGCCCGCCCCTCTCGCGACCACCTCGCTACCGATTCGGTCCGGGTAAAGCTTATATCACTCTCTGCCACGATCCGCCCCGTCGCCCGTGTTCGTAGAGTCCAAACCTGGATGCCCTGACCACCACGGGGTCTGATGAGATTCCTTATAGTCGTAGTATTAGAGGACAGAGGAGGAGAGAGAGAGCGGAGCCTAGCTCGTAGCTCGGAGCGGAGAACGGAGAGCTCGAACGCTCCTCATGAACACACGGCAAAATTCACAATAACGCCTGCGAAGATATACGCAACCCTCTACAACTTGTAACCGTCGCTGCTGGAACGATCCAAACGAACACCCTCCCTAGCTCTTCACAGCAGTGACGAGACCGAAGAGACATTCAAGACTTGCTAGGACCTAAGAACAGCCAACGACAGTACCGCAGGAGGAAACCCGGCCACCGGGTAAAAACCCCCTGTATAACACATATACTCCAAACCATTGCAATTGAACAACGGCCGCATTCCAAACGATGACCATGGCCAGAAAATAAAATGCCAAGCTGTGCCCTACTCCCCCATGCCCCTCAAAGTAGCGCAGGGTTGGCGACCTGACAAATTATTCCTCGCATCACTCAAACATGGTACTCATCGAACAATGCCCATACCCCCTTATTCGCCGTCCAAGGGCAGATTCAACAAGAACCTACGATGAGACTTAAAAGGGGTCGCAGCAAGGGATTTCGTCAAAATATCCGCGTGCTGCTCTTCCGAAGCTACGAACTGAATGTCGATCTTCTTAGCACGAAGTAGCTCTCAGACAAAATGAAAACGCACGTCAATATGTTTACTCCTTATAAGAGGGTTCTCAGCCAACGCTATGGCCCCCTGGTTATCCTCGAAAACCCGAACACATGATCCGCTTAGCTCTGGACAAATAAACGACAACACCGCGCCCGTAAACAAAGCTTCCTTCGCCCCTTCACCCAGGGCGACATATTCTGCTTCTGCTGTCGACAACGTAACACACCTCTGCGTGCTACTTGCCCAACTGACGGCCGCACCCCCTAGGGCAATTACCGTCCCCGATACCGAGCGCCTATCGTTCGACTTACCGGCATAATCAGCATCACTAAACGCTGTCAAATCCAATCCCGAACCCCGCACAAAAGTCAATCCCATAAACCTGGTCCCATGGAGGTAAGCCATTATCTTCAAAACTGCCTTCCAGTGCCTCTCCGTTGGGTTGTGGGAGTGGCGCGCCACAGCACGCACAGCGTTCGAGATGTCCGGCCTCGTCATGGTCGACAGCCACATCAAGCTGCCCACAGCCTCCCTGTACGGCCAGTCTCCTCCAATTTCGCCCTCCTCTCTTGGACCTAGTTCCACACCGGGGGTCGCGGGGATGTCAGAGGATGAGTTAACACCAAAACGATTCAGCATGCTCTCTATAAACGCCTTCTGCGTAATCTCCAATGTTCCCAACTCCCAGTCGCGCTTGAAAGCACAACCAGTATACCAAGTCAGTTCGCCGAGGTTATTTGTGGGGAATTTCGTAACGAGCGCGGCATGGAAATCTCTGCATGTCTCGTCCGATCCTGCGATCACGATGTCATCTACATGGACGGCCATGATCAGTTCTACCTTGCCGTCCACAACCATGCGAAAAACACTCGGGTCAGACCTACACTGCTCCGTACCGTACTCTACCACGGTTTCCACCAATAATCCGGCCCACTGCCGTCCGCTCTGCTTTAGACCATACAGTGATCTGTTCAAGCGGACGATCCTTCCTGACATGTCACCACACCCACCGGGTAGTTTCATGTATATCTCGGCGTCGAGTTTCGCGCGAACAAAAGCTTGCGCGACGTCTAGATGAAAAATCTTCAGACCATATTCGTTGGCAACAGTCGCCAGAATTTTAACTGACGCTGACGAAGGAGTTGGTGCAAACGTTTGAAAGTAATCTACGTCCTGCACCTGGCTAAAACCCTTAGCCACAAGTCTGGCCTTTGTCTTTACTATCATACCATCCTTATCCGTCTTATAGGTGAACACCCACTTCGCGCCTACAGGTTTCCGCCCTCGTGGCGGTGTCGCGGCTACATATGTACCGGTCGTTTTGTGACCGTCCAACTCAATTTGCATGGCCTCGTGCCACGCCGCTTTATATCGGGAACGCTCTACATCTGCAACGGACTGCGGGGGCGGTTCTACGTCTTCCGGGAAACCACTCGGCATGCACACGCTCAACTCCCCTTTATTCTCCACGGCAGGTCCTCCGGCCATCAAGGCCACTGCGTCCTCCGTCGTCCATGACGTACGATTCAGGATACTCCCAGGCGTCGTCCACCACTCGGACGCTGCCGCAAGCAGCGCGTCTGCGGCTCCTCTGTCCATCTTTAGCTGGTTCACAGCAGGTTCACCCTCCAGGCGTTGACTCTGACCTCGGGTCCGGCCCTGTACTGTTAGAGGGAGCCGTCCCAAGCTGCTGAGCTCGTGTGCTGGCCTGCCCGACAGGATCGCGGGAGGGCCCTCACCGTTCCCTTGGCCGGTGTCGGAGACTGATGCTGCACCCGGGTCGCTTTCGGCCCTCCCTGGCGGGACCGAGGAGGCGTCCACGGCGCCCCCTTGAGACGAACCCATCGTCTCGGCTGTTTCGGCCCTCCCCCTCGGGGCCGAGGAGGCGTCCATGGCGCCCCCTTGAGACGAACCCATCGTCTCTGGTGTTTCGTCGCCGGCCTCGCCGGCGACAGGTACCTGATGTATGCGCTCCTGCATAAACGCGTCCAGGTCAAAACCCCACGTCACGTCGAGGTCGTTCAAGTGAGCCAGACCGTCGTCCAGCTCATTCACCACCCCCCCACCACCTCGATCCGACGTGCTCACGTCGTCCGCCTCGGACCCCCCCTTTTCCGTAGACAGGGAGTCATTCGCCTGGGCAGGTACAGGTGGTGCAGGCGACACGCGTTGCCAGGTGACATTTCGCGTGATTAGCACAGTGCGTTGCCTCGTCAATACTCGTACTGAGTCTCGGGGGTAGTTGGGTGCAGGGCCCAGGTAAAAGCACTCTTGTGCTTTCACCTGTGACTTGTTTTCCCTCTTCACCTTGCAGTAGCCAGGCTTGAGGAAAGGTAGTAATACTACCGGGGGGGGGCTACCATGCCACATCTCATGCGGCGACTTGCTCTCAGGGTTAGCTGTCGTTGCAGTGCGGTTCAAGGCGTCACACGCCCAGTGGGACGCTTCCGCCCACAATGACGCAGTGGCCGGGAGTTGCGTGCCGGGAAAAAGCTCTTTAGCCTGGATTCGGCCCGCCATTGCGGCCGTCTCGATCAAACCCAGCGCGCGCTCTGCTACTCCGTTAAATTGGGGGCTGTCGGCTGTCGTAAATTCCTGCTTGATCCCTCGTGATCTACACAGGTCGCCAAACTTGCCTCCGCGGAATTCGCCACCTCCATCAGATCGGACGATTACCACAGTAGAAGGGACACCATCTGCACGAGAATCCGCAAGAAACTGCTCGAACAATTCCGTGGCGTCCGACTTGTGGCGCATGAAGTACACCCACGTATACCGTGAAAAATCGTCGCGCACTATCAGAGTATACCGCTTTCTTCCGAGAGACTCTACCACCTTAGGTCCACTCAAATCCACCAAAACCCTCCCAAGCTTCTTAGCTGCTCGTGTGTGTGTGGACTGCTTGATACCTTTGCGGAGACCCTTCGCCATGGAGCACCCTCTGCACTCCAGCAGCTTTCCCTCGAGGACAATCCCTTGCTGCTCCGCGGTCTTGCGGAGTAGTACCTCATGGGAGTGTCCAGCCGCGCAGTGGAAATCATTGATGTTGATCGCAGACTTGTGGGGCGGTTGCCCCGGGGCGAGTACAGCACAGGCAGTTTCCCCACAACTGCGGTCGACCCGGTAGCCGTACAGGCTGAAAAGGGTCCCACTCAGCGGAAACACGATCGAACGCTCTGACTTGAGCCTGACTACAACCCCCGTGGGGCGCCCTTCGAAAGTGTGACCGTTTTTGACGAGAGTGGGCAGGGAAAACAGGTGGTAGCGGAGATCCGGCACGTGCGCAACATTCGTAAGCAGCACTTGCACGAGACCATTTCCGGACCGAAAGATAACGCTTATGTCACCGTAACCTTCAATCGATCGAGTGGATCCATCGGCGATTCGCAGTTCCAGGTTGCATTCTCTATAGTTGATCATGCAGTCAGCTGAAGGCGTCATGTGAGTAGATGCACCACTATCGCATATCCATGCCTCGTCTCCTACCTGCCAACCAGGTTCCCCTTCCCCCGAACCATCACCGTTCTTGCTTGCTTCCTCGGCCTTGAAAGCCGAGGCCTGGACCGTACCTTTCTCTTGGTCGTCGTCCCTTGCCCCAACCTCGCTCGCCACCGCCATGACAGCTTCTTCTTTCGATGAGGGGCAGACATCAGCAGCGTGCCCCAGCCCGTTGCATCGACTGCAGCGGTCCATGGACATGGGACAGGCGTCCGCAGAGTGCCCCCGTCCTTGGCATCGGCTGCATAGCTTCGCCGTGCAGTCGCTCTTCCAATGGCCCTTCTTGCCACACCTATGACACTTGCCCACTGGAGTACTTCCGCTGGTGGCTTTGGCGCTGCTGCCATTGCCACCAGCAGCCGCGGCTGAACCACCACCGCCCTCGTTGGTGCCTCTTCCACCTCGTCCAGGCTGTCGTCGCCGTCCGCTGTTTTCTCTGCCATTGCCTCCACCTTGTCTGCGACCACCGCCACTGCCGCCGGCGTACATAGCATGGCCTGCGTGGCCAGCGTTGGACCCCTTCTTCCTGTTTCCAGAAAGTCGGTGATGCCGTTCTCGAACAGCCTTGATGATGTCATCACGGCCGATGCTGTCACGTGATGCCAGGTTCCGAGCCTCCACCTCGTATTCAGCAGGCAGAGCGTCAATAAAAATGGTGTACAGCATATGGTCGTCTACTGACATTCCTGCTGCGCGCATTTCCGCGGGAAGATCCTCGATCCTGCCCATCTCCTCGAGCGGGTTGCTCCCCGGCGCTATCCTAGAGCTATTTAAGCGCCTCGAGAGGTCCGACTTGGCCCCCGTCGTTTGAGGGCCGTACCACGCAAGGAGAGCGTCCCACGCTTGCCTCGGCGAGGTACACCTGTGTAAAATGCTCTTGTCGCTCTTGCTTTTGAGCGCAGTCGACAGGAAATTCCACGCCAGAGTATGCACGTGCACACTTTCGCGGCTAAACTCCCTAGCGACAAGCATCCAGTTCTCAGTGTCCAATTCCCCTACGGGAATGTACTGCGGTGGATCTGACACGAAAGCAGACAAGGAACCAACTCCTTTGGCGTAATACCTAGCGTCTCTTGTCCAGGAGTTGAACTCAGGCTTCAGCCCACTAAACGATGGCACAGGAGTATGTTTGAATGACAAATGACGCGAGAGAGGTAGATCAAATCCACCATCCAACTCACCGCCAGGGTATGCACCCCATTCTCCAGTCCTCCCAGGCTGGTCTGGCTGACCCCTCGGTGGGCCAACCTCGACAGGCAACGCAGTTCTTCCGCGCCCAGTTACTCCCAAATCTGGCGAGGCGCCCTCACGCAAATTTGTCTGATATTCTGCTGCAATACCCCGTGCCATGCCTACAGCAGCAGCAGGGGTTTTTCTTACAGCAGCGGGCACTATCCCACGCGGGATTTGCCCAACAGCAGCGCTTCCCTCAGCGCTGCCGGACTCCGATCGGCCGTTGTTCCTCGTGAACTCGGCCATCATTTCCCTCATGGCGTTCATCATCGACGCCTGGCTGTGCTCAATCGCCAGCTTTACCTCGCGCCTCAGATCTTGCTCACCCGGAGAATCGTGCTCCACGTGAGCCGACCTCTCCGAAGGCATCTTGGCTTCTGGTACCAGACCTCAAACGTTCAATCACACTAGTGTGTTCGTAGAGTCCAAACCTGGATGCCCTGACCACCACGTGGTCTGATGAGATTCTTTATAGTCGTTGTATTAGAGGACAGAGGAGGAGAGAGAGCGGAGCCTAGCTCGTAGCTCGGAGCGGAGAACGGAGAGCTCGAACTCTCCTCATGAACACACGGCAAAATTCACAATAACGCCTGCGAAGATATACGCAACCCTCTACAACTTGTAACCGTCGTTGCTGGAACGATCCAAACGAACAGCCCGCCCCACGTGAAGCCCGGTGCTCACCGTGGCCGTCGTTCGCCAGCTCGATAACGTTGGTGTTCAAACTGCACACCTCCTTCTTCCAACTTCAGCGTGGTCGCAAAAATAAGCACCGCTTGAATAGTATCTTGACGTCCGGAACGACCTTTATAAACTCGTACATACTCTATCAACAATCATAAATCGAAGCCAGACAAAGCCCGTTCATGCATCCCTCGTGTCTCGAGGCACACGCGACGCCTAGGCACAAAAGCGGCGACCGCGCTCCTTGCAACCCCCCCTCTACCCGCCAGCACCCGCTGACACCCGCGACGGTGCCGGGTCCTCCCGCGATGCCATGCTCGGAGTACACGCACGCACACGAAACGGAAGAAGAAAAAAGGAAGAAATGGCCAAGAAAACAAAGAACTGCTGGAAAGGTCCGGCAAGTATTGAAAGGAGGCGGTTTGGAAGTGGGAGCTCTGAGAGGCCAGGGATGCACCAACCGAGCACGCTCAGGGGTTGTGATCTAAGTATGTAGTTCTATTACCGTCGTACTACCTGCTCTCGCGATTCGCCGGTTTGCAATTGCGATCCTTGAAAACACTAAACTCAATCGTGGACCTCTGTTCGCTTCGCATAATTTGATGTACTTTTTTCCTCCCTGAGCGAGGGTAGCGGGCGGCGTAGGCCGCCCGCGGAGCGAAGCTCCTTGTAACGGTAAAGCTCACGTATGCATATATGTGCGTTGCATTCACCACCGGCAATATTTACGGTGGCGCAAGGCTCGTGTGTCATGATTGGTGTGATACAACTTTAACAAAATAATATCAGGTACCTAGTAGTTAAATTATGCACACTACTCTGTAAACTTCAAGTATACGCGTTACAACGAAAAACAAAGCTACCGGTGCCAGCCTATATACTCGTATGACCACTGTGTCTGTCCTCTCAATCTGGACTCTGCACTTATTTATGAACCTGCACGGTGCTGTTTTAGCTCCACAGTGTCCAGGTAAGGTAGAGAGTAGCCGCGCCTACGTATTATTGTGCCAGGTACATGTGCACTACTACTACTGCTGCATGCGATGTGTACGTACATACAGCCAGTATAGGCTCCTTCCCGATGGAAAATATATATTGACGAGTGCACCAGAGCGCAATCTCCTTACGACTCATTACCGTCGTACTACCTGCTGTCGCGATTCGCCGGTTTGCAATTACGATCCTTGAAAACACTAAACTCAATCGTGGACCTCTGTTCGCTTCGCATAATTTGATGTACTTTTTCCTCCCCGAGCGAGCGTAGCGGGCGGCGTAGGCCGCCCGCGGAGCGAAGCTCCTTGTAACGGTAAAGCTCACGTATGCATATATGTGCGTTGCATTCACCACCGGCAATATTTACGGTGGCGCAAGGCTCGTGTGTCATGATTGGTGTGATACAACTTTAACAAAATAATATCAGGTAGTTAAATTATTATGCACACTACTCTGTACTCTTCAAGTATACGCGTTACAACGAAAAACAAAGCTACCGGTGCCAGCCTATATACTCGTATGACCATGTTGACTGTGCTCAAGAACACGATCCGTAAGATCCATCGTAGATTGAGGAGTTCCATGCTGAACAGGGATTCTGGTGGTAGGGTATTGGGATGTCGGGGTAACGTGTACCCCACCAATACCACTCGTTAGATGTAGCTCCGTAGGAGGCGAGTCAGCTCGACAGTTCGGATGTATAATTTAAGATGAGTTCCGTGATATTGTCTGGAGCAACCACGCGTTCCCGTGCCAGCTGCGTCTATACCTTTAGAGATCAATCAACACACTAGTGAAGAACCGGTGATCTTCTATTGGCAAGCGTGGCCCAGGCCAACCTAGAGAGGTGGGAACCTTCCGGCATGTCTGGTTTAGATGGCGTGTCTAGTCTGGAAGCCAACGTGGGAAATTAGTAGAATATGCATGTATATGCATGTAGAGAAAGAACTTCTCAAGTTACGACCCTATCTGCGTTATAAGGAACATTACTCTTGTCTAACGGCCTATCCGCCTTGGAGAACATTCCTAAAAGACGGTTACTCTCAACTACCGGAATATCCGCCGGGTTAATCCATTCTTTGGATTATTCTCGTACTCCTCAGGCTACGAAACTGCCGATATATTATCTGTATCTATAGCCCATGAGCACTCGACTCATATCACAAATGTGTGTGAGTGAGTTGGTGTGTGTAATTCAACATTTTTTTGATCCACCTTTCACCACCGCGCTCGACGCACACGCCACCAAATCCAGTCCCGGCGGGCTCTGTGCACGCACACACACGCAAGACACTTTCTCGTCCTGGTGGGGTGGAAAATCGTTCACAACGCGTCGAGCTAGGTGCGGCAACGTGTGTAGGCACAATGTCATGCCATGTCTGTGCTGGGCCGTGTTCAAAATACAAAATCATAACGGTTTTTGTGCCTGTGCCAACAGCAGCAGCAGACAAAAGGCAGACTGTGCCTGTCCACAGCATGCACACTGTGCCTGCCCACAGCAGGAAGATTGAGCCTGTCCGCAGCACTCAACAGCAGGTAGACTGGGCCTGTCCACAGCAGGCAGACGGCTTTGTTTTTTTAGCTTTCTTCTACCTACGTAATAGCTAACGAAACTCAACTACGAGTAGTCATAGGCAGACTTCGCCTGTCTGTCCACACCTACGTTCGGGCCATGTGCTGCAGGTGATATTGTCAGGGCTACCCTCCTACTGACGAGGGGACGGAGAAACAGGAGAATATCTGCTGTTACATGTAGTTGTACAGCAGTCAGTAGTAGTGGTGGCACCTGCTACGAGAACCTCTGTTGGATACATGCATGTCATATCAGGGGTTGTGGATACTTCGTCTTCAAATTATGAGGGTGGAATCAGGAACCACACACACAACATCGAGTACGGTGTACAAAGGGCACAAGCCGAGCGTACTGCGACGCTGACCCTGGCCTCGTGGATCCTACTGCTACCTCTGCTGCTGTTTTGCTGCTGGAGAAGCTCTGATGTTGTAGATGTTGCACAGCAAGCTGCAGTAGTTGTGGCCCTTGCTACGAGAAGCTCTTTTGGGCATGCCATGTTCGTGTTGTTGTCTCGGAAATATTATGCCGACTCTCGAGGTGGGAAGCAGGAAACACATAAAATACCGAGTGCAGGGTATGTACTACAGTACGTATGTGTATATGTACGTGTACAAAGGGTGCAAGGGTTAGACCGACAAGCCGAGCGTACGGCGACGCTGACCCTGGCCTCGTGTGTCCCACTGCTACTGCTACTGCTGCTGCTGCTGTTATGGTGCGGGAGGCGCACTGCTGCTGTAGATGTCGTACATCAGTCCAAGCAAAGGTGTGGTGACACCTGTTGCGAAAAAGAAGCTCTTTCCGTTGGACAAAACATGTGAGATGCAGATTTTGTTGTGCTGAATTTCAACCAGAAAACACTCTGCTGGACAAAACTCAAATATGTCGAGTGTTGTGTGTTCTTGAATCTTTCTACCCGTCGACATCCAGCACCACAGCAGTGTCCGTCCCAATTCCTCAGGCTGGATCTTATGCAAAAGGTTTTGAGTGATTGAAAAAGGCAGGAAGTCGGATTTTCCACCGGCAAAAAGCCACACCAGATCGGTGCGCCATGTGCCGTCTTATCGTGATTTTGGTTTTATTTCATGGGAGAACTAACAAAACAGAACACAACCGACATTTTGAACTCCACGTGGACCACGACACGAACGAGAGTCGCTCACGCCGGGTTGGGCGATCAACCTTCACCACCAGCTCCTCGAAGGAAGCAGCGGAATGTGGAACCCCCTGGGGAGCTGCGTAAGGGGTTTGCTAGTCGCTGGACCAGCAAGGAGCTCTCGCCTTCGCGGAGCATGAGCTGCTTGCGACGGTCGTAGTCAGAAAAATACCGTTTGATTGTTTTGATACTGCTGCTGTAGTCTCGTCCTATTCGTTTCCAAAGTTGTTTTGCCTAGAGCAGCTAGCTGCAGTTGGGCAGCCGCAAGGGACACGATGGTGGCCAAGGTACTGATGCCCTCCCTCTCCGTGGTGGCCGATGCACAAGTGTTGGAGCCCAGCTGTGTACAAGCGTAACCAAGCATGTAGCGTCGTGACCCGTCATGAACCCAGTCTATAACCTAGACAAAATTGTATAATGCCACCGAGGTCTAGTGCAAAGCCAAATTTTATCACTTTCAGAGTTGATCAGAAAAGGCTGCCAAAAAAAAACATTTCATGGAATTTCAGGCTGGGTCTCTGCCGGTGGAAAATCCGACTTCCTGCCTTTTTCAATCACTCAAAAAAAATTGCAGAAGATCCGGCCTCAATCCCTGAGAGATACAAGTTCTGTGGTTTACAGCAGTGCAGATTTCGTCTTCAAATTATTATGCCGGATTCAGAAACCAGGATAAACACGACCAAATCCAGTACTTCTTCATATCAAGAGCCAGGAGAGGCCAAGCACATTTACGAAAATTATTGAGATGCACCCCCGACGGCGTACAGCAGTAGTACAGTAGTCGTACGTGGTAGATATTCCTTCGTGTTCGTTCGTTCAGCACAATACAAAATAATCCGTATGCGCCCAGCATGATGCATCGCAGATATGTGACTACTGCAGGTATTACCGAGGTCGCGCCTCATTACCACCAATTACTAGTACGTGAAAAATTATATCTGAGTTTGTTGGTATCCACGGCTGCTGACGGTACGATATTCGTCCTCGTAGAAAACAAACGACGCAATAAAACCAGGTACCTGTCTGTGGTGCCTTCTATTCTCAACGCGATTTCGGAGCTTTCACTTCGAATATGTATGGGCACGTATGTACGAATGAATGTACGAACAAATATACACACATCTATATAGATATCTGGTATTCAATTATGTACTGCTTGTGCGTGACGTCAAATGCCAACAAACAAGGAACTGCTACGTATATAGGAGTACCAGGTACCTGGTACGTAATAATACTGTTCGTCCATCATTATACGTAGTAATCGCACTTATCAGGTACCGGTATAGCTTGATGATACTTGGATTCTTGCCGTGTTTCCTGGCGCTCTACGTTGTTGTGTGGTTGCTGTCTTGCTGTACCCGTGCCTCGTTGAAGTATAGCTAACTGTTAGTTTTCGACATAATTCTTGCTTTAGTACTGCCAAGAGCTTAGACGTGCCTATATACGAAAACCTAAGACGTGCCAAGACGAACCGAAGACGTGCCAAGACGAATCTAAGACGTGCCAAGGCGTGTCTAACGCGCGCTAAGACGAGTCTAAGACGCGCTAAGACGCGCTAAGACGAGTCCAAGACGCGCTAAGACGCAAAATATGGATTAAGACGATTGAAATTCGCGCGACTTAGTCGAAAAATGTTCGGCCTGCGGCCGTCTTAACCCATACAGAACCCACTAAATAATCACTAAAAAAATATCAAACTGAAAATAAACGAAAAAACGAACGAACCTCATTGGATAGAATTCAGGCCGCGTGCAACCAAAGGACCGTGGAGGACACACGCGATGAAACAAAAAGAAAGCCCGCCCAAGCCTGACCTCACGTAACTCTGTCCCACATTTGTGCGACGGGAGCATGTGGGTTATGAAAAGGAGGAGGAGGTTGGGTGCTAAGGGGGGGTCCAAAACCTCGAAACCTCGGTTTTGGTGACACGAGCAAACGACGGCAAGTCTTGCCCTGTGGCACCACGTAGCAGACACCACCAGCACACACCAGAAACCACCATGGCGCAGCCGGCATACCCGGAAGTCGTGGCCCTCGAAGCGTTCTAGAACGGCGAGGAACTTGCCCTTTACCACCAGCTGGAGCTGGTTGCGGAGCACTATTCTCCCGGGACGCGGGAGTTTGCATTCGACGCGGCCACCGCAGTCGCCCAGACTTTCTGTGAGCATGAGGACCACCCTCTTGCATTGCCCAGTGGGTTGTCTTCGAAAGAGCGGAAGGCGGCTGCCAGTGCGCATCCTGGTCTGTGCGGGGTTAGCCTGGCAGCGGTGATCGCGGGCGTCGCCTTTGGCGACGTATCGGCGACCGCCAAACGCAGGGGTTCCTGCCACATACCGTGCTTTTCGGAATCATCAGGTGTGTCTGTTTGTTCTCCTGGCATTTTTGTTGTACCCTGCGTTGCTGCCACATGCTTGCTAGGAAACTTCAATGCACCATGTAGGAACCGTGTGCGAGAAACGAGCGCTGCCGGTGTAGGTAGCGGCAGTGCGATGTGTTCTTATCCTGCTCTTGGTGCTGGTGGAGTGTGGTACGAAGGCCCGGTGAAGGCTCCGCCCGCGCGAGTATCACACCTCGAATCTTCAACAGTCAATCGAACTATCACTAAATACAGCTAGCTGGTACTTTCGGTATGTATCTGAACTCTAATTCCAAGTAGGTTTGTCTTGATATACGATCGTGCAGTTCACCAGGTACTAGTAATTGGTGGTAATGAGGCGCGACCTCGGTAATACCCGCAGTAGTCATATCTGCGATGCATCATGCTGGGCGCATACGGATTATTTTGTATTGTGCTGAACGAACGAACACGAAGGAATATCTACCACGTACGTACTACTGTACTACTGCTGTACGCCGTCGTGGGGGCATCTCAATAATTTTCGTAAATGTTCTTGGCCTCTCCTGGCTCTTGATATTTAAAAAGAAGTACTGGATTTGGTCGTGTGCATCCTCTGTCCTGGTTTCCGTCTCGAAATCCGGCATAATAATTTGAAGACGAAATCTACACTGCTGTATGTACCACAGAACTTGTATCTCTCAGGGATTGAGAGAGGAATCGGCACGGACACTGCTGTGGTGCTGGATGTCGACGGGTAGAAAGAGTCAAGAATACACAACACTCGACATGTTTTGTCCAGCAGAGTGTTTTCTGGTTGAAATTCAGCACAATAAAAATCTGCCTATCACATGTTTTGTTCAACAGAAAGAGCTTATTTTTCGCAACAGGTGTCACCACAACTTTACTTGGACTGATGTACTACATCTACACCATAACAGCAGCAGCAGCAGTAGCAGTAGGTCACACGAGGCCAGGGTCAGCGTCGCCGTACGCTCGGCTTGTCGGTCTAACCCTTGCACCCTTTGTACGCCTACATATACACACACGTACTGTAGTACGTACCCTGCACTCGTTTTTTTTTTATGTTTCCTGCTTCCCACCTCGAAAGTCGGCATAATATTTTCGAGACGACAACACGAACATGGCATGCCCAGAAGAGCTTCTCGTAGCAGGTGCCACAACTACTGCAGCTGTGCAACATCTACATCAGAGCTTCTCCAGCAGCAAAACAGCAGCAGCAGTAGCAGTAGGATCCACGAGGCCAGGGTCAGCGTCGCAGTACGCTCGGCTTCTGCCCTTTGTACACCGTACTCGATGTTGTGTGTGTGGTTCCTGATTCCACCCTCATAATTTGAAGACGAAATATCTACAGCCTCTGATACGACATACATGTATCCAACAGAGGTTCTCGTAGCAGGTGCCACCACTACTACTGACTGCTGTACAACTACAGCAGATCTTCTCCTGTTTCTCCGTCCCCTCGTCAGTAGGAGGGTAGGCCTGACAATATCACCTGCAGCACATGGCCCGAACGTTGCTGTGGACAGACAGGCGAAGTCTGCCAATGACTACTCGTAGTTGGGTTTCGTTAGCTATTACGTAGGTAGAAGAAATAGCTGAAAAAACAAAGCCGTCTGCCTGCTGTGGACAGGCCCAGTCTGCCTGCTGTTGAGTGCTGCGGACAGGCTCAATCTTCCTGCTGTGGATAGGCCCAGTCTGCCTGCTGTGGACAGGCCCAGTCTGCCTGCTGTGGACAGGCCCAGTCTGCCTGCTGTGGACAAGCATAGTGCCTGCTGTGGGAAGGCACAGTGTGCATGCTGTGGACAGGCACAGTCTGCCTGCTGTTGGCACAGGCACAAAAACCGTTGTGATTTTGTATTTTGAACACGGCCCAGCACAGACGTGCCTACACACGTTGCCGCACCTAGCTCGACGAACTGGGAACGATTTTCCACCCCACCAGGACGAGAAAGTGTCTTGCGTGTGTGTGCGTGCACAGAGCCCGCCGGGACTGGATTTGGTGGCGTGTGCGTCGAGCGCGGTGGTGAAAGGTGGACCAAAAAAATGTTGAATTCCACACACCAACTCACACACACACTTACAGAAAAAAACAAAACAGGCACCCTAGCCTCGTACCCGAGCCGTTATGAAGAGGCTTTTTTTTCCTTGGTTAAAAACCAAGTAAAAAAAGGCTCGCTTCGCTCGCTCGCCTCTTTGTTATAGGAGACCTGTACGAGTACGTACCAGTTTGAGTATGGATGCTCGAGAAAGGGGGCATTTTGTAGAACGGGGACCATCTTGCGCGTTAGGTTGGTAGCTCGTATGTTGTCTTCTACAGCAGCAACAGCAGCAGTACTCGTAGTGCAGCAACAGCAGCAGTACTCGTAGTGCAGCAACAGCAGCAGTACTCGTAGTTTATATTTTTCCATCCGTGAATATGTCAAGGACTACTCGTACGTATAGTAGACTACCTTGTACAGCAGTAGTAGACTCACATCATAGTACTCACAACATGACTTTATACCTGATATGATCAACTGTCGTCGTCCTTGCGTGATGCACCTGGCGGTTGTACCTGAAACCACTACAAAAATAGTACATGTACGACACGGGTTAGGATGTTGCCGTCGAGCCTTTTGTTGTGTGTCACAACGTTTTGTCTAAATGCGGTATTCACGGCGTAAACAGAGCGGGCTGGCCGAGTGGAGCTGCTGCTGCCTGTGGTTGTCGTAGCTTCGACACGACGGAAGGCCGCAGGCATATAGTACCGGTGCATGAGTCTTATTATGCATCAGTGCTGCGAACCAGTATATTTGGTGATACCTTGTACCAGGTATCGTTGTACGTAGATGCGGGCAAACCTGGGCGCTTGTACTGCCGACAACCTCTATCGCCGGAAAAGTAACGACTTTTTAGTGTTCATATTCATACTCCGACGGTCCTTATATTCTCGCTTACAGTTTTACAAAATAGGTGCATGCTATGATTCGTTCAACTGTAGTACTCGTGGAATAGCCGCCTGACCTTACGTAGTAGATCAAAGTTTCGCCAGGTTCTGAAACCTGGTGTGCTGGCGTAGTTGACAGCTCGAAGTTACCACTACACCCTATAGTACATACTGGTGCCTGGATTTCATGTTCATAGTATTCGTTGTGTATCCTAGGGAGTGTAGCGGTATTACGCGTAGTCTAGCACGTGTATTACGGGTAACATTAATTGATCAAGGTTGTCACCTACAAGGTAGATACTGGTAGATCATTTGTACAGCAGAGCTATAGGCGTGCAGCTGTATGTTGTAAGCAACAACACGCCGGCATGTCACTCCGAAGACATGTCAAAGTGGCAGCTGACAATGCTGCTGTACCACTCTCTCTCTTGCTTGGTGCCCAGGCGTGCTTCGATGCGTCTAAGGAGCTAAATGCCTTTGGAGCTGGCGTTCAACTCAAGCGCAAAGAGTGCTTCGCGCAAGCTTGCCGAGCTCTTTTTCCGGGAAATGAGGTAGTGGAGGAATGGGCGGGGACTTCCTTCAACTCGTGACTTCTTAGCTGACCCACCGCAGACGACGTCTGCTATTTTTTTTTTTTTTTTTTTTTTTTTTTTTTTTTTTTTCCATCCCATTCATTATCTTCGCACATCTTCTTCTCTCTCTCCTTCCAACTCGTAACTCAGATCCGGGGTCACATAGCAGGCTCTTCTCCCCCCTTCCCGCTACGGTACGTGCCTTCATTTTTTATCGCGAGAAGATTTCAGCCTTTTCTTCCCTCGTCGATTCGCATCGAATTGTGCCTACCCACGCTGCAAGGCGCTCTCAACAATTGAATCCCTTTTTTTTATTTTTGCAAATAAAGTCAAAGTCCGACCCTCCTAGGGCTCGAACCCAGGACTCAAACAAGTAGAATTCGAGGTTAACCACTTGAACCACCGGGGCGATGGAGTGGGTTCAGTGTGTATTCGCAGACTTGAATATTCGCCGGCCGCACGTAAAAATAGTGAGGCAAGCAGGTTTTGATAGTTGACACGTGTGGTGTGCTGACGAGAGATTTTTTTTCACTTCAGGGATGTTAGGGTTAGCGTTGGCTTCCTCTTGGTGTGCTTTTGCGCGGCATGATTTTTTTTTTTGTTACTGTTTGCTGGAAATCATCTACTGTGGGCGTCCCGCCAGTAGTGTTGGGACGTTATATGGCGCGCGCTGTTTGTTGATAATGAGCAACGCCGTGGAGGGGGCGGCGAAATTATCTTCCAACCTGTAATTTGAATTCGGCGAGTGTTGATTTGTACTTGGTCGCTATCTGCAGGATACGAGGTGGTTTACCCAAGTGGCAGCAGTGCTTCCTGTAATATAATAATGAGGCGAGCGAGCGAAGCGAACCTTTTTTTACTTGGTTTTTAACCAAGGAAAAAAAAGCCTCTTCATAACGGCTCGGGCACGAGGGTAGGGTGCCGGTTTCGATTTTTTCTGTGTGTGTGTGTTTGTGCGAGTGATACGGGAGGCTTCAACCCTCAGACCCTAGGGGCACAAGCTCCTTACACATGTCTCAGGTTGGCTAACCTTTCGTATTGTTGTTCGTGACGTGTCTCGCAGGATGAGTAGAGTTGCTCCTTTTGACGAGTGAATCGCAGCAGGGCAGTAGTTGCAATGACGCTGATGCCGACGATCAACGAAGGGGCAAGAACGATAACGAGCACGACGGGCACAGCAGTGCCCACGGGGCGTGGGGCTAACAGGACGGGTATCACAGATCACTTGGCTTTGCTCTTTCTTTGGTCTCTGGGTGGCGTTGAGTAAACACCGGGTGGTTACGATACCGCTTTACTGGTTTTGTACACGCAACCGAAGGCGTTCCCATGCCAGGGATCCTTCCTGCCCCTATAAGATATGGCCTCAGGAGCTTGTGAAAGCTTACCCTTTGCTCATACAAATAGACCCGACGCGTGACACTGATCAACACAGTCGTCTCACGTCGTATTATCCTCCTCGTAGCGCCGTCGCGCTGTAATAGTCTCTCGGCGCTGTAACACCCCCCCTGCCCGGCGCAATCTTGCGTCGGAGCAAAACGGTCACTCCAGCAGCCGACTGCGTCTCCCCCCCCCACCCTAACCGATCCACCGCTACCGCTCTCCGCCTGTTGCTGGCGGAGGTCATCCCCGGCCGGCGGCATTCTGGTGCTCCTCGGCTCCGCGGGTCACTTGGCTGCGACTCAGCTCCTCCCAGTCTCCGTCCGGGTACCGTACTCGCCAGTACGGCGTCTGGAAGTCGTAAACTCGCCCCACCGCCACCTGGCTCACCCCATCAGATCCCACGAACGACCACCTGACTTGTGTGCCTGCCGGAAAATCCTGCAGCGCTCTCGTTCGCAGCGCCTGGTCACGTTCCCCCTTCGCCGGTGGTTCCGGCGGCCGAGGGCGGCAGTCCCTTCCCTTGTACGCTTCCCATAGGGCATGGAAGACGTCGAGTTGCAGCGGGGTGAAGCTGTCCCGCACCTCCTCTTCCGGTAGCCACTCCGATTCTGTCCCACTCTGGTATAGTCCTCGGTATTGCCACTCCCATCCGCTTCCCGTGCTCTCAACGGCTTGCCGGTCTGTCAGAGTGTAAAGTGGCACCGCTACCGTCGAGGTGTCCGCCAACCCCAAGTCCGCACCCCAAGCCAGATGCGCGAATTCGTCCTCGAAAGCGTGGCGTAGACGTTCCGGCCGCAAGTGAAATGTCTTGATGTTGGCTGCCGAAACCGTCCTCCTCCTGATCCGGCGGCCGCTCATCGTCGCCTGGTAACTGATGCCTGGCTGTTCGATGGCTGTCATCTGCCACGGCCCCGTCCAATGCTCGTGCGCTAGTTTGGCGTGAGTGCCCTCCCGCGCCATCTTACTGTCGGCCTCCTTTACCAGCATCAGGTCTCCCACTCGCGCCCGCTCACCCGAGGAGTGCCGCCTAATGGCTGCGTTGTGGCGTACGCGTCGCTTATTCTTGTCCTCCTGCCGCTTCTTCAGGATTCCCCGCAGTTCCAGGAACATCTGTTGCTTCTCCGCCACGAAATTGTCCAGGCCAGTGCGAAAGCCATCGCCGTCCAGCGCCGGAGTAAGAGCGTCCAAGTTTGTGCGCGCGTCGCGGCCAAACAGGATCCTGAAGGGTGTTCCACCCGAAGGGAGGCACGGGTCCGGCGTGGTCCTTTGAATCCAGCAGGCCGCTCTGACGTACTCGTCCCACCTCGCCGGCCAAGATTTGCAGAGCTCCGCCAATACCTCCTGGAGCCACCCGCCCATCCTTTCCACGGCTCCCTGACTGCGGGGGTGGTCGGCGGGACCGTGATCCAGCTGTACCCGCAGCCACTGACACAGGTGGGCGACTACCTTGGCTGTGAACTCCCCCCCGGCATCGCTTCTAATCGACAGCGGCACGCCGAACGTAAGCACCAGCTCCAGGAGTTTCCTCGCCACGCCCACGGAATCCTTGGACTCTAACGGGTACGCGAACACAAACCTACTGGCCCGATCCACCACTACCAGCAGGTACCTGTTCCCCGCGCTGGAGACCTGCTTCATATCCTGCAGGTCCATCTCGAGCACTTCCCACGGCCACAGTAACCGGGCAGGCATCATGGCCACTCGTTGGCTCCGCGCTCTTTTCCTCCTTCTGCACCCACACGATAGCACGTACTCCCTGACATCCTGGGCTACGGTCGGCCATCTGTACTTGCCCTTGACCAGCAGGAGAGTCCACGCCACGCCAGGGTGGCCGTAGGTACTGTGCACGAGTGCCAGCACGCCCGGCACTAGCGCTCGAGGGATAGCCAACTTCGGGGCCTCCCCCTGAGGCGTGCTCCAAAGTAGGTCGTTGTCGTCGAGAACATAGTTCACCGTCCCTTCTGGTGTCTGTCTGTCGCCGTCCCCTCGCAGTCTTCCCCCAATCGGGCCCAGTCGCGCATCCTCCCTCTGCCGCCGTGCCAGTCGGGGCGCATCACGCAGCACTTCCGCTACCTGATCTATCATGGAAGGAAGCGGCCCCAGGTACTCCGCGCTCGGTGCTTGCCGCCTCAGCTGAGGTTGGGATGTTGACTGCGGCGGCGCGCCTCCTGTGGGTTGCACCGATGGTGGAGGTGGCGGTAGCGACGACACCGGCTGCGTAGAGAGCGGCGTTGGCCCCTGCGCTGGCTTCTCTGTTGCCCTGCCCCTCCCCGCGCCCGCTTTTGACCTCGTAACCGCCGGCGTGACTTGAGCTAGATCTTCCTCAAAGAGCGCCTGCAAACCTTCAAGCGATCCTGTTCCGTGGAGTTGCCTCTCGCTGGTTGTTTCCGCCAACAGCCCTTTTGCCCACAACCCCAACAGGACCTCTCTTACCATGAGTGGTACGACAAAGTCTGCCAATATCGTGGCCGCTGCTCCCCTGCTGACAGTTGGGGGAATCCTGTAGTCCGATCGTCCGGTGGTAAGTCTCTTGTACTCTGCGAGGCTCAGCTCGCTTGCTTGGCCAATCTCGCCTGCGTCCAAGGGGTGTGGTCTGTACGTTCCGTCTAGGGGTTTCTCGCCCATGACGTGCGCCCGGGTGATGGAAAGAATGGGATCATGAAAAGAAAAGATCCCTTTCTCTTCCGTCCCCCGCTTGAGGAAATAGGTCCCACTCCTCCCCAAGAATCCCCCTAGAGAAGTGCACTCCGAGTCGCGCCCTTCGAGGTCCCGCTTCCACTCCCTTAATGTCTCACCTTCCCCTCCTGGCTTCCCACTCCTTACGCCGACAGCGAACGCTTTCCTCTTCCCCGACGGAACCCCCACGCTGCTCGCCGCGACTTCGACTGTCTCCACCGTGCACGCTGCTTCCCTCAACGCAGGCAGCACCGCCTGCGCCCATTCCGTCGAACGGAGTAGGTTCGGGTGACATTCCAGCAAAAGCACCCTGGCTGTCGAGTCAATGAAGGCCTTCACCATACTCTTTGCCAAGGTTGCTGCTCCACCGGGCCCCTGCTGAGCTGGCTTTCTGGACGCATCTCCCATCACTACGCTCGGGCTCAAGTCGCTTAGGAGCCTCTTGCAATCCTCCCCCCCAGGTTCCGCTCTCACCAGTCGAACTCCTTCATCCAATCCGTTTGCCCTGACGCACTCGAGTGCCCTCCAGTCGTGGTCGGTTGCCCCCTTGACTGCAACCAGCCCCTTCGCCGCCATGAGGCCACCTCCCCCCGCACAGCAGAGCACCACGGCCACTGGGCGCTCTTCTGTTGCAGACATTATAGCGGCGCTCTCAGTGTCTGCGTCGGCGACTCTGTCTAAGGTAAAAATCACGCTGGCCGCAACCGCCGCATTTTTCCCCGTTGGCTTGTCCACCTCGTCCGCCCCCAGTTCGCTGAGCAACACGCCGTCGAGCACCGGTCCCTTGGGGCCTCGGTATGTGGACCTGGTGGAAGAATCGTCTGGGAATGAGTCGTCGATGTCCGTGCCCGGCGCGTCGCCCAGTGGCAGCCTCGATAGGGCGTCCGGCAACTGGTGGTTTGCCCCCGGTCGCCACTGGAGTTCCATGTCGTATTCCATCAACCTGAGCGCCCACCGGTGGAGCTTCGCCGAGAGGGCCTGACTCTTGAACAGCCACAAGAGCGCGGAGCAGTCGGTGATCAGAACGAATTTCCTCCCCCACAAGTACGGCCTGTGATGCTGGATGGCCCGCAACACCGCCATAACCTCTCGCTCAGTTGCGGACCGCTTGGCGTCCGTCCTTGACCATCTGTGGCTCGCGTACCCGATAACGCGCTCTGCTCCTCTGGTGTCCTGCGTAAGCGCGGCCCCAGCGCCCAGCTCGCTGGCGTCCGTGTGCAGCCGAAATATGACCTCCCAGTTGGGCAACACCAGGATCAGTGGCGATGTTAGGAACTCGATCAGCGCCCTCAGAGCCTTGTCCTGCTCCTCACCCCACGGCACTGGGAGCCTCCTTGCCCTTTTTGATGCGAACCGCTTGTCCCTGAGCAGGTCCGAAATAGGCGCTACGAGCGAGCTGTATCCGCGCACGAACTTCCTGAGATAGCTGCCCATGCCCAAAAGCGCCCTGACCTCCTCCACCGTTTTGGCGCGAGAGAGTTTAGCCACCGCCTCGATCTTCGCTTGTGATGGCTGTACTCCCAGTCTGCTGACCACCATGCCGACGAACTCCTGCTGCGGGGCACACCAAATCGACTTGGGCAAGTTCACCGACAACCCAAACTGGTGGAGCCGCTCCAGTACCTTTTCCACAAGATCTACGTGCCCGTCGACGTGCCTGGTGTGGATAATGATGTCGTCGAGCCAGTTCTGAACGCCATTTCCTTTTAGAGGACCCAGCGCCTCCCCTACATAGGCGGCGAAGCCCGCAGGGAGGGTCTTCAGCCCGAAGCCACACCGGTTGAACTCCCACAGCTCACCGTGGGCGTCGCGAAAAGCTGTCTTGTGCTTGTCCTCCTCGGCAATTTCCAGCTGGGTGAAACCCGACGCTAGATCGATGGACGTGAAGCACGTGGCGCCCTTCATGTTGTCGAAGATACTTGCGATGTCCCCCAGCAACCCGCTGTTGGACTCCAGACAAACGTTCAGCCCTCTAAAGTCCTGACAGACCCTCACCGTGCCATCCTTCTTCGGTACCACCACGCAGTTTGCCGCCCACGCTGACTGCGACCGGCGGATGGTCCCTGCTTTCTTTTGCTTCTCCACTTCGCTCTGGATCATGGCCGTTTCCTCCGGCGAATACCGTCGCTGTTTTGCCGCGTGGGGCTTGCAGCTGCTGTCGATCAGAGGCAACTGCAGCTTAGCGCGGTTGCACGCCGGGACAATCTTCGGATTTGCCGGGAACACGTGGCGGTACTTCTCCAGCACTCGAATAAGGGCTGCTTTCACGGGTGCGCTCGTCTGAGCAATGTTGGCCAGGGTCAAGTCCACCACGTCGGCACCCGCCCCCCCACCTTCCTCCTGAGTCACCAGTGCTGGCTGCTCCTTCCTCCCCGTTGTGCCGTCCGCCGGCACGACGGGGTCTAACAGCATCCGCATGCGTTCTTTGTCGCTCGTGTTGACGGCGTAAATCCGAGCAACGACTCCGCCCTGGATCAGGGTCAAGGGCACTTTCGAACGGTTCACCACCTTGCACTGTAGCGGCGTTCCGGGGTACCACCACTGCGCCCCGCGCGCAATTCCCAGCTCTGCTCCCGTCTCCATGTCATACCATGCCTTCGGTTCTACCACAACCAGCTGCCTGTCCTGGGGTTGGTCTCCCTTGGCATAAGCGTCCACCTGCACGCTGACGAAACCCGGCACCACCGTTTGTCGGGCTGGTCGCAACTCCCACTGCAGGGTTCCATCGTCCTCCCAGGCCGCCGAGCCCTCGCTGGGTTGAGTTGGCAGCTCGGCTATTTCCGCTGGTTCTTCCTCTCCATGGGGCGGCTTGACCGCGCAGAACTGCTCCCACGTTGCCCTGCTCCCGATCGTGTCCGGCCCTACTTCTTCGTTCGGTCGGACTGATGCCTGCCAGCTCACCGCCTTCCGCTCCGCCGTCTTCGAGCTGGAGACGCTCGTTGACGAGATAAAGGGCACCCACGGCGACTCTGGTGCCGGTTTGAAACCCCCGCCGGCCGCAAAGCTGATAATGCTTCCATTCTTTCTCAAAAACGCCGCCCCTATGATTAGGCCGTATGGGAGACCCTCGACTACCCGCACCAGTACTTTGCGCACCCTGTCCTCTGGGCCAAACACCAGTGGGAGCTCACACGACCCCGAAATTTTCATGGGAGGGACGGCACTGCTCGTGGGGTTGGCTGCCCTCAACCACCCCTGTCCCCTCGAGCTCATCACCGACTTCCCCCCTCTTCCGCTGCGCTCGACGGAACGTACGAATGCCGCAGAGGAGTAATTCCCACCTCCTGCCCCTGTGTCGACCAACACCTCCACCGGAATGCGGCAACTAGTTTTGGTGTGATGCCACACGAACGCACGCACCCACACCTGTTTAGACCCCACACCTATGGCCGCCGCGTCGTTTGGGTCATCGACGCCTAGGGAGGCTAACGCGTGGTCGCCGTGCTGCTCGTCGTGCTGCTGTGCGGGGACGATACATACGTCATCTGCGGCCCCCTCTCCACTAATGTCCACATGTCCTCCCTTGGTGATACTGCCTCTCTCCTCCTCTCCCCCCCGCTCCTGCGCTCGCTGCTCGCTTTGGCTGCTGTTCCCCAGGAGAGAACCCCCTGGGGCGCACTTTCAGGCCCGCGAGACCTGGGGGGCACCCGCGCTGGCCCCGCCCTCATCGCCCGTGTACGCGCTCAACATCTCGAGCGCCGTGAGCATACCTGGCTCTAGCTGCGGGCCTTGAGTCGGGGTGTTCTTGCGCGGGTAGAGCCCGTAGGGCACGACGTCCTCGTCGTGCGAGAAGCGGCATTCTCTGCCGGTGGCGGCATCCTTGTGAGGGCATTCGGAGCCCCTCGCATGGAAGGAGCAAACCCTTCGCTGACGCAGGGCGTCTATAATCACCCTGTCTTCGGCCTCTGGGCTCGGCAGCTCCTCCCCTTCCTTCCTGTTGTCCGCTTTTTCTCGGCTCCTGTTGTACGGGCGGTCGTCGCGGCCGCCTTTACGACTTACAAACGGGGTTCCGTGTGCCCCTGGGGTGGACGCGCGGACGTTGGCGAAGGCGGCGACGTGGGGACGGTTGCCAAGCGTTTCGTCCTCCTCCTCTTCCTCGGAGAATAGTCCCCCGTCCACCGCAGCCAGCGCCGCACACGCGCTGTCCCGGAGCGCCTCTACCTTCTTCCTCCACGCCCTGGGCGGTTCCCGGGTGGGCGGTTTACCCCCTCCCCTCCGCTCCTCCCTCGGCGGATAGTCGCTTGCCCCGCCCGGTCCCAGGGGTAGTCTCTGGCTCTGCGATAACACCGCTACGCTGCCCTGGCTCCGTCCCGCTGGTGTCGTGGCCAGGGGGTAGCGACTGCACCGGGTGAGCAGGGCCTCGACAATGCCGTAGAATATCCCGTGAGACACCACCCCGCGTCGCACCATGCCGTCACTCAGAGGCTTGCCGGGTTCCACGTGCACGGGAGTTAGGTGCCGTTTTACGTCAGTTCCCACTTGAACGAGGAGAGATTCCATCCCATTGCGGTCGGAGGCACTGGCGAAGAAGAGGTTGACGGCTCGCTCGCATAACTCGGCCACTTGCCTCCCCGAAACGTACCTCCAGAAATACGCTTCTTCTGACGCATGCGGCCTCGTCTCGTCTGCGGTTGCCACGCGCACATGCAGCACCAGCCTGCGAGCTGCGGCCATCCACGACTCCCCTTGCAAGAGCCTTATTTCGTCGAGCGCTACCGCAGCCCTCCTTTGTGCCTGCCCTGAGTGTGCTACCTCAGCTACCAGCATCCTGCACCACTCCTTCGCCGTAACCTCCTCGAAAGGTATGTGGCATAAACCTCCTTGGACGAGAGGCACCTCTACCGTAGTGTGCGGGCGCATCAGGTCGCGTGTTGCCAGGGTGTCTGCGCTGAGCTTCCCAAAGCACTCGACTCTCCACGGCGTCAGCCTATCTGCTCGGGGCCGAGCAGGGTTGATCCCATCTGTGGAGAACTGGTCTTGGGGCATGGCCCACGCCGTCCCTTCGACCTGTGCCGTGGTCTTTGTAAACTTGTCGACGAACAGCACTGGGTCGTTCCTCCATGAGAGCTCGCCTTGGGGGTCTACAACCAGCCCCACAACACCGTCTTGGCCCTTGGACATTCCCATGTCGCTTACGATCTTGTTCACAACCCTTTGGGCCTCTTTCGGGCTGATGGGTTCCCCCACTCCTGGGTGAGTGGCGGTCTGGGGCGGTCCCACCCCGGCTGGTTGAGGCGTCTGCGCGTTCGGGCTCGGCCGCCACATCCAGGGAGTGGGACGGAGGTGATGCGTTAGTGCTGCTCCATGTTGCCCACTGTATACCGTTGACAAGGACTGCGGCTGGTGTAACATTTGCGCCTGGGGCGCCTGTGCGAGCGGGTAATGTGCGAGAGAATACCCCCCCATGTTACCCAGGCTCCATGGTTGCGGTGCGTAGCCTACCGGGTGGCCTATCGCCGGTGTCGAGAGCAGTGGCTGCGTTGACGCCCCTTGCTGCTGCTGCTGCGGCGGCGGCGGCGGCGGCAGCGGCGGCTGCTGAAGCTGTCGCGGTGGCAGCGGCGGCTGTTCCCTCCGACGCTCCGGCGCTGGGGGCTGTTGCTGTTCCGATGTCCCCTTTTTGCTGCGTTGGCGGCGCCCGCGGGGTGCACGGCTGTGGCTGCTATCCTCGCTACGGCGGAGGCGGCGTTCATCCCTGCCGCGGCTGTGACTGCGGCGGCGGCGGCGTTCCTTGCTGTCGCGGTTGCGGCGGCCGCGGTGGCGACGGCTGTGTTCCTCGCTGTCGCGACCGTGGCCGCGGCCGTGGCCGCGGTGGCGACGGCTGCGTTTTTTGCTGTCGCGACCGTGGCTGCTGTGGCGGCGGCGTTTCTTGCGGTCACGGCTGCGGCTGGAGTTACTAGGGCGGCTACCATCGCGGTCCTGATTGCGCCCATGACCATGACTGCTGGGTTTGTCGCGGTCACCCATCGCGCCACCTCCTACGCCTTTGGGGTGGTCGCGGTAGGCGCTGTGGGCGTCTCCGCTAGGCGAACCGCGGCCGCTGCGGCTGCCATGGTGGTCCTGGTCGCGGCCGCGACCCCGGTTGTGCCTGCCGCGAGGTGGGTCGTCGCCGCGTGCACTGCCTCCGTTGCTGGAGCCCTGATCGTTGCCGTTGGCGGCCTCGCGGTCGCCCATATTCCTCCTCTTTTGTCTTCCTTTCCTTTCCTTTCCTTTCCTTTCCTTTCCTTTCCTTTCCTTTCCTTTCCTTTCTTTTCCTTTCCTTTCCTTTCCTTTCCTTTCCTTTCCTTTCCTTTCCTTTCCTTTCCTTTCCTTTCCTTTCCTTTCCTTTCCTTTCCTTTCCTTTCCTTTCCTTTCCTTTCCTTTCCTTTCCTTTCCTTTCCTTTCCTTTCCTTTCCTTTCCTTTCCTTTCCTTTCCTTTCCTTTCCTTTCCTTTCCTTTCCTTTCCTTTCCTTTCCTTTCCTTTCCTTTCCTTTCCTTTCTTTTCCTTTCTTTTCCTTTCCTTTCCTGTCCTTGCTTCACAGTTGTAGGTGTTCCGGCCCTGCTGTTCCGCTCGGGGTATTGTATTACAGCACGGGAAGGATGGGATCCCGAAAGGAAGAATGTATAACCTAACCTTAACGTACAGTCATGAGCAATCACAGCACTCGGGTTCGCACGGGGTTATCTGTATGTTAAGTATGCGGATACTAATCGTATGAGTAGTGTTTTAAAATTCTCGAGAGTCATGCCTGAGCTCTATATTAGGGAAGAACAAACAAACAAACAAACAAACACGCGTCAGTTGTGAAGTAGAGGATTTATCCAACTCTACTATCGGTAAACGAGCGTATGCGGGCGGTATTATGCACATCACCTCTGGCTTGTATTCAACACTTTTTGTTTATATTTGGTTAAAAAAAAACATTTGGTCTGAGACATGCAGGCATTTATTAGACACGAACAAACGTGCGTGCACGATGAACAACGAGCAAACGGACGGGCACGGGCACGGACAGACGGGGCACGAGCAAAACGTATGCCTGCATGCGGAGACCAAACATCATTTCAAAAACAAACGCAAACAGCTGGCGGAGCACCGTTGGCAGCATACGTAAATACCACAGCGTCGAGCATGCATATCATGCATATGAATGCATGCCTGGTATGCAACAACGCCTGCTCGTTCTGGTGAGCACGCATATTGTTCGACGGCCGAAAGTCGAGCAAACAAGTGCCCTTACAAGCACAAAATACATGTACTCGTATGTACGAGCGTAGGAAGTGCCTGCACATATGTATACGTATATTTGTCAAATTTGCCTTTGTTTTCGCACATATCTCTTCGTACGCGCACTTTTGGCCCACAACGCCAAGTGAGTCGACTCATCTCGTTCGTGCGGTCACCGTGGTCGCGGTTTGGGCGCGATCCGCGCAGTGTGTCGCGCGTGGCAAGCCCTTTAAACTTTTTTGGCCGCGGGCATGGATAAGACAAATCCCCGGGGTTTGACATATTTTCGTTCTGGTTCTGGTTCTAGTTCTGTTTTTTTTATTCGGCGGTGGCGGATAAGACAAATCCCCGGGGTTTCACATATTTACGTTCTGGTTCTGGTTCTAGTTCTGTTTTTTTTATACGTACGTAAGTGTTTCCCCCGGGTTTCTGCGTGCGGCGTTCACCTTGAGGATGACATCTTCGTCAAGCGCCAAAAGTTGGAGTGCACGCGCCCCCACGTAAGCCCCACCCCACAAAAACAAAGCCCCGAGACAAGTTCGACGCCACATCGCCGGAGACAGCTTCGACACGCTACACCCTCCGCGACAACTTCGACGCAGTCAACGACCGACACGCTACACCATCCCCAACAACTTCGACGCAGTCAACGACCGACCATGGCCGAAGCTGTTGTTGGTGAAGCCCCAGGTACACCTAGAGACAACAGGAGCAGTACCCCCTTGGCCGAGGACTGTCCTCGGTGCGGCATCCAGCTAATCCTGCTGGAGAGCAACCACCCGAACCGGGCGGACTACCCGGGCTGTGCGGGGTATCCGGAGAGCTGTGCATGGACTGGGTTGAAGCTAATCTGGTCCAAGGCTTGCAGCTTTTGCTGCGAGGAGATGCCGGCGAAGACAATCTGCTGGACGCGGAAACTCGAAGGTGAGCTGTTTGCAATTTCATATGTTTTTCGTTTTCTGTGCCCGTGCTCTTACAACTGCTGTGCTCCGTATGAGCGTGCTCCGTATGCGCCTCAGCCAGGGTGTGTGTCTAAAAAGTTAACGCTGCCGTGTGCTTCTGTAACTCGTGCATGTGCGTGCGTGTGCGTGCGTGTGCGTGCGTGCATACCTACATGTACTGTCGTCGTGTCGTTGTGCTGTCGCTGTGTCGTGTCGTTATGCTGTCTGTAGTGCTTCAAGGCGCCGTTTTTGCGCTCTTTTGTTCAGTAAATGCAAAGATCGTGCGACATTGCAAATTAGTACAAATACGGTTCTTATATTTTCGGTCGATCGATCGTGAAGTTTTTTTCGGTTTTTGACAGCAGTACTACAGCAGCAGTACATTTTTGCACCATCCATATTTTTTTCGTTTTCTGTGCCCGTGCTCTTACAACTGCTGTGCTCCGTATGAGCGTGCTCTGCGTGCGTGTGCGTGCGTGCATACCTACATGTACTGTCGTCGTGTCGTTGTGCTGTCGCTGTGTCGTGTCGTTAGTGTCGTGTCGTTATGCTGTCTGTAGTGCTTCAAGGCGCCGTTTTTGCGCTCTTTTGTTCAGTAAATGTAAAGATCGTGCGACATTGCAAATTAGTGCAAGTACGGTTCTTATATTTTCGGTCGATCGATCGTGAAGTTTTTTTTCGGTTTTTGACAGCAGCAGTACTACAGAAGCAGCCAGGGTATAAGTTTTCCCGGGTTCAACTCTGTGTGCCTGTATACCTCGCAGAGGGTGTTATGCTGTCGCTGTCGTGTCGTTATGCTGTCGCTGTGTGTCGCGTGTTCACATGGCTGCCTGTCCTTCGTGTCGTATATGCTGACTGTCGTGTGTTCATGGCTGCCTGTCCTTCGTGTCGTACGTTTGCTGTGTGGTCCCAGCAGTTCTCATATCTTCGGATCCTTTCTTTCTGATGCTTTTCCGGATTTGTTTCGCAGGCAAATTTTCCTCCACCGGAAGGGCGCTTTACGCGAACTTCCACCTCCACGAGGCTGACTGTGTGACCAAGACCGAAGACGAAACACCAGTCAACGCGAGGAAGCCCTCCACCAGCGACGTGAGTTGGGTTTCCCTTACTGTATTAATATTATTAATAGTAGTATATATCATCGTGTATTTTTTTGCCATATATTTGTCCGATATTGTTTTCGACATTTGTCCGATATATTCCGATATTTTTCAATTTTTGGTCCGATATTATTTCCGATATTGTTTTTTTCGATATTTGTCCGGTTTTTGTCCGATATTGTTTCCGATATCGATATTTGTGCAATATTTTATCCGATATATGTTTCGCTATTTTTGACGATATTTGTCCGATAATATTGTTTCGATATTTGTGCAATATTTTATCCGATATATGTTTCGCTATTTTTGCCGATATTTGTCCAATAATTTTCCCGATATTTTTCCCGATATTGACTGATTTTTTCCGATATTGTTTCTGTTATATATTTTGCGATACCATTTTCAGCAAATTAACTAATGGTAGGGAATTCCCATTTTACAACAAGCATAGAGCACAGGCGTCTAACATTCAAATACACGTCCCATTTTACAACAAGCATAGCATAGCACAGCACAGCCGTCTAACAATTAAATACACGTGGGGTTTTTTTGTTCATGTACCCCTGTCTGATCGTGTGATTGTATGATATTTTCCCGATGTTTGTTTCGATATTTGCATTTTTTCGATATTTTCCCCGATATTTGGCCAATCTTTTTCCGATAATTCCCCGATATTTGTTTCGATATATTTTTCAGCAAATTACCTTTCGTAGGGAAGTCCCGTTTTATCGCAAGCATCGCACACCTGTTGCTTTGTTTAATTTAGCATATGATAGCACAACACAGCAGCAGCGGAATCATCCCTCAAACTATCGAAGCACACAAGAAAAATATTTTATTCAGCTAATTCCCTATCGTAGGGAAGTCCCGTCTTACCACAAGCGCAGCACAGCAAAGCCCTCTAACAGTAGTCGTATAATCGTGAAATATTTTATCCGATATATGTTTCGCTATTTTTGCCGATATTTGTCCGATAATTTTCCCGATATTTTTGCCGATATTAGACTGATTTTTTCCGATATTGTTTCTGTTATATATTTTGCGATACCATTTTCAGCAAATTAAGTAATGGCACAGCACAGCCCTCTAACAGTAGTCGTATAATCGTGAAATATTTTATCCGATATATGTTTCGCTATTTTTGCCGATATTTGTCCGATAATTTTCCCGATATTTTTGCCGATATTAGACTGATTTTTTCCGATATTGTTTCTGTTATATATTTTGCGATACCATTTTCAGCAAATTAACTAATGGTAGGGAATTCCCATTTTACAACAAGCATAGAGCACAGGCGTCTAACATTCAAATACACGTCCCATTTTACAACAAGCATTTTCATTTTTTCGCACGGCACGGCGCGACAAGCATATCACCCCTCAAGGTGCTACCCGACCACCATATCTGGTCCAGTATTATTGTTGTGCAATACCTGGTATCTGTTTCCGATGTTTTATGCCCGGCATAAGGTGTTATTTTGCTGTTTTTTTGCTCAAATACACAAAACACACGCAACTTTTATAGCAACAGCAGTAGTAGCAATCACATCTCTTTGTATGCGCATTCTTAGCTCGAGTTTTTTCAACAAGCACAGCACAGCAGCGAAATCATCCCTCAAATCACCAAAGCACAAAAGAGAAATCAGCCCTCAAAGCACCAAAGCACATGTACTACAGTAAGTGCTGCCCATATATGTTTCCGATATTTTGTGCCGACATAAGCGTGCCCGACATAAGGCGACAAAAATACGCCACTTTAAGAGCAACAGCAGTTGTAGCATTGTTTTCATTTTTTCGCACGGCACGGCGCGACAAGCATATCACCCCTCAAGGTGCTACCCGACCACCATATCTGGTCCAGTATTATTGTTGTGCAATATCTGTTTCCGATGTTTTATGCCCGGCATAAGGTGTTATTTTGCTGTTTTTTTGCTCAAATACACAAAACACCCGCAACTTTTATAGCAACAGCAGTAGTAGCAATCACATCTCTTTGTATGCGCATTCTTAGCTCGAGCGCCACAGTTATGTTGGAAGCGCGGTCACCGTAGTAGCGGTTTGGGCGCGGTCCGTGTGTACTACAACCTATCTGTCCCATTGTTTTCGTTTGTATGATACTTTACAATTATCCCTCAAGTGCATATCGGCCAGATTTCTGAAACTCGCTTCGCCTCCGCCACTCCCTTCTATATTATTGCCGCCTGTTACAGATTGGCACAAGGTGCCAAGACTGCCTCCGTGACGAGGACAGCGCCTTTATCGCTGAAGGCGACCATCTCGTGGCGTCGTGCATCAAGCCGTGGCACGTCGGGTGTGCTCTCAAGCGCCGCCGGTTGATGGTGGAGGAGATTACCACGGAAGCGGACTTGCGTGCAACGGAAAACAGCGCCCAGAGGTCTCGGAACAGCGCCTCTAGCCGGAACTCTACCCCGTCCAAGCGCGCCCGCGAGGGCCTCGCCAGGGGCGAGCAACTGGACCTTTCTTAGGCCCAGAACATAGAACATTGAAAACATTGAACTCAGAACTTAGAACATTGAGCGTTGCGCAAGCGAGTACGCGAGAAGCAAGCCAGTACGCGAGAAGTGTATCTCTACAGAGAATAGGAAGGAATTGCCAAGCAGACGAGTGCAGGAAACGCGTGGTTAAAAAAAAAATCATACAAGAGACATATCTCTACAGAGAATAGAAAGGAATAGAAGGGTATAAAGGAATTGCCATAGGTGACTTCTTCAGGGAACGCTTGGTTAAAGGTTTCATACAAGAGAAAATACAAGAAAAAATTTAAGTGATGAGCAGGCCTACATCGTCACCGGCATCGGGTTTTTCACGTTCTCATCGTCTTGGGGTCCTTCCATTTGGAGACCTTTCTGTCGTCTTGCCCGATCCGCACAGTGTTCGGTACTTGAACTTGAACAACCCACTCAATAACAAGTGCAAGTTTTGCAATGCCCTCAAATGGAAAGAAGAGAACATAAACTGTTGCAGCAAAGGCAAGTATGTTGTGCACCCACTCCTTCCTCTTCCTCAAGATATTAAGGATGTTTTTAGCTCGCCTAGTTTCCTGAAACGCCAACGCTCTTATAATGGCACATTTGCGATGACAGCCCTTGGAGCATCACCTTCGCCCACTTGGACACAACCCTCATACCCTAGCATGCTCAAGCTACACGGCAAACCGTATCACCGTGTAATGGATAGTTTCCGTGAATCGTACGGAGGCACCGTAGCTAACAACCAAGCAAGAATGTACATCTATGACAATGAGATTCAAACAAACGCCAAACGCTTGAAACTAGATGCAGATACTCTCACATACTTGAGCAATCGCATAAAACAAGACAACAAATGGGTCAAACAATATCGTACGCTGCTCCTTGAAATCGACCAGAGCGAACACCACAACCTGTGCATATCATTCGAGGAGACTGCTCGTGTTACACCAACCGCTCGCACTGAAATTGCAGCTTTATTATACAAAGACGATGACCGCACACCTGCCCAAAGGCATGTCTACACATTTCCACGCAGCGGTCCAACTGACGAATGTAGCCAGCCTCGGTTCGTGCCTATCTGGTCCGTGTTATATGAATCTCTACAATTCCCACTTTTGCACTATTTTGGCGAGCCAGGTTGGAGCCCAGGATGGTATGGTGACAACAGAAAATCCCGCACACTCTCAACCACTACTGGGAAACCAGTTCAGATTTTTCAATATTGTCGTCAACGACTCCTGTGCGAGCCCGCTTTCCAAATCCTGTCGACGCTTGCTCAAGAACATGCTTGTGACTCTTATGCAAGGCAAGATGATATAGTTCTTTCTTATTGCGATAAACAACTTCCAAAGAAACGTCTCACAACACTTAACGCTATCAACGACGCTCCCCCAGAGGCTACCGTTGGAAAACGCCTCCCAGTCAGTTTTCATGGAGCCCCAGCAAACCGCAAAAGAAAGCAATTGGATGCAATGGCCGTAGTCACACGTATGGGAAAGCCACACTTGATGGTAACGTTCACAGCAAACCCGAAATGGCCCGAGATAGTAGAAAACTTACACAAAGGTCAAACAGGAATGGATCGCCCAGATTTGGTCAATCGTGTTTTCAAAATGAAACTCCGATCTCTATTGGCAGATCTAAAGAACAACCTCTTCGGCAAGATGCATTACATGCTTTATGTTATTGAGTACCAAGGCCGAGGTTGCGTCCATGCCCACATCATCATAAAATTCGAAGGATCCAGCCCCGAGCAGTTAAAAGAAGTTGACAAATGGATATGGACAAACCTTCCAGATCCCAAAATTGCAAACGGTGAACTTCGACGAAAAGTCCTCCAGTATATGGTTCATAAGAAGTGTGGTACATTCAACCCTTCGGCACCTTGCATGAAAACAGATTCCAAAACCAAAAGAAAATATTGTAAGATGCACTATCCCCAACCTTTTCGCTGTAGCCTCGCTCTCAACGAAGAGTCAGGTCGAGCTGAATACCGCAGACTAGACAACGAAGACAACGCCACAATAAAATGCAAGAACGGTGAAAACAAGACCGTGGAAACGAACATAGACAATCGATCCATAGTGCCGTACAACCCGTACTTGATTATGAAGTACGATTGCCATGTTTGCGTCGACATGGTAACGGGACGAGCTGTCATTGCGTACCTCTATAAGTATGCGTATAAGCCTGCCGACTCTACTCGAGCAAAAATAACGTACAACGGCAACGAAATAGAAGCGTATCGCAGTGTCCGCTACATTTCAAGCTCCGAGGCAATGTGGCATATTTTTGGATTTAGGTCTCAAGAGCGCGTACCCACCGTCGTTCTACTCTTTGTTCACCTTCAAGGAGAGCAACCAGTTGTGCTAGACGAAGCAGACTCTACGGAGATACAACGATCGGTAGCCGCCTCCTCCGTATCAAACTTGATGAAGTACTTCGGACGCCCTCACTACCCACGATTTCACGACTTAACGTACCTACAATACTACGAGCAATACATTATTCAACCAAAAGAACGAACATCAAAGCGAGCTCATGCGGGCCATCACGACTCCACCGACGACGAAAACTCAGACGACAACGGCACGTCCACGAGGCAATGGCGCGATCGCTACCTCAACTTTGTCTATCCCCGGACAAAGCCAGTGGTTGCTCGCCTTCAGTACATGAGCCCTGACCAAGGTGATATATGGTTTCTACGACTGCTCTTACTTCATGAAGCCTCGACCAGCTGGACGCGTATCCGGACCGTCAATGGCCTTCTCCAAGAAACATTCGAACATGCAGCAAGAGCTATAGGTCTCGTTCATGGCGTTGAAGAATACACTATATGCCTGCAGGAAGCCATTGAGTTTTCAACCGCCAAAGAATTGCGTCAACTTTTCACAACGCTTATTTTGCATGGTGCACCTGCAACAGCCCTATGGGAGATTTTCCAAGACGATCTCGCCGCAGACTTCGCCTCTAATCTTGCACAACCCGCTGCCATTAATGCTGCCCTAAAGTCCATAGATCTCATGCTTCACAAACATGGCAGAACGACAGATAAATACGGGTTGCCCAAAGTTCACCACGACAACACAGAGTACGACCGCTTGCTCGGAGCTTTCGACCGACAACAAATGGAAGAGTTGTCCAATCAACTTATCCCCCAACTTACCCAAGAACAGAGAACAGTGTTTGATGCCATTACATCCAGCGTCATACAAGAGACAGGGGGTGTATACATGATCGATGCCCCCGCCGGAACCGGAAAAACATTCACTGAAATGACAATCGCTGCATCTCTTAGAGCCCGTGGTACGCTCGTCTTGTGCACCGCATCTACTGGCATAGCAGCATTGATCCTTCCTGGTGGTCTCACAGCTCATTCAACTTTTAAACTTCCCTTCGGTCCAGCCGCAGTTAGTGGTAGCACGTGCAATATCCAAGCAGAGTCTCAAAGAGCTGACGTGTTGAAACAAGCAGGATTATTAATATGGGACGAATGCCCAATGTCAAGCAAATACGCTCCAGAGGCTTTAGATTTAACGCTCAGAGATCTCATGCACAACGACCTCCCTTTCGGTGGTAAAACGATTGTGTTCTCAGGAGATTGGCGCCAGTGCGGTCCAATTGTGAAGTTTGGTACTGCTGCAGACGTTGTCGATGAAGCTTTTTTGTCCTCGCATCTCTGGAAACATGTCCAACGTTTCCGTCTCACAAAGTCAATGAGAGATCGGGGAGACATTCCCTACGCGCAGACTGTACTAGCCGTTGGCGAAGGCGACATTGCACCGATAATGCTTGCCGATGGGTCTACCGTGATACCTCTCAAGCACACAACAAAGAACCCTGACGGCTCCGAACATACGTGCCAGATCAAGGGTACCACTAACTTCGAAGACCTCATTGAAGCCGTTTATCCTGATCTTTTGCAGGTAAACCACAACAATTTTGATGATCGTGGCATATTAGCACCCACTAATGACAGCATAGACGAAATCAACGAATTCGTTCTAGACATGTTGCCAGGAGAAGCCCAGCACGAGAAGAGTTCAGACCGACTCGTCACCGATGACACAGAAAACATGCCGGAGGTCGTGTCCGTAGAATACCTAAACACAGTTACTGTACCAGGCACACCTCCACATGATTTGCAACTTAAAATAGGAGCTTTGGTAATGTTCATCAGGAATATTAATTTTGACAGTGGCCTCGTTAATGGAAAAAAAGGAGTCGTACGAGGTCTCTCTGCTACTGTCGTTGATGTCGAAGTTATCGCAGAAGGATTTCCAATTGTTAAAATACCCAGAATTTGCTTCGAAGTTCAGATTGGCGCCAAAGGAATTACTTTCCATCGTCATCAATTCCCCCTCCGTTTATGCTACGCCATGACAATAAACAAATCGCAGGGACAAACACTTAAGAAGGTCGGCCTCGATCTCAGAGATGATGTCTTCACACATGGACAACTGTACGTCGCTCTCAGCCGCACCACCTCGCGACAAAACATCCTCTGCCTCGTCAAAGAAAATAGGCTCATAGATAACATCCCCTACGTTGCCAACGTCGTCTTTCGCGAGTTCATTTTGGCTGCAACTGGGAGAGAACCCTTGCATTTGAATGTTGACCCTTCCGCAAATAATGATAATGCAAAAATAAATGAAAACGACAGCGAAAGCAGTAGCGACAACGACAGCGATAACAACGACAGCGAAGTTAGCAGCGATGACGACAACAACAACAACACACACAACACCAACAACTGGTTCGTTGTTAATGAGGTAGGAGACGGTGCCTGCTTGCTTCGTTGCATCGCTCGCAAAGTGCATGGTGACCCTGAGAAACACTTCGTTACCCGACAGCAAATACTGCAACACATCCGTGATCACCTGCATGATCCAATACCCTCATTCGATATGTCATTCGATGAAATTATTTCAGGCGGTATTCAAAACGAATCTGTAGCTGCCAGTGGCCAACCCGACACACTCTATGATTCAGTGGGTCACTACCTCAACCTCATGTCCAACGCATATGCTTACGGCACACATATCGAAATTATCGCCGCCAACCATTTGTTCAACATCGACATCAACTTAACATATGCAGGTACATCCTATCCAAGCTCGCCCCCCGAACCAAACTCGTGCAATGTCCTGTACGATCCCGTGGCGCAGCACTACAGCACACTCCAGTACTGCGGTTGATACAAAATTCGTGCAAACTTTTGTTGTACTACTGTACAACGGCAATGTAAATTAACTTGCGCCACTCCCATACCCACATCCCGGAGGGGAACCTTGTACCTACGTACAGCTACGCGAAATATGGACTACCCAGCAAACATTCGTGATATGAGGTACCAGGTACGTGGTATGATGTGCCCTCAAAGGTACCATGTGACGTGATCACCAGAATGTTTTGTAAATGAAAACAGAAATGAAAAACGTCAGCTTCGAGTACGAGTACAGCAGTAGTAGGTGAAATGTGATTTCCAATTTCGTATTATTTTTGTGCATCGTACGAGTACGCGCAAAGGGTTCCCCTTCTTGTCAACACTCCAACACTCCACTCTCCTTGCACTGCACATCAATCTTTCTGGGTTCACCATGATACGGGAGGCTTCAACCCTCAGACCCTAGAAGCACAAGCTCCTTACACATGTCTCAGGTTGGCTAACCTTTCGTATTGTTGTTCGTGACGTGTCTCGCAGGATGAGTAGAGTTGCTCCTTTTGACGAGTGAATCGCAGCAGGGCAGTAGTTGCAATGACGCTGATGCCGACGATCAACGAAGGGGCAAGAACGATAACGAGCACGACGGGCACAGCAGTGCCCACGGGGCGTGGGGCTAACAGGACGGGTATCACAGATCACTTGGCTTTGCTCTTTCTTTGGTCTCTGGGTGGCGTTGAGTAAACACCGGGTGGTTACGATACCGCTTTACTGGTTTTGTACACGCAACCGAAGGCGTTCCCATGCCAGGGATCCTTCCTGCCCCTATAAGATATGGCCTCAGGAGCTTGTGAAAGCTTACCCTTTGCTCATACAAATAGACCCGACGCGTGACACTGATCAACACAGTCGTCTCACGTCGTATTATCCTCCTCGTAGCGCCGTCGCGCTGTAACAGTCTCTCGGCGCTGTAACATGAGTTGGTGTGTGGATTCAACATTTTTTGGTCCATCTTTCACCACCGCGCTCGACGCACACGCCACCAAATCCAGTCCCGGCGGGCTCTGTGCATGCACACACACGCAAGACACTTTCTCGTCCTGGTGGGGTGGAAAATCGTTCACAGTTCGCCGAGCTAGGTGCGGCAACGTGTGTAGGCACGTCTGTGCTGGGCCGTGTTCAAAATACAAAGTCATAACGGTTTTTGTGCCTGTGCCAACAGCAGGCAGACTGTGCCTGTCCACAGCATGCACACTGTGCCTGCCCACAGCAGGCAGACTATGCTTGTCCACAGCAGGTAGACTGGGCCTGTCCACAGCAGGTAGACTGGGCCTATCCACAGCAGCGAGATTGAGCCCGTCCGCAACACTCAACAGCAGGCAGACTGGGTCTGTCCACAGCAGGCAGACGGCTTTGTTTTTTTTACTCTTTCTTTTACCTACGTACGTACCTACCTGGTAATAACTAACGAAACCCAACTATGAGTAGTCATTGGCAGACTTCGCCTGTCTGTCCACAGCAACGTTCGGGCCATGCGCTGCAGGTGATATTGTTAGGGCTACCCTCCGACTGACGAGGGGACGGAGAAACAGGAGAAGATCTGCTGTAGTTGTACAGCAGTCAGTAGTAGTGGTGGCACCTGCTACGAGAACCTCTGTTGGATACATGTATGTCGCATCAGAGGTTGTGGATATTTCGTCTTCAAATTATAAGGGTGGAATCAGGAACCACACACACAACATCGAGTACGGTGTACAAAGGGCAGAAGCCGAGCGTACTGCGACGCTGACCCTGGCCTCGTGGATCCTACTGCTACTGCTGCTGCTGTTTTGCTGCTGGAGAAGCTCTGATGTAGATGTTGCACAGCAGTAGTAGTTGTGGCACCTGCTACGAGAAGCTCTTTTGGGCATGCCATGTTCGTGTTGTCGTCTCGAAAATATCATGCCGACTTTCGAGGTGGGAAGCAGGAAACATAAAAAAAAACGAGTGCAGGGTACGTACTACAGTACGTGTGTATATGTAGGCGTACAAAGGGTGCAAGGGTTAGACCGACTAGCCGAGCGTACGGCGACGCTGACCCTGGCCTCGTGTGACCTACTGCTACTGGTGCTGCTGCTGCTGTGATGGTGCGGGAGGCGCACTGCTGCTGTAGATGTCGTACATCAGCCCAAGTAAAGTTGTGGTGACACCTGTTGCGAAAAATAAGCTCTTTTTGTTGGACAAAATATGTGACATGCAGATTTTTTTTTGTGCTGAATTTCAACCAGAAAACACTCTGCTGGACAAAACATGTCGAGTGTGGTGTTTTCTTGACTCTTTCTACCCGTCGACATCCAGCACCACAGCAGAGTCCGTGCCGATTCCTCAACCCCTGCTGAGAGATACAAACAAGTTCTGTGGTACAGCAGTGCAGATTTCGTCTTCAAATTATTATGCCGGATTTCGAGATGGAAACCAGGATACACACGACCAAATCCAGTACTTCTTCATATATATCAAGAGCCAGGAGAGGCCAGGAACATTTACGAAAATTATTGAGATGCACCCACGACGGCGTACAGCAGTAGTACAGTAGTCGTACGTGGTAGATATTCCTTCGTGTTCGTTCGTTCAGCACAATACAAAATAATCCGTATGCGCCCAGCATGATGCATCGCAGATATGACTACTACTGCAGGTATTACCGAGGTCGCGCCTCATTACCACCAATTACTAGTAATGAGGCGAGCGAACGAAGCGAGCCTTTTTTTACTTGGTTTTTAATCAAGGAAAAAAAAGGCTCTTCATAACGGCTCGGGTACGAGGGTAGGGTGCCGGTTTTGATTTTTTCTGTATGTGTGGGTGTGTGTGAGTTGGTGTGTGGATTCAACAGTTTTTTGGTCCACCTTTCACCACCGCGCTCGACACACACGCCACCAAATCCAGTCCCGGCGGGCTCTGTGCACGCACACACACGCAAGACACTTTCTCGTCCTGGTGGGGTGGAAAATCGTTCACAGTTCGTCGAGCTAGGTGCGGCAACGTGTGTAGGCACGTCTGTGCTGGGCCGTGTTCAAAATACAAAATCAAAACGGTTTTTGTGCCTGTGCCAACAGCAGGCAGACTGTGCCTGTCCACAGCATGCACACTGTGCCTGCCCACAGCAGGCAGACTATGCTTGTCCACAGCAGGTAGACTGGGCCTGTCCACAGCAGGTAGACTGGGCCTATCCACAGCAGGAAGATTGAGCCTGTCCGCAGCACTCAACAGCAGGCAGACTGGGCCTGTCCACAGCAGGCAGACGGCTTTGTTTTTTCAGTTCTTTCTTCTACCTACGTACGTACCTGGTAATAACTAACGAAACCCAACTATGAGTAGTCATGGGCAGACTTCGCCTGTCTGTCCACAGCAACGTTCGGGCCATGTGCTGCAGGTGATATTGTCAGGGCTACCCTCCTACTGACGAGGGGACGGAGAAACAGGAGAAGATCTGCTGTAGTTGTACAGCAGTCAGTAGTAGTGGTGGCACCTCCTACGAGAATCTCTGTCGTTGGATACATGTATGTCGTATCAGAGGTTGTGGATATATATTTCGTCTTCAAATTATAAGGGTGGAATCAGGAACCATACACACAACATCGAGTACGGTGTACAAAGGGCAGAAGCCGAGCGTACTGCGACGCTGACCCTGGCCTCGTGGATCCTACTGCTACTGCTGCTGCTGTTTTGCTGCTGGAGAAGCTCTGATGTAGATGTTGCACAGCAGTAGTAGTTGTGGCACCTGCTACGAGAAGCTCTTTTGGGCATGCCATGTTCGTGTTGTCGTCTCGAAAATATCATGCCGACTTTCGAGGTGGGAAGCAGGAAACATAAAAAAAAACGAGTGCAGGGTACGTACTACAGTACGTGTGTGTATATGTACGCGTACAAAGGGTGCAAGGGTTAGACCGACAAGCCGAGCGTACGGCGACGCTGACCCTGGCCTCGTGTGACCTACTGCTACTGGTGCTGCTGCTGCTGTGATGGTGCGGGAGGCGCACTGCTGCTGTAAATGTCGTACCAGGTACATCCGTCCAAGTAAACTTGTGGTGACACCTGTTGCGAAAAATAAGCTCTTTCTGTTGGACAAAACATGTGAGATGCAGATTTTTTTTGTGCTGAATTTCAACCAGAAAACACTCTGCTGGACAAAACATGTCGAGTGTTGTGTGTTCTTGACTCTTTCTACCCGTCGACATCCAGCACCACAGCAGTGTCCGTGCCGATTCCTCAATCCCTGATGAGAGATACAAGTTCTGTGGTACAGCAGTGCAGATTTCGTCTTCAAATTATTGTGCCGGATTTCGAGATGGAAACCAGGATACACACGACCAAATCCAGTACTTCTTCATATCAAGAGCCAGGAGAGGCCAAGAACATTTACGAAAATTATTGAGATGCCCCCACGACGGCGTACAGTAGTACAGTAGTCGTACGTGGTAGATATTCCTTCGTGTTCGTTCGTTCAGCACAATACAAAATAATCCGTATGCGCCGAGCATGATGCATCGCAGATATGACTACAGAGTAGTACTGCAGGTATTACCGAGGTCGCGCCTCATTACCACCAATTACTAGTAATGTAATGTTGCCGAGAGAGCCGCAAGGCGAACTGTGCTGTTTCCCTATAATAGTGACTCGGGAGGGGGGGAAGGGGGGGTGGGGTGTTCCTTCCAAGATCATTCGGTGAAGCAAGATCATAAACAGATTGTCTGCGTGAGTTTTTTGTGCTTTCGCCCTGTGCCGGTCATGCACACGCATGCCGAATCTTCCAGGCTGTTTTGTTCGTCGTTGCTGATCTCTATATACTTTCGACATCTAAGATTCTACCTGGTATTTTTTTGTCCGTATGATACATGCCGCAGGGAGGTCATCTGTCACAACCCTGACGTCGCGTCTCTTCGTGACTGTGAATTTGGGATGTCATGTGACCGCTATACATACCCTTCATGAGGTAACCACACGATACCGGTATGGAAACCCTGGTGGTGTTCCTCTTGGACCGACCAATCGTCAAGTTTCGTTGGGTTGTTCGACATATTTTTTCTCGGAACGTGGGACGTGTATATATCCGGGAGTCGCGCCCCTATAGTAGTAGTAACATCCTCTCCATCACGGCACAGATCAAGTAGAGGATATTAACTTCCGTACCCTTCAATCAAGTAACACGAAGTTGCCAACGTTCTGGACGTGTAACTAGGGCGCCATCCGATATTGGAGGTATTTATCCTCCTGCGCGCTCAGTTCTTCAAATAAAGGAAAATGAACTGTTTGATCGGAAGCGGCCGTTTTAACACCATTGAAAACCCCCTCTCGGAGAGAAAAAAAACTTCCCCACCTGAAAAGCCACAAACGTTTTAGAGAGGAACAAGGTCGAACAATCCGAGGGAAGCTTCAATCCACGCGGCTTGGCCGTGTTAGGGGTTGTAGCCGGGTTAAGATTGGCGAGCGAAGCAAAAATTCGCGCGCACGGGCGTTTTCAATAAAATCCACAGAATGCCAGAGGATCTTTAACAATCTGGGAGAAGGGAGGGAATGCCAAGTGACTTATCAAATTGATGTTTCCCATCTCTTGCTGGACAGTCTATTCGAGGTTGATATGTAATGTCGGAAACCCGACAATGGATTAATTTTCCCCGCCCCCGGATTAGTTTAACTCTGGAAGCTCAGTGCCACCGAGTATTTTTTCACCGGCATCTCCGTTTCCATGCTCTCTTGCTGAACTGTGCTCTTTTTTGGATTGTTACTCGAGGTTGATGACTATCCAGCGACGAATTAATGATGCCCGCCCCCCAAATAGTATGCCCTGTGACGTTCAGCGCCATTGAGGCACTTTGCAAACCCGGCGATTCTTCATCCGCATCCCCGCTTCTGGGCGTTATCTTATTTTTTCCTTTGCAGCCGGTAAGAACTCGTTGGAACCCTACAATATATTATATATATACCAGGTATATATATATATATATTTTGGCCTTATTACCGGTACCATGAGTAAACCAACCGGCGAATGTTTGGGGGATAGTAGGGGATTTTTCATCACATTATCCTCCAAAACAAACCAGGGGATCTTCAACCTGGGATGTCGCCCTAAACCTTCGGTGCTACACTATTTAGAAAGGAAACATTTGTCACGCAGGCGTCTGTGTAACACCTTGAAAACAGAACATCGTGGATATTGTGGGTGTTGGTATCATGCGCGCATTGCCATTAAAAAAAGCGGAAACCGTGCTCGCTAGAATTGAAGTTGATAATAACTAGACTCAGGTGCCTACATCCTCGGAGTGAATCACACTTTGATGACGGTCAGAGACAGGCCCGACTAAGAAACGAACCGGGTTCGAACCGGTAAACGAAAACTAGATAAATAAGTGTGGACAGGGGTTTCCTCTCGCTCTCCGGGGCGCATAAAAAAGAAAAAAGTTGACCCCGCCGTCCTAAAGGCCTCCCACACGAAAACTCATCTCGTTTGATCCTTCAACCGCTTTACATGTATAGGGTTGTTCGGCGTTTATAGATAACAGACAGCCAGCCTCGCGAGAAAGGAGACGGCCGATACGCGAGGGACAAAACAAAAGTGACGCGCCCTGTGTACTGATCCCGCGACTGAAAGGAAGCCGACATCCAGCCCCTTCCACCACCCCTTCTCGTCTCCTTTAGTGCCTCTGCCCTCGCCCCCGTTCTTGCCCCCAATACTGTCGCCCCCCTAGTCCCCCTTCTTATTTCCCATGTTGTCTCCCCCCCTGTGCACCCCCTCCGCTCTCTCCGCAACCACCTGGTCAGTCTCTTTCCTTGCCTCGGATTTCATCTGTGGTTCATATCACAACGCGGTGAGGGGCGGGAGATAAAATTGTTAACATATTCTCGATGTCCGTGTAGAGCAAAAAATCTGCGTAGCGACTAAAGGCAACCTCTTGATCAACGCGACAGGAGGACTGGTCTGCGCTCCGTGAAGGTCTAAACTACGTCCCTCTTTCCGCGCAATAAATGGAATTCCTGTGTGTGCGTGTCACGAGGCAGGCGAATACTCATGATTGTTGCGGTATGTTTTCGCGTTGAAACCTTGTCATTGCTTTTTTCCGACTCAGTGCCGCAAGCGGTGAAGTAATTTCAGTCCATGCCTACTCGTACGCGTACTAAAACAGCAGGAGTGTATACACCTTACATCACAATGCACATTTCTTCGGCAACAACAGCCTTTACAGCAGCACGCGTATGTGGCGCTTGACAGCACCGTCATCAAATCTACGCGTACAACCATACCAGTAGTAGATACAAGCTCCACACAAGGTTTTGCCTTCAAACACAGCTGTAAGACACACAGGACTGGACGGAATTCAAATGTTCGTTTAGTGATCATTCAAATATACCAATGCTCCTTATATTTCCGTCCCCAGCAGTACCGCACTACGGGGGTATCCATCTGAAAGAACGGTACCAGGTGCCTCGTACACGTTTCTACATCAGCATAACTCGCACAGCTGCAAGAGTACGTGCCGCCGACAGCGGCGTCATCGCATGTACACGCACAATCACCCCAGTAGTGCATACAGCAGTACGCACCACGTTATGCCTACAAACACTGCTGCAAGACATACAGAACCAGTTTAGTTTTTATTCAAATATACAAGTGCTCCATATATTTCCGTTCCCAGCAGTGCCGCACTACGAGGGTGTCCGTCGGAAAGACCTTCACACGTTTCTACTATAGTATAATCGCATCACAGCTGAAGTACGTGCTGCTGACAGCAGCGTACATTCTATTATAGCATAATCGTATAACAGCTGAAGTACGTGCTGCTGACAGCAGCGTCATCGCTTGTACGCGTACAACTGCACCATAATAGTATTAATAGTACGAGTATGTACAGCAGTACGCACCACACAGGTTTGTCTGCAAACACAGCAGAAGAACCTGCAAGACATACAGAACTGGACGGAAATACAAGGAGCGATTATTAATAGTATGCATTGAAACATATCAATGCCCCTTTTATTTCCGTCCCCTGTAGTACCGCACTACGAGGGTATCTGTCTGCAAGAACCATACACGTCCCTACTATAGCATAATCACACAACAGTAGAAGAACGTGCCGATGAAAGCAGCGGCAACGCATGTATGCGTACAACCACACCAGTAGTACGTACAACAGCACGCACCACCGAATCAATGGAGAGCGCAGTACCCGTCGGGGGGGCATGTCTGGTGTCAAAGCCACCTTGCAACAACGCGGCCTCACCAATCGCAGCCAGACCCCATCTCTTGTAAAGTAGCAGCTTCCTGCGCCGTACGACAGCTTCGTGTTCCCACGGGCAGGTGTTTGCGGTGACGGTCCCTGGGTCCTTCGCGCCGTCCATCGTGTCTCGCTGGCGCCTCCTTGACGCTTTGCGCTTGCAGACTCAGTCCTTGCTTGCTGTGCCTTGGCAAGGAGGTGGATCGAGCCGCACTCCATCAAGGCAGCACACCACGCGTCGTGGCTCATCGTCATTGGTCAACGCACTCCGAGACTGTCAGATTATGTTGAGGATAGCTATTCTCCGAGCGATTCCTGTATCCCTAATCGCATTCGAATTGGATACATTTTATCTTCCTTCACAAACTCCAAGTGTAAAAAACAAATATGGGGACAAAAATTGTCCCCAAACGGTCGTCTAGTTCTATTCGAATTGGATACATTTTATCTTCCTTCACAAACTCCAAGTGTAAAAAAAAAATATGGGGACAAAAATTGTCCCCAAACGGTCGTCTAGTTCTAAATGGGCGCTACGCTCGATTTCCCAGTCCGACTTACGGCTCGCTTCGCTCGTCTTAGAAGATTAGGCCTACCGGTGGAGAGGCGTTTCACGGGATTTCCAGTGATATAATAAGGCGTTTTTTGGGCGGGATTTAAAAGATTGAGATTGAAAGATTGAACAACCAATCTTCGATTCTCAATCTAGATTGAAAGATCGACCGTCAAAACCGCCCATTCAATCTCGAGATTTCCCAAAAGATTTCGATCTTTTCAGGGCAATTCAATCTCAATCCCCAACACTGATGGGAGGTGTCTGGACTTTGTTCATGTTTGGGTATACAAATTCGTGTTTGGGAGCAGTGCGACACAGGGTAGTGTGGTTCCAATATCTTTGCTGTCGGGAGTTTTTTTTTTGTGTTTAGTGGGCAGTTCAAGGTGCAACACAGCAGGTTCGACGACGTTGAGTTTTGTTCCAGCAGCTGCAGCCCTGGAGAAACACTTGCGACAAGTTCGCTGCGTCCGCCTCTTCGCACTTGAGTGCCATTTGGGTACCCGTCACGATTCCGAGCGTCATCGTACCGCCAGGTGTGTACCCCAAGGATGTTTGTATTGCTTTCCACGAGAGGTGTGGCACCAGTCCAGCCTCGTAGACGTACGATGCGCTACAAGCTGTACACCTGTGCTCGTGCTCGTGTTGTCGGTCGCAGATCACGCGATGCCCCGACGGCGCTGGTAGCTTCTCTATACTAGGCATTGGCCTCTCTCTGTGGGACCCAAGCAGCTAGATGTGTCACCACGCCCTCGGGCACAGACTTGCAACCGAACCCAAATTACCGTTTTCTGCTGTGTACTGTCTGTAGTATTGATAGCAGGAGCAGGAGCAGCCGACGCACGGCAGACTCCAGGTTCAAGACGCAAGATGGATAATCTGGTTGATTTGCCGGTTGTAGCCAGGCAGGCATCACGTTTGCATCCCTGTTGGTATTATCTCAGCGTGTAACCCTGTTGACGAAGAGCTGACGCAACGCCGAACCTCGGGAGAGGACACGATCGGCCAAATAAAAACAAAACAAAAACACAAATCCAGGATGTGTCGACATCTCGGGCGTTTCAACACTGAAATACTATCAAAACTAGGGTTGGTAATCAACTAAAATAATATCTAGAGTGTCTGCGCAAAGCAGAGTATTCTCGGAAGAATGAGATAATGTGAGTTTTGTACGTACGTACCTGGTAAGAAGTTTAGCCAATCAGATGAATGCGATGTTTCACGGTAGCATGAATCGTAGCCCTTGGTACATACACCTTGTCTGGTACGTAGCCGCAACCTACACGCAACAGCGCAGTGAAGCAGAGGCAACGCTACAGGTTCAAGGTCTGATACAGACTAGTTTGAGTTCGGGATGTCCGACGAGAGCACGTCGCCGGAGGCCGGTGCCAACGCGGCTACTGCGGCGCGAGGTGTGCAAACACAAGCCGAGGCGAACGCTCATGCTGCTGTAGCTGCTGTGCAAGCGGAGGTCGACGCACGCCGTGCTGGACGAGCCGAAGCCGAGGCTCGCCAGGCCACCGACGCTGCTGTGGCCTCTCGCCAGGCCAACGATGATGCTGTTACTGCTGCTGCGGCTGCTACTCCTGCTGCTACGGCTAGTCCTCCCTCTATGCCGGCAGCCTCGGGGGGAATGGTATCGACAGCTGACGTGCGGCATTGGCAAAACCAGGTGTCCTCCGAGTTTTCCCGCGTGGATACGGAAATCTTCGGCGTCAAGTCATCTCTGGACAACGTGCTCCTTGTTCGAATATGCTTGTTCAGTATTTTGACAGTTTCATGACTCTTCGGTATATTGGCTTATTATGAATTACTTGGTGGTTCCTTCTGTGGGTGTACGTGATACCCACACGACCACTTCCATCTGTATCTACTCTGCCGGGAGAATAATACTAAAAGCTGACGCATCATCTTTCTTCGCCTGGGACTTATCAACACTCTAGAATTCGCAACGTTGAGAACCTAGGCTCATGGGTGACGAAGTAGAAGATCTTCGGATGCTGGTATTAGACCAGGGCCGCGCCCTCGAGGGGCTGCAGCGGGCGGCCGCAGACGCAAAGGAGCGTCGACGGTCGATTCACGCCGAGATCCTCGAGATGATGGCACAGATGGGGTCCGGTAGACAGCAACAGCTATCTACCGCAGTTGGAGCAGGGAGAGATGCTTCAACGCCAGCGTCGGAACACTCCGACTTTGGCAACGGGAGCCGGGAGGGGGAACGCGTTTCCGCGGAAGATGGCCACCTCGGTGGAAAAGGGTGCGGAAGCTGTGTTGGTGCTCTCGGAGTATGCCGGAGACACGACGGCGTGCTAACTGAAGGAGAAAAAGCCCTGCGGTGGAAGCATAACCGTAGGCGCCTCCGTGGGGAGTGGCACGGAGGATAACAAGTCGTGCGAAATTGTACGTGCGCACCCCACTCAGGGAGATTGTGGTGGGGCTAGGAGCTGTGGGGATGGAAGACTAATCTGCACATTTTCGCGTGAAGTCACACGGTGAGCCAGGCCGTGTGCACCCGGCCACCCATGTGGCATGGTCGGGAAAGCCGCGTACGAGATGCGCGCACTCGACTACGGTGCGGTAGTGGTCGAGGGAGTGGACGTGGGGGGAATCGGGTGCTGCTGCAGCAGTGCTATTAGCAACGAAGGAGAACACGTCTGCATCGGCAGCAAGTCGCGTGACACAGCAGTCGCGTGCACACGACGACAGCAGCAGGAGAACAGCAGCAGCGGGAGGTCAGGAACAGCAGCAGCAGCCGCGGAAGGTCAGCAGCAGCAGCAGCAGCGGGGGGTCGTGGATGGGGCAAGCGTGGTTGGATCGTCCGCTGGATCCCTTTGTGGGTCCAGCAACACGCGGGGCGAGGGGACAGCGTCTGCACTCGTAATGGCGGGTCTTCGATCCGCTGTTACATCGTGAGGTTTGTTTCTTTTTACGACGAGGGTAGAAAATCGTAAATTGATTCGTAGTACGTACGAGTACGTATGAAATGTGGGATGAAATTCATAGTGGATGGTACGTACGCTAGTATCGTTTGGGCTTATTTTTCTGGATGATATACATGCATACCCCCCGTCCCCCACCTGGTAGTTGAAAAGCCGTATTTTTGTGTTTTGGTTAGAAATGTTACTGCCGCATATATCCACAGCGCTTCGTTGCGCTCCGTGTTCGATGTGGGCAGGCCCAGACGAGCAACTGGACAAACACATTACGTTAATATCGCATATTTCAAAGGTTTGGAGGGAGTCGGTGTCAAGGGTGTATTTATGATGCGGGAAGGTCGCGCAAAGAGCCTTTTTAGTGAAGGGGCAACTTCGCGGGCGGGAGGTTATGTCTTTAGTCTCTCTGGTGGGTATTCGTGGGAGTAGTTTTCTCTTGCGATTGGATACACCTGTCGGTCGAAATACGTTTTTGATCGTACAAATGGAGATATGTCATTTTCGACTGGGTTTGGATTCGTTCCGGGTAAAGAAAGTCGTATTCGATACATACCGTTACGACGTGTAAGGGAATACTAAATTATATGGCGGTTATCATTCTTCCTGGGTAAGTGGTAAATGATATGTGTATCGCTTATCACTGGTTACGCAGATCAGGATGTATGGATTATATTTTGTATCCCGGGAGAGTCGTGAATGGTACGAAGAAGGTATAGTATCGTCTACTATTGTAGGTTCGTCAAATGGAGATGTGTCATTTTCGACTGGGTGTGGATTCGTTCCGGTTAATAAGTCGTGTATGATAAAAATCCGTTTGCGACGTGTTAGGGATAAAATTATATGGTAATCATCGTTTTCTTCCCGGGTAAGTGGTAGATGATATATAGGATATGTATAATTTGCCACTGGATAGGGGTTTCTGAATGATCGTACGGAGTATATATACTTTTTATCCCGGGAAAGTCGTGAAGGGTACGGAGGCCTATTTGATAGGTATAATATCGTCTACTCGACGGTATACGTAGCTTATTTTTTGTCTGGAGTTTTGCAATGTAATTTCATGTTCAAATCAAACAGTCTTATGGAGATATAGACAGGACCAGAAGGTGACTGGTGAAACTGATATTTATTGATTTGTCGGATTGGCGAATGAAGAGTGCGTGGTGGGTGCGCATCTTGAGCAGGGGTGTTCCGCAGATGCTGCGGTGTTGGTGGATACTGATTTTATTGGGTCTTGCAGGAATCTGTCTTTGTGCTGTCTAGTGGTGACAGAACAAGGGAGGGTATGCATATTCATGATGATTGGTTGTTCTATCGCCATTGTTTTTCCGAACTTGATGGGAGATGAAAATCTTGTTCGCGAGTTGGGAGATGAAATATTGTGGGTATATGATTATTCATGATTGAGGGTGATGAAAATCTCGGTACACGAGTAGGAAGAAGGCGAATTATTTCAGGGAACAAGGATAGCTAATGAACTGAACCAGGAACTGGGAGTGTTGTTCTTTTTGGTTCTGACACGAACGGATATTGTTTCGGGAATAATAGCACACGCCGGGCAAACTCTATAGGGAAAGATAGTTTATGGCGGGAGTAGTTGGCACAGGGAGACGTGTGTCCCGGGGGAACGGAGTCCCTCTCATGCGCTATATCAATTATCTATCTCTTTAGTTTTTGTTTTTACGGCATTGAACTGTTGCAAAGGAGATCTGCAATAGGTTCATACGGGAGGGAGGGGTTTTTGCTTGTAAGGTACAGGTTTCCTCTTGAAATATTTTAGTTGGTTTTTGATCATGGAGATGAGTTTTATTCGGTTATCTTGAATTGTCATTGCTGTTTCGCTGAAAAAGCAGGGAGTGTGTTCGAATATGCTTGTTCAGTATTTTGACGGTTTCATGACTCTTCGGTATATTGGCTTATTATGAATTACTTGGTGGTTCCTTCTGTGGGTGTACGTGATACCCACACGACCACTTCCATCTGTATCTACTCTGCCGGGAGAATAATACTAAAAGCTGACGCATCATCTTTCTTCGCCTGGGACTTATCAACACTCCTGTCTGTTGCGAGCCTTCGGGACGCCGTCGCCGGCGGCGCATTCAAGACCGCCGACGTCGAGGTCCTGGTTCAGCAGTTTGTGGACAACTTTGCCGACCGTGAGCCTTCCGTGCGAGACGGCGGAGATGCGAGGGAGTGGCACGTCCAGAAATCACAGTTGACTGACGACACGGCCCTTTAGAAGAAAATGTCGTCACGCAAACACTGGCTGCTTCGGGGACGCTTGCCTCCGAACCTCGGCGAGTCGGCCGCAGATATTCAGTCATATGTGGGTGAGAGCGTCGACGTTACGGCGGGGGTGGCGGCTCAGCTTCGCGCTGTCAGCAACTTTGGCGTGAGCGTGTATGGGCCACGTGCCGATCGCCCTGTCGACCACCTGGTGTTTGTCGCTGACCGCCTGGACCTCTTGCGCCAGGCTCTTATGGCGGTTCTTACACAAAAGGAAAAATATTACGACCTGGTACGAATTTTTCTCATCTATTCATTCCCCCGTTACCGACGACTATTAATATTAATAATCCAAAACGCGTAAGGGCCCATCTTAACGGGGAACGCTATATGGGGTTAAAATTTTAATTTCAATGGATTTCGATTTGATTTCGAAAAAAAAACGTGTTTGGGTCCTATCGGGGAACAGCGCACTAGCTGTCAATCAAAAAATATTTCTGGAAGAACGCGCCGCGTCACACAACGCCCAGCAGACAAACAGCGACGCGCGTAGACGAGAGCAAAGGTTTGCGCTTCCGCGTGCGCGCCGCCGCCAGCCTCTTTTTCTTTTTGGTCGCGCAGGATAGGAAGCTATCACTCTCAGGGTGTCTTGGGTGGGCGGAGGAAGCCCTCAAGCGCCACGTGCGGAACAGCAGCGGTGATGCAGCTATCGAGGTCCCGAGCGTATCCTCCGTTTTTTTGCACATTTGCTCGGTTTTCGCGATTGTTGGCCGATCGAGCAGGCCGAAAAATTGGTATTGCGGCCGCCATGATTATTTTTGAGGCGCCACCGCCGGGGTACGATGTACTATGGTGTGTGGGGCGTGGGCGCGGCTATTGCTCCGGTTACCTCGTCTTGCTGAGGTTCGCGTTTTATCGCCTCGATCGTGGTCGCCGAAGCGGCCTAGAATCGAGGGTGTTGACCCACCATCTATTAGAGATGATACTTGTCAGTAACCATCATATTCGTTACTCGATTACACTTACGTCATCTGGTATGCACTTACGCATTCTATGTACAACAGACAGTTTTCCAGTCTGAGTTATAGTAGGATAGCAGCAGCTGTCTTTTTACGCATATACTGCTGTGCACCCGTACGCACAGAATAAAGTCCCAATGACGAGTAGTGCCATGGATCTACTGTTGTGGTACGTACGTACATGATCTACGGTAGACAGCACATTTAGTACGTGCTATCATTGGTACATAATGGAAAGGATATCTTCAGTATCCCTCCGAGACCGGTAGCATAGTTTTACTGTAGTTCTGGTTGGATGAACAACATAGGCTACACTGGGGTCATGGATATGTACCCCAAGATATATTGTTATTTACAGTAAATCTGGGGGTTCTCTTCGTTGTTTTTATTTTGAACGGAATACGAGGGTATTCCCTCATTTTGTTTTTGTTTGACCGAAGTGCAAGGGTCGTCCTTTGTTGCGAGCTGCGAGCGCACACGCGCACCGCCCTCCCCTTTGAGCTCACTCTACTTTTGCTCACCATCATCAGCTTCCAGCTGAGCAATCAATCAACAATGTGGCTTGGGGTCACAACACCATCTTCTTCTTCTCTTCTATGTTGAAGCTTCACGTACAAGTCACCTGACAGTGACTACGTGTTTGCCTCGAACATTTTGACTGTGTATTGCCGGCCATCGGCAATCGAGTCTAGGCGTACACACCAGCTACGAGCTGGTACACACGCCAATCGCCATACCTAGTAGGTTATGAGCCATGAGCCTTAATACCATCAATATGCTACGTCAAGTCCGAGGAACTCCCAAATTCCAAATTGGAATTGGAAAAATCACACAAAAAAAGTCCCAAAAGACTTTTCGCTCATATTCAAATTTTCTAATTTGCCTGCTTGGTCGTTCCCTCTTCGGCGAATCAGATGCAAATTAAATTAGACAAAAAACAAAAAAATCAAATTGAAAAAAAATAAAAATCCTCGTTAAGATGGGCCCTAATCAATTCGCATAAAAATGACGAAGTTACGCATTTTTGGATAGCAGAAACATATGTATGATGATCATGGGTCAACCCTATTAATAGCAAAATGTGGGCAAGGGTACCAGTGATGCTGATCCACAGAAGAAGTGTGACACAGGTGTCTGTGCTTGGCCAAACTCAGACGCAGTTCGTGAGACTTCTCTTTCATTAGAAGTGTGCGGCTTGCTCGAAGGGGGCAAGAGACGAGTGAGCAAGGAGGGGGGGTGGGACGCTGCTGGTTTTGGAAGACAGAAATATTATCTGTCTTCATCCGGCTACATTCTACTGGCAAGGAGGCACGCGTCACCCTCACCTGGGGGCACGCGCCACCCTCAACTTCAAGCGTGCGATCCCGTAAAACCTCAAGTATGGAGGTACTACTATTTAGTGCAACACCCGGTGAGTCCTGTATGAGGATGCTATATAGAGCAGCACCCGGAGAATCCTGTATGGGCTCACTATGGATGCTATGTAGTTATACCCCGGGAATTCCGTATGAACATAGTATCCTTTTCTGAAGATACTATGACTATGTAGCGAGATACCCCATGACTTCCGTATGAGCATAGTACCCTGTATGAAGATACTATTCAGCGCAACGCCCCGTAAGTTCTGTATGAACATAGTACGTACGTATAATTATATCTCCTCGGCTACTTCGATATTAGACGTACGTATCCATTCTGCGATTACAACTATCTTGTTTGCCGACGGTTGGTCTATATACATACTGATGGTTGGTATCTACGTGGTGTACTATAAACCAAGGTACTCTATCACAAAAAGCACGGTAAATAGTTTTATCCCGGGCCGGCCTCAGTTGCTGTTGTTGCTGTTGTTGTTGTTGTTGTTGTTGTTGTTGTAACATCGACCAATGTGTCCGGCCGGGGTTCCCGTGTCGACTACTTGGCGGTATACCCAAAAGCTCTCGTACGAAGAGATATGTTCGAAAACGAACGAAAAAATCACAATTATAACCATTAATATATTAGCTAACATACTCGAATGAAAAGGGTGAACTCGGCGCAAATTCGACTTCAGTATATTCGTACATGAGAGATCGCTATCAGCACTACAGCAGTAGTGCTATTATTCCAGTATTATATGCTGCAGGACGAAATCAACGAGGACATGAACAAGTGAAAAATCAACTGAAACCGATGAACATTTACTCAAGTACTTGCATCGTGCGCAACTGCTATAATACTACTGTTGTGTACCTGGTGCAGGTAGAGTGTAGGGTGGAAATGATCGAAAAAGACTGTCCAAAGGTCTGAACGAATCTTATACTTGTGCTTCATGTAGTGCATGGATCACCCGGAAATGTAATTTTTGTCCCCCCAAAATGACTCATTTTCATCCTCGAATGAGAAAAAATAGGGGGAAAAAGTTGGAAAGGCTGAAAAAGGCTCTTTACGGGAAAAAATTGGGTTCCAGGTGAGGAAATACGCATCCCTGATTTCACGGTGTAGGTGCAATCTGCATTTCAGAGCAGTGTTGCTGTGGCGAGAAGATCGACTTCAACGCCCCTCACCCGTGAACCGTGAACGCGGGTAGGATGGCAAACGTTCTCTTTCAAGATGCCGCTCCCAAAACGGGAGGTAGCTCGGATGTTGGATTTTCAATATGAGATATGCCCTACAATTAATATTGAAAGTATGGATGTACCAGCAGGTGTGTACAGGGGGGCGGTGGTACGCAAACACAAAGGGGCGACTTTTTAAAATAAGTGCGGTAGCATCATATAGGAGTCATATTCTGTTAGGGTCGATATCCGCTTATACCGCAGGACATTTTACGGTGTAGGTGCACTCTGCATTTCATATCAGTGTTGCTGTGGCGAGAGGATCGACTTCAACGCCCCTCCCCCGTGAACCGCAAACGCGGGTGGGTTGTCAAGCGTTCTCTTTCAATTTGCCCCTCCCAAAAGGGGAGGCTGCTCGGATGTTGGATTTACAGGTGAGATAAATTCTACCATTATTATTGAAAGTATGGATGAACGAGCAGAGGTCTGTACCAGTACTTCGTACGAGTATGGATGATTTTTTTTTAATCATTGGGCTGAAACCCATGCGGAACAAGTAAAAACCCGTCATCCACCCGCATACAGATTTTCGTACACTGACACTCATATAAAGAAAGCGGCAAATATTTGTGAACCATGTTGAACAAACAGTAGTAGTACGCAAACACAAAGGGCCGAAGTTTTGAAATAAATGCAGTAGCATCATATAGGAGTTACATTTTGTTAGCCCTTTGAAGGGTCGATGTCCGCGTATACCGCAGGACATTTTTACGGTGTAGGTGCAATCTGCATTTCAGATAAGTGTTGCTGTGGCGAGAGGATCGACTTCAACGCCCCTCCCCGTGAACCGTGAACGCGGGTGGGGTGTCAAGCGTTCTCTTTCAATTCGCCGCTCCCAAAACGGGAGGTAGCTCGGATGCTGTACGTCAGCATATTTATACTAGAGCAGTAGAGCCATATTTGTAAGATATGAGATTCGACCGCTGCATTCTCTTGGCCGAAAACTCTCCGGACGCTTTGGATTGGCCAAGCTTGCCCCGAGAGTGGCCTGGGGCCATGTCTGCTTTAGCGAGTCTGCTTCCGGCGGGGTTTTGCGAGAATTGCTGCCGCTGCAGCTGCATGCCTACTCTGCTGCCTGCTGCTGCAGCAGATAGGCGCTGCTGCTGCTGCTGCTGCTGCACGTCACGGACTGCTGCTACTACTGCATGTTGTGTGCTGCTGCTGCTGCTGCTGCTGCAAGTAAGCGTGCTGCTGGCTGTGCATTGTGCTGTAAGCGCTACGGCAAGCAAGCACTGCTGTGAAGCAAGCGTTGCTGCAAAGCAGTGCTGTGCTGCAAGCGAGCGCTGCGACACAAAAGCAAGCTCTGCTGCAAGCAAGCGCTGCTGCAAGCAAGCGCTGCTGCAAGCAAGCGCTTCTCCAAGCAAGCGAGCCGCCTCAAGCAGGCGCTGCTGCATGCGCTGTTGCAGGCGCTGCTGCTGCTGCTGCTGCTGCAAACGCGCGCGCACCCTTGCCGCCACGCTCCTGATCTTCGACGCTACGACCCCTTTTCGGGAAGAGAGGACAACGAAGAAGAAGGAGGGCGATCTTCTCGTTGCGCCGGCGTTGCTTGCACATCGAGTGTCGAGGAGCGCAAGTTAGATCGCACTGCTGCCTGTTGGTGCTTGCTGCTGCTGCTGCTGCTGCAGGTCGGTACTGCTCCTTGCACGACTTCTGTTTTGCTCGTTGGGTCCTGCAAAAGTGCTGCCGCTGCTGCAAGTGTTTTTTTTTCAAACATCAGAATCCACTATTTCGTTATTTTTCGTCTCCGATTATGCGCATGCCGTAAGGCTTTCGATTTGACTTATCTTTCGGACGGAAATCCTTGATACACAAAAATTATATGCGCAGACACTCAATCAACTTAAATTTGGTGATTGGTGTTGATTTTTTTTCGTAAAAATAAATATTCTCCGTAATTACTGGGCAATAGTTTATTGAATATGCCTATTAGTCTGTCAATAGGTTGGGGTATTGTATGTCGATACCTATTGCCCCCTGCAATAGGATGGTGAAAGTCTCTATCGATAGCTATCTATTGATCAATATGTTCAGAGCAATGTATACAAGGGGCTATTGTTTTTAGGATAGCTGTATAGATTTGCCTATCGTTATCTATTTATTTGACTAATGGGTTCAGAGCATTAGGTACAATTGGCGATTGCTCTTAGGATAGGTATGTGGAATTGTCTATTGATACCTACTGCTTTCTCAATATGTTCAGAGAGGTGCCGATCGTTACGTTTTGATTTGATCAATGTGTTCAGATAATTTTGTGCAAGTAGGATAGGTGTGAGGTTTTGTCGATCAATACCTACTTGTTTGACAATATGTTGATAAATGGACCTAGGCTATAGTTCTTAAGATAGAGATGGATGCAACACTGTCGATCAGTACCTGTCTATTCGGCCCATAGGTTCAGATAAATAGATACAATAGGCTTGATATCTACCTGGTATTTATTTGAGCAACGAATTCAGTGCACTTTGTGTAGGTGCAACAGGCTTAATGTTTTTAGGATAGGATGCAAAAAACTGTCGCTCGATACCTATAATAGTTATTTCATTAATATAGGTATATATCAATACCCTTGCAAACCTACTTGAAGAGATGCAATACGCAATATATATGGATGGACACCCTTGCAGACCTATTCAAGCAATAGGTATTGGTTGACATTTTTGCAAGCCTACTGAACTGACCAATAGGCATCGATGGACATCACTGCAAAGGTATTTTTCGTACAATAGCCTATTGAGGGTTACTCTCGAACAATATTGGTGTCCAAGATAACTACTGTATAGATAGACACCTTCGCAATCCTATCGGACGTACAGTAGGATAATGTGGCCGCTCCCCCTGTCCTATTGCTGCTTTCAATATCTATCGATAAACCTCGAAACCAACCCATTGTGGCTCGCAATAGGTATCGATTCCCATCATCCCCGACCTGTTGCTGGTCCGATAGCCTATTAAATACCTGGTAGGGTATTATCCAGGGTATAAGGAGAACCTACACGGCACACGAACATATCGGTCTAGAACACTGCAGGCTCGAGCCTCACACCGCCTTATTGCGAAGGCCATCCACTTAGGCACAGCAACGACAGACAGCGCCGGATATGGAGATGCTTCGCCCACCTAATGGGGCACGCCGCATGGGTTATTAAGCTCTATGCGAACTGGAGTTTTTTTTCGCCACAAACCTACAAGGTATCGAAGATGCCACGCCACAATGCCCGGCACCTTGGGCAACATGGCCTATTAAATACGTCTAATGGTCTGTCGATAGATTGGGGTATTGCACATCGATACCTATTGTCGACTGCAGTGGGAGGGTGAAGAAGAGGTATGTTTAATTGTCTATCGATACCCATTATTTTACCAGTATGTTCAGAGACGTAGCGATCGATACCTAGTATTTGAATAATGTGCTCATATAATTTTATGCAATAGCCTACTGTTCTTAGGATAAGTGTGTGGTTTTATCGATTGATGGCTATTTCTTTGACCAGTGTGTTAAGATGGATATGTATAATACGCTATTGGCCGAACCGTAGATCAGTGAAGATGCGAATCGATACCCATCGTTGGTCGCACTATAGGCTTTAAAAGGTATCAATCGATACCTATGGTAAGCATCAATAGCCCTCCTTTTGGAATAGGAATCTATAGATTGCCTATTGACCTGAAACCTGTTGTCCAGGGTGTGTTCGTATAGCGCCGTCGCATTGCTACAAGCCTCCGCCGGCATGGCAGGAACAATGGAGTCCGCCTTGCTCGTTGTCGTGGAGAGCATAAATGGGAACCAATGGTACGCATCCACCAAGCAGCTACAAGAAACGTTGCTGCAGCTGTTGTGCGGCCGTGCGGAGGTTGCCGTGCGAGAAATTGGTCGTGCTCTACAAAACCCCCCACCTACTGCCGATGGTGGCTGTTGGCGAAGCTCACCCCGAACATGACGGCCCGGGTCATGGGACGCGGGGGGCACGGATTCGAGTGTGGAGCGTTGAGTAGGAAATCTTGTCAACCGCGGTTTGAACTTGCTATATGCGCTCCGTTGGTGACGTTGAGGACATGGTGTTCGGCGACAGGTCCGACGACAGAGTGCAGGACGTGGCGTGCCCTGATTCGGTGGTGTGCCTGGGGTTCAGTGTGGCCTTCGAACAGGAGATTGACGGTGTCCAGTGGCCGGCGTTTCTGCAGGAACTCGCCTTTGGCGGTCATTTCAACCATGTGTCGGGGGGAAGGAACGTGGCCGAGCACTCTGGAATGGATAATCGTGTCGGACGATTTTGAGCACTCGAGCGTAGGAATCACGTCTTCTTTCTTCTTGAGGGTCAGCAATCGAGGTGTTAATGCCTCGTATGTTTTGAGCAATTTCGAACTGCTGCTGCTTTTCGAGGGTGGGAGGGGGGAGGGGCGTCCTCATTTGTTGTTTTCCTTAGTCATTTGACCATTGACCACGCATCCCTTTCGAGACGGAGGGGAGGGCGGAGTCACTATACTCTACCAGGTAGTAGGTATACGTTAAATATATCTTGATGGTTCGAGATGTCTTGTGGGTTGCAAGTTGTAAGGCGAGACGTATACGGCGTTTTTCTTTTGCGTCCCATTTTGTTTTTTTGGAGGGGGCGAGTGGTGTGGATCATGGACTTTGGCCAGGCGCCCTTGGTTAATTTGGCTTTTTTTCCCCGCCTCATTTTGGTGGTTTTTCGAAGTGGGGAGTAGAGTAGAAATGGGTTTTGGTTTGGGCGCCCTCGGTTCGAATGATTTTATGCGGCTTGGGCCGAGATTAGCTCTCTGACTATCGACTTAACTGCCTGGGAGCAGATATACCAGAGTAAGTGTATGGAACATTCCCTCTGAATTATACTGGTTTGAGAAAGCTACGTAGTTTGGGCCAGTACACCGGTATTGGGTACACGCACTGTGGAGATGGGGTTCGGTGGATGGCGGATGCGCAGAAGCAGTGCGTAACGTCTTGATCCCAAGCGCAAACAACAACAGAGAGGTAGTTCCTACAACCAACAAGTGGCTCTCAGCGACGCTGCTTTGCGCTTGGCGGCGTTCCTCATGACTCCAACTAACGTAACCCGATTGCAGAAGGCACGACTGCCGTGGCTTAGCTGCTCCAGTAACTGCGTGCTGGGTGTGTTGTTTTGCCCTCAGGTCGGGTGCCGTGGTGTCCTACCCGCCTATAATATCATCCCGGCATGATGACGCCTTCCATTTTTCTACAAATCATCAAATCATCATGATTGATCATTCAACTTTTATTTCCCTGATTTAATCACGACCAGATGATTATAATCAAATACTCGTGATTAATCAAGCCCAAAACACCCAAAATAATCAATGATCAAATCAAGGCCGTATTTTTGTTGATTACCAACCCTAAGGCCACTTCTTATGCAGTCGGAAACTAGGATTGAAAAAGCCCGTTTCCGATCGGAGACAAAAAATTGTGTTATTATGCAGTTGAAAAAGCACCTTTTCAATCCAAGATGTTTCGATTATGATTTCCAACTGGACCAGGCGGTTGGAAAAACTGAGACTTTAGATCCAACTCGCCAGTCGAATTCATGCATCGGAATGTTAGAAAGCCCCGCCGCATACTCGTACAAGTATCACACACCCACACAACAACACGACATACGACACGACCCCACACCACAAAATCGGCGACTCTTGCTTGGCTGCTGTCACGTCTGCTGCTGCTCGGTGCGAGTCAGCGTGATACATCCTTATTTACGCCCGTCAGCAGCTCGTGACAGCACCCGATGGCCGCAGTGCGCGGTATCGATGACCTTTTGCCAACTGCTGAGCTGGCTGCAGTTTTGTCAACTCTGGAAGAAATCCAGCGCCGCGATGGCCTCGGGGACGAGATGGGGAAGAACACCCCGCGTTTAAAGCTCACACGCTGCTCGAGGAAGAAGCGAGACATCAGCATTTATGTGTGGTTGGGCGCACCTGCTGAAAAATGAAGACCTCTCTGACCCCACGAGCAATACGGCAAAGCAGTTACGAACCGACTTCCACCTGCCCTACGTATCCTTTTTTTTTCGAGCTATTTTTAATAGTCAATCTATTGAAAGTCACTCCCTCGTACATCAAACGCCTCCAGAAAAAACGCAAAATCTGTATATTCGGTCCGGCGGACGATAAGAAGGGTAGCTATTCACAATCCAGTCGGAAAAATAACCGATCGGAAACCGGCTTTTCCAAATCTAGTTTCCGACTGCATAAGAAGTGGCCTAGTCAGAATATCACGATCGCCCCCCGGCCCACTCAGTTTTTTTTTTTTTGCTTCGATCCTATACGAGTAACTACATTCTTGTTTTGTTTGGCTCCGATCCTATACTCACACTATTAATAGGAATATTTTTTACGGCATTGAATTATCGGGATGTTTTCCTCCGGGAGACTTCGTTAAACTTGGTTTTAGAATCGGTTTTGAGTTTTTCGCGTGAACGATACCACTATATCCGATATTGTTGTTGTTGTTGTTGTTGTTGTTGTTGTTGTTGTTGTTGTTGTTGTTGTTGTTGTTGTTGTTGGTTTTACATGAACTCGTCGCCATGATACAGTGCAGTCCGTGGTCGCAGGACAGGCTCCAATAACTCTGGAGAGGAAGAAATACCTCGGTAAAACTAAAACAAGCAAATAATGGTACACATTATAACTGAAGCACATCTACACGTCAGACGAAAATAAAAAGTGAGGTCCGCGCACGTACGTATCAGATACATGCGGTACGCTGTACAAGTCGCCACAGAAACCGAGAAGACCACATACTACCCAGAAGAAATACTGTAGGCAGGATGAAAATAACAACTCGACGTCGAAAAATCGAAATTAAGATCGAAAAAAAACAAAAATCAAAAAGGGAAGAGAGAAAAAAAAGTTTAATTCGGGCAAGAAAGCAACAGAAAGCAAGAAATGTAAGGACTCTTTGGTTGTTAATGTCAGCACCGACATATTCTTACATTTCCGGACAGAATGGTGCTTGTCCTACCAGTATGTCCGGAAATATAACGACTGTTTGGCGATTAATACGAGTATAAAAAATCTCTGACACTTCCGGACAGGGTGGTAAAATTGCTGCTGTACTGCCGCTGCCGTTTGAAATTTGACGGGAAACGCGTCCTAGCCACTGCAAGCACGGGGGTTGTCCGCTGCTGCAGGCAAGAGCCAGAGCTCGGGTTGACGGAGAAGCTGCTGCTGCTGGTATTGTAGTCTGCTGCAGGTGTCGCTGTGGTCTGGCTACGCGCACGCACTCAAAACTTGCGTCTGTGTCCTCTGGGTGGATGAGGGTACGTAAAGGGACAGCAGGCTGCGCAGGCCCCGACTTTCTACCCTCTCTCAGAGACAGACAACAGAGCGTAGACTCCGAGACACACTACAAGTAACATGCTATAGGGGGGAGACACCGCCACACCAGCTTGGTGTTGGGGCCGCCATCTGCTGCGTCGATTGTCTGAGCTCACGAGCTACAACAGAGGTCTCTCTCTTCCTCGCGCGCACCACCTCTCGTCTCTCGTCTCGTCTGACAAAAGCGGCGCGATCGTGGTGCCAATCACCGACGTTTGTCCGTTTGTCCTAACAAAATCCCTACAAAACTCGTCTGTGATTGGGGCTACTTGGCAGAATTTTCAAGATAAATCCCAACACAAATTGCCTCAGGTCTGAGTCAGGTATATAGGCGTTGTGCCTTTTTTTCCAGTCCTACTCTATTAATAGTATCCTACGCACTATGTACAAGGGGGCCTTCACCGCGGCGGGCTGATGCCCGCCGGCCTCTCCGCGCATGTCCGTAATAGGCATATTTAAGACTCCGTTTATGCGTCACCAGTTATGTCTTTCCAAAGGGAAGAATAAGGCCATTGAATATCTGACATAGTGGAGCCGCATTTATCGCAATGTCTAATACTCAGTATAGTGGTTTTAGACAGAAATATCGAGGCATTATTTAATAACTGGGAATTAGACTATTAGTTGGTGGTTCCCTCGATCAGCATTATACAAGAGGGTTTATTTCACAAAGCGGGCAGAAATTCACCCCAGAAACACGAAGAAGGAGATGCGATTTTGAAGCGGCTGAAAATAGGTGTTCCTCGCTCACGTCTCCGATGTGTGCCTCAACTTTTGTTCGTGTACGTAAAAAGTTGAACAGCAGCAGCAGCACAGCGGGCCTTGCCCTCGAGCCAGACTGCTTTTATCGCCCGGAATGTATGTAGGCATTCGTGTGGGAGGCATTATGAAGTTGTACACCGCAGCTCGTAGCTCGGGCCATATGCGCCATAACGGAGGAAACGAACAATCATGCCAGTATCCGGAAAAAATTATACCACCAGGCAACCACGAGGTAGTCGCTTTCTTTAGACTGCAGGCTGAACACAAGATATAGCAGTCACGCGACGAGCGTGTCAGTTCTCTGGGCCCGCAGAGTTCACGAGAGACTGCTGTCGGTTGAGTCACACTGCTGGATGCCCCTCAACGCCGCCGACATAGCTGCTGTTGCAGGGTGATGGCCGCTAGTTGATACGAACTGCAACGAGAAGCGGGTTGTGCTGGGTTGGGGGTGTGGATTGTATGGCGGTGCTCTATATGCGCTGTTGCTGCAGAGTTGTGCTGCTGCAGGCTGCAGAGCTGTGTGCTGTGCGCTGTGCGTTTTTGCGTGGCCGAGATGTGCCACAAGCCACGATTTCAAAATTACTTGCCCAGAAGGTTACTACCAAATAATATGATATGTATTTGGTCGGAAAAGTGTCCAAGTACTTACTTTGGGAAGAACCATATCTCGCGTTGGTCGTTATGTCTAACATAAGTGCATTCAAGGGGCTACGCCGGGGGCCTGGACGGCGGTCGGTTGCAGACTTGCGTGATGGACGTATAATGTAGAGGAGGAGGAGGAGGCTGAGACTCGATGCCAAGAGATTGAGAGCATGCGCTCCACACTCCATGAACGTTGCAAAAGGCGGCCGAATGCTGACGATTACTTGCGGATTAACCGAGACGCGGCGGAATACTAGAAAGCGGTGTATCTACCTCAGGGAGTACGCGATGACCGACAACGTACCTCCGTAGAAAGGTGCCGTCACAGCAGCTAGCTGCTGTAGCAGTCCTGCTGCTGCTGTACATATCCGCAGCAACGTAGAACAGCTCCACTACAGCTGTCGCTGTACGATAGCGTACACACCATAGGTGCTGCTGGCCGTCGAAAGTGCTGCTGACTGTAGGTGGCATGCGATATCTCTCTCATATATCCCGGACATATTTTTTTTATGGATAGCAGTTCTCAACAGAGCCTGGGTGGCATGTGCTATCGGGGCGGGTGCGTTCCATCGATGTCCCATATACAGCCACCCCCGCAGACCTCCACAATGGCGACGCCTGCCCGGTAGGTGACCCTCCCCATGGGTCGGAGGTCAGAGAGGACGTGCCGGAAAGAAGAACATGAATGCATACACTCTGCCGAGAGACCATGGGCCAGAACGCTGACAGGTCAGGGAGTTTCGGAGATTTCTTCGCAGATATCAATGTCAAGGCTTCGCGCGGGCACCACGACGCTGAGCGGGCGGATCCTCCGCATCGGGCGGTTCAGGCGTGGAAGGGGAACGCCGCGGCGAAAAAAATGCGCGGAAAGACGGTCAGAGGCGGGAGAGATCCACCGACGTAAACCGGATGGGATAAGGCTGAGGATCATCATAGGTATATTTATTTTAGAATCATATTAAACTCGATAGGTGTTTTTTCCTGTGATATTTTACAAATAAGTACGTATTCGCAGTCTTGAATGTGTCTGATGGCTGAAGGCGTATCGGTATGCAACTCGAGGCTGTTACGAAAGTGCGACAATACTGCCAAGGGGTGCATTTAAAAAACCAAATTGAGTGAACAGAAAGAAAACGCTGGAAACACAGGAAAAACGAGCATTGCCGTCCGCCATCCGGCACAACAACACATAACTCGTGCAGCAAGCAGCACTGCAAAGTACTACGCACGAGACGCTCGGTGTCCGTACTGTATACTTCGTATGCGAATAACCACAAAACAGTTAGGTGAGCAGCAGTCGATGGGGCTAGTCGACAGTACGACGCGCCGGCGATTACGTCGTGATGAAGCAAAGTCAGCAGCAGCGTAGAGTATAAATACATATCGCACGAAAAGTACGCTGGCACGAGACCTCCGCCGAGACGCCAAACAAATGCCAATTACGAGACGGTACTCGTACAGCTTCCGAAGCAGATGGTTCCGTTTTTCAGCTCTAAGATGCGGAGGCACCTCGACGGGGTGCCTTGCATAATAACCATTCTCACGGGGGTCAGCAGCAAAAAATAACGCAGACATAGCAAGAGCAAAAGCAGCAGCACCAGAGCAGCGGCGTAACAGCGGCAGGAGCAGCCGCAGTAGCACATCATGTACGCCCGAGCCTACCCCTGGCACAACAGTCGAGGAAGGGGAGCCCGGTGGCGCACGAGGAGGAAGACACACTATTATATATCAGGACGACCTACTCCGCGAGGCGGACTGCGTGAACAGCAGCAGCAGCAGCAGTAGCACATCACGCACGCCCGAGGCCGCTCTCGGCACTGCACTCGAGGCAGGAAAGCACGGTGGGGCACGATGACGGAAGGTATAATGGCGTCCCCGATGGAGTTACTTTGTGGTGGGTGGATGTCGTCCGTACTAGAGTCAAGTTGTAGGTTTGAGTCTCACCGAGTGCGTGCTCGTGTTGGTAGGGACCTTTTCTTGCGTAGAAAACTAGCCGAAAGAGTGAGAGCTTGAGTTGGTAAAATTCGATGGATACTCGACGAGCGTTGGGAAGGCTGAATGAACACCCTCTGCGATAAAATGAAGGCACTTACGGGGGAGACTTTTGTCTTGCGTAAATATTGGACTAGCGGATAGCGCCAGAGCGAGAGCTAGCACAAATCGATGAATGGTCGATGAGCGTTGGGAATGCTGAACCAACCCTCTGCGCGATAAAAATGAAGGAATTAACCGGGGGGGTAAATGGACGGTATATGTGACCACGGCTTGTCCTGAAGCTGGGACGTAAAAGTGCGATTGGAATAAATAAATAAAGAACCACGCCCTCGAGGTTCAGCAGCGAAACATATCGCGGGCTGACCTACTCCATGAGGGGAGCTGCATGAGCAGCAACAGCAGAAAAGCACGGCAGCGGTGGTGTGTTGCAGCAGCAAGCAGTACATCACACACGCCCGAAGCCGCCCCGGCACAGCGGTCGGGGCAGGGAAGCACGGTGATCAAGGGGGGAACCAATATCGTAGGCTCCGCACAATGTGCTACGGTGGGCGTAGGGGGAAACTCGCCCTGGGGTCGTAAATCATCACTAATTTTTCTTGTACGCGGAGGCGGGAGGAAACCCTTCCCTTTTATTCTATTTAACTCAACTCGTACTGAAGACGGGGGTGGGGGCAAGTCATCGACATGCACTCCATTCAGCTCTACTCGTACTGCAGGGGAGGGCGAGAGGGAATCTTCAACACGCACTCCATTCGTCCCTACAGTAGTAGACAGAGGCAGGAGGAAATCGTCAACATGCATTCCATTCGTCTCTACAGCAGTAGGCGGAGGCGGGAGAAGATCAATAACATGCACTCCATTCGTCTCTACAGCAGTAGACGGAGGCGAGGGGAAATCGCCAACATGCACTCCGTTCGCCTCGACAGAAGTAGACGGAGGCGGGAGGAAATCGTCGACCATCCGTCTCTACAAAAGTAGGCACAAAGAGGAAATAAGGCATAATCATACCCGAGACGGTCAGCAACGCAACGTGTTGCAGGGTGAGCGTAACTCGTTCATAACTTTATTTTTTTCTTGGTGGTTACATAAGAAAACAAAGCGCCTTCACAACACAACCAAAACTCCACCATGCATGTGAAATTGCCTGCCAGTGCTGCGTGTACAAAAAACAAAAAAACGTGGACACCATTTGTACTCCCATCACCGTACCGCTCCTCCCGCGGCGTAGGCTCATCCGATTCGGTCGACACCAAAGACCCCGTCCTCTCTGCCTTACGGAGTCTGGTCGCCCGGCGTGCACAGCAGCCGAAGAGGCTCGCGACGCTGGTTTCGCGACCACATGCCAACGTACGAATCTCAACAGCTGTGCGCAAAACTCGTGCTTTCACACGTAAAATCGCTCGAATCGGAATTTCGACTCTCGTTTCTGGAACGCGCAATCCTCCACGCATAAACAACGGCGGAGCATGGCACCGGCTACCCCAGCCCATATCCCCCATAGTCTTGACGCCATGAGCTATCAAAAGCCGCGGAGGATGCGGCCTCGCCCGTTTCGATCAAAGGAGAAGAGGTCCAATCTGGGTGCTGGCGTCAAAAACAGAGTATTTTAACCGTCACGAGCGAGCATAGATGTCGGTTAACGACACATTTGCCCCTTGGTGGGCAGCCGTCTGTTAATAGTTCAATTGTTTCTCGTCTAGAACTGATTTTTGCGTTTCGGTATGGGAAAAAAAAGTTGGTTGGGTAATTTCATGTGTAAATTGGTTTGTGTTCTGGTATGGTAAAATAAGTGAATCGTGCATATTGCGTTGTGTTTGCTTTTCCGGTGGGTCTGGTTTTTGAGCTGTTGTTTGCATGGTGTCTATGTCTGGTCTGGTCTATGTGGCTTTTGTGCCGGAAACAGTAGTCTGTACATTGCGTGTCTAGTGTCTGGTGACTTGTTTTACAGCGTCGTCGCCACTCGACGCCAACCTAGCCAGATTTAGAGGACAGAGGGAGGGGGGTGTACTCGTTAGGAGAGACGTACTCGATCTCATGCATGGCCGTAGTCGTATGACCCTAGACCCTCGCATCCCTGCAACGCCGGAACGGAGCATGTCGGGTTTTCACCGACCAGGCAGACAGTGCTTGCACCAAGCGCGAAGCGCCGTGAGGCGGAGGGCGAGTCGTATAAAGGGTGAGCTGCATCCTACTAAAAACCGCTTGTGAGGCGGACTTGCATATGGATGGCAGCTTCAATGAGTTGATTTAATTTCCGGTGAAGGCATGTCCAGAAACAGCAATGGGAGTACTACGTAACTGCCTCTTGGGTGCCTTACCATAAACCCTACGTGATACGATCATTTCCACTTGTGCGGAGGAAAGGTTGTTTACCTCGCACTAACGATGTAACTCGACCAGCTGTGACCGACCGCCAAAAAAAAAAATCGGGCGGGAGGGGAGGGGGGTTCTGGATGGATGGGCTGAGTCTTTTAAGTGAGCCCTGGGTGTGGGCTCTGCCAGCAGCACGATTCGGTCCGTGAGCGCTCCTTCATCGAGAAGTTTTGTTGGTTTCGCTCATGGTAAGGAACATGACATGTGCATGCTTCAGATTTAAGCTCTTTTGTCCTCGAGATTTGCTGGATTATTTAATGTCGCATGCTGTTTTATTTTTGCACGTGAGCAAGATACTATTGTTGCGTGTGGTTGGGAGGATGGGCAGGGGGGGCGGGGTTGATGGCCTCGGTATGTTCAAGTGCGCCCTGAGGGTTGGCTCTATCGGCGGCGTGAGTTTTAATGTCGCATGCTGTTTTTGCTTTTCACGTGGGCCGCTTACAAGAAACTGTTGTTGCGTGTAGTTGGAGTACCGCCGGGGAGGGGGGGGGGGGTGATCTGGGTTTTAGTTTGGGCGTCCTCAGGGTCGGCCCCATCGGCAGCCTGATGCAGACCGTGCGCGCACCTTCCTTAATACTTGCTTTTTTACGAATGGCAGGGAACATCGCGTGAGCATCCTTCAGCTTTTTGGTTTTTGGTTCTAGAGGTTTGTTTGATACTGTCGCATGGTTTGTTTTTTTCACGTGAGCAAGAGACGGTTGTTGCGTGTAGTTGGGAGGATGGGCCCAGGGGGGGCAGGGTAGATGATCTGGGTATGTTTAAGTGTGCGCTGAGTGTTTGCTCTGTCGGCAGCGTGATTCGGACCGTGGGCGCATTGATCTTTTTTTCTCCGGCAGGGAAAGTCGCGTGTGCATCCTTCAATTTTTTTTTTTTATTTTTCCCTGGAGGTTTGTTTGAAATATGCAGAATGTTCTTGCTGCAACGTGGGCATTGTGCTGCTACCGCGCATAGACGGCTGATGGACGATGACCATCGGGGGAGGGGAGGGAGGCGGGAGGCTTGACTGTTTTCGTTTTGTCTAGGTTACGTTTGCACTGCGGTTCTGGACGTGGGTTGGCCTTATGCGACAAGTGTTTTTTTCTCATTGGGGAGAAACGGGCGGGCGCGTTTTTCCGTTATTTTATTTTTTCCCTGGATTTTTTTTTGGTTCATGTTACATGACTCTGCTTGTCCGTGGCAGTGTACTGCTGTTGCACCTCTTTCAACGAAGCACGATGGGCATCGGGAGCGGGGCAAGTCATCTGTGTTTTTTGTAGTCTAGTGCGCTCTGATGGCAGACTCTATCGGCAGTGCCATTCGGACATTGGGTGGGCCTTCCTCGAGAAGTTTCGGTATTTCTCATGGTGAGGGAATGTGGTGTTTGCGTCCTTCGGTTAATCTTTTCCCTCGAAGGTTGGTTTGGTTTGTTCCGCATTTTTTGTGTTGACGTGAGTGAAATACCGTTGTTGCGTGTAGCCGGCGGGTCGACAGGGGCGGTGGGGGCGTACTCTTTTGTTGCTTGCCTTAGTCGTTTGACCATTGACCACCCATCCCTTTCGAGCCAGAGCACCATTCCTACTCCTAATAGAGACATCTCCAACAATTGGACTCTCATTACGTTGTTTCCATACATTGCGTAGAAATGTTTTGCTAATCTTATCAACTTCCTGTTTGGCGCCTGTGGCCACCATTTATCTCCCAGGATAGCGATCGTTTTCTCGCTGCTACCTAGTGTATCAAACTCCTCCATGTCACATTCGTCTAATCCCCTCATGTCCTTAACACATCCCGCTCCTCCTTGTGTATTTCACATTCTTGTACTATGTGAGTTCTACTCTCTACTCTATTGTTTTTCCACAAGGGCACATCGGTGCATCTTTTTCCTCCTCCTCCCGGCTACTGGTATACCTCTTTCCTCTTTCTGGCAGGTCCAGGCTGTTCGTAGAGTCCAAACCTGGATGCCCTGACCACCACGTGGTCTGATGAGATTCTTTATAGTCGTTGTATTAGAGGACAGAGGAGGAGAGAGAGAGCGGAGCCTAGCTCGTAGCTCGGAGCGGAGAACGGAGTGCTCGAACTCTCCTCATGAACACACGGCAAAATTCACAATAACGCCTGCGAAGATATACGCAACCCTCTACAACTTGTAACCGTCGCCGCTGGAACGATCCAAACGAACACCCTCCCTGGCTCTTTACAGCGGTAACGAGACCGAAGAGACATTCAAGACTTGCTAGGACCTAAGAACAGCCAACGGCAGTCCCGCAGGAGGAAACCCGGCCACCGGGTAAAAACCCCCTGTATAACACATATACTCCAAACCATTGCAATTGAACAACGGCCGCATTCCAAACGATGACCATGGCCAGATAATAAAATGCCAAGCTGTGCCCTACTCCCCCATGCCCCTCAAAGTAGCGCAGGGTTGGCGACCTGACAAATTATTCCTCGCATCACTCAAACATGGTACTCATCGAACAATGCCCATACCCCCTTATTCGCCGTCCAAAGGCAGATTCAACAAGAACCTACGATGAAGCTACGAACTGAATGTCGATCTTCTTAGCACGAAGTAGCTCTCAGACAAAATGAAAACGCACGTCAATATGCTTACTCCGCGCAGAACTAAGAGGGTTCTCAGCCAACGCTATGGCCCCCTGGTTATCCTCGAAAACCCGAACACATGATCCGCTTAGCTCTGGACAAATAAACGACAACACCGCGCCCGTAAACAAAGCTTCCTTCACCCCTTCACCCCGGGCGACATATTCTGCTTCTGCTGTCGACTACGTAACACACCTCTGCGTGCTACTTGCCCAACTGACGGCCGCACCCCCTAGGGTAATTGCCGTCCCCGATACCGAGCGCCTATCGTTCGACTTACCGGCATAATCAGCATCACTGTACGCTGTCAAATCCAATCCCGAACCCCGCACAAAAGTCAATCCCATAAACCTGGTCCCATGGAGGTAAGCCATTATCTTCAAAACTGCCTTCCAGTGCCTCTCCGTTGGGTTGTGGGAGAGGCGCGCCACAGCACGCACAGCGTTCGAGATGTCCGGCCTCGTCATGGTCGACAGCCACATCAAGCTGCCCACAGCCTCCCTGTACGGCCAGTCTCCTCCAATTTCGCCCTCCTCTCTTGGACCTAGTTCCACACCGGGGGTCGCGGGGATGTCAGAGGATGAGTTAACACCAAAACGATTCAGCATGCTCTCTATAAACGCCTTCTGCGTAATCTCCAATGTTCCCAACTCCCAGTCGCGCTTGAAAGCACAACCAGTATACCAAGTCAGTTCGCCGAGGTTATTTGTGGGGAATTTCGTAACGAGCGCGGCATGGAAATCTCTGCATGTCTCGTCCGATCCTGCGATCACGATGTCATCTACATGGACGGCCATGATCAGTTCTACCTTGCCGTTCACAACCATGCGAAAAACACACGGGTCAGACCTACACTGCGCCATACCGTACTCTACCACGGTTTCCACCAATAATCCGGCCCACTGCCGTCCGCTCTGCTTTAGACCATACAGTGATCTGTTCAAGCGGACGATCCTTCCTGACATGTCACCACACCCACCGGGTAGTTTCATGTATATCTCGGCGTCGAGTTTCGCGCGAACAAAAGCTTGCGCGACGTCTAGATGAAAAATCTTCAGACCATATTCGTTGGCAACAGCCGCCAGAATTTTAACTGACGTTGACGAAGGAGTTGGTGCAAACGTTTGAAAGTAATCTACGTCCTGCACCTGGCTAAAACCCTTAGCCACAAGTCTGGCCTTTGTCTTTACTATCATACCGTCCTTATCCGTCTTGCAGGTGAACACCCACTTCGCGCCTACAGGTTTCCGCCCTCGTGGTGGTGTCGCGGCTTCATATGTACCGGTCGTTTTGTGACCGTCCAACTCAATTTGCATGGCCTCGTGCCACGCCGCTTTATATCGGGAACGCTCTACATCTGCTACGGACTGCGGGGGCGGTTCTACGTCTTCCGGGAAACCACTCGGCATGCACACGCTCAACTCCCCTTTATTCTCCACGGCAGGTCCTCCGGCCATCAAGGTCACTGCGTCCTTCGTCGTCCATGACGTACGATTGAGGATACTCCCAGGCGTCGTCCACCACTCGTACGCTGCCGCAAGCAGCGCGTCTGCGGTTCCTCTGTCCATCTTTAGCTGGTTCACAGCACGTTCACCCTCCAGGCGTTGGCTCTGACCCCGGGTCCGGCCCTGTACTGTTGGAGGGAGCCGTCCCCAGCTGCTGAGCTCGTGTGCTGGCCTGCCCGACAGGATCGCGGGAGGGCCCTCACCGTTCCCTTGGCCGGTGTCGGAGACTGATGCTGCACCCGGGTCGCTTTCGGCCCTCCCTGGCGGGACCGAGGAGGCGTCCACGGCGCCCCTTTGAGACGAACCCATCGTCTCGGCTGTTTCCCGCCCTCCCCCTCGGGGCCGAGGAGGCGTCCATGGCGCGCCCTTGAGACGAACCCATCGTCTCTGGTGTTTCGTCGCCGGCCTCGCCGGCGACAGGTACCTGATGTATGCGCTCCTGCATAAACGCGTCCAGGTCAAAACCCCACGTCACGTCGAGGTCGTTCAAGTGAGCCAGACCGTCGTCCAGCTCATTCACCACCCCCCCACCACCTCGATCCGACGTGCTCACGTCGTCCGCCTCGGACCCCCCCTTTTCCGTAGACAGAGAGTCATTCGCCTGGGCAGGTACAGGTGGTGCAGGCGACACGCGTTGCCAGGTGACATTTCGCGTGATTAGCACAGTGCGTTGCCTCGTCAATACTCGTACTGAGTCTCGGGGGTAGTTGGGTGCAGGGCCAAGGTAAAAACACTCTTGTGCTTTCACCTGTGACTTGTTTTCCCTCTTCACCTTGCAGTAGCCAGGCTTGAGAAAAGGTAGTAATACTACCGGGGGGGGGCTACCATGCCACATCTCATGCGGCGGCTTGCTCTCAGGGTTAGCTGTCGTTGCAGTGCGGTTCAAGGCGTCACACGCCCAGTGGGACGCTTCCGCCCACAGTGACGCAGTGGCCGGGAGTTGCGTGCCGGGAAAAAGCTCTTTAGCCTGGATTCGGCCCGCCATTGCGGCCGTCTCGATCAAACCCAGCGCGCGCTCTGCTACTCCGTTAAATTGGGGGCTGTCGGCTGTCGTAAATTCCTGCTTGATCCCTCGTGATCTACACAGGTCGCCAAACTTGCCTCCGCGGAATTCGCCACCTCCATCAGATCGGACGATTACCGCAGTAGAAGGGACACCATCTGCACGAGAATCCGCAAGAAACTGCTCGAACAATTCCGTGGCGTCCGACTTGTGGCGCATGAAGTACACCCACGTATACCGTGAAAAGTCGTCGCGCACTATCAGAGTATACCGCTTTCTTCCGAGAGACTCTACCACCTTAGGTCCACTCAAATCCACCAAAACCCTCCCAAGCTTCTTAGCTGCTCGTGTGTGTGTGGACTGCTTGATACCTTTGCGGAGACCCTTCGCCATGGAGCACCCTCTGCACTCCAGCAGCTCTCCCTCGAGGACAATCCCTTGCTGCTCCGCGGTCTTGCGGAGTAGTACCTCATGGGAGTGTCCAGCCGCGCAGTGGAAATCATTGATGTTGATCGCAGACTTGTGGGGCGGTTGCCCCGGGGCGAGTACAGCACAAGCAGTTTCCCCACAACTGCGGTCGATCCGGTAGCCGTACAGGCTGAAAAGGGTCCCACTCAGCGGAAACACGATCGAACGCTCTGACTTGAGCCTGACTACAACCCCCGTGGGGCGCCCTTCGAAAGTGTGACCGTTTTTGACGAGAGTGGGCAGGGAAAACAGGTGGTAGCGGAGATCCGGCACGTGCGCAACATTCGTAAGCAGCACTTGCACGAGACCATTTCCGGACCGAAAGATAACGCTTATGTCACCGTAACCTTCAATCGATCGAGTGGATCCATCGGCGATGCACAGTTCCAGGTTGCATTCTCTATAGTTGATCATGCAGTCAGCTGAGGGCGTCATGTGAGTAGATGCACCACTATCGCATATCCATGCCTCGTCTCCTACCTGCCAACCAGGTTCCCCTTCCCCCGAACCATCACCGTTCTTGCTTGCTTCCTCGGCCTTGAAAGCTGAGGCCTGGACCGTACCTTTCTCTTGGTCGTCGTCCCTTGCCCCAACCTCGCTCGCCACCGCCATGACAGCTTCTTCTTTCGATGAGGGGCAGACATCAGCAGCGTGCCCCAGCCCGTTGCATCGACTGCAGCGGTCCATGGACGTGGGACAGGCATCCGCAGAGTGCCCCCGTCCTTGGCATCGGCTGCATAGCTTCGCCGTGCAGTGGCTCTTCCAATGGCCCTTCTTGCCACACCTATGATACTTGCCCACTGGAGTACTTCCGCTGGTGGCTTTGGCGCTGCTGCCATTGCCACCAACAGCAGCGGCTGAACCACCACCGCCCTCGTTGGTGCCTCTTCCACCTCGGGGCCGAGGAGGCGTACATGGCGCCCCCTTGAGACGAACCCATCGTCTCGGGTGTTTCGTCGCCGGCCTCGCCGTGACAGCTTCTTCTTTCGACGTGGGGCAGACATCAGCAGCGTGCCCCCTTCCGTTGCATCCATTGCACAGCTTCACCGTGCAGTTTGCAACCCTGTGGCCCTTCTTGCCACATTTGAAGCACCTCCCTGCGAAGGTACTACCTTCGGCGGTTTTGGCACTGTTGCCATTGCCACCGGCAGTCGCGGTCGAGTCACCACTGGACTCACCGCTGAGGTATGGACCTCTCTCTCCAGCCCTCCCAGGCTGGTCTGGCTGACCCCTTCGTGGGCCAACCTCGACAGACAACGCAGTTTCGCCGCGTCCCGTCGCTGCGAAATTACGCAGAGCATTATCCCGCAAAATCGTATCATCTCCTGCTGTAGTGTCTCGTACAGCAGTGGGTACTGCCCCTTGTGGGCTCTCCCCTACAGCAGCGCTACCCCCAGCGCTGCCGGACTCTGATCGACCAATGCCTGCTTCAACAGCAGCAGTAGTCTCTCGTACTTCAGCAGTGGGTACTGCCCCTTGTGGGCTCTCCCCTACAGCAGCTCTACCCTCAGCGCTGCCGGACTCCGATCGACCAATGCCTGCTTCAACAGCAGCAGTAGTCTCTCGTACTTCAGCAGTGGGTACTGCCTCTCGCGGGCTTCCTCCTACAGCAGTGGTTTCCACCTCTGCTGGGCTCTCTCTTCCAGCAACGCTGCCTTCAGCGCGGCCTGGCTCCGATCGACCGTTGTTCCTCATGAACTCGGTCATCATGCTCCTCATGGTACATATCACCAATGCCTCCCTGTGCTCCAACGCCAGCTTGACCTCGCGTCGCAGCTTTTGAACTTCACTCGAAGAATAGTGCTCCACGCGAGCCGACCTCTCCGAAGACATCATTGGCCTCCGGTACCAGACCTCAAACGTTCAAGCACACTAGTGTGTTCGTAGAGTCCAAACCTGGATGCCCTGACCACCACGTGGTATGATGAGATTCTTTATAGTCGTTGTATTAGAGGACAGAGGAGGAGAGAGAGAGCGGAGCCTAGCTCGTAGCTCGGAGCGGAGAACGGAGTGCTCGAACTCTCCTCATGAACACACGGCAAAATTCACAATAACGCCTGCGAAGATATACGCAACCCTCTACAACTTGTAACCGTCGCTGCTGGAACGATCCAAACGAACACAGGCCACCTACACGAAAGCGCAATTTCAGCGTCTTCGTGAAGGCCATTGGGCCGTGCAAATACGTTTTCATTCCTATTCCTTCCCTCAATCCCCCCTGTATCTCCTGAGTGTTTTTCCGATTCCACCTTGTTTCTTAGCGCGAGCCTTCCCTTCTTCCTACCCTTTCTTCTACTTCTGCCTTGTATTTCCCAAACTTCCCCGTGGACATCACCTCTTCTTGTTTTCCCCCTACCAGGTATATATTAATAAACACCAGTGCAGAGAAGTTTCTGCCTGTTAGACCTATGCCAATGGAAACGCAAAGTTTCCATGAAAACTTTGTATTTCAAAGATCCCCGTTACACTTTTTCAGGTACGGCTTGCTATGAGCACGATTGTTCAAACGGAAAGTTCCAAACGTTTGGAAAACCGCGAAAAAACAATTCTGAGGCCGATAGTGGGCCAAGATCGGCTTTAGAAAAACTCAGACGGGTGTTTAGTTCGAGGCGGCGAGATTCCGAGTCCTCGACAGACATCGATCGACAACACCAACGACTGCGTCATGAATTCTGAACGGAGCGCGCTCGTTAGGGGCTCCGACCCACCCTAGGGTCACCGTGTTCACACAATAGCCGGTGAAATGTGGCGGGAGCTGGCCTGGCGTATGATGAAACACAATGGGGCCGCTGGTGTACACAAAATGTAAAAAAAAAAGTCGATCCGTCTAGAATGGCCAAAAATAGAGTTTTTTAGGTTTGGAAGAATTCCGTAGGACGCCGCCGGCAAGCTCTCGCCCACTAGAACATGGATCCACCTGATATCTTCGAGGCCGTCATCTGTACTCGTTGGCCTTGCCCGACACCAAGCGGGTTGGCCGTGGGCTGCGTCTGTGTCGAGATCGGGGGTCTACCGTCGCACGAGCTGATAGTTATCGGCGTGTTGACAATTTGCAACGAGAAAAACAAATTGCACCGCCTGCAGCCGTTAGAAAAAAATGAACAAAAAATCAAACTTTGTTGTATATCCTTCGGATTGTCATGTTATTATGATTATTCCCTTCGGCGTCGGTGGGGATGGGGGGGCACTGGCGTGGTACGAGAGCCGCGACACCGGCCGCTGACTCTCGTTGCCTATCGTACTGCCAGTACCCGGGAGTTCCCCCCCCCGCCGACTGACCGGAGCTCTAACAAACGCAGTCTCGGACGGCCGAGACCCTTCATTCTCAGTTTGTAAAACTGAGTCTCAGCTTCGGTAAATGCAAATATGTCTGTCTGTCTGTCTGTGCGCATGTCTCATATTTTCGAACACTTTCCAAGGGTCGATATATAAGGTCGTTCATACCAGGTATGATATTCGTACGACGTAGTCGACCCTTATGGGTCTTATATACTGAAACATACCATACCACCTTGCAAATTTAGCCATATAATATATCCACGGCACCGCACCATCGTACCATGCCGACACGTACCATACCACATACTGTGCTTTTCCCGTACCATACCGCCAACACATACCATACATAGCACATACGGTGTTTTCCCATACACCATACCACCAAGATATCTCATATTCCACACCGTGTTCCATTTGGCGGCACGCCCATGGTCTTACCTGGAGCCCCATAGTACCAGACCGGCGTCCCCGGTGGCTTGGTAGGTGGTCCGCGTGCCTATCAAGATCAATTTCGTGGGTTTAAGTCTCACCAAGTGCATGCTCGTAGGGACTTTTTCTTGCATGAAGAACTTGATTAGCGGAAAGCGCGAGAGCGTGAGTTAGCTACACATTCGATGAAAATCGACGAGCAGTGGGAACGCTGAACCCTATGCACGACAAAAAAAATTCAAGGCACGTACCGGGGGGGAGAAGGGGCATCCCCTGTGACCACGGCTTGTCCAGAAGATCGCCGAGGTTAAAACCTCCTACGAGCTAGGCTGGAAAGTGAAAGTGAAGTTGAAAAAACAAAACAAAAAAGTACAGGCCAAGCAGCGTTCCATTTTTTGTTTCCTATCCAATGAAAGTAATACAAAAAAAGTGTTTGCAGGGTGTTCCCATACTACACACCACATAGTACCGGAGGGGTGTGACCAATCAAGAGCAGTACGAGGAGTACATGGCGGTGGAACTCATCATCCCGTCCGTCGTCTACGCTCAGTTTGCACAGCATTTATACCAAAAGTGGTCAACCCAAGAGGACGACCGTCTCAGCTGTAGTGCTGTAGCGCGGCCAGAGGGATGTAGGAACCGAAGTGCAGGCTTGCAGCAGCACAAAGGTAAAGCAATGCTGGGTAAGCTACTGGTGATCGAGTTGTTTTATCTCCCCGGCGTGGGTAATCAGCTGAGATGACGATGGAGATAGTCCTTGGCCGTCGCAGTATGAGAGCCTACTACTACTACTACTGCTACTACTACTACTACTACTACGTGGTTGAGAGTCGTGGTCCCCAATCCGTTGCACAACAAGCGGTACAGCGGGTTTTCTTGATACTGCGGCTGCGACGTGTCGGTGGGGGTCGTGATCCCCAGCAAGCAGTTGCGGTACACAGAGATATCTTGTCGATCTTACTTTTTGCTTCGCTTTCATGTTGCGATCCTCGAGACATATTTCGGTACTCCATAGTAACCCCGCCGTTGGCTTGCAGCAGCACAAAGGTAAAGCAGGACTGGGTAAGCTACTGGTGATCGAGTTGTTTTATCCCCCCATTGGTGGGTAATCAGCTGACATGACGATGGAGATAGTCCTGGCCGTCGCAGTATGAGAGCCTACTACTGCTACTACTACTACTACTACTACTACTACTACTACTACTACTACTGCTGCTGCTATCATACTACTACCACTACTGCTACTACTCCTACCATTTCAGGGTCGTGGTTGAGAGTAGTGTTCCCCAATCGGTTGCACAGCAAGCAATACAGCGGGTTTTCCTGAAACAAGCAGTTGCGGTACTGAGATATCTTATTGGCCTTACTTTTCATTTCGCTTTGATGTTGCGACCGGCGTGACATATTTCGGTACTCTATAGCAACCCCGCTGTTGAATATACATCGGAAATGCTGTTGGGATGGGTAATCAGCTGAGACGACGATGGGGATAGTCCTTGGCCGTTGCAGTATGAGAGCCTACTACTACTATTAATACTACTACTACTACTACTACTACTACTACCATTTCAGGGTCGTAGTTGAGGGTCGTGGTCCCCAATCGGTTGCACAGCAAGCAAAACAGCGGGTTTTATTGATATTGCGGCTGCGACGTGTCGGTTGGGGTCGTGATCCCCAACAAGCAGTTGTGGTACAGAGATATTTTGTGTCAATCTTACTTTTGACGTCGTTCTCATGTTGCGATCTTCCTGACATATTTCGGTACTTTATAATAACCGCTTTTACTTCGCTTTCATGTTGCGATCCTCGTGACATATTTCGGTACAGCATAGAGGTAAAGCAGGACTGGGTAAGCTACTGGTGATCGAGTTGTTTTATCCCCCCAGCTTGGGCAATCAGCTGAGTTGACGATGGAGATAGTCCTTGGCCGTTGCGGCATGAGAGCCTACTCCTACTACTGCTGCTACTACTACTACCAATACAGGGTCGTAGTTGAGAGTCGTGGTCCCCAATCGGTTGCACACCAAGCAATACAGCGGGGGTTCTTGATACTGTGGCTGCCAGGTGTCGGTTGGGGTCGTGATCCCCAACAAGCAGTTGCGGTACAGAGATATCTTGTCAATCACTTTTTACTCCGCTTTCATGCTGCGATCTTCCTGACATATTTCGGTACTCTATAATAACCCCGCTGTTTTTACTTCGCTTTCAGGTTGCGATCCTCGTGACATATTTCGGTACTCTATGGTAACCCCGCTGTTGGCTTGCAGCAGCACAAATGTTAGGCAGGACTGGGTAAGCTACTGGTGATCGAGTTGGTTTATCGCAGCGTGGGTAATCAGCTGAGATGACGATGGAGACAGTCCTTGGCCGTCGCAGTATGAGAGCCTACTACTACTACTATCATACTACTACAACCACTACTGCTACTATTACTACCACCATTTCAGGGTCGTGGTTGAGAGTCGTGTTTACTACTTCTTCTACTACTACTACTACTACGACTACCATTTCAGGGTCGTAGTTGAGAGTCGTGGTCCCCAATCGGTTGCACAGCAAGCGATACAGCGGGTGTTCTTGATACTGCGGCTGCAACGTGTCGGTTGGGGTCGTGATCCCCAACAAGCATCTGCGGTACAGAGATATCTTGTCAATCTTTCTTTTTACTCCGCTTTCATGTTGCGATCTTCGTGACATATGGTAACCCCGCTGTTGGCTTGCAGCTGCACAAAGGTAAAGCAGGCCTGAGTAATCTACTGGTGATCGAGTTGTTTTATCTCCCCAGCGTGGGTAATCAGCTGAGATGGCGATTGAGATAGTCCTTGGCCGTCGCAGTATGAGAGCCTACTACTACTGCTACTATTGATATCATACTACTAGTCCTACTCCTATTACGGGGGGCGATAGTAAATAAGACCAAATGTTGTTGGTGAAAATAGCGAGATATATAGTTTTTTGTATGTACCGTAGGTCCTACCTAATATGGTCCCCCGTAATACTACTACTACTACTACTATTACGGGGGACCATAGTTAATAGGACCAAATATTGATGATAAAAATAGTTGAATATATAGGTTTTTATGTATGCCATAGGTCCTATTAACTATGGTCCCCCGTAATACTACCACTACTACCACTACTATCACTATTGCTACTACTACTACGACTACGACTACCATTTCAGGGTCGTAGTTGAGAGTCGTGGTCCCCAATCGGTTGCACTGCAAGAAATACAGCGGGTGTTCTTGATACTGCGGCTGCAACGTGTCGGTTGGGGTCGTGATCCCCAACAAGCAGCTGCGGTACAGAGATATCTTGTCAATCTTACTTTTTGCTCCGCTTTCATGTTGCGATCTTCGTGACATATTTCGGTACTCTATAATAACCCCGCTGTTGGCTTGCAGCAGCACAAAGGTAAAGCAGGACTGGGTAAGCTACTGGTGATCGAGTTGTTTTATCTCCCCAGCGTGGGTAATCAGCTGAGATGACGATGGAGATAGTCCTTTGCCGTCGCAGTATGAGAGCCGAATACTACTACTATCATACTACTACAACCACTACTGCTACTACTACTACTATTACCACCATTTCAGGGTCGTGGTTGAGAGTCGTGTTTACTACTACTACTACGATTATCATTTCAGGGTCATAGTTGAGAGTCGTGGCCCCCAATCGGTTGCACAGCAAGCGATTCAGCGGGTGTTCTTGATACTGCGGCTGCATCGTGTCGGTTGGGGTCGTGATCCCCAACAAGCAGCTGCGGTACAGATATATCTTGTCAATCTTACTTTTCCCCCCGCTTTCATGTTGCGATCTTTGTGGCATATTTCGGTACTCTATAATAGCCCCGCTGTTTTTTATTCGCTTTCATGTTGCGATCCTCGTGACGTATTTCGGTACTCTATAGTAACCCCGCTGTTGGCTTGCTGCAGCACAAAGGTAAAGCAGGACTGGGTAAGCTACTGGTGATCGAGTTTTTTTATCTCCCCAGCGTGGGTAATCAGCTGAGATGATGATGGAGATAGTCCTTGGCTGTCGCAGTATGAGAGCCTACTACTACTGCTACTACTGATATCATACTATTAGTTCTACTCCCATTACGGGGGGCGATAGTAAATAGGACCAAATGTTGTTGGTGAAAATAGCGAGATATATAGTTTTTTGTATGTACCGTAGGGCCTACCTAATATGGTCCCCCGTAATACTGCTACTACTATGACTACTACTACTACTACTACTACTACTACGACTACGACTACGACTACCATTTCAGGGTCGTAGTTGAGAGTCGTGATCCTCAATCGGTTGCACAGCAAGCAATACAGCGGGTGTTCTTGATACTGCGGCTGCAACGTGTCGGTTGGGGTCGTGATCCCCAACAAGCAGCTGCGGTACAGAGATATCTTGTCAATCTTACTTTTCACTCCGCTTTCATGTTGCGATCTTCGTGACATATTTCGGTACTCTATAATAACCCCGCTGTTTTTTATTTGCTTTCATGTTGCGATCCTCGTGACATATTTCGGTACTCTATAGCAACCCCGCTGTTGGCTTGCAGCAGCACAAAGGTAAAGCAGGACTGGGTAAGCTTTTGGTGATCCAGTTTTTTTCTCTCCCCAGCGTGGGTAATCAGCTAAGATGATGATGGAGATAGTCCTTGGCTGTCGCAGTATGAGAGCCTACTACTACTGCTACTACTGATATCATACTACTAGTTCTACTCCTATTACGGGGGGCGATAGTAAATAGGACGAAATGTTGTTGGTGAAAATAGCGAGATATATAGTTTTTTGTATGTACCGTAGGTCCTACCTAATATGGTCCCCCGTAATACTACTACTCTAACTACTGCTACTACTACTACTACTACTACTACTACTCCTACTACTACTACTACTACTACTACTACTCCTACTACTACTACTACTATTACTACTACTACTACTACTACTACTACTACTACTACTACTGCTACTACTCCTGCTACTACTACTCGACTACCATTTCAGGGTCGTAGTTGAGAGTCGTGATCCCCAATCGGTTGCACAGCAGGCAATACAGCGGGTATTCTTGATACTGCGGCTGCAACGTGTCGGTTGGGGTCGTGATCCCCAACAAGCAGCTGCGGTACAGAAATATCTTGTCAATCTTTCGTTTTACTCCGCTCTCATGTTGCGATCTTCGTGACATACTTCGGTACTCTATGGTAACCCCGCTGTTGGCTTGCAGCAGCACAAAGGTAAAGCAGGACTGGGTAATCTACTGGTGATCGAGTTGTTTTATCTCCCCAGTATCGGTAATCAGCTGAGATGACGATGGAGATAGTCCTTGGCCGTCGCAGTTTGAGAGCCTACTACTACTACTATCGTACTACAACCACTACTGCTACTACTAGTACTATCACCAATACAGGGTCGTGGTTGAGAGTCGTGTTCTCCAATCGGTTGCACAGCAAGCAATACAGCGGGTTTTCTTCATACAAACAGTTGCGGTACCGAGATATCTTTTTAGCCTGACTTTTCACTTCGGTTTCATCCTCGTGACATATTTCGGTACTCCATAGCAACCCCGCTGTTGAAAATACACCGGAAATGATGTTGGGATGGGTAATCAGCTGAGATGAACATGGAGATAGTCCTTGGCTGTCGCAGTATGAGAGCCTACTACTACTGCTTCTACTGCTATCAAACTTCTACTCCTATTACGGGGGGCCATAGTAAATAGGACCAAATGTTGTTGGTGAAAATAGCGAGATATCTAGTTTCTTGTACCTACTTAATATGGCCCCCCGTAATACTACTACTACTACTACTACGACTGCCCTTTCAGGGTCGTAGTTGAGAGTCGTGGCCCCCAATCGGTTGCACAGCAAGCGATTCAGCGGGTGTTCTTGATACTGCGGCTGCATCGTGTCGGTTGGGGTCGTGATCCCCGACAAGCAGCTGCGGTACAGAGATATCTTGTCAATCTTACTTTTTTCTCCGCTTTCATGTTGCGATCTTCGTGGCATATTTCGGTACTCTATAATAACCCCGCTGTTTTTTATTCGCTTTCATGTTGCGATCCTCAAGACATATTTCGGTACTCTATGGTAACCCCGCTGTTGGCTTGCTGCAGCACAAAGGTAAAGCAGGACTGGGTAAGCTACTGGTGATCGAGTTCTTTTATCTCCCCAGCGTGGGTAATCAGCTGAGATGACGATGGAGATAGTCCTTGGCCGTCGCAGTATGAGAGCCTACTACTACTACTATCATACTACTACAACCACTACTGCTACTACTACTACCACCATTTCAGGGTCGTGGTTGAGAGTCGTGTTCCCCAATCGGTTGGACAGCAAGAAATACAGCGGGTTTTCTTGATACAAACAGTTGCGGTACCGAGATATCTTATTAGCCTTGCTTTTCACTTCGGTTTCATCCTCGTGACATATTTCGGTACTCTCGTATAGCAACCCCGCTGTTGAAAATACATCGGAAATGCTGTTGGGATGGGTAATCAGCTGAGAAGACAATGGAGATAGTCCTTGGCCGTCGCAGTATGAGAGGCTACTACTACTACCATTTCAGGATCGTAGTTGAGGGTCGTGGTGCCCAATCGTTTGCACAACAAGCAATACAGCGGGGTTTCTTGATACTGCGGCTGCAACGTGTCGGTTGGGGTCGTGATCCCCATCAAGAAGTTGCGGTACAGAGATATCTTGTCAATCTTACTTTTCACTCCGCTTTCATGTTGCGATCTTCGTGACGTATTTCGGTACTACAACGACTACAGTAGTACTACTACCATTTCAGGGTCGTGGTCGAGAGTCGTGGTCCCCAATCGGTTGCACAGCAAGCAATACAGCGGGTGTTCTTGATACTGCGGCTGTGATCTCTTGTCAATCTGTCGTTTAACTTGTAGTAAACAACCGACATGTTTGTCATTGGCCAACTACATAGAGTCGTCACGGCTCTGTGACTATTGCACGTACTTGGTCCGAAAAGTGCCCATCCATTACTTATTTTGGGAAAAAACATTTTTCACGCGGGTCGTTACATATTTTGGCATCGTGTAAGACTCGAAGATGCCTTTTTCTCTAGTCATTACCCAAAAAAGTACATGTTCAATTCGTATTCTTAAATGTGTCTAATATAGTACGAGCACGAGTCGAGTATAGGGTTGACTGCTTTGTAACCGTCGTGCGTACAAGCGCAATACATGTCAAGAGACCCCGCGGCAGAGCACTGCTGTGTGCCACCGTAGATCTGTGATTTTCGTCGTTCCCACTCTTCCAGTATACCTGGTAATAATAGGCTGTGAAAGAGTCTGGTGCATCATCACTACTACTCGCAGCACGAAAAAGTCCGATTCACATCAACTTCAATACGAAAACTAATGCGCTTTCACTTTTCAATCCTCTCTGTGGTACAGACAAGTATGTTCTGTCTCTAATCATCTGTCGATCACTTTGTTACCGTCGTATATTTCGTCTTCTCGATTTCAGAAATCAATACCTGCTCCATATTAGTTCTTGCAAGCTGTACCTACTGATCCACCACCACCGCCTGGACTCTTCATGACGTTATGATAGCATGCTTCGTAAAATGAGTGTGTATCCCTTTACGTAGGGACGGGCAGGCTTCCGGCCTCCATCGTCGCTCGGAGCCGGAGCCGTGAGCCGTGGGCTTTTCTTAGAGGCGAGGGGAGACATTCTGCGATATGCAGATATCGGCAGACGTGCTTTCCCGTATACACTACCGCTGTATGGACCAGGCAACCCACAACTTATTGATGGCTGTTGGGGGGTGGGGCGTCCTGCTCCCGCTGTGCTATCGTACTGCTGTACTGGCATACCACTCTGTCCCGGAATACAGTAACCGTATTGAACAATGAGGCGCGCGAGCGCGAAGCCCGAGCCTTTTGTTTTTGGTTTTCCAAGGAAAAAAGCAGACGTTCAGTCTGAGCCAAACCCCGCCTGCTGGGGTGCCGTCTGTGCCGGTGCCGACTGGTATCTCTCCACACTCGCACCAACTCCAACTGCGACTTCACAAAAAAAAAGACAACCAAACTGAGAACAGCGCTCGAATTCATTTCTTCGAGGGCAATAATGGTAGTAAACCATTGACATACGCCACTCTCCTACTGAGAGCCTCGAATCGCTACCAGTTAGTCACAAAAAACAATGAAAGTATAATACGGTGTGGCTAGCACCATGTAGCGGAGTCGTTCCTCCCACCTTCCAAAGAAGGGGCGGGTGGGCGGGAGAAACCTCAACAGTAAGCCACGACACGAGAACGTGGAAGTGTGGTTAACCTTTTTTTTTTCCAATCCGGCGGAGGATGACAAAAAAAACGTAGGCCTAGCCTCTAGGCCTATCAATCGGCAGCGAGCAATTCCGTGCCCTAATGGTGCACCTATCGCGGGGAGCTAGAAGGGGGCACGGGACGAGTGTGGTCGTTATTCTCTTCTCTTTGCCTGTGAACAAATGAAACTATTCATTTCGGGGGACCATAGTAAATGGGACCAAATATTGCTATTACGGGGGACCATAGTTAATAGGACCTATGGTATACATAAAAACCTATATATTTAACCATTTTCACTAACAATATTTGGTCCTATTAACTTTGCCGTAATAGTAAAACTAGTAGGGCTGTGTATCGGTACCGAAGTTGTTCGAGATATCGGACGATCCGATATATATTGTATCGGGAAGTCGAGCCGATGTTTTTGCCGATATTTTGGTGTATGGGTTTCCTGCTGAGTAGGAAGGCATACATAGCAGGAATACAGGGGATACGCACCTCGTCTCAACGTCCTGCATCACACGCAGCGTCCTGCAACTGCAGTATTAGCAGACAGCAAGCACACGCACGTCAGTAGCACCCAATGAGCGCCGAGGGGTCAGCGGACTAGCTCGTCGTGTGCTTGCCCTTCCAGCATGGCAAGTGCAATCCAAGCGCATGTTTTCTACCGCGGGGCTTATCGTAGCGCCCGCGAGGAATTCCCCAAGCAACGAGAACGTAGAGCTTCTCGTGTACGTCCGTAACGTATGGGGTGTGGCAGAGAAGTGGAGGATGTCTGCCCATAAGAAATGACCATGTCAGCACGAATGTTGAAGGAACGGAGTGAAGCGTTCGAAAATTAGCGCGAAAGTACCACCTGCTACATACAATCGGCAGAAGGACGGTGCTCATTGGTGGTTCTCTCTGCTTTTTTCTTTTAGCTACTTGTTTTGCTATTGCTGTTGAAATCGGTTCATTTTGTTCGGCAGTAAATTTAGGCTACAATTCAAGTGTTCACATGTTGGTTGCCACTTACCGGCTATGCGGCTATGATGTTTTTTTTTGTCGTTATCTACATCGTTATTGTTAGATATTTTAGCAGGCTGTACCTGGTAGCTTACATTGTACTGGTTTCCGTTTATATTTTTTGCATGAAAATGCCAAATAAAAAAATAAAATGAAATGTTCTACCTCGTACGAAGTTTTCGCTCAATTTTGTTGGCTGAACAAGATCATTTCTTTTTCGGCCCGGAAAGCGAGGGAACACCGCTGTCCACATTTATTTCTCAAGTTTTCGTGTACCGTGATCAATTTTGATGGCGTATTTGGGACCAATTTTGATGGGAAAAAAAGCGAAAGTGCTCATTTTTTTGTGCTCCGGCGGCGCCTTCAGCGCCCCGCCCCCCGAATCGCTGCGAGTTAATCACAACCAATAATAAAAGTATACCTGGTAATACGGTGTGGCTACCACCATGTGGCCGCGCTCCGTTTCACCCTCCTTCGAACGAAAAAAGGGGCGAGTGGGCGAAACCACAACAGTAGACCCAGCCTCTAGGCCTATCAATCGGCAGCGAGCAGTCCCGTGCTCTAATCGTGCACCTATCGCGAGAAGCTAGGAGGGAGCACGGGACGAGTGTGGCCGCTCTTCTCTTCTCTCTGCCTCTGAACAAATTAAACCATGTGGTTCCCGTCGGTAGAGCCCATGTCTATAGATAATTCATTCGGCCGGTTATGAACAAAACAGGCATATCATGTGAACTTAAGAGATACTACGCTCTGTTGTATATCCTTGTCATGTTATAATTATTATCTGCGACGTCGGGGGGGGGGGGGGGGGTCCACTGGCGTGGCACGAGAGCCGCGATACCGGCCGCTGACTCTCGCTGCGTATCGTACTGCTAGTACCCGAGACCCCCCCCCTCCCCCAGCCGAGTGGCCGGGGCTCTAACAAACGCAGTCTCGGACGACCGAGACCGCCAATGGTAGTAAACCATTGGCATACCCCAATTCCGAGATCGCGTCGATACTACGGTGTTCGGGCCCGAACAATACCCAGGCCTGGCTTTCTCTGCCCTATCTTTCCTGTCTTGGCTAGTTTACAAGATACAATACCCGCGTTCTCTGGGTTATTACGGGTGCACGTTTGTGCAAGACTCTGTAGACTTCCATCTGGCTTCTCTCCGGATCACCTTCTGCGGCACTTCCCCCCCGGCCGCCAGCGTAGTGGTTGCGCCCGATACGAAATGAGTGGAGGCCGACTTCGCTGAATCGTCTCCTGCTTCCGCTACCACTTCGCGAAGTGCCCGAGGGCCTCCGTGTACCCCCACACTCTGGCCTCATTACCGTACCGATACGACAACAGGGAGGCGCTTGCTGGCAACGTCGGATATGCCGACAACAACTCCACCATGAGAGCGACGGCACCGCTGCCTGCTCCTATCCCGGAATGCGGCCCGAAGGCATCGTCGCGTGTGCGCACGATAACCGATCCTTGCCAAGTTTGGTCGCCTTTATGGCATCGAAATAAAGCCTCGATGCTGGTGGCCTGATGCCACTGTAACAAGGTCAATCGCCGCTCCCCCGCGAATAAACCTATGCCTCCCCTCGTCAAGCAATGCACGGGGTAATTAACTCCGGACGAAGAGGGAAATATTTCGTCAGACCTCGCCATGAAAAAGTAACCTAGTGCCAACTCTAGCCAAAGAAGTCGGCCGCCCGGGCCCCACGACAAGGCCAGGCCCTGTCCTCCAAACAACGTGTCCCACGAAATAGGGTCACGCATTCTTTTTGGGGTACCGGCGGCAACGTGCGACCGTGCCACCCCTTCCGAAGCGCGTCAACGAGCGGCGACGACGTGGGCAACTCCATTTGCAAGTTTACGCGGTGGAAGTGTAACACGGCTGATAATTTACTGGCAATAGTACCGGCTTTGCCCACCGACGCACACCACGCTACGAACTCTAGCAACGCCTAAGTCTTATCCGTATTGAAGGCTGACGTGTCAAAAGACGGAGCCTCACTTATCAACCCCCGAAAAGCGGTCCAAGACCAGAAACCTGGCGTATAGACTCGGTGAGACGACGGCGCAACCGACTGACGGATGAGCTGGCTGCCAGCACTCATGAGTATAGCGCGACGCCCGCTGGCCCCAAGACCTGTCGGCGCCAAGCAACACCGGGCCGAGATGCGCGGAGGTCACCGTCCATTGCCTCCGGCTTCCATCGTGATATACCGTCGGCAATGGTATTCTCCACGCCCTCAACGTGTAACGCGTCGAAACACCACCGACTGCCTACCTCCAGGCACCTAAAAGACGCATGAGTGCCCCCGATTGGGGTTCCCTACCCCCCCCTACACTTAGAGACTCAGTGCACGGCGGAAGTGTTGTCCCCCCGCATCAAGATGGTATCCCGCGCGTAACTAGCCAGTATGTTCAAGTGGGTAACGAATATCCACGCTGTCACAACCATGCCCGGCAGCACGTTGATCGACTGATCGTTCCAACCTCTAACTTTTCTCGCGCAGGCAAGCGCGAACGTCGGCGTCAAACTCGACACGTCACCACACGTCGGCCCCGGGAACGGGCCCCAAAAAATAACGCCCCATGGCGTCGCTGGAGGCGTCTGACCACAGTGTAAACGCCGGCGGTTGCCTGTAACTACGGCACAGGGGGGCGGAGAGGCGACCCGCCGCGGAGCCTAGCCCTCTTGCTACCAACAGACGCCAAGAGGACGCATCGGCGTGGAACTCAGGACCCAATCGGATCTCCGAGGACGACGCCGCGCGGACGCGTGGCACGTGGAACTTCGCGCCCCACGCGCGAACAGGGGCCAAGCCTACTTGGTTGAGCAGGCGTCGAGCAAAGTATTTTCCTGGTCGCCCGACCTCGCACAGGTAAAGTAGCCGACCGATCAGAAAGCGCAGCTCCGCCTCGAACGCGAACGCGCGGTCCGAAGGCCACTCTTTCAGCCTGTCGCGGAGTTGCTCCAGCTGGCTACGGGAACGGAAATGGTCATTGCCACGGTATCAATCTCCCACCCAAGCACGCATAACACGGTGTCCCACGGTGATATTTAACGAGACGACAGCAGAGGGTGATCCCGTGAGGATCTCGGCCCGAAAAGCCGAAATGGTCCAACGCCAGAGATGCGGACGCACGTCGACAGTGCCAACCATCGGGCCACCACTGTACACCCACTAATATCCCGTCATCTACGTAGTACCGCACGAAAAATGGGCTACGCCTCCCCTTTGCCCGACGGACACCCGGCACCCAGGTAGCAAGAGGGTGGGCCGGTCGGTTGCTCTCGGCGGGGTGACCGCGGCATGCTGCGTCGCGATACGCTCCTGTTCGATCACCCCGGCGTCCTCGTATGACGTGTGATAATAAGCGTGTTCGAGAGCTGCCGAAAACATACAAAAAACCCCGACGAACTGCGCCAGCCGAACTGCAGCCGACGGTCAGTTACGATTCACTCGCGAAAGCCATGTCCAAGTACAGGCGCCCCTGCCCACTGTACACTAACCTGACGGATCGCCTCGGTGACTTTACTCGACACGATATGCGCTCTCGGCCCGAACCGCCGACGCATGTACAGAATGCGACAAATAACATCTCGCAACACGTTGCCCAAGGCCACGAAAGAGGCTCGCTCGAAGTCCGTATCCGCGTTGGTGCTGTGTGCGTACTGCGACGACGAAAACGTCAAATCGTGGATGATCCGAGTTTTAGACGGGGATACGACCACGGCCAGCGGAGACAACCGCAGGCGGGGGATGGTGTGCGCTTCGCTGCGCGGGAAAACGACTGCCCGCCCAAACTGTACGTTGTCAAAAATCTTCGCGAGTATAGTGTCAAGACTGGAGGGCTACACCGCTATGGTTTGAGTATGCCAAGGCCGCGCCGATGTCTGTGCCCCCCTCCACGTGAACGGGCGCGCCGTGTTCGGCAATATCCGCCAACTTCTCTAGGAACCCGTTCTGTCGTCCAAACCAAAAACGAATCCTAGCTGCTCTCACACGCGGAACGTGCAAGGCTGCCTTGATGGCCTGCATACACCCAAAGCGACTACCACTCGCCCGAAAATACTGCACACACTGCTGAGCCACTTGGTCCAAACTCTCCGACCGAGACGCACGAGTAGGCGATGCGACATGTTTCATGCCGCGCAACAACACCACACAGCGGTCTAAAATACTCGTCACACCTGGGCCCCCAACGGACGCCGACCCGGGACGTACACGCTGTGCATCGCGCTACTGCTTCCGTACGCCCTGCGATCGGTCTCACCCCCACGGAGGGGCGAGGCTCGTCCCCATATTCGTCAGCTTTGGCCGCCGCCGAGCGAGTGAAGCCCTCCCCACTCGACGCCCCGCTGCCGCTGCCGCCTCTGCTGCCGCCACCGGAACCACTACCGCTGTCGCTGCCGCTCCCATTACTTGCACCACCACTCCCCCGCCTTGCCCTTGCCCTGGGCCCTTTTGGCCGAGGTTTCCCCGGATACAGCGCCGATGGCTGCGACGCCGCTATCGGTCGACCCCCCGCCGGTAGTCGCCTTGCGCTTATTGCCGCTGCCCGTCTTGCGAGCGGGACCGACGTGGGTGAATCCAGCAGGGGCCAAAGCGCCACCGTAGACGACCCCTCCCGCGGGCCCACGGTGGCCCCGGTACCGCCCAAAACACTACCGCAGCCCGCCCTCCCGGGCCCACGGCGAGCGGCCCTGCCTACCCGAGTACTCCGGCGCCGCCCGGAGTACCGCCGTAGCTGAACGCCCGCCCCGGGCCCACGGCGAGCCTGCCCTGCGCGGGGTTGGGGGGCCCACGCAGACCCGCGCGGGCGCCAGTGGCCCCACCGACGGGTTGGCCGGTGATGCTGGGAGTCGGCGGGAGGACCCCGGCGACGGGGGTCCCTAACGACTGTCCGGCCGACGGTTCCACCAGGGCGGTGCTGGAGGAGTGGTCCAGCAGGGAGGCCCTGGCAGCAGAGCTGACGGGCTGCGTTCCGAGCGTGTGACGCCACCTCCCCCTCTCCCCGTGGGCGACACGGCGAAAGGCTTCGATTATGTCGGCCACCGATCTCTGGAGCGCCGCCTGGAGCTGGGCGAAATCGTTCGCCATCTCCTGCTTGAAGGTTGCGAAGTCGGCCAGCGACGCGTGGGCCTCCTCTTCGCCGTCGCTACCCAACATTGTCCCGAGTCCCTCCTCCGCCGTCGTTCTCGCCGGGCCTGTGCAAAATTTGGACGCAACGAAACGGCGCGGACGCGAAACAGAACGCAGGTGCCGCAACAACGAACGACGCAGACGTGAACCAGAACACGAAGACGGCAACAGCGGACACGACGAGACGGCGCGGGAGCGGAACGGGGCAACACGACGGGAACGATATTAGATAGAGGCGACGGTGAGCACTATCCATGCACCGGACTGGACAAGGGCGAGGCTTGGTTTTCCCCGTTCTGGTGTGCGCCGGCACACCATTAGTACGCGCCGGCGTTGTTTATAGCCGCGATTATTGACATGCACCGGCATTTTTCTATCAACAGATTTGCTATCTGGTGCTTCGTACCGCGCATGTCGTGCACCGGCCGCGAGCTCCCTTGTGGTGACTCGCGCCTGTGTCTTTGGTACGTAGGTATCGCTAGTGGGGGGGGGGGTGAGGCATGCACCGGCATGCATTCCGTTCAATCTCGGCTGCAAGCCGGTGCGCCGGTCACGAGACGTGGACCGGCGCGCACTCCACCACTATCGACCTCCTTATAGTGCATCGGCACGGCATCGTTGTTGTGCGTCGCGACGTGTATGATAAGTATCGTTGGTGAGGAGCAGGACCAAGGGTCGACGCATTGGCGCCGGCCCCAAGCCGTGCACCGGCATGTAGTCCCCGACCATCGACCGCCTTCTAGTGCGCCGGCACAGAGGTTTTGTTACATACATCGTTTATTGTGTACCGCGACGTTTGTGATATGTATCCTTAGTGAGGGACGGGCCAAGGGCCGACGCGTTGGCGCCGGCCACGAGGCCTGCGCCGGCACATAGTCTCTCGCCATCTACCGCCTTTTAGTGCACCGGCGCAGCGTCGTTGGAACATACAACAGTACATTGTGTCTCGCGACGTGTTTAATGTTTATCGTTAGTGAGGGACGGGCCACAGGCCGACGCGTTGGCACCGGCCACGAGACCTGCACCGGCACGTATTCCCTCATCATCGACTGCCTTTCAGTGCACCGGCACGGCGTTGTTGGTACGTACAACAGTGCATTGTGTCTCGCGACAAGTATGGCATGTATCGTTATTCATAGTGAGTTGTTGTGCGTCGCGACGCGTATGATACATATCGTTAGTGAGGGGGCAGGGCCAAGGGTCGACGCATCGGCGCCGGCCCCAAGCCGTGCACCGGCACATAGTCCCCAACCATCGACCACGTTCTAGTGCGACGGCACAGCGGTGCTATTGCATGCGTCGTTCATTGTGTACCGCGACGTTTATGATATGTATCGTTAGTGAGGGACGGGCCAAGGGCCGACGCGTTGGCGCCGGCCACGAGGCCTGCGCCGGCATATAGTCCCTCACCATCGACCGCCTTTTAGTGCACCGTCACAGCGTCGTTGGAACATACGGCAGTACATCTGTGTCTCGAAACCTGTATGATACGTATCGTTAGTGACACCGGCCCGGAGTCCCTAACCATCGACCGCCTTTTAGTGCACCGGCACAGCGTTATTGTGTATCTCGACGACTATGACATGTATCGTTGTTCAGAGTGAGTAGTTGTGCGACGCGACGCGTATAATACATATCGTTAGTGAGGTGCAGGGCGAAGGTTCGACGCATCGGCGCCGGCCCCAAGCCGTGCACCGGCGCATAGTCCCTCACCATCGACCGCCTTCTAGTGCGACGGCACGGCGGTGTTGCTACTTGCGTCTTTAATTGTGTACCGCGGCGTTTATGATGTGTATCGTTAGTGAGGGACTGGCCAAGGGCCGACGCGTTGGCGCCGGCCACGAGGCCTGCGCCGGCGCGTAGTCCCTCACCATCGACCGCGTTTAGTGCACCGGCAACGCGTCATTGGAACATACAGCAGTACATTATGTCTCGCAACGTGTATGATATGTGTCGTTGGTGACATTGGCCCAAAGTCCTTAACCATGGACCGCCTGTAGTGCACTGGCATAGCATTGTTGGTGCATACAGCAGTACGTTGTGTCTCGCGACGTGTATGATCTGTATCGTTAGTGACGGACAAGGCCAAGGGCCGACGGTACTGGCACAGCGTTGTTCGTGTATATCGTAAAACAAATAAACGCCAGATGTGAGATTGAGGATACCAGGCATACATCAAGTATATCCCGCGACGTGCGAGAATGCATCCCCATGATTCCTGGGTACGGCATGTCTGCGAGGAAAAGAAACACCTGGTATGTACTCGTACAGCACATATGCCCTCCGTTCGGGTGTCATCAGTGTTCCCTACTATTGCCAAGTACTGGGTGCGGGCATGTATCTCCCTTCCTGGGCGCGGCCCTCTGCGGATATATCTGGTACATAATACCAAGTTCCCCTTCGGGATGTAGGTAACCTAAAATCCCGGGGGCGTCGCAAGGCGAAAAGAGTCACAGGTAACACACGTATTATATCTGTTCTTGGCGGAAACGTGAGCCATGGGTTAGCGTGCTGTTCAAAGGAAAGAGCAATAGTGGTCAGCTGGAACTGAGCACTGCTCTTTCCGTGGTAATTACTACATTACACCCCGGTGGCTTGGTAGGTGGTCCGCGCGCCTATCAAGATCAATGTCGTTGGTTCAAGTCCCGCCGAGTGCATGCTTGCAAGGGCTTTTTCTTGCATGAAATAAATTGATTAGCGGAAAGCGCGAGAGCGTGAGTTAGCTACATTCGATGAAAGTCGACGAGCAGTGGGAATGCTGAACCCTATGCGCGACAAAAAATAAAGGCACGTACCGGGGGGGAGAAGGGTAGACACCTGTGGCCAAGGCTAGTCCAGAAGGTCGTCGAGGGTAAAACCTCCTACGAGTTAGGTTGGAAAGTGGAAGTGATGATTGGAAAAAAAAATGCACGCTTTACCATGGGTTAACTACTATACTGTCACTATACACCACTGCCACTACTACGCAGATGTAATACAGGTAGCAGCAGCATGCAGTCTACATAATACTACCGGGTACACTACTACTACGACTACTAACTACTAACTATACTACTAATACTATTCATATGTACTACTGCTACTGTAGAGCATGACCAATCGCTCATACAATACAAAAAACCTCATGGTAAACAAAGAGGTCGAGTATCCCACGCGGTACCATGGGTTGGGGCATGACTACTATACTGTTACACTACACACCACTTCCAGTGATACGTATTAATTGATGCAGTACAGGTAGAAGCAGCTGGAATAAATACACTACTGTAGTACCTACTACTACTACTACTACTACTACTACTACTACTACTATTACTACTACTATTGATATATACTTTTGTAAGTGTACAGGCTAGGTATTATATAGGGTTGAGCGCATCTACAGTATACGTACTGCTATAGGCCAAGTAGAAGAACAGCATGCAGACGGCAACAACAGCAATTGCGGACACCACAGCGACTACGAATTTTGCTACTACGTACTGCGTATAATACAGGTAGTACTACTGCTACTGGATAGGCACTAATAGAAACGGCATGCACTCGGTACCATGGACTACTATCAATATTCGTACTATAACTACAACTATTATATACTATACTATCTACTTCAGAATTCCATACCTGCGTGTCAAAAACAGCGTCAATAAAACAGAAAGGCCAAATAACCGAAAACATCACTATTATTAGTATAATAGTAGGAAACAGCTTCTCTACACTTATTTACACGTACGGTTGGGCCACAATGAAAAAGTATCTGCATCTATTTTTCATGAAAAAAACAAAGGGCTGTCAAAGAAGTACTCACGGGAACAGCACAGCCGACTCGTGGCAGCAAACTCTACAGCAGTAAATTCACTATTACCATCAACAGGCAGCAACAGGTTTACATACGATTGAGGGCATCATGCAAAAAAAATCTGCACTTGTCCTGAAATGTTTATCTCTACGTTCGAATTAATGGTTGCCAAAAACAGCATAATATACATGGTAGTCATGGTTACAGCAGCAGACTCGTGGCAACGGCACCACAGTACTACCTACCACCAATGCTACTACCACTACTGCTACCACTACTACTGCTGCTGCTGCTGCTACTACTACTACTACTACTACTATTACACTACTACTGCTACTTGTAGTATACTCCTACAACAACTACTACTATGCCAGATGCACACCGAGACAGGGGGGTAGGGGTAGACGGGCGGCAGAATGAGCTTGGCTCTGTGGCTCTTGCCCGGTTCAATGACCTGCTGCTGAGAGCGCTCGACTGGACAGCTCGTTAAGTATGATACCTACATACCTGGTATACCGTAGATACCTACTACCAATTTCCCCCAGGTAGACGGATGGAAGGAGCCAGCTTCGTGGTCGCGTACGTGCTCGGTGTGAGGAGTGCGCTGTACGCCAAAGGGCTAGGTGACATACATGACGCTCGACAGACATTTACTGCTGCTGCTGTATCTACTGCTGCTGCTGCGGCTGCTGAAGTTGATAAAAGGGCTGTGTACCTGATGCGGTTGGGTCAAAATTAGGTCCATACTAAAACCAACAAAAACACGCGCGCCACGTGCAGTGTTTCCCCATGAAAGTCGATTACAAAAAAATAATGCGCCTAACGCATTAAGCGTGCCACATGGCCTCCAAAATCTGCACTATTTCGTTTTCTTTAGGGCATAGGTACCACGGGCTCCACTTGGGCCTGCAGAGGGTCACTAGGCTTCGTTTGTTTCGCCACGGCGGGAGCGCCAAAAGTATTTACTCTGGAGCCCCCCCCCCGTTGACAACTTTTGAGCTTCTAGGCCATCGGGAGCGCCAAGAGTATTTACTCTGGCGCCCCCCCCCCCTTTGACAACTTTTAAGCTTCTAGACCATCCTCGCGGAACCGCCTGCTCGGCACGGAATTATCTTGCCGTACCAAACCTGGGACCACCTCGACGCGGGGTGGTGCAGACGAAATACTGTGTGTCCATGTTGCTGTAAAGACTGCTGTGACCAAAGAAAACAACAGAGTACACATCACAACAACTAACTGAAGCACATCGCACACCCCGAAAAAGAAAAAGGGAAACCAACGCACACATGTATGCGTGTATTAATACGTACTTACGTACGACGTACGGGTACAGAGTTTATACGTTTATACACAAAAAAAACAAATGAGGCAGAGCAGAGGCGCATACCGAGAGAAAAAACAGCGTACGTACGATGACCTCTGTAATTGGTTAGCGTTGGTTCAAACTTAGCCCAAATCAGTTGAAAGCTAGACAGGGTAGACAAAGTCCGGTATACCTTGGCCTTTTCGAGCCAAAATCAGCTACGATGTCAGCCTGGCCAATAGCAGGGCTCCTGGGGTGTGTTTTGTACTTGTTGTTAGTATGAAACTGATTTTGGTCGAAAAATGGCCAGGTGTACCTGATTTTGGCTAACACCCTTGATCAAAACCAAAAGCGGACAAACGGGCAATTTCCAAATTGTTGATATTTTCAACGCGAAGAAAATTTAGCGAGAAAATGCTTCGTCGTTGAAAGTGCCTACAGCTCGTCGTATCCTACGGGATTTTTAGTAGAAATAGAAGATCCAGCCAGGCAGTCGGGCAGTATGGGCCATGCCCGGTGCCACGTACCGAGGCAGTACAGCGAGACGGGAGGCAATATGGACCTGGTTCTGTGGCTCTTGCCCGTTGTGATTACCTGCTGCTGAGAGCATGCTACTGGACAACTCCGTAGGTATGACACCAATAGCTGGTATCCAAAGTTCTCCCAGGTAAACGGACCTTTGTGGCCACGAACGTGCTCGGTTTTAGGTGTACACCATCCGTCAAAGAGCTCGTGCTACGTCTTCTGCTGAAGTTGAAAACATATGTACAGCAGAGGGAGTGTTCGAGGGGGGGGGGTACTCATTTGTTGCCTGCCTTAGTCGTTTGACCATTGACCACGCATCCCTTTCGAGACGGAGCACCGTTCCTACTCCTAATAGAGACACCTCCAACAATTGGGCGCTCAATACGTTGTTTCCATATACTACAGAGAAACTTTTTGCTAATCTTATCCCCTTCCTGTCTGTCCGCCTGTGGCCACCATCTATCTCCTAGGATAGCGATCGTTTTCTCGCTGCTGTCTAGCGTGTCAAACTCCTCCATGTCACATTCGTCTATTTCTCTCATCTCTTCTAACACATCCCGTTCCTCCTTATATGATTCACATTCTCCTACTATGTGAGTTCTACTCTATTGCTTTGCCACACGGGCACATCTGTGCATCTATTTCCTCCTCCTCCAGGCTACTGGTATACCTCTTTATTCTTTCTGGCAGGTCCAGGTCGCCTACACGAAAGCGCAGCTTCAGCGTTTTCGTGAAGTCCGTTGGGCCGTGCAGATACGTTTTCGTTCCTATTCTTTTCCTCAATCCCCCGTATATCTCTAGGTGTTTTTCTGATTCCACCTTGTTTCGTAGCGCTAGCCATTCCCTTCTTTCTATCCCTTCTTCTACTTCTGCCTTGTGCTTCCCAAACTTCCCGGCGGACATCACCTCTTCTTGAGTTCCCCCTATATCCTTCCATACTTTCTCAACTACGCCATCCCACCTTATTCCAGCTCGCCCTTTTGTTACTTTCTCCCATACAGCTCTATCAACTATGGCTGGCAACCTCTTTTTTTGGCATGCTCCTTCCTTTATATTGCCATTTCAACTTTCTCATATCCCTGTTTGTCTTGAGTGGGTGCATTCCCAGTTCTGCTCTTAATACTGTATTACTAGTCGTACTTGAGCATCTTGGGATTTTTTTAGCTGCTGTCATATGTACTGTTTAAAAGTGTTTTTCGAAATTCGCATTCCCTTCCCATACTTCTCCTGCATATTCTAGCGTTGGTACTATCACATTCATCAGGATAAATCTCTTAATCCTGGTGTCAAGGTGCGAGTCTGTTAAGATCGCATCCATCTTGCCTACGTATGCTTTACTCTTTCCTATTACTTTTGCTACTGTATGTGTGTATCCCAAGTGCAGTCCTTTGATATAAGTACGCCAAGGTACGTATACTGGTCTACGATCGGCAATTCATCTTCTCCCCACTTCCAATTGAAATTTGTCGGGTTCGCCTTATCTTCGTTACAAACAACTACTGCGCATTTCTTGACGTTCGCCGTCACCCCCATTTCCTAGTGTATTCTAGCGCCTCCTCTATTTGTTTCTGCAGTCCTTCGGGTGTTTCTGATATCCCCACGAAGTCATCCGCAAACATCAATCCCGACACTGTATCTTCCCCTACCGTGACTCCCTGCCTTGCTGCTTCAACTGCTACTATCAGGTCGTTAATAAATATCTTGAATAGGTTGGGTGACAGCGTACATCCCTGTGCAACTCCTTGTAAAATATCAACATACTTCGATATTTCCCCGTCCAGCATCACAGCACTTCTCGCACATTCCGTCATATTTTTCATCATTCTCCACATCTTTCCTCTGATTCCTATTTCCCATAGTTTTTTCCACAATTCAGTTCTCCATACTGTGTCGTAGGCCTTCTGTACATCTAGAAAGAAACAGTACGTGGGTAGTGCCGCGTCTTTCCTACCTTGGATTATCTTACCTAGAGTGTACACATGGCCTATGCAGCTACGGTTTGGCCTAAACCCTGCTTGCCCTCCTCTTATTTGGTCTTCCTTCTCCATTATCGTTCCCACTCTATCGTTCAAGATCATACGAAATGTTTTGCCTACTATACCTAGTGGCGTTAACCCTCTATAGTTCTCCGGGTCAGCCTTATCTCCTTTCTTGAATAAGTTTACTACTACTCCTTCTCTCCACCTCCTGGGTGCGTACTCGTTTTTCCATATCCAGTTATACAACATAACCAGCATGGTAAGCATTCCTTCTCCCCCGTACTTCATGCATCCATTCAATATTTGGTCTGCCCCTGCTGCTTTTTTATTCTTAAGTTTAGCTACACTTTTCTTTACCTCTTCCCTTGTGAACTCTCTCTGTAACCCTTCCGAACCACTGTCTTCCCTATCTGATGCATCTACGTTCGCCTCTGTGTTCGAGGCAGGGGGGGGGGAGGGGGCGTACTCATTTGTTGCTTGCCTTAGTCAATTGGCCATTGACCACGCATCCCTTTCGAGACGAAGCACCGTTCCTACTCCTAATAGACAACTCCAACAATTGGGCGCTCATTACGTTGTTTCCATATACTACAGAGAAACTTTTTGCTATTCTTATAATCCCCTTCCTGTTTGGCCGCCTGTGGCCACCATCTATCTCCTAGGATAGCGATCGTTTTCTCGCTGCTATCCAGAGTGTCAAACTCCTCCATGTCACATTCATCTACTTCCCTCATCTCCTCTTCTAACATATCCCGTTCCTCCTTGTATATTTCACATTCTCCTACTATGTGAGTTCTACTCTCTATTGATTTGCCACACGGACACATCTACGCATCTATTTCCTCCTCCTCCCGGCTACTGGTATACCTCTTTATTCTTTCTGGCAGGTCCAGGTCACCTACACGAAAGCGCCGCTTCAGCGTTTTCGTGAAGTCCATTGGGCCGTGCAGATACGTTTTCATTCCTATTCCCTCAATCCCCCGTGTATCTCTAGGTGTTTTTCCGATTCCACCTTGTTTCGTAGCGCTAGCCATTCCCTTCTTTCTATCCTTTCTTCTACTTCTGCCTTGTGCTTCCCAAACTTCCCGGCGAACATCTGCTCTTCTTGGTTTCCCCCTATATCCTTCCATACTTTCTCAACTACGCTATCCGACCTTATTCCAGCTCGCCCTTTCGTTACTTTCTCCCATACAGCTCTATCAACTATGGCTGGCAACCTCTTTTTTTGGCATGTTCCTTACTTTATATTGCCATTTCAACTTTCTCATATCCCTGTTTGTCTTGAGTGGGTGCATTCCCAGTTCTGCTCTTAATACTGTATTACTAGTCGTACTGGAGCATCTTGGGGATTTTTTTAGCTGCTGTCATCTGTACTGTTCCCAACTGTTTTACGAGTTTCGCATTCCCTTGCCATAAATCTCCTGCATTAGGGGGGCGGGCTATTTACGAAAAAACAAAAACAAAAATGTGGGGTTTTCCATGCCACCCACTCGGCTCGGCGAGGCGGAAAACAACCCCTTGTTTTTAGAGCCAGCTCAGCGACGTTCGATGCCCCGAGCATCGCCACCGCTCGGCCGGGATCCAGACATGCGTCGTAATGTACCCACGGCCTCCTTGTTTGCCCCGCAGCCGAATGTGCGAGAAAGAACCCTCGGCCGCCGGAGAGCGGCATACCCCAAAAAAGCGCATATTATACATATACATGTGTGCCCTCTACTTCGGTGGTACGCTCGTCTCGATCAAATATCTCTACTGAGGTACGAGTCCTGTCTGCTGGTGCGGATATAATCAGTGTTCCCTCCTGTGAACGGCCGATTCGCGAATTCGCGGGTGTATTAAGGACTGCGATTAAACGTGCCACCAAGTCTATTCAAGTGTTTCCGTCCACCCGTCCTAACTTCATGCATATACAAGCAACTCTTACCCATCCCCAGGAACGAACGGCCAAAAAACAAAAGTCGTGAGCAGAATCATGGCTGGCGGCCCCAAGCGATCGAGGAAACGGTGCTCGCAGACGCATGAGGCAGGCGTGTGAGTCATTGTGCATCGGAGTCGGCCCCCCCACGCCCAATTGTAGTCGAGCTCAAGTTCTAAAAGCCACGAACGCCCCGGACCCGCGCTTCGTTCGCACGCCTCTCGCACACGTACGGGAAGGCGCACTTCGCCCCTGCCCGTCCTCCTCCCGTTGCATGCTGTAGCCCACCAACCGCTGCTGTTGCTGCTGCGACTGTCGTGAAGAGGAACCGCAACAGAGAAACCACAACAGTAGGCCTAGCCTCTAGGCCTATCAATCGGCAGCGAGCAGTGCCGTGCTCTAATCGTGCACCTATCGCGAGAAGCTAGGAGGAGGCACGGGACGAGTGTGGCCGTTCTTCTCTGTTCTCTGCCTCTGAACAAATTAAACCATTAGTTTCCGTCGGTAGAGCCCATGCCTATAAATAATTAATTCCGTCTGTTGTGAACGAAACAGGCATCTCACGTGAACTTAGAGATACTACGCATTTTCTCCCTTTTTCCCACAGCGGCGGTACGAGGATATCTTCGGCTGTTCTTTAAAAACAATGTTTTTGAAAGTTTTTTTACTTCGGCTTCCCATTGGCAGAAATCTTAAGAGTGACGTTTTAGGTCGTCTGGCCTCTCTGTTTACCGTGAGGTTTTCGGTATTATTGACGCTGTTTTTGACACGCAGGTATAGCAGTAGTGTATGTATACGTATGTTTGTCACTTTTTCGTACTTTTCCCCTACTTTTCTCTTCGCAGGAGCACTTTTCGGCGAAACAGCTAGTACTCGGACACGGGAAACCCGGCCGGACACATTGGTCTAGGTCTCGGCGCGATCCGTGCACTCTGAACCGCGTGGCGGGCGCTCAACGTTTTTTCCCCGGCGTAAGTGGATAAGGCGATTCCCCTGGTTTTACGAGAGGCTTTATTTTGTACGTACGTACCTCTGAAATGTCGTCATATTTTTGGTATTTCATGTATTAATTAGTACGTACCGGTACGTTTTTTTTTCGTCTGAACACAACACACAACACAGACTGCAGACAATCCAGTACAGCAGCAGAGCAGAGAGCGTGGTTAACCCCAGCTGCATACAACACTACAACCCTGCCGTCCAGCAGCAGCAGCACTGTGGGCAGCCAGGGGCACGTGTGGCAGGTCTACATGCTGCTGTATTGCTGTGGCCAGCTATTTTTTTCTGACCCGTGATCGTCTGAACACAAAACTGACAACAGGCAATCCAAAACAGCAGCAGAGCAGAGAGCTTGCTTAACCCCAATTGCATACAACACTACAACCCTGCCGTCCAGCTGCAGCACAGCGGGCAGCCAGGGGTACGTGTGGCAGGCCTACATGCTGCTGTATTACCGTGGCTAGCTGTTTTTTTCTGCCCCTAGATCGATCATCCCGCAACAACACACCTCTCTCTCTGACACTGTCCGCGATCGTGCGATCGTACAACAAGTTGGGGCTGTTGCTCACAGCAATGCGACTCCGGCGACAGACATCAACACCAGCAGCGCAGAGATCGTGCTGACCGCCAGATAACTACAGCATCAACAATCGGCAACACCATGCACGTGTGGTAGAGCCGCGCCGTGCGGTGAATGGAGCCTGTCTGCGCTTGTTGTGTGACAAAGATGTCAGGAGATAGATTTTTTAGCCAATGACGGAAATCAAGTTTTGCCTTGACATGCCTCGACTGACACCAAAATACTACTATTAATAGGTAGGTTTTATAGTATAAAACACTCGGCCCTACACCCTTGACAGTTCACGTTTTGCCTTCATTGACATGTCTCCTGACATATTTGGTGTGTGACGGCACACATTGATTTCTACTGCTGCTGGCGTGCTCTTCTTGTGTTTGCTATAGATAGACGGCAGCAGAGCAGCAGCAACAGTGAAGCAGTGGTGCGATGCCCGCAGCAGCGGAGAGGCCAGCAGTTAGCAAGTATGTGCCTACGAGTACCTGTTGCTAGTTGCCGTTGTCATGTTGACCGCGACGCACCAGGCACACCGCTACTTGCTCGGCTTGCTGCAGCCTGCAGGCCTTTTTTTTTTTTTGGCACCCAAAAAGTGGAACCGATTCCTCCCACCCGTGTAAAAGCTCTCATATCACCAGGTATAAAATCATGTACCTGGTAATGTACACTGCGTCATTCGCACAATTAATATTATTATGCTTGCCACACGACAACGTGTAGTGTTTATCGAAAAAAGATTGAGGAACAGAAAGTGAAGAACTCTCCAGAACGAAAGCACAGCAGTATCATACGACAAATCAAAACGGATGTGACGCACATAAAGACTACCACAACCAACATCCCCCCATCTCACCCACCGCAAAACGACCATTCCCCTCCTTGATCACTCCCTGAGAAGCCTTTACCAAAAACCCGCTGTCCATGAAAATGGTTGGTTTATAACTATCACGCCCATCTTTCGACGCGCAGAAGGCCGTGCGGTGTTCCTGGTCTACACTGCTATCGGCAGTACCACAATTATCGTACGACGAAGCACTGGCTGCTGTTTACCCTACTACTACTGTTGCTGCTGTACACTACCGAGCTTTTCCTTCAGAGAACACGGTAATTCCACAAGGTTTACTTGTGGTCTCTAGAACGGATTCAGAAAACTTGTCTGTCTGCACAAAACTTGTCTGTCTGTCCGATCAGAGTCACTCAATGGTCACCTACGGACAAACTTCATTCGAAACGGCTAAGCCCATGCAGCACGCGTCAGTTCGAAGCCCTCGCGGAGGTGATCGCCATGGTACGAACCACACCCCTTCGCGTGCCCTGTGTGTGGAGTTATCACAGTTGACTTCCAGCACCCCGAACAGGGTGGCGGGACGTTAGCTCGTCCGAGGCCAGCGGAAAAAAAGTTTGTCAACTCTTTTTTCAAGTGGAATAGGTTATGTGAAAAATACAGTTTTGTACTGCTGTAATAGGTTGGATGTAAAAACATTTTTTGTACTGCTGTTCTTCGAGATCTCTGCGGCACAGCAGTGGCTAAGGCTTCCCTCCCTCCTTCTCTCGTTCCCGCTTCTCTTCGTCCCTCCTCCCTCTCTCTCTTGCTCCCACCCGTCTTCCCTCCTTCCCTCCCTATCTGCCGGCGATCGTCATGGTCCAAACCAGACCAGGTACCATATCAGACTGCAGAGTTGACTTCCAGCATCCCAAACGGTCTGACAGCTTGCACGATGCCAGCGGAAAAATTGTTTGTCGACTCTATTTTCAAGTGGAATCTGTTGGATTAAATGCATACAAATAACAAACAACGAAATCCAAGTACGAAACATGCAACACCAACGGCTTCGTCCGAGATGCTGCCCGCTGCTGCTGCGTAGCTCGTTGCATGTGTGTGTGCTCTGTGCTCCATGGCAACCATGCGCGGCCTGCCAATCGATGCGACCGGGGCCGGTTGTGCAGTGCGTGTGTATCCGTGCGGCGGGTGTGCGTGTGGTGCGTGCACAGACCCCAGAGCCCAGAGCACCTCTATTTTGTTGTTTGCTCGCGCCCGCAGCATGAACAAGCAGCACCGACAGCAGAGCACCAACAGCTTCTCAGCAGCAGTCTACAACGCACACGACGACGTCAACGATGTTGAAGCCGCACCCTGCCAGCTCTCCGCCGCATATGGCCGCATGACCTTGCCGGCCTTCGCGGAGTCCTCACGTTGACACGCCCCCGCCAAATCGACCATGCACTTTCTGTGGTGTAAATCCAACCCGTCTATCGTGTCGCCCTCCTTCTGCTGCTGTATGCTGTGCGTACAGAGTGCGTGACGTAGACGATTGTGATTTCTCGATAAATACGTATCATAACTTTATGCCGAGGACCGAGGACGGATCTGCATACTTCGGCCCGGTGGACCCTCACACGAGATGGCATCCCCCGCCTGCGTATATCTTCTGTATACATATCTACGTTTGATTTTCAAGCATACGCGTCAGAATTAATATCTGGTACCTGATCTTTTTAACAGCTTGGTTTCTATTTTTCGACGTCGAGATGTTTTTTCATCCTGTCTATTTCTTCTGGGTAGTATGTGGTATTCTCGGTCTCTGTGGCGACTTGTACAGCGTACCGCATGTATCTGATAAGTATGTGCGCGGACCTAATTTTTTGTTTTTGTCCGAGTTGTCGATGTGCTTCAGTTATCATGCGTACTATTTTTTGCTTGTTTTATTTTTACCGAGATATTTCTTCCACTCCAGAGTTATTAGAGCCTGCCCGGCGACCACGGATTGCACTGTATTGTGGCGATGAGTTTATGTCAGAACAGCAACAATGATTTAATGAAAACAACAACAATGAATACATATTTTTCAGTACGGTGGGGGTCCCACTGTAACCCTTTTAGGACTGCAGTCCCGTTTCGGAGACATAGTGCTTGGAATTTGAATGACTTGTCCCCAAAACGGACTGCAGTCCTAAACGTGCGGCTCCATTGAGTGCGGGGGGGTTGTACTCGATAAGAGAGATATACTCGATATCATGCATGGCCGTAGTCGTATGGCCATAGACCCTCGCATCCCTACAATGCCGGGACGGGTCTGGTTTTCACCGACCAGGCAGACATTGCTTGCATCAAGCGCGAAGCGCCGTGAGGTGGAGGGCGAGTCGCAAGAAGGGTTAGCTGCATCCTACTCAGAACCGCTTGTGAGGCGGACTTGCGCATGGATGACAGCTTCACAGAGTGAATTTGATTTCCGGTATAGCCTATTCCAGAGACAGCAATGGGAGTACCATGTATCTGCCTCTTGAGTGCCTTACCATACACACGACGTGATACGACCAATTCCCTTGTGCGGAGTAAGGATTCTTTACCTCGCACAAATAATCTAACTCGACGACTAGCCGTGGGCGACCGTGTAAAAAAATGCTACCCTAGTTGTCTAGCTCTCACGTAGTGAGCGGCATGTTTGGCAGTGTCGTTGCCAACCGACACCAACCCAACCTATATCTAATAGAGTGCTGGGGGGGGGGGGGGGGGGAAGAGGCGGTCTGCCGAACAATCCGACACCTGGGTAAGGCCATGATCGTCATGATGCGCTCCCTTCTTTGGGACCCAAGTAACTAGCATGGTGCCACCCGGGCAACTTTGCGTGTCTGTATAGTGCATGCCTTTCGTATTATCTTTTCCCCCCCGGCCCTTTTTTTCCCTTTGTTCCGTTTTTTTTTTTTTTTTTCCCTCCTTCCTTTTTTCCCGTTGACCTCTTTTTGTGTCTCTGTCTGTATCTTCCTTTTTGCTTTTTGCTCTCTACTTTTTATTTTTTCTTTGCTGCATCGTCTTCCTTTTTATTTTTTGTTTACTGCTACGTGTGTATGGAGTGAGCACAGTAGACAATGCAATGCCATATGTCGTTCTACTGGGCACGACACACACATTCTATGAAAGAGGAAAAACAAGAATCGGGAAAGAAAACAAACAAGAGAATATGTTACAGCTGCCTCCTCTTGTGTGCCGCTATCGACCTGGTGTCACCTCGATAGCCAGCTGTTGTCGTTCGTTGAGAGAGTCCTTCTGGGTATTTCCTCCGTACCTCGCTCCTGAATCCTCTCTGGCCACGGGGTGGCCAGACGCCACGCGAGTTGAGTGTTGGTATTGCTCAGCAAGTGCGACGTGTGGTTAACAGACAGGCACGTGATAGGCGATAATCATGCACGGTGTGTGAACAGGATATGGTTTGACTTGTTTCTTTCGTTCTTTGGTGGGATTGACTAAACCCCAGGTAGGGCCACAGAGCACCCGTATCGACCACTACAGCCGATACGGGGTTTCCATGACCCAGACAATGGCCTCCCCCGCCGGGGACACTCCATTGTATTCCTACATCGATATGACAGCGAGCCATCCTACGGCTTTACCGCTGCCTTACACGATGCACCCTCCGTGCGCCACTGGTCAGGTCAGTCGACGTACATCACAGAATACCCTGTCGCCCCCCTGGGCGACTCCTGGAGCCCGTAGCGCTGCAACACCCCCCCTGCCCGACGTATAACTATCGTCGGCGCACAGCGGGTTCCCCGGCCACTACCCGGTAACAGCGTGGACACCTCCTCCGCCACTTCCCCGACGAACCGGCTTCCGCGTCCATCCTTGTCCGCTCGATGCCTCGCTAGCTTCTCCTCGGCCGGATGTTCGCTGATGAAGTGGAGGGTCCGCCCTGGGAAGGGTTGCTTTGTCGTTCCAGAACCGCGGCGTCCATTTCACGACGGCTAAGCTCCTCCCAGTCCCCGTCTGGGTACCTTACCCGCCAGTATGGTACCTGGAAGTCATACACCTGACCCACGGCCACTCTGCTTACTCCGTCAGTCCCTTCAAACGGCCGCCCCACCTGCGTACCGACTGGAAAGTCCTGTAGCGCCCGTGTACGCGCCTCGGTGTCTCGCTTCCCCTTCGGTGGTGCCGGCTCCGGCCGCGGCCGACAGCCGGGGTCCTTGTACGTCTCCCATAGGGCGTGGAAAACGTCCAGTTGCAACGGTGTGAAGCTGTCCCGGATCTCCTCTTCCTCGAGCCACTCCGACTCAGCTCCGCTTTGGTACCGGCCCTTGTAGTGCCAGTCCCACGCGCCCCCTGGGTCCCCCACTGCCTTCCGATCCGTCAAGGTGTACAGCGGCACTGCCACCGTCGAGGTGCTGCCCAGTCCCAAATCCGCCCCCCAGGCAAGGTGCGCGAATTCGTCCTCGAAGTCGTGCCTCATGTGCTCCGGCCGCTCATGGAAGGCCTTGATGTTAGCTGCCAATGCCACCCTTCCCCTGATCCGGCGGCCGCTCATCGTCGCTTGATAACTCAACCCCGGCTGCTCGATGGCGGTGATTCGCCATGGCCCGGTCCAGTGCTCGTGCGCCAGCTTGGCGTGGATGCCTTCTCTTCCGAGCTTGCTAACCGCCTCTTTGATCAAGACCCTGTCTCCCACCCGCGTCTGCTGACCCGAGGAACCCCTCTTAATTGCCGCATTGTGCCGCGCCCTTCGGCGATTCTTTTCCTCCTGCCGCCTCTCGAGTATCCCCCTCAGCTCCCGGAACGTCTGCTGCCTCTCTGCCACGAAATTGTCGAGTCCCGAGCGGAAGGAGTCGTCGTCGAGTACAGGGGTGAGAGCGTCGAGGTTCGTACGCGCGTCGCGGCCGAACAGGATTCGAAACGGCGTTCCTCCCGAGGGTAGGCGCGGGTCGGGCGTCGTGCGTTGTATCCAACATGCTGCCTCGACGTATTCGTCCCACCGCCCTGGCCAGCTCTTGCACAGCTCCGCTATCACCTCGTGGATCCACCCCCCCATCCTTTCCACGGTCCCTTGGCTGCGGGGGTGGTCCGCGGGTCCGTAATCGAGCGGAACTTTCAGTCACTGACACAGGTGAGCAACTACCTTGGCCGTGAACTCCCCCCCTGCATCGCTCCTGACCGACATCGGCACCCCGAACGTAAGCATGAGCTCCAAGAGCTTCCTCGCTACGCCTACAGAATCCTTGGACCCTAACGGGTACGCGAAGAGGAACCTGCTAGCTCTATCCACCACTACCAACAAGTACCTGCTTCCGGCGCTGGAGACCTTCATGTCCTGCAGGTCCATCTCGAGCACTTCCCACGGCCAGAGCAGCCGCGCTGGCATCATCGCCACTCGTTGGCTCCAGGCCCGTTTCCTCCGTCTACACCCACAGGATAGCACATATTCCCTGACATCCCGAGCCATTGACTGCCACCAGTACTTCGCTCTGGTCAACAGAAGGGTCCGTGCCACCCCCGGGTGGCCGTAGGTACTATGAACCAATGCCAGCACCCCTGGTACCAGCGCCCTCGGAATGGCCAACTTCGGCTCCCCACCGGGGGGTGCATTCCAGAGCAGGTCGTTGTCGTCGAGTATGTAATTGGCCGTTCCTTCCGGTGTCTGCCTGTCACCATCTCCTCGCAACCTACCCCCGACCGGGCCTAGCCGGGCGTCCTGCCTCTGGTGCTGGGCTAACCTGGGCGGGTTGCGGAGCGTCTCCGCTACGCGGCTTATCATGGGAGCGAACGGCCCTGGGTGCTCTGCACTAGTCGCCTGTTTCCCCGGCCGTGGCGTCGGCCCAACCGTCGGCGAGGGCGTTGTTCCCCGAGGTGGGCTAGGCGGGGGCGTTGCCCCCCGAGGTGGGCTAAGCGAGGACGGCGGCGGCTGTCGCCAGCCCGGCGCCTCGGCCGCGGCCGGCCCCGCCGCAGTCGCTGGCGCCCGCTGTTCCGTCACCCGTAGTGCCCTGGTCCCCGCCTTTGATCGGGTTATGGCCGGCGTCACCTGCGGGTGTGTGTGGTCACCTCCGAGCAAAGCGTACAACCCCTCTAGCGGAGCCTCCCACTCACCTGGGACCTCCTCTACTACCGCCGTAACCTCCGCACGGATCGTTTCTGGCTGCTCTGCGTCCGCAGCCTCCCTCGTCTTGCCGGCCCCCCTTACGGCTCCCCCCGGCGTGAATGTCACGCTGGCCATTACCCCGGCGTCCTTTCCTGTGGGTGTGTCCACCTCCTCCACTCCCAGCTCGCTGAGCAGTATCCCGTCGAGCACGGGTCCCTGGGGACCCCTGTACGTGGTCCGGGTGGACGAGTCATCCGGAAACGAGTCGTCGACATCCGCCCCTGGCGCGTCTGCGATCGGCAGCCGCGATAGAGCGTCCGGGAGGCGGTGCTGTGCTCCCGGCCTCCACAGTAAGATCATGTCATATTCCATCAGCCTGAGCGCCCACCGATGAAGCTTCGCGGAGAGGGTCTGGCTCTTGAACAGCCAGAGGAGCGCGGAGCAGTCCGTAATGAGGAAGAACTTCCTCCCCCACAAGTACGGTCGGTGCTGTTGTATCGCCCATAACACCGCCATGACCTCTCTTTCCGTTGCCGACCTTTTGGCGTCCGCCTTCGACCATCGGTGGCTCGCGAACCCGATCGCTCGCTCGGTGCCCCTGACGACTTGCGTGAGCGCGGCTCCCGCGCCGAGTTCACTGGCGTCCGTGTGCAGATGGAACGGTGCTTCCCAATTCGGCAGCGCCAGGATAGGTGGTGACGTGAGCACCTCTATCAGCGCCGCCAGAGCCTTATCCTGCTCCTCCCCCCATGGTACCAAGAACTTCCTGGCCCTCTTCGACGCGAACCGTTTATCCCGGAGAAGATTCGAGATTGGCGCCACGATCGAGCTGTATCCCTTCACGAACTTCCTGAGGTAGCTGCCCATCCCTAAGAGCGCCCTCACCTCTTCGACCGTGTTGGCTCGGGAGAGTTTGGCCACCGCTTCGATCTTTGTTTCCGAGGGTTGGACGCCCAGCCTGCTGACCACCATGCCGACGAACTCCTGCTGAGGCGCGCACCATATCGACTTGGGCAAATTCACCGAAAGGCCAAACCGCAGGAGTCTCTCGAGCACCTTCTCCAGCAGCTCCACGTGCCCGTCCACTGATTTGGTGTGGATTAGGATATCATCCAACCAGTTCTCGACCCCCTTCCCCTTCAACGGGCCCAGGGCCTCTCCTACGTATGCTGCAAAGCCTGACGGGATGGTCTTCAGCCCGAAACCACACCGGTTGAATTCCCACAGCTCCCCATGCGCGTCTCGAAAGGCGGTCTTGTGCTTGTCTTCCTCAGCTATCTCGAGCTGCGTGAACCCTGAAGCCAGATCGATGGACGTAAAGCACGTTGACCCCCTCATACCGTCGAAGATGCTGCCTATGTTACCTAGCCCCCCGCTGTGCGATATTGTCGAGCTGTTCAGCACTCTAAAGTCCTGGCAAACCCTCGCCGTACCGTCCTTTTTCATCACGACGACGCAGTTGGCCGCCCATGCCGAGTGTGATCTCCGGATCGCTCCTGCCTTCTTCAGTTTCGTTATCTCGCTTTGTATCATTGCGGTTTCCTCCGGGGAGTACCTTCTTTGCTTCGCTGCGTGAGGTGTGCAATTGCTGTTCACTAAGGGCAGCTGCATTTTGGCCCGATTGCAAGCCGGGACCACCGTTGGATTTGCCGGGAACACCGGGCGGTACTTCTCCAGTAACCTCATGAGGGCGCCTTTCACGGCGGTGTTTGTCTGAGCTATGTTGGCCTGTGACAAGTCCACCTCGTCCGCACTTCCACTCTCCCCCCCCGGTGAAGTGCGCTCTGTCGACTGGGCCGAGCTGTCGACTCCACCTCCCGCCCTTGTCGTGTCTGGCCCTGCCGGATAGGCGGGGTCGCACAGCATCCTCATGCGCTCTTTGTCGCTCGTGTTGACTGCGTAGATCCGGGCCACCACCCCGCCTCGTTTGAGGGTTAACGACGCTTTAGACCTGTTGACCACCTTGCATTGTAACGGTGTTCCCGGGTACCACCACTGTGCTCCCCGAGCCACGCCCATCTCCGCCCCCAATTCCATGTCGTACGACTTGTTCGGTTCCACCACTACTAGTTGCCGATCCTGCGGCTGTACCCCCTTTGTATATGCGTCTACCTGTACGCTGACGAAACCCGGTACTACCACCTCTCTGGCTAGCCGCAGCTCCCACTGCAGGGTCCCGTCGTCCTCCCATGCCACCGAACCTCCGCTGGGCAGTGTCGCCGGCTCGATTATCTCTTCCGGCTCTTCCTGCTCTCCTGACGGCTTGACGGCGCAGAAATGCTCCCACGTCGCCCCGTTCTTAATGGCCACCACCTTAACCTCTGCATTGCCAGGTCTGCTCGCCGCCCGCCAACCCGCCACCACCCCGCCTTATTTCCTCGATGAGGGCGGTGACGAGATAAAGGGTACCCACGGCGACTCTGGCGCTGGCTTGAAGCCCCCGCCTGCTGCGAAGCTGATAACGCTTCCGCTTTTCCTCAAGAACGCCGCCCTTATGATTAGCCCTTATGGGAGGTTTTGTACCACTCGTACTAACACCTTTCGCACCCTGTCTTCCGGTCGAAACACCAGCGGAAGCTCGCACGATCCCGCGATTTTCATGGGGGGCGTTGCGCTGCTCGCGGGGTTGGCCGCTCGCAGCCACCCCTGCCCCCTCGAACTCACCATCGACTGCCCCCCCCTTCCACTGTGTTCGACCGATCGCACGAAGGCCTCCGAAGCGTAGTTGCCACCTCCCGCCCCTGTGTCGACCAGCACTTCCACCGGGATACGGCAGCTCGTCTTCGTCTGGTGCCACACGAACGCGTTGACCCATACCTGCTTGGCCCCCCTGCCCACTGCTGCCACTCGGTTTGAGTCTCTGGTGTCTGTGACTGCCAGCTCGGGCCCCTTGTTCCCATTGACCTGGTCAGCTATTCCGCCGCTTCTCCGCCCTGTCCTGCTCCGTGTCTCGCGCCGGAGGTCCTGGTCACCTCCCTGCCTCTTTCCTTCCGCTGGCCCTTGCCAGCGCCCGCCTCGCTTACTGTTCCCCGGGGTGTGGCTCCCCAGGGCGTCCTTTCAGGAGCTGTTGACCCCCGCGTCGCCCTCTCCGTCTGCGGTTGTATACGCACTCAGCATCTCCAGCGCTGTGAGCATCCGGGTCTCCACCTTTGTGGTAGGCTCGTGGCCTGCAGCATACCTGCGAGGATAGTGACCGTAGGGTACCACGGCTTCATCATGCGAAAAGCGACATCCTTTTCGTGATGAGTTTTTGTTCTCGTGGGGGCATGGCGACCCGCGCGCATGGAAAAAGCAGATCTTTCTGCGGCGAAGGGCGTTGATGATTACGCTGTCCTCCGCTTCTTGGCTCGGCAGCTCCTCTTCCTCCTCGGAAGTGTCATTTTCCTCTCGGTCCCTTTTCCTCCAGCGGTCATTTCTACCCCCCCTGCGACTTACGAACGGGGTCCCATGCGCCCCTGGGGTGGATGCGCGTATATTGGAAAACGCCGCGAGGGGCTGGTGCCTGTCGGTCGTTTTATCTTCCTCCTCCTCCTCGTCCTCGTCGTCGAGCCCGTAACCCGCAGCTCCTAGCGCCGCGCATGCGCTGTCTCGGATAGCTTCCAGGTTCTTCCTCCAAACCCTGGTCGACTCTCTGGCGGGAGGTCGGTCTCCTCCTCGTCGCTCCTCCCTTTTCGGAAGTCCGCTCCGCGTGCCCCTTGTCATGGGCAACCTGTGACTTTGTGAGAGAGCTGCTACACTGTCCCTCTTACGCCCACCCGGCGCAGAGGCTATGGGGTATCGGTTGCATCTGGTGAGAAGGGCTTTAACCAGGCGGTCGAATATGCCGTGGGCCACTCGCCCGCGAGCCACCATGTACGCCGATAATGGCTTGCCGGCGTGCACATGCATAGGCGTAAGCTGCTGCTTGATCTCCGTGCCAATCTGGACCAGGAGAGCCTCCAACCCATTTCGGTCCGATTCGCTGGTGAAGAAAAGGTTCACCGCCCGCTCGCACAACTCCGAGACGTGTTTGCCCGCCACGTACCTCCAGAAGTACTGTTCCTCCGATGCGTGCGGCTTCGTCTCGTCTGCGGTTACCGCGCGCATGTGCAGCACCAGCCGCCGAGCCGCCGCCATCCATGACTCCCCTTGTATGAGGGTCATCTCTTCTAGCGCTACCTCAGCCCTTTTTTGAGCTTGCCCGGAGGGGGCTACTTCCACTACGAGTATCCTGCACCACTCCGTCACCGTTACCTCCTCAAATGGCACCTGGCAAAATCCTCCTTCCACGAGTGGGACTTCTATGTACGTGTGCGGGCGAATCATGTCCCGCGTCGCCAGAGTGTCGGCGATTAGCTTTGTAAAACATTCCACCCGTCTCGGCGTCAAGGTGTTGGCTCGGGGCCGTGTTGGGTTAATCTCACCCGCCGACTCTACGTCTACTGGCATTGTCCATACCGACCCCTGAACCGATGCCATGGTCTTCGCCAGCTTGTCGGCGAACCAAACGGGATCACTTCGCCACGAGAGTTGGCCCCGAGGATCAGCGAACAGCCCCACGAAAGCATCCTGGCCCTTGGAGACCCCCATGTCCGCCATAATCTTGGTAACCACTCGTTGTTGTTCCTTCGGATTGCTGTCCGTTGCCCCTAGGTGTTGGGCGGTGAAGGGTGGTCCCCAGTGGACCTCCCCCGAGGTCGGCGTTGTAGTGCCGAGACTTGGTTGCCAAACCCTTGGTGCCGGTCGCAAAAAGTGCCCGGCTCCGTGTTGGGCGCCGTATAGTGTGGTGGCTGCCGGCAGGTGTGACCTCTGCGTGGGTGGAGCTACCGTGCTGGCATACTCCCCCCCCCGGTTGCTCCCCTCCACGAGCCCCGGTTGTTGCTGTACCTGCATCGGCCCGGCCGGCGGCTGCTGGAACGGATGTGTGAGTGGAGGCTGCTGTGGGAATGCCTCCGGAACTCGATGCCCCACCCTCTGCTGATGGTGTTGCACTTCGATCGGGAGCGTCGGCGGTCGCTGCTGCTGTTGCGGCTGCGGATGCTGGTCCTGCTGCTGGTGCTGCTGCTGGTGCGGCAGCGGCTGCTGCTGCTGGTACTGCTGCTGTTGTTGCTGCTGTGCCTGTTGCCGTTGCTGCTGATGCTGGTACTGCTGCTGTTGTGGCTGGTGCTGTTGCTGGTACTGCGGCGCCTGCTGCTGCTGTGGCGACTGCTGCTGTTGCTGGTACTGCGGCGCCTGCTGCTGCTGTTGTGGCTGCTGCTGTTGCTGCTGTTGCTGCTGCTGCTGCTGCTGCTGCTGCTGCTGCTGCTGCTGCTGTAGCTGCCCTTGCTGCTGTTGTTGCTGGTGCTGCGGCGACTGCTGCTGTTGCGGCTGCTGCTGTTGCTGTTGCGGTTGCTGCTGCTGCTGCTGTTGCTGCTGTTGCTGCTGTTGCTGCTGTTGCTGTTGCTGTTGCATGGCTGGCTGAGGATAATACAGCTGCTGCGCCTGACGCGGTTCCTCCTCCTCTTCCTCCTCCTCCTCCTGCTGGGGCGGCTGTTGCCGCTCCCTCGGCGGCGGCGGCGATAGCCCTGATTGCCCCCGTCCCCCGGGTTCCCTTTGCCGCGCTCGGTTGCTGGTACTGCGGGTGCGCTTCCGCGTGGCGCTCCTGCGGCGGTTGTCGCAACTGCGACTGCGGCTCCGCCTGCCCCTGCCACTGTGGCTCCGCCTGTGTGTGCGGGGCCCCTGGCGTTCATGGCCGCGACCGCCCTTATCCCGGTCGCTCTTGCCGTGGCGACGTCCCCGTTCGCCCCGCGCGCGGCGGGCTGGGCTCCGAGAGCGGCTATTGCGACCATAATAGCGAATATCCAAGTGTCCTTCCCCTTTTCTTCACCCTTTTGTTTGTCCCCGTTCTAATGTCTAGGTTGTTTTTGGTTTCTTTGTTGTTTTTTTTTTTTGCTTTTGCTTTCTCTCTTCTTTTCTTTTTTTTGGCTGTTTCCCTATCGCACGATCGAGTGGGCTGAGCGGAGTAGCGCGAGGGTCGTGGGGCGGAGCGGGCGCAGGCGGAAACAAAAGGAAAGAAAATAAAAATCGACTTCGGAACGGCTTACGTGGGGCCGCTCGACCGATCCGCGACAGACCCGTGTAACCCCCTCCTACAATACCGCAACGCCGGCCGTGGCAGAATGGAGTGATGATGCGTGTTGAAAATAAAACTCGAGAGTCCTGCCGGGGAAAACGGGTGTCACTTCAAGGGTCTCTCACGTGTCCGAGAGAAACCCCGAACGGTGCGCTTGAGGGGGAACCGGTCGGTGTGGAGCCGTAATTAAATCCACCAAAAAAAAAACCGTCGCTGCGTGGGCCAGACAGAAAATTCGGGAGTCCTGCTATTCATAGAGATACCCACTCGCTACGCCACCGCATCGAGAGTCACGCGTGAGTTGAAGAACCGCCGCCCGAGTCGTAACGAGCGTGAGGACGGAATTTTTTTTTCGAGAGTCACGCCTGAGGTAAAGAACGGCCGCAAAGAAAAAAAACGAACGAGATGCGCGGGGCCAACAAGAAAAATCGGGAGTCCCGCCTGGGGCGAAGAATGGTCGTGAAAAAAATCGCGAGTTACGCCTGAGGCGCAGGCCGGCCGCATAAATCGTCTAGATGTGCACGAGAAAAAAAATTGAGAGGCACGCCGGCGGTGAGGAACTGTCGCAAAAAAGAATCCTAAAGGTGCGCGCGGGCGAGAAAAAAAATCGAGAGTCACGCCTGAGGGGAAACAGCCTCAAAAACAGCCGATATGTGCGAGGCTGTAGCAAAAAACAAATCGAGAGTCACGCCTGAGGGGAACCGGCCGCAGAAAAAAAAACCGACGAGATATGCGGGGCCGAAAACAGAAAATAAATCGAGGGTCGCGCCTGAGGCGAAGAACGGCCGCCAAAACGAGTTACATCTGAGGCGAAGGCCGAGAGAAACCAAAAAAAAAATCGCCTGAGGGGAACCGGCCGCCAGAAAATAACAGACGAGATGTCCGGGGCCGAAAAGAAAAAAAAAATCGAGAGTCACGCCTGAGGGGCACCGGTCGCAGAAAAAACAAAAAAAAAACAGACGAGATGTGCGGGGCCGAAAAACATCGGGAGTCACGCCTGAGGCAAAGAGCGGGCGCAAAACGAGGGTTACACCTGAGGCGAAGGCCGACCGCAAGCAATCGTGAAGGTGTGCGCGGGAACGAAGAAAAACGAAAAAACAAATCGAGGGTCAGGACGGAGAGGTTCGTGGCTATGTTTTTTCGGTTCTTCCGTATCACGAGTCTGTGTTACCGAGGTGGTGGCTACCTGTCGTGACTACTGCTGTCTCCTGATACATTATGCATGGTCACTGCTGTAAACAGCAGTAATGCTACCAGAATATATGTACTCTATCGTAGCTTCTACGTGTATCCCTCGCCGCTGGTACCCTCAGACTCCATCATCCCGGACAGAACTCGGGGCTCGATACTTGGCCACCCATCAGATTCCATCCCGGAGAAGCTCGGGCAGAGACACTGATCCCACCCAGGGAAAACTCGGGCCCCGATGTTTGGGCCTCATTCCGCCCAGGAGGACTCTCGGGCCCAGTTATTCGGGCCCTCGTTCCGCCCGGGAGAAAACTCGGGCCCAGATGCTCGGGGCCAAACAAGTTCCCTGGGTACCGATCTCTCGTGTCCCCGCCAGAGCTCATGACCTTGCGCTCCAATCTCCCCCTCTCTCTGTCATCGGCCTGGGTTCATCATGTTACAGCTGCCTCCTCTTGTGTGCCGCTATCGGCTTGGTCTCACCTCGATAGCAAGCTGCTGTCGTTCGTTGAGAGAGTCCTTCTGGGGATTTCCTCCGTACCTCGCTCTTGAATCCTCTCTGGCCACGGGGTGGCCAGACGCCACGCGAGTTGAGTGTTGGTATTGCTCAGCAGGTGCGACGTGTGGTTAACAGACAGGCACGTGATAGGCGATAATCATGCACGGTGTGTGAACAGGATATGGTTTGACTTGTTTCTTTCGTTCTTTGGTGGGATTGACTAAACCCCAGGTAGGGCCACAGAGCACCCGTATCGACCACTACAGCCGATACGGGGTTTCCATGACCCAGACAATGGCCTCCCCCGCCGGGGACACTCCATTGTATTCCTACATCGATATGACAGCGAGCCATCCTACGGCTTTACCGCTGCCTTACACGATGCACCCTCCGTGCGCCACTGGTCAGGTCAGTCGACGTACATCACAGAATACCCTGTCGCCCCCCTGGGCGACTCCTGGAGCCCGTAGCGCTGCAACAAATACGCAGAATTTCACTGATTTCAGCGCGAGGGGGTGTTGAACAGGGACCAAAAGACAGACATGCGCAGTTCCGACCCATCATACAACACACCGGACCAACTACAGCTAATGGTTACGAGTATACACACATGTGGAATAATCACGCCAACCCCTTTCCTTGGCCGTGCAATAACAATAGTAGTATAACGGTGTCATTATTGTATATGTTCAACCGACAGGGTACAAAAAGCCTGAGATTCTTGTTGGGGCACCATCTTGGAACAACCTCTAGCATAGGCTATTATATAGGATTTAGTGTAGAGTTCACCACTGAGCTGTTTTTCTTCACCCAACTTTCTTAGCGTTCTCCAAAAAGTAAGCCTTCTATTGGGCACTTTCTTATTGGCGGGCCTATATTGTAGCTGTACCCGTCCTACCCGTACCCTCCTCTATATATTAACTACAAGTAATTACACTATTTCCACAAACAGCAGCAGTACAGCAGTTCTGTCTTCAAAAATATGTGTGTGTGTTCTTCACTATAATAATGATGGGTGGGATGCAGTCGTTAATAGTGCTAAACAGGTGTGCAGGTATTTCACACAAGCATTATTTTGTTCTTTGCGCCACTTCCCTAGGCACTTCCCGGAGGGGAACCTTGTCGTATGGTACATTATATACTGGTTGTAGTAGTAGCGGTACTAAAAATCGTATTGTTGTTGCCGTTTGCACTGCTTCTACCTGGCCAATAGCAGTAGATGCCCTCAACCGTATATAATACGTAACCTGTACGTTTACAAACCAATCGTAGTCGTTGCGAAGTTCAGGTTATGGTTTGGTTTGGCCTATTTCTATTCTCCCGATCCCAAAAAATAATCAACTTCCCAAGATCAAGACTCAAAATCGGCTCATATGGCCCATATCGTCACAAAATTTTCGGGTTGGGTTTGGCTTCTTGGGTTTCGATTAGGATCATCAAGTTATTGGCCTGGACAACCCGGATCGCCCCGGACGAATGAAAACATCGTATTTGGCAAGAAATTTTAGTCTACGCCAGGTTCTCATCGCACAGCGTACAGCAGCAGCCAGAAGGAGTGAGGCATGATACATGGGTTGCCTCTCACCACCAAGCTATCTAGCCAAGCGCACGGCCCATTCGACGAGTCCGTGTCAACGCGAAGCCCTCCTTATGGCAGGCAAAGGCATACGGCCATATACGGCGGAGGGCTGGCAGGGTGCAGCTTCAACATCGTTGACGGCGCCGTGTGCGTTGTGGGCTGCTGCTGAAGTTGTTGCTCTGCTGTGCTGCTTGTTGTTGCTGCGGCAACAAAGTAGCGGAACTCTGGGCTCTGGGGCGTGTTACCGCACCAGAGGAACACCCACAGCACGCCTGCGGACGCACTGCACAGCAGGCCCCGGTCGCATCGATTGACACTCTTCGCATGACTGCCATAGGGCACACAGAGCAGAAACAAACGCAGCGAGCCACGCAGCAACAACAGGGAGCAGCATCTCGTACGAAGCCGTTGGTGTTCCATTTTTCGTACTTTTGTTTCGTTGTTTATCATTTGTTGCTGTATTCTTAATCCCTAGAATTTTATTGCCAGTTCAAAATCGAAATGATCGTTTTGGGTTCTCGAAAGCAGTTTTAAACCCGATTATGTTTTGGTTTGGTGAGTAGCCTGTGGTTCGCGACCCAACCATAATCGGTTCTTTCGCAAACACCCTATTAATAGTATACCTGGTAGTGTTTTGCAGACTGCATGCTGCTTGTACCTTTAGTACATATATTTGCGTAGTAGTGGTAGTGTTACATAGTAACAGTATAGCAGTCAATTCGTGGTACCGCTTGGATGCTAGAGTTGCCGTTGTATTAAAGCACGTAGGTAGTAGTGTAGTATTTAGTCATGCTGATTCTACCTGTACTGCATCTACGTATCATGGTCCCATGACAATAGTCAGCAAACATCGTTCACTTTGTATCGTGGTCCATCCATCCCATCACAATAATCAGCAAAACTTCGTTCACTTTTTATCATGGTCCATTTATCCCACCACAGTAGTCAGCGTTCACTTTGTATCATGGTCCCATCACAATAGTCAGCAAACACCATTTACTTTGTATCGTGGTCCATCCATCCCTTCATAATATGGTAGTGGAGTATAGTGACAGTATAGTAGTCATGCCCCAACCCATGGTACCGCGTGTTTATTTGACCTCTCTTTTCACCATGAGGTTGTCTGTATTGTATGAGCATTCGATCATGCTCCAGCAGTAGTACTTGGCAGTCATATATTAGCAGTCGTAGTAGTGTAGTATTTTGTGTAGAGTGCATGCTGCTTCTACCTGTACTACATCTGCGTAGCAGTGGTAGTGGTGTACAAGGTTGCCCTCTGGGAGGTGCCTAGGGGAGTGACGCAAGGGCGAAATGGAACCGTACAGCATGCTGATGTACCCCTGGTCGTATAGTAGGCTTATTATCCCATAGCATATGATTTCACTTTACGACGTTCTGAAATACCTGCATTTTGCATGGGGATGTTTGGAGAAGTGCACCGACACCTGCATTTTTGGGGACAAAAATGTGCTTGGAAATAGTGTGGAACCGTTACTAGTGATTGGGTCTTTGTAATGGATTAATTTAGCCTTGTCAGTATGTGTCTATGTCCTTGTGGCGCTCAAGGTAAAGAAGGCCTCTACCGCACATAACCGAGGACTCCCGACACATAAAAAGGTTTGAAATCTCTCCACACACGTGACACCCAGCACACATGCGCGTGGCACACGACACACACCGCAGACGCATGACAAACGCGGGACACAATTATTAATTGTGGGATCATATTCGCAAAAATAGAGAAGGATCCAACGAAGGAGGGGCTGGAAACCTCAACCACACCTAAGAAATATACGGGTACTTGATTTTTGATGGGAGTGTCTAAATTGATTTAATTTCAGTATGGAAGATCGAAATTGAATTGGTCTTGTGTGAGAGTCGAACATGAATTCCATTTTAGGATGGGGTCGAAAATGACTTGGTTTTTGTGTTGTAATCGATAGACTTGCTTTCTATGAGGGTGGTCGAAATTGACTTCGTTTTTGGTGTGCGGGCCGAAAATGACTTGGCATTTGTGTCGGGGGATCAAAATTAACTTTGATTTTTGTTTGGGTGGTCGAAATTGGCTTAATTTTCGTGCGCGGACCGAAAGTGACTTTGGTTATTGTGTAGGGGATCATAATTGACTTGGTTTTGGCGGCGATGGTCTAAATTGGCTTGATTTTTGTGTTTGGCCGAAAATGACGTGGTTTTAGTGCGGGGATCGATTCTCCTGATTTATGTCTGGGGGATCGAAATGGACTTGGTTTTTGTGTGGATGGTCCAATTTGACGTCAGTTTTCTGTTCGGCCGGAAACGACATGGTTTTAAACTGGGGAGGTTTTACCCTCAGCTTTTTGTGTGGGTGGTTGAATTCGACATGATTTTTGTGTGCGGGTCGAAAATGACTTGGTTTTTGTGCGGGGATCGAAATCGAGTTGGTTTGTGTGGGTGGTTGAAATTGACATGGATTTCGTGTGCGGGCCGCAAATGACTTCGTTTTCGTGTGGCGGATCGAAAAGGACTTGGTTTTTGTGTAGATGGTCGGAGTTGACTTGATTTTTGTGTTCCGGCCGGAAATGACGTGGCTTTTAGTGTGGAGATGGATCCGCCTGTTTTTTGTGTGGGTGGTCGGAATTGACTTGGGTTTTGTGTGCCGGCCGGATTTGGCTTGTTTTTTTTGTGGGAAATCCATGTTGACTTGATTTCAGTGCAGGTTGCAAAAAAACAAATGGGACCGAACGTGAGCACCAAACCACGATACTAGAAAATATCACTGACCAGGATCAGACACCTTCGCTACAGCACAGGTGCGTACTGGTATAATGTTTACGCATGCCTTTCTTTTACGCGTTTGAAAAAAACGTTTCACAACCGCTTACCGCAGCTCACGTACTGCTTTTGAGGATTGCACGCCAACCGTGATCACTTGTGATCTGACAGAAAATCCGTGAAGAAAAAATGTTCCAAAATCACGATAAGCTGCTTATATGGGCTTTATTCTTCGTCAAGAAGTTTAACTCTTGTTTCACGAATATGTTGTTTTACATGTATCATGGACGTACTCGTGTCATTTCATAGATGCCGGCATTGCAAAATGATACTACACGCAGCAGCAGGGACGTATACTACTGCTACCCCTTCGGTTGACTGTACTAATCACACTGCTACTGCTCTTTGTAAGAGAAGCCCGGTAGTGTACAGCAGCAACAGTAGGACAAACTGCAGTCAATGCTTTCTGTATAGTTGTTGTGCGAACGACGTACATGCCATCTACACGCCTACCCGGGAGGGGGGGATCGGTTCCAGTTCCATGGGTGCGAAGAAACCAAAATGCCCAAAATGCCTGCAGATTGCAGCAAGCCGAGCAAGTAGCAGTGTGCCTGGTGCGTAGTGGTCATTATGGCAACAACAACAAACAACAGGCACTCGTAGGTGCATACTTTGACTGCTGGCCTCTCAGCTACCTCGAGCATCGCACTACTGCTTCACTGTTGCTGCTGCTTTGCTGCTGTCGACCTGAGCAAGCAGAAAGAACACATCAGCAGAAATCAATTTACGCCGTCACACACAACACACAGCAAGCAACATCAAAGCAATGACGCCATTTGATTGCTCGCACAGGCTCCGATACCAAGCAATCATCCCCCGTTCAGCGCGGGTCTACCACACGTGCATGGTGCTGTCTGCGGTTGATGCCGCAGTTAGCTGGGGGTTAGCACGCTCTCTGCGCTGCTGTCTTTCGCCGGAGTCGCACTGCTGTGTGCAATAGCGCCAACATGTTTTACGATCACACGATCGCGCAGAGCTTCAGAGAGAGGTGGTGTGTTGCTGCGAGGTGATCGATCTCAGACTCAGATAGAACCAACTAGCCACAGCAGTAGAGCGGACACCTACGCGCATGTGGACCTGCCACACGCGCACGTGGCTGCATGCTCCTGCTGGACGGCAGGGTTGTAGTGTTGTAGGCAGCTGAGGGTAAGCACGCTCTCTGCTCCGCTGCTGTATGTCTGTTGTCTGTGCTTTGTTCAGATGCAAGAGAATGGTACCGGTACGTACGACACTATTGAACGGGCAAAAATATGGCGGCATTTCAGCGGTACCTGCATACAAAATAAAGTATCTCGTACTGAAACCAGGGAATCGTCTTATCCACTCCCACCGGAAAAAACTATGAGCGCCCGCCACGCGCTCCAGAGTGCACGGATCGCGCCCGGACCTCGACCAATGTGTCCGGCCGGGCTTTCCGTGTCGACTACTTGGCGTTTGGCCCAAAAGTGCTCGTACGAAGAAATATCAAGCACGGAAATTTCACAACCATACAGTAACTATTAGTACCGTAACAGTATACCAGGTAGTAGTCAACCCATGGTACTCCGTGCATGCAGTATTAACAGTGTACCTGGTGGTATTTATCTTGCTGCTTGTACCTTTACATGCGTATAGTCTCACTGTAGCAGTCATGCCCCAACCATGGTCCCGTGTACGTGGAACTGTTGCCGTTGTACCAGGTATGAACTACTAGTCGTTACAGTAGGTAGTAGTCGTGGTAGTAGTATAGTGCTGCTGTAACTGAGTATACTGCTTTTGACAGGCAATGATTCATACGCAGGGAGAAAAAAAACATGACAAATGCAGATCACTTTTTCATGATGCCCTCAACCGTATGTATTCCTGTGCATTAATAATTACATCCGAGTTTTTCGTTTCTGAGCCAGCGGGTCAGGTGCACAAACAAACCACCAAGTTGGTATACTTTGGGGCAACTGTGTGCGAGAACGCCAGCCATACTGTTGAAATCAACCGGCGCGTAATGCTGGCAACCTACGCTTCGGACGGTAGAGTTTGCCAATGTACGACCAGCCCACCGCACCGCTCCGGCTCATAGTCCGGATGCTCAAAGCCGAGGTAATGGAGACCATGCCTGACGGGTGGGTGACGTGAAGCCCCAACGTGGCCCATCTCGCCATACTGCGGACAGCTCACCACCGATTGCTCCTCCGCTGCATCGAATGGAAGAGAAAAAAACGCGACGGCTACCATATGCTTTCATACGCAGACGCCCTGACCAAAACTGGTTCTGAGAACGTCGAGACGACGGCGCGAAAGCGGAGGATACTGTTCGCGAGGTGTGTGGCTCGTGTGGGTAACGAGAGTCTACCCATACGAGTGATGTTTGGGGAACTGCATGGGGGAAAGGGTTACTTGGGAGGGCAAGCGCAGGACTAGATGGGTTGTCTCGAACGCGACCTGTCGTTGTTTGACTTGCCCATCGAAGAAAAACAATGGATGCTGGCAGCGAAGAAATCGGGCTAATGGTTCGAACGTGTTGAAGAAGCGGCAGAGCAGTATATGACGCACGGGTTCTTTAAGGAGGAGAATGTAGCAGAACGACGAACGCTTGAGGTGCAAAATCCGCAGCAACTTAATCAAGACACCGTTGGGCCTAAGGCCCACGGGGGGGGGGAGAGGAGCTGCGCTAAAGGAGGCGTAGCACCAGCAGCTGGGCCGATTAAGAAAGTGAAGGCACCCGCCGAAACTTGGCACTGGCCGTCTCTCTAGTTGAGACACCCAGTTTTGAGTGCCTAGTGCTATGTTACAATCCCTTTTTTGTTTGTTTTTTGTTCAGTTTTTGTTGGCTGTAATGCCCTGTTTCCTTCCAAGTCGATGGTACCCCCCCCCGTACCCTGCCATTTTGCGCCGGCTGCGTCACCTTATTGTTATATTTGTGGGGCCCTTTAGTATTATTCCTTTTCATTCCGATTATTTTCAGCCCCCCCTTGGTCCGTCTGTCTTTGTCCTCTATGTGTCGGGTGTGTCGTCCTTGACCCACCCACTAGCCCCCCCTTGATCTGTCTGTCTCTGTCCTCTATGTGTCGCTTGTGTCGTCCTTGACCCACCTAATGGACATAGGACTATTCGTTTTGTTTGTTGTTAGCTCTTTGTCTCCACCCTCACATCATAGGACCGCTCGTACCAGCAAACAGGTCCTTGGGACTCGGCCTGCACCCTGGGCGCATGTTTGCTTTATTTTTGTTTCTTTTCTTTTTGCCTTTACTTATTTTTAATCTTCGTTCTTCTTTTTGTTCGCTCTTTATGTTTTTTATTTTTTCATAGTTCCTTTTTTTTTCGAGTGTACATATGATTTTTCATCAAATTGACTTTTTCCCGGAATACTTACTTTTCTCGTCCGGCCGAGGGTCTTCTCTCGCGCTCTAGACTGCGTCGCACACAGGGAGCCCGCTTGTACACCACGGCGCAAATGCGAGCCCCGGCCGAGGTCCGTGGCGCGTGCTCTGGAGCTCCGAAGTCGCGAATTCTGGCACATAACTACGGGAAATAATTCCTTCCTGCTAGAGCCAAGCAGGGCAATGGAGACCCCACAATTAAAAAAACAAATGTCTACTGCTGGCTGCTGCTGTGTAATGTCTGATCACACCACCCCTCGGGCTCTCTACAGAGGCAGCCACGGCACAGCAACAATCGTGTGTCAAGCTCTCCTTTATGACGGCCACGGATAGCGTTTTTTTTATGTGTGTGCGTGTGTGGGCCGTGATTCCTGTCAACCTAGGAAGTAGGAACGAACCCATACAAAATCTTGAGAAAGGTGAAATTAACTGGATGCTGCCCGGGGGCAGTACGACGACTCGTACGAACTCACATTTCCTCCGTATTCCAAAAGCAACGCGCAGACACGGTGCTCACTACAACAGCAGCAGCAGCAGTACGACAGTGTTAGTATAGTGTGTGTGCAGTTTTCACCAGGTCGAGCAATCGAGTGATCGCGGTCTCGTGTTTTTTTCTTCAGAGCAATAGGCTTGGAAGCCTACCCGTGAGCTCGCGAGTCGTGGCGAGCAGTCAACAACATTCATACCCGCACGAGCACGAGAGTTTTCTCTGCGTTGAAAATCTCGACAATTTTAAAATTGCCCGTTTTTTATGAACCTCAGCAGCAGCAGATACGGCAGCAGCAATACACGTCTGTCGAGCGTCATATAGGTTTCACCTACGAGTAGCCCTTTGACGTACACCACACATCTCACACCGAGCACGTACGTGACGACAAACTGGCTCCCTCTGTCCGTCTATCTCTGCATGCTGCTTCTACCTGACCAAGAGCAGTAGATGCCCTCAACCGTATGTAGTACGTAGCCTGTACATTGACAAAATCATTGCTAATAGTAGTCGTAGTAGTATAGTACCAGGTAGTTTGTAGCGTGCATGCTGCTTCTACCTTTTCTACAGTACATCTATCTGCGTAGCAGTGGTAGTGGTTTACAGTAACAGTAACATAGTATAGTAGTCATACCCACAACTTATGGAACCGCTTGCATGCCACGTCGCTGTTGTATGGAACTTTTAGTATTATAGGATCAGTAGTAGCAAGTATAGTAGTGTACCAGGTACTGGTACTATTTATTCGTGCTGCCTCTACCTGTACTGCCTCTACGTATTACTGGTGGTGGTGTATAGTAACAGTATAGCAGTCATGACCCAACCCATGGTACCGCGTGGTTATTTGACCTCTGTTTACCATGAGGTCTGTATATTGTATGAGCGTTTGGTCAGCGGTAGTACTTAGTAGTAGTCGTAGTAGTGGTGTACCAGACTTGTGCCTGGTGGAGTGCAGGCTGCTTCTAGTTGTACTACATCGGAGTAGTAGTGGCAGTGGTGTATAGTGACGGTATAGTAGTCAACCCATGGTACCGCGTGCATGTAGTAGTGTAGTATCCACCACAGAAAGAGTGGTACTCAGTTCTTGCCGACTATTACTAATATTACTCTTTCCTTCGAGCAATACGCTAACCCATGGGTCCCGTTTCCGCCACGAGCATCTATATGGGTGTTACCTGTGATCTCCTTTTCGCCTTGCGACGCCCCCGGGATTTCGTGTTACCCACATCCCGAAGGGGAACCTTGTAAAACATATACCATGGATATATTCCTGGTGTTATTTGGTTGCAAGTGATGCGGAATGGTATACCACACAGCTCGTTAGTACCATTTCCCATACAGACTGGTATGATACTGCCGTCCGCACTATTTCGTACGTTTGTTTCCTCCCACCGACATGCATTGTTACAGCCTGTTTTGTGGCCACAGGGAGGGTTTCAGGGACGTGAGCGCGTGCGAGAACATCATATGCGGAAAAATCGGATGTATTGTACGTGCAGAGATTCGAGTAATCGGCGAGACCAACTGCTGTTGTTGTGGTCTAGCGCCGCGAAGAGGCGGGCCGAGTGCGCTGCACTGCAAGTAGAACCCAAGCGTCCGAGCCCACACTAGCTGCCGAGCCCACGCTGACTGCCTCTGTTTTGGCGGCGAAGGGACATGCCGATGCGTCACGTAGAGTCAATCTGTCTTGGTATTTTGTACCTGGTATACTGCTGCGGCTGTAGTCTACGAGTACCCATCCACGTAGAGGTGCGCGCCGAGTGCCCTTCTCTTGGTATCTAGGCCCGAGCCCGCGCCAGCCTACTGTAGTTTGACCACGGAGAGACGCACCGCCCGCCGACTGCACTGCACGTCGGGCGCGAAGCAACGTCGCTATCCAGCTGTGTCACCATCCAACTCATCGACTGTTCCGCTGCTGCTTGCTGACGTGGATAACATCTTGAAGTTTGAGACCATTCCATTTTTTTATCCCAAAATCAGACGACTTGGGCCGTCAAATTTTCAGATCGAAAACATTCCGGTCATACTTTACATATCCGGACTACATAAGCAGATGCTTTCATTTTTGGGGTCGAAACATATAAATCTGAAGCTCGGAATCGAACCGCCCATAGGCTGTTTCCTATCCGGTTCAGGTTTTGACCCGATCGCATTTTCATCTGTGCAGTTCGCAAAGCGAAACGACCTTCCTATGCGGAAAAATCGAAGCTATTGCCTATGCAAAGATTCGAGCAAACGTCGAGACCAACAGCTGTTGTTGTGGTCTGCCGCCTCGAAGAGACGCGCCGAGTGCGCTGCACTGCGCGCAGAACCCAAGCGTCCGACCCCGTGCTGATTGCCTCTGGTCTGGCGTCGAAGGGACAGGCCGAGTGCGCTACGTAGAGTCAACCTGTCTTAGTACTTTGTATTTCACAATGTGACTGACCACTGCTGCTGCTGCTGCTGTAGTCTACGAGTACGTATCCACGGCAAGGTGCGCGCCGAGTGTGCTTCTCTTGGTCTCTAGGCCCGAGCCCGCGCCAGCCTACTGTAGTTTGGCCACGAAGAGACGCGCTGCGAAGTAACGTCGCTTTCCAGCTGTGTCACTGTCCAACATATTGAATTTATAGACCATGACGATTTTCGACTTGAAAACCTGATGGCCCAGGTCGTGGGATTTTCTCCCCAAACCTGACGACTTGGCCTATCGGATTCTCAAAATCGATTATTTTTCTGTCGGATTTTGCATATTCGGACTGCATCAGGCTGTTTCCCATGCGGTTCGATTTCGAGCTCCAGATTTTGTATGTTTCGATCCCAGAAATGAATTCGTCTGCCTATGCGATCCAAATATGCAAAATATAACCGGAAATGTTTCGATTTGATGATCCGATGGCCCAACGCGTCGGGTTTTAGCCAAAATCCGAAGACAGAGGCCATCAGATTATCGAATCGAGAAATGGCATGGTCTCTAAATTCAAGATGTTATCCACGACAGCAAGCAGCAGCAGAACGATTGAAAAGTTGGATCGTGACACAGCTGGATAGTGACGTTGCGTCGCGCCCGACGCGCAGTCGGCGGGCAGCGCGTCTCTCCGTGGCCAGACTACATTCGGCTGGCGCGGGCTTTTGGCCTAGAGACCAAGAGAAGCGCACTCGGATCGCACCTCTCCGTTAATACGTACTCGTAGACTACAGCAGCAACAGTCAGTCCCATAGTGTCACAAAACACAATACGAAGACAGGTTGACTCTAGCGCATTCGGCACGTCTCCTCGCTGCCAGACCAGAGGCAGTCAGCGTGGGCTCGGACGCTTCAACCCTACGCGCAGTGCAGCGTTTCTTCGCGGCGCCAGACCACAACCGCAGGTGGTCTAGGCGTTTGCTCGAATCTCTGCACACACAATAAATCCGTTTTTTTCGTAAAGGGAGACTGTTTTGATTTGCCAAGATCACATCTGAAAATACGATCGGGTCAAAATCTGAAGCTCGAAAATCGAACCGCATACCAGGGTACGAAACAGCCTAAGGCCACTTCTTATGCAGTCGGAAATTAGAATTGAAAAAGCCGGTTTCCGATTAAAGACAAAAAAGGGCCATCTTATGCAGTTGAAAAAGCGCCTTTCCAATAAAAAAAAACGATTATGATTTCCAACTGGACCAGACAGTCGAAAAAAATGAAATTTCCGATCCAACTCGTTAGTCGGATTCGTGCATCGGAAATGTTAGAAAGTCCAGCCGCATACTCGTACGAGTATCACACACCCACACAACAACACGACATACGACACAACCCCACCCCACAACATCGGCGACGCTGGCTTGGCTGCTGTCACTTCTGCTGCTGCTCGGCTCGAGTCAGCGTGATATATCCTCATCTATATCCGTCAGCAGCACGTAACACCACCCGATGGCCGCAGTGTGCGGTATCGATGACGACCTTTTGCCAACTGCTGTGCTGGCTGTAGCTTTGGCAACTGTCGAAGAAACCCAGCCTCTTGATGGCCTCGAGGACGAGGTGGAGGAGAACGCCCGGCGTGTGAAGCTCACACGCAGCTCGAGGAAGAAGCGAGACATCAGCATGTATGTGTGGTTGGGCGCAGCTGCTGGAGGATGAAGACCTCTTTGACCCCACGAGCATTACGGCGAAGCAGTTTGGAACCGACTCCCGTCTACCCTTCCCTTTTTGTCGGTGCTACAGCAGCAGTGGTCAAGCTACACGCACTCACTCACTTACATCAAGCGTCTCCTGGTCTCCAGAAGAAACACAAAAACTGCATAGTCGATCCGACGGACGATAAGAAGGGTAGCTATTCGCAATCCAGTCGGAAAAATACCCGATCGGATACCGGCTTTTTCAATCCTAGTTTCCGACTGCATATGAAGTGGCCTAAGCAGAGGCTTTCATTTTTGGGACCGAAAACACACAAATCTGCAGCTCGGAATCTAACCGCATAGGATACGGCCTTATTTATTTCATAAGACCGCACGTCATGGTACCACTTTGTGGCGCTTTTATCTTCCTGATATTACTTCGCCACCCAAAGAGTAAAGGCTTTGCAACAGCAGTGCGTATTTAAAATAATAGCAGTGGCATATATTTCAAATGTTATACCAGCAGTACGTATCGTTCTCGTATATAGCACCACGCGATATTTATAAAATAAAAAACAACAGCTGTGAGATCGAGGATTTCGTCGAAACTTATCTTTGCAAGCTGCGTGTGATACTGTATGTATAACTACTTTCAGATATTTTTCTCTTGAACGTGCTCGGTTGCCCTCTCCCTGGCATCTCAGAGCTCCCACTTGGACACCGCCTCCTACTATTAGTTGCCGGCCAGAGCCTTTTTCCATTTTTTTTTTTTTTGTGTGCGTGCCTTTGCCCAGAGCACGGCACCGCGGGCGAGCGCGCTGCCGTCGCGGGTGTCAGCTAACGCTGGCGGGTAGAGGGGAGGTTGGAAGGAGCGCGGTCGCCATTTTCGAAGGTAGGCGTTGCGTGTGCCTCGAGACACGAGGGAACCATGAATGGGCTCTGTTTGGCCTCCTGGGGCGAGGTTGGATATAATATGCACGATTTTTATGAGGGTTGTTTTGGTCTGCACAAGAATATTCAAGTGGTGCTTGTGTTTGCGACCAAGCTGAAGTTGACAGAGAGAGCTCCGCAGTACGAGCGCCAACATTGTCGAGCTGGCGAACGAATCCCATGGTGAGCACCGAGCTTCATACGAGACGCGCGACGAGGCTCACTGGGGCAAAGAGGGAGGAAAGCGTTCACACCTCGGATAGCGTAACACTTCGATAACACTTTTCTACGTTATGGGGGCTAACGCAGGGATGTCACCAAGTGCTAACATAGTGTGAGCACTGGCGGAGAAATCACGTGAGCGCCGTAACGCAGTGTTAACTGGAAACCCACGAACGTGCACACGCCTCAACGTTATGTTTCTACTCGATTCCGTCCAGCCCTGGTACAGTAACATTATGTTACGCCGCGAACCGTACTTGAATTAACACTGCAACACGGTTTTAGGACTTGACCATACACGTACGTTATCACCCCAACATGCCCAGATCGATATCCGCAGATTTATTAACACTATAACGTAATGTTACTGACTACGCAGCAACACACCAACACTGTGTTATCCTTATGAGGAGCGTTACACATAACACTCCAACATAACGATACCATGTGTTGGTCAGCACTAGCACCTAACATTATGTTACACATAGCACACTAGCAATAACATGACGTACAGTAGTGGCAGGCACTATTAAAACTAACACTACGTTATACAGACCCCCTGTCTGATTGCTATAGGGTCGAATAGCGTAACATTCAACGTAGGTTAGCATTGTTAAAGTCTTAGCTGGCTGATGCGTAAATATACGTTAGGATGTTGGCCTAAATACGGATGCCTCTATAACATTATGTTACGGCATAACTGTCAGTAAACATCTGGTTTTAACACTTCGTTACTGTGTTCCATAATAATCGATCCCGGCCTAACATTATGTGACTGGGTTACTGTTGGGGCCGAAGTCGTTTTAACGTTGTGTCGGGACGTTACCCTTTGGGTCTTCCCGAGGTGTAACTTGTATTACCTGTGTTAGTAGTATAGTGGCGTCGCGAAGTAACGCAATGTAGCCGTGTTATCTTATTTCGCCGAGATCCCAGTCGGGGACGCGAACATCCCGGGAGGGAGGATAATATAACATCCCGGTAAAAAACGCCTCCATATTTTTGCAAGCCCATAACTGGGGATATTTAGGGGGGATCCCCCCGCGAAAAAAACGCGAAAAAAATGGGAAACCCCGGCAGTACGTTATTCATCTATATCACCGGTACGTTATCCATCTGTAACGTAATCTGCATACTCGCACATACGAATTGACACAGCAGTACCAGGTAACATGTTGTTGATATTAGATTGGGGATGTACGTTGTCTGCTATCTTGTGTTACTACATAAATTGCATACGAGCTAGCACATTTAGCTAGGCACTTTTGTGCGTATCGACCGCAAAAAAGACGTCGACCAGCAAAAAAAAGCTCACCCCCGTCAAAAGCCGACGCCTCCCGCCACCTTAAAATGACTTGATATCGGTGTATAAATTTCTGCAATGTGCAAGCGCATAATACTGGAACTGACACTTCAGGTACGTCTCCAGCAGACTCCGCACGTGGTGCTCAACTCTTTTTTATATACTGAAATTAAAGCAGAGGTGAAATCGCCGAAAAACTGTTTTTTTGGGGGATATATCCAATTAATGCAGGCGAATCACCAGGTCGATGTATAGAGGCACAAATAGCTGCCCACCATGTTGTTTAGGTTATGTGGCATCTAGAAAAACTAACCCCGCTTCATTTTACTACGTTAGAGCGGAGGACTTTGTCTTTCAAAATCGCGTAATATTGCCAAGAAACGCGTGGGAAAAGCTTCGCATGGGCCACGGGCAAGAAAGTCAGCCGCGAAACGAAATGCAACTGCTTACTAGGGGAGGAGCGGTGGCGACATCATCCAAAGAGCGGCGGGGCGCGCAGCCCACGAGGATGCGTTGCGACGCGGCGGCCTCGAGGTGTCCGAGGTATGCCGGGACAGAGCGTTGCTGGAGATAGCGGGGCAAAAGCCGCGCACAACCATCCGATGCCGGTGGTTGAGGGTTCAATGCTGATGGCATTTCGTCCGCGGGCTCGGCGATCGACATGTTGTGGCCGCGTGTACAGCGCGCTTGCGCTGACGAAGACAGCGGTGTTAGTTTGGCTGCACGTTTCTACTCCAATGCTTGCTGCTGCGGTGCTCCCGACGTACACAAATAATATACCTCGTACCCTGCTGGTATCTTGTATTCTGTGTGCAGTCGTAGCAGCAGCAGACAAAGTTGTGACTATTCAGCCTATTTTGGGGATGTGTGTGACATTCCGCTATGTTTTGATAGGTGCATCGATGATGAATTGTTTCAAACTATGAGCGGCCAAAAACCACTGTGTTCGCCCCGAAAAATACAAGAGCGCATAGCTAACATTAGCATAAGGCTAGTGTTTTATCAATAATATACGTTGTCCCCTTGACGTATGTTTTGGTAGAAAGACTTCCGGTAACACCCTAGTATTACGCCGCTCGACACGGACTGCCGCTGCGGCTGGTATGATAACCATAATGCTAACGTTGTGCTGGCCATATACGTTATCCCTTTAACGTGTTACGATAGCCAATAGGAATTCCACTAACACACTAACATAGTGTTATGTAAGCGTTCAATTGGCCAAGTACGTTATCCGTCTAGAGTGTGTTACGGAATCAAATAAGAATTGCGCTGACACACTAACATAACGTTACTCGCTACAGGCTGATGTCGCCAACATGGTCACACAATGGTAACGTTTTATTGAACTTGTACGTTATCCCTTCAACGTGTGTTACGATAACCACCAGGAATGCCGCCAGCACACTAACATAGTGATAACCGCTATGGGCTGCATACCCTAACACCGTACCGGGTAACACATATGCTGGTCAATACGGGATCAAGGAAACACTCTAACATAATGTTAGGTGATCGCCCGCAAATATCATATCACACAAACACTAAGCTGTCACAAAATCCTGAAAGTAGTTGACGTAGTAACGTAATGTTACGATTACTTTTCGCTGACGCGTAACATTAACACAAACGTTAAGTGTTGCGTTGTCCGAAGTGTGAAAGCTTTACCCGGACCGAATCGGTCGCGAGTGGGGCGGGCAAGGCAGAGAGAAGCTCAGTCGTCCGATTGTTTTTCAACGGCGCAAGGATGCTCCCACCAGGCGGGATATAATTACCTCAGAGGGGACAGTATTTGTTTTCCTTCTTCATTTTTTCAATTTTTCTATTTAATTTCCATGGTTTTTGCGATGCTGTGCCGGGAGGTGCTTTCTCTTTCGAACTAAGAAAATAACTATGTACGTAATGCATGCAGCGTCCGAGTTGTTTACTTTGAATGGAACATGAAGCTCTTGGCATTCGCAAGTCGCCTGTTTGCACCTAATCGTTCAGACCATCTGTTTTTGTTCCATTGTTTCTCGTGAGCGAACGTAGCGGGCGGAACCGCGCGTTGCACGAAGCGCCTTTCTTAGGCTTAATTATAGATATCTATCTCCTGAGCGTGCTCCGTTGGTACATCCCTGGCATCTCAGAGCTCCCACTTGGACACCACCTCCTTCTATTGCTTAGGGTGAGGAGACTTACTTGTAGATATCTATCTCCTGAGCGTGCTCCGTTGGTACATCCCTGACATCTCAGAGCTCCCACTTGGACGCCACCTCCTTCTATTACTTGCCGGCGAGAGTCTTTTGTTCCTGTTTTCTTCTTTTTGTTTCGTGTGCGTGCGTGTGCCCAGAGCACGGCACCTCGGGCGAGCCCGGGGCCGTCGCGGGTATCAGCGGGCGCTGGCGGGTAGAGGAGGGGTTGGCAAGAGCCCGGTCGACGTTTTCGTGGGTAGGCGTCGCGTGTGCCTCGAGATACGAGGGAAACATGAATGGGCTCTGTCTGGCCTCCTGGTGTGGGGTTGGATATAATATGTACGAGGGTGAGGGTTGTTTGGGATATTTCAGGCGGTGCTTATTTTCGCGACCGAGCTGAATTGCAGAGAAAGAGCATCGCAGTCTGAGCACCAATATTGTCGAGATGGCGAACGAGGGCCACGGTAAGCACCAGGCTTTACGCGAGGCGCGCGTCGGGGCTCACTGGGGTAGAGAGGGACGAAAGCTTTACCCGGACCGTATCAGTGGCGATGTGGTCGCGAGAGGGGCGGGCAACGTATGAGGCTGAGCGAAGGTCTGCTGTTCGATTTTGCTTTTTAGCGGCGCAAGGTGTTCCAATCAGGCGGAAAATAAGTGCATCAGAGGCGACGGGGTTTTGTTTTGGGACTGTGGCCAAAATCAGGTTTACCCGATCCATTTCGGCCAAAAGCAGGTGCATCCTTAAACCAAGTAAAAAGCTCGCACCAGGAGCGGTGTTTGGTCCATGAAAATCCATAAACGTTTTCTTTGCGCCTGATCATTGAGCGTGTGGTCTCCAAAATCTTATTTTTTTTTGTTTCCTCAAGGGTATAGGTACCACGGGCTCCACTTGGACCTGCAGCGGGTCACCAGGCTACGTTTGTTTCGCCACGGCGGGAGCGCCAAGAGTATTTATTCTGGCGCCCCTCCCACGGTGCCAGGTTTGAAGCTTCTCGACCATCCTCGCGGAACCGCCTGCTCGGCACGAAATTATTTTTCCGTACCAAACCTGAGACCACCTCGACGCGGAGTAGGGCGGACTAACTGCCCTGTTTGTCAACGGTACTGTAACATAACTCCCGTGACCATAAAAAAACAACAGAGTGCACACCATAACAACTGAAGCATATCGTACACCCCAAAGAAAAAATGTGAAATCAGCGTGCGTATGTATGCATTAATTCGTACGTACGTACGAGTACAAACTATGCGAAGTGTACACAAGAATTGCAACCGAGAGACCGCAGACGCATACGTAGAGGAAACACTATGAACGTACGAGCTGGGCCAGCCATGAGGCGGACAATCAATCATGAACTCGTATCTCGTGAACCATATCGAATTAGAACTTGAAATCTCGAGGCACTGACCCTGACATATCTTCCCTTCTTTCACGTGAGCCCTCTTTGTGTTTCTGTTCGTATCTTCCGTTTCGCTCTTTTGCTTTTTGCGTTGCTTCGTCTTTTTTTTTGTTCTTTTTTGTCTATTAGTCTCTTTTTGCTTCCCTGGTGCTCTTACAATAGTAGCGAAGTACGTATGTTTGTCTTTTTGTTCTAATCTCTGTTCTACACCCCTGGCGTAGCGTGGGAGCCTGCAATCTGCGAAAATATGCGGGTTCTTTTGTGTGTTTCCTTTCATGATTTCTTGCTATTTTGCCTGAATTGAACTTTTTTTTTTTCTCATCCCTTTTTGACCTGTGATTTTTTCGATTTTGATTTCGATTTTCCCACGTCGAGTTGTTTTTTTCATCCTGTCTATTTCTTTTGGGTAGTATGTAGTTTTCTCGGTATCTGTGGCGACTTGTATATCGTATCGCATGTATCTGGTACGTGCGTGCGCGGACCTCACTTTTTGTTTTCGTCTGAGATGTAGATGTGCTTCAGTTATCATGTGTACTGTTATTTGCTTGTTTTGGTTTTACCGAGGTATTTCTTCCACTCCAGAGTTGTTGGAGCCTGTCCTGCGACCACGGACTGCATGGTATTGTGGCGATGAGTTAATGTGAGAACAACAACAACAACAATCAGTGCATGTGCAAAAAACAAAGTACGTAAAAAAATATGACAGCTTATAATTTCGACTCGAACTCGACGAGATATCGGCGGAAACTCAAAATACCAACTTTTTACACTAAACTCCTGCTAAATTCAGCAATACAATCGTCGTTCCCGATGAAGGCGAAATTTGGTGGAGATGATTCTGTGAGTACAAGAAGAAGATCAATATCAGTTTCATTGCCCACCACAATATATGGCCGAAAACAATATTCCATACTTGAATCAAGTGCAACGAGAAAAATGTATTTACTGCGATGCAGCGCTCGATTTTGCGACTTTCGATCTAAGGTTTTAGCACCATATTTGTGACGGCCGTGCAAAAGTAAGTCGTTCCTGGCTATTTCATTTTTCGTTTTTTTAGAGGAGTTTCAGTCGTGTTTCTATTTTGGGAGGGGGGGGGGGGGTTCGGCCGTATCTCTCGAACAAAAAAAAAAAAAGCCCGGCACGGCACGTCTCGGTTGGTACATGGACACCACCGTTAGGGGTGATAATTTGTATTTTTCGGGGCGAAAAAGTGGTTTTTGGCCGTTCTTAGTTTGAAATAATTCATCATCGATAAACCAATCAAAATGTAGCGGAATGTCACACACATCACCAAAATAGGCTGAATAGTTCGACGGGAGTCGTGCTGCTGCTGCCGTCTGCTGCTGCTGCTGTTGCCTGAAGCAGCAGCAGGAAGCGCGCTGTACACGCGGCCTCAACATGTCGATCGTGGAGCCTACGGATGAGATGCCATCAGCACCGAGCCCTCAACAACCGTCCTCCTCGGCAAGCAACGAAGAGACCCCTCTTCCAGATGAGGAGCGCATTTATTGCCTCCGCCTAGGCTGTGTGCTGCATGTCCTCCACATTGCGGTTGTTTCTGGGTGGGACCAGACTCGGAGGGTGATTTAGGGAGCGACGCAGGCGGGTGCTCGGGATCGCAAGGAAGGTCGGGCGATGAAAGCGAACCCTCCACCTCCGAATCTAGCGTAGAGGGGTCGGAGAGGTCGAGGTCGGGGTCGGTGTCTGGGTCGGAGAGTTTGGGGTCTGGGTCGGGCTCAGGCTCATCAGGCTCGGACGCCTCGTGTTCGCTGTCGGAAAGCGATGAGAATAGTGAATAAAACAAGAAGAAACAACAATACAATATACCTCGGTATATTAAACTCATGATTTTGTTGCGAGCAAACTTCAAATCGTGCAAGAAGAGCAAATCTCCCTGCTCCATTCATTGCATAATTCCGTTCACAACAAACGTTCATTCATTATTGGAGCCGCTGCAGCAGTAGGCCGCAGCCGCCGCAGCAGCGGCAGCAGCGACAGCAGCGGCAGCAGCAGAGCGGCAGGCAGCGCAGAAGGTGGAGCACCCTTCACCCTTCACAAATTGGTTGCAAACCACCTGTTGTCTATACCTCGATGAGTGGCACAAGCTTCACGTATACGAAACAGTATACCTGGTACCTGGTATACATTATCCCCTGTTTGCTCGAAGAGGTCAGCTATATATTAATTAATGTGAGAACAACAGCAACACCTAGTATTTGAATACACGTATCATGTGTTTCATACGCGTAAGGAGCAGAATGTTGCAAGGCCCGTGGCCCATGCGAAGCTTTTTCCTCGCGTCCATTGCCCATATTACGCTATTTTGAAGACGTAGCCCTCCGGTCCAACGTAGTAAAACGAAGCGGGCTTTGTTTTACTAGGTGGTATATAACCCAATCATCATGGTGGCCAGGTGTTTTCACGAATTGTAACTCATGATGGCGATATATGTCTACATTACTTCGAAATATCCCCAAAACAGCCAGTTTTTCGGCGATTTCACCTTTGTTTTTCTTCAATGTCAAATTAAACCTTTGCACCATGTGGGCGTAGTGGATCTGGAGACGTACACGAACTTTCAGTTCAATATTCATGCGCGACCTGCCGCACTATGCTTCTGAATATTACGGAATTTTGTATACCGAAATCAAGTAATTCTACGGTGGGTGGAGGCGTCGGCATTTGGCGGGATTTTTTTTTTTGCTGGTCGATGTCGCTGTTTTTTGTGGTCGATAAGCACAAATTATCACCCCTAACCGTGTCAATATTTCATGTCAAACGTAAAAGTGGGTGCTGCATGGCCGACCTCCTTAATCGACGGGGTCTTGGCTGGCCCAGCTCGTAAGGCCTCTCGGATTGGTCACAATTCGCCAAAATCAGTTGAAAGCTGGACGAATTAGACAAAATCAGGTATACGCTGGTTTTATCGAGTCAAAAGCAGGTACGATGTCAGTCTGGTCAAAAGCGGGGGTCTTGGTGTGTGACTCGCACTTATGTATAGTGTGTAACTGATTTCGGCCCAAAAGTGGCCAGGCATACCTGATCTCGGCTAAAACCTTTTTTTTCTGAAATTTCCGTATCCATTTTCTTCATTTTTTTTTATGCTGTGCTGTGCCGTGCTGTGGTTTCTCTTTCGTACATATTAATAGAAAAAAATAAGTATGTACATACGTGCATGCATGTGGCGTTCGGGTTGTTTTCCTGGACGGAGCATGGAGCTCTTGGCATTTGCAAGTCGCTTGTTTCACCTAATTGTTGGGGCCGTCTGTTCCGTTCCATTCTTCATCGTGGTCTAGCGTCCGCCCGCTTAGCGAAGCGCTTGTAGACGTACTTATTTTGTATTTATCCTGAGCGTGCTTGGTTGGTACATCCCTTGCATCTCAGAGCTCCCTCTTGGACACCGCCTCCTTCTATTACTTGCCGGCGAGAGCCTTTTTTCCTTTTTTTTTATTATTTTGTTTTGCGTGCATACGTATATCCAGAGCACGGCACCGCGGGCGAGCCCGGCGCCGTCGTGGGTGTCAGCGGGCGTTTACAGGTAGAGGGGTGGTTGGCCGGAGCGCGGTCGACGTTTTCGTGGGTAGGCGTCGCGTGTGCCTCGAGACACAAGGGAAGCCTGAATGGGATCTGTCTGGCCTCCTGATGTGGGGTTGGGTATAATATGTACGAGTCTAGCAGGGGTGTTGAGGATTGCAAAATATAATCCAAGCGGTGCTTCTATTCGCGGCCAAGCTGAATTCCAGAGAGAGAGCATCGCAGTCTGAGCACCAACATTATCGAGATGGCGAACGAGGGCCACGGTAAGCACCAGGCTTCACACGAGGCGCGCGTCGGGGCTTACTGGGGCAGAGAGGGAGGAAAGCTTTACCCGGACCGAATCGGCGGCGAGGTGGTCGCGAGAGGGGCGGGCAGCGTACGAGGCTAAGGGAAGGATTGATGTTTGATTTTGCTTTTTAGCAGCGGAAGGTGTCCCATTCAGGCGGGAAAATAATACGTCAGAGGGGACGGGGATTTTTTTTTCTCTCTCAAATTTCCGCTTTCATTCTCTTCATTGTTGTTGCGGTGCTGTGCTGTGCCGTGCTGTTCTTATATTTTGTACATATCAAAAGAAAAAAATAAGTATGGAAGTACGTGCATGACTCCGGCGTCCGGGTTGTTTTCTTGGATGGATCATGGAGCTCCTGGCATTTGCATGCCGCCTGTTTGCACCTGACTGTTTGGACCGTCTGTTCCGTTCCATTCTTCCCCGCGAGCGAGCTTAGCGAGCGGAACCGCCCGCTACGCTAAGCGCTTGTACTATCGTACATATGTGCAGTACAAAAAAACGCTACATCAAGATAGTGGCGTATTGTCCTCGCCACCTATAGTAGCGAGAGGCCCCTTTTTATTGGATTTTCTCATCTTGGGGAACTTGGTGGATCAACGTTGGTCTCCATTCGCGGTGTACAGATATTTTTGTTGATGTCGTGTTTCTGAGATGAAGATGAAACAGCCACAACGCAGTACCATAACGTTCGGTCTATAACGTCGTAATCTTGTTTCATATGCGTGTGGTTCAATATCGCGTGCTGTATTGTTTCAATTTCGTTCTTTCGCCACTCCGGGAACCCTAGGCACGTCCCGGAGGCGTACCTTGTATTATCCACTTCTGTTCTATTTTACGGGAAAATCAGTAATCATAGCGACGTATCGGAGTAAAATTTGAACACGCGTGTCGTCATGTTTTCCTAAGTTATTGCTTTTTATATCCCACCTCTTACTACTCCAAGCTCCTTTCCTTTCGTAACTCAGAATAATGTCCTATAGCCAGCTTTCGTCCCCCTCCCCGACCACGTAATTTACCCTATTACCACTGAACGTCTTCACCACCTACATTACTCTGTTATACACCCCAGCTTGAGCGCAACGTGTCTTGTGACTACAGTACGTACTCTGTTTGTATTCCATTCATGATTACCATGTGTATACGTATGTTTGTCAAATTTTCGTACTTGTGCCAATTTTTCTCTTCGTACGAGAACTTTCTGCAAAGCAGTGAGTAGTCGGGCACATGAAGCCCGGCCGGACACAATGGTCGAGATCTCGGCGCCATCTGTGCACTCTGGAGCGCGTGGCGGGCGCTCATTTTTTTTTTTCCCGGCGGAAGTGGATAAGACGATTTCCCTGGGTTCAGTACGAGAGGCCTTATTGTGTACCAGGTACGTACGTATTGGTAAATGTTGTCTGTTTTCTCCCCTAGGCTCTCATGAGCTGTGAGCACACAGCTCAGACGTATACCAGGTACATAACAGACAACATGCACTTATCCCATCGTCCCAACGCTGCCGTCCACACGCATGCACAGATCCCATCGTTCCAACGCTACCGTCCACCCGCATGTGCAGATCCCATCGTCCCAACGCTGCCGCCCACATGCCGTGCGTGTGCGACACAACCATGATCGCAGTGTTGCTGTGGCCGGTTGTGTTTGTCGAAGTATGTATTTGACTAGGGCCAGTATTTGCCTGCAGACAGATATTTCACACCCTGTACAAATACAAATACCAAATACAAATAATAGTTGCGTGTATTTGTCTAGGGGCAGTATTTGCCTGCAGACAAATATTTGCGCAGGTTCTCAGGAGAGTATTTGCCTGGAGGCAAATATTTGTGCAGCTTTTCAAAAAAGTATTTGCCTACAGACAAATATTTGTGCAGGTTCTCAAAAAAGTATTTGCCTGTAGACAAATATTTGCGCAAGTTCTCAAAAAAGTATTTGCCTGCAGACAAATATTTGCGCAGCTTTTCAAAAAAGTATTTGCCTGCAGACAAATATTTGCGCAGGTTCTCAAGAAAGTATTTGCCTACAGACAAATATTTGCGCAGGTTCTCAAGAAAGTATTTGCCTGCAGACAAATATATTTGCGCATGCGGAGATATTGACCTCTTCGGCCTACGAGTACGTATGTACATATACAGTTGTAGATGATAGAAGAAGTAAAGGGTAATGGTCGAGGGGGATGGCATTGCTAACTCGTGCAAATAAAAGCAGCAATATGCATATTAATATTAGTATTTGAACTCCTATATCAATTGATTTTTATTTTTAAGATATGTTCTATGATACTAATGTCAGCTTATTTGTCTCGGTTTGGCTTTGGTTTGGCTGATCTTTCTTATTTTTTTCCACCCCGATCAAAAGATATTTCAGATGCACGCTGAAGGGATTTACTTCTGTATTCCGATATCAATCTCCCATCGCATGACATACGGCTAGTCTCTCCCTCCTACCCTCCCCGCAGTAACAGCTGTTTTTTTCAAAATAGTTGTCAGGACAAATACAATAATATTTGCGTGTATTTGACTAGGGCCAGTATTTGCCTGCAGACAAATATTTGCGCAGGTTCTCAGGAGAGTATTTGCCTGCAGGCAAATATTTGCGCAGCTTTTCAAAAAAGTATTTGCCTCCAGACAAATATTTGTGCAGGTTCTCAAAAAAGTATTTGCCTACAGACAAATATTTGCGCAGCTTTTCAAAAAAGTATTTGCCTCCAGACAAATATTTGCGCAGGTTCTCAAAAAAGTATTTGCCTCCAGACAAATATTTGCGCAGCTTTTCAAGAAAGTATTTGCCTACAGACAAATATTTGCGCAGGTTCTCAAGAAAGTATTTGCCTGCCAAACAAATACCAAATAATGTATTTGTACAGGTGTATTCCACCGTCTGCCAGTTTTTTTTCCTACGTATGTGCCCAGGCTGACGTACATCCCTGTACATTTTTTGGGGTTGTTGAACGGAGACGGACCACCGCCCAGACAACAATAGCAACACAGTCGACAGAGCTTGTTTACCTCCAGCTTCCTACAGTACCACAACCCTGCTGCCCAGCAGCAACAGCAGTGGGCACACCTTGCGCGTATCGATGATCGTACTGCGCATATTGCTGTGTGTGATCCAACGTTGCCACACACTGCTCCAGCTGTGCTCAGCACAGTTCGCCAACAGCAGCAGCAGGCTGGGTACTATGCGCATGAGGAAGATCCGCGCTGTACGCCCAGTACTTAGTACTACTGTAGTGTTCGTTGTTGTTGCCAGCTGCATTGGCCTATGCACGCGTACGTTCGCCATGTGTGACCGGCATTTTTTGCTCGCTACCGATCATCCCCCGATATGTTCGTCGACTCGAGTACAGCGAAAACAAATCGTTCGTACAAGCATCGTGTACATACAGCAGCGTTCGGACTAAACATACTGACAGTAGTAGTTAGTGACTGCAGTGTGCCGTACACTGCTGACCGATAGATCCTAGAGCCAGCTGAAAGGGGTTCAGTACACGTATGCTCCTTGGTAGCAGCACGCGTATCTTCCGTGGTCGTACAGGTGTCAGACCACATGGCATTTTACAGCAGTACTGCTGTAGACGCGGTCGTACCTGTACAAGCTACTCTACTGCTGTAGGAGATCCTGCAATGTGTTTTAGATTGCGTAAAAAACCCGACGTGTAAGCTGTACGAGCGATGTGCTAGACTAGCATAGGTGCCATACTGCTGTCGATCAAACACGTGTTTCGGAGGATCGACTCGCAGCATCCGCATTTTTTTTTTTGGCATTTTTGGCTTTTTTTGTACCAGTACATCCACCTTGCTTTTCTGAACGTATGGTATAATGCAAGTTGTGTGTTTTTACCCAAGGCAAAGAGTTTTGGCGCGCTTACGTGTGGCGTGCGTTCATACCTCAATATTTCACAGCTACTCCCAATACTTGGGAGTAAAGCAAAGTATGTTCGAGAAAATGCTGCTGTAGGTACTTCCTATACTCCGCTCGCAGTATTTCGGGAGGGGGTTGTACTCCAGGTACTGCTGTCGATCAAACACGTGTTTCGGAGGTTCGACTCGCAGCATCCGCGTTTTTTTTTCCGGCATTTTTGACTTTTTTTGTACCAGTACATCCACCTTGCTTTTCCGAACGTATTGTATAATGCAAGTAGTGTGTTTTTACCCCAGGCAAAGAGTTTGGGCGCGCTTACGTGTGGCGTGCGTTCACACCTCAATATTTCACAGCTACTCCCAATACTTGGGAGTAAAGCAAAGTATGTTCGAGAAAATGCTGCTGTAGGTACTTCCTATACTCCGCTCGCAGTATTTCGGGGGGGGGTTGTACTCCAGGTACTGCGAGTAATCGCAGTATTTTGAGGTTCTGTACTACTTTACACTTCTGATACTACTGCGCATACTTCAGGGCTCGCACTAATTCGGGGCTCTCGCTACTGCTGCTGTCGTTGATACTGCCTGTTGTGCCTCAAGTATCTCGGGGTTCTGTACCACGGGTACTGCGAGTACTGTAGTCTGCTATTAATAGCAGTATTTCGTTCGTTGGTAGCGTTCGTATTACTGCTTCTGCGTGTACTCGCAGTATATTCCGAAAACCCTCAATATGCCCAGTATATACTTCCAGTATGACATATACTTCGACCGTCTGTGCACGACAAATTCTCAGGCCCATTGTTCGGCACAAAACACTACCAGATAGTCCCACGAGTGGGAGTTGAAGCAAAGTACCTTCGCTGGGGACAACTCGAGTACTTAGAGCAAGGGCAGTATTTCGAGATATTCTATGCACTGCGAGGAATAGTAGTGTTTTGATACTGCGAGTACATACTTGTCTGTGCTCTCGGGATTCGGTACTGCTCATTCTCTCATTGCTCTCAGTACTTGGGCCTTTTCAGTGCTCGCATTATTTTTGCCGCCAGTGCTCCAATACTTTTTGTTTACCCTTAGCCCCAAGGAACATTTTTTGGGGGGGGATATTTAGTGTGTTTGCTGTATCTTGCTCGGCCGGTCCCAAAATATTATGGCGCAACCTCGACCTCAGGCAACTTTTTTGTACGTACGTTTACGCCGCATACATTGAAATTATCCCGCGAGTCATCTGTTCAGGATCAATATCCACTTATAAACGGTACCCTAATCATATGGTATTATTTATACTGATCCCACACTAAATTCGCAAACAGTATAGTCTGTCCTAAAAAATATGCGTGTGTGTCCCTTACGTTAACCCTTTTAGGACCGCAGTCCCATTTTGGGGACAAACTACTTGGAATTTGAGTGGTTTGTCCCCAAAAACGGGACTGCGGTTCTAAAAGGGTTAATGATGGGTGGATACCGCTACTACTTCTAAACAGGTGTGCAGGATTTCGTACGAACGAATAGTATTTCGCTCTTGCGCCACTCCCCTAGGCACCTCCCGGCGGGGAACCTTGTAAATATTATAATCATCAGGTTCAAATAAATAGTATCAGAGGTGGTAATGACCTTTTCGCTACAGTACGTATTTTTTACCAATGCCTTTTTTCACACACACTTTCGAAGTTGTTCGTTTGCACTAATCTTGGAATCGCTTCTCGGGCGGGGAAGCGTAAGCGGCAAAAATCTTGTACAACACCCCTGGTATACACTTCATTTCACGCCTTCTCATCTCCACGTCGTTCTACCCCGGGGCATCATATCTGTCTCCGCGAGACGAGCCGAACCTGAGGTTCGATATTGCTTCTTATACTGGTGTGCGATAACATAATGATATTGTATTTAAACTCATCCTGTTGCTGTAACCAAAACGAAAGAAAGAAACACGAAAAACCATACAATTGCCCACCATACCCACAAAAACACGCGGTGCATGAGGGATCCGAACGTTGAAGTTTGAACGGAGGAAATCTGGGTTTTTTGGAGAGGTGTTGAATCGTTGGCATGTTTGGAAAGAGGAAATGGGCAAGAGGGCCATAAAATTGACGACGGGTGCAGTCGATTGAACTGGGAAGACAGAGGCTGGGAAGGGTTGATATAGAAAGGAACAAGACCATCTACTACCGTGGTACGGGGCTCTACTCGTGGGTGTGGACGGGCAGGGGTCTGGCACTGGGTAGGGAAGTTGGCGAGTTGAAAGAAGAAGGGGGGTGGGTGTTCGGCAGTCGAGCGCCGTACACAAAAACACCCTTTTTCTTTTTTATGTTGTTTTTTTCGATTTTGTTTCGGAATTTTTCGTCTTGGATTTAGGGCGTGTCCGAACAGAATCGAAAATCGAAAGCGACTGAACAAGGCACTGATTGGTCCCTGGCCCAAACATGCTCCCCTTCGTTTTTTACAGGGCTCACGTTGGTATGCCTTTTTTAGGTTGGTATCGTTTACCGCGGTATCCAGCCACCAAGGTAATGCACTGGAATTAGTGGATGGTAACTGGCCACCTTGGTACTCATTGGTACAGGAAGCGGCCATCACGGTAATGCACAGTAAATTTTGGATAGTGACTGGCCACCTTGGTACTCATCGGTACAGGAATCGGCTACAACGGTAATACACGGTAAAATAACTTCGTCCCGAGCAGGCGGTTCCGCGAGGATGGTCGAGAAGCATCAACGCTAGCAATGGGGAGGTGCCAGGATAAATACTCTTGGCGCTCCCGCCGTGGCGGAACAAACGAAGCCTGGTGACTCTGCAGGTCCAAGTAGAGCTCTTGGTATTCAGAACAACAACCCTAAAGACACCAAAACCATTCAAATTTTGGAGGCCACAGGCTTACTGTTTTTATGGCGCATTTTTTTAAATGGGTTTTCATGGACAAAACACCGGTCGTGGCACGCGTTTTTACTTGGTTTTAGTATTACCTGATTTTGACCCGAACGTATCAGGTATACCTGATTGTGGTCACCGCCCAAAAACCTAACAGGTTTGTTTCGAGTCCAATTAAAAAAAAACGTTCAGAAAAACAAAAAGAAAAAAAAGTATATATCACCAACAAAAATGTATAGTCGCCAAGAAGGAATTGAACAATGAGGCTAGTCCATCAAAATTGACCGCCTCACCCACTGAGCTAGTCCATAAAAATCGACCTCCTCACCCACTGAGCTAGTCCATCAAAATCGACCACCTCGCCCGCTGGCGTAGATGGTCATATCCAATTGAGGTGTCTGCGGTAATTCATTTACCTCACAGTAAGGTAATTGGGAACTGTACATTTGCGCGGTATTTAGTTGCGTGGTAACGAGAAACCACAGAAATGCCGATATTTGCACGGTAATTGTTTGGATAGGAATGGGATAACATGATTTCCTCGGTAGCGCTTTGGATGGGAATGGGAGAAGGTGATTTACTTGGTAATGGCCTGGATGGGAATGGGAGAGCGTGATTTGCTTGGTAACGGTTTGGATGGGAACGGTAATTGCGATTTATCACGGTAACGTACCGTTTATCAATTACCGTGGTTTTACCGCGGTAAAATTACCGAAGTGAGTTTTTGGGTTCCGAGGAAAAAAACCTTTCGCAATCCATTGCCAAAATAAAAAAGTTGACGGCTGAAAATCGAAAAGCAAATCGAAAACACGGACCGCAACAATTTAGCTTGTCCTATTACCGCCGGACAGACCCCCCCGTAAACAGCCAGCAGGCGAACCACAACACCAGCTCCGACGTTGTCGGACCATAGTTTCCCGGTTTTCAAACCAAAGCAGACGTAGGTTAAAGAAACTTCAGGATGATGCCCTCGAGAACGAGGTTGGAAGTTCGCTCTTAGTATAATTTAAAGTTCGATCCCGGGGCGTCAACGTGGGATGCGCCGCCACCTCGATGGGAGGCTCAACAACCTCCCGGGATCGGATTGTCGTCGAGTTTGCCTGCTTATGTGGTGGATCTATGTTGCCGAGTGCTAGATTGCCGGCATGTGTACACAGTTTTGAACGGCCCGAAGGTTGTGCTCTCCGTTGTTCTTCCCCTGGATTTCTATTTTCTCAGTTCGATTCTGCTGGACACATCGTCCATAATCGTAATACTCTAGAAAGCGAAAGCATTTCGATTTTCCATTTGTTTGGACGCCCTGGTCTAGTAGCGGCCACGTATCCCGCTCAGTTTTGAGTGTTTTCCGAGTATGACCCAATTTTCGGGGAGCGGAGTAATAGACCATCTACTATGGGAGAAAAATGAGCTGTGTACTCTGGAGTTTCCAACGATCTCCGAGGCCCTGAAAATCAGAACCATCTACATGTATGTATTGTATTATAGGACAGGAAATCATCCGTATTTTCTATCTCAGAACGGAGCCCAGTTCTGAGCGGTCTGTAGTGCCTCCAGGAACTGAGAGTTCCTTGAGTTTTGGGTACCTTCACTACAGCAGCAGTACTACTGCCCATCTGCCTAGTATATCCTTCACCAACGACAAAGCAGGACATCCACGGCGAGCCGCACGTACGGGCTACGGCGCTCGTGTATGATATGGCGTCTCCCTCACATGGAAGCGATAGCAGCAGCAACGGCAACGGCAGCAACGATGGCGATTCGACGTCGCAACACCAACAGCAGCACCACCATTGGCGCTTCGACGTCGACGGCGAAAATCAACCCGAACATGGGTTCCAAGACCACGCCTCGCGGTGGCGCGGTGGCCGTTTGCTTTGCTTCCTTTGACACAAACAAGACCAGCCAATGCTATACAAAGCCAGTTTCAAAAATCAAAAGACATTAAATATTTTCCTATTTCTCATGGAACATATTTCTGGAGCCTCAGGCCGGATCTTATGTAAAAAAAAAATCGAGGTGATTATATGACTGTTTACGGAGGCTTCAGGGTATCTGGTCCCATATCTGATGAGATTTGATCAAAATCACGTCTTATGGGGCCTGTTTGGTGGAAAAAATGTTCCTCCGAGATTTTATCACTCCTGAAATTCCATGAAATGATTTTTTTTGGCAGCCTTTTCTGATCAACTCTGAAAGTGATCAAATTTGGCTTTGCTCTAGACCTCGGTGGCATTATACAATTTTGTCTAGGTTATAGGCTGGGATCATGACGGGTCACGACGCTACATGCTTGGTTACGCTTGTACACAGCTGGGCTCCAACACTTGTGCATCGGCCACCACGGAGAGGGAGGGCATCAGTACCGTGGCCACCATCGTGTCCCTTGCGGCCGCCCAACTGCAGCTGCTCTAGGCAAATCAACTTTGGAAACGAATAGGACGAGACTACAGCAGCAGTATCAAAACAATCTAACGGTATTTTTTTGACTACGACCGCCGCAAGCAGCTCATGCTCCGCGAAGGCGAGAGCTCCTTGCTGGTCCAGCGACTACCAAACCCCTTACGCAGCTCCCCAGGGGGCTCCACATTCCGCTGCTTCCTTCGAGGAGCTGGTGGTGAAGGTTGATCGCCCAACCCGGCGTGAGCGACTATCGTTCGTGTCGTGGTCCACGTGGAGTTCAAAATGTCGGTTGTGTTCTGTTTTTTTAGTTCTCCCATGAAATAAAACCAAAATCACGATAAGACGGCACATGGCGCACCGGCCTGATGTGGATTTTTGCCGTGGGAAGATCCGACTTCCTGCCTTTTTCAATCACTCAAAAAAAGTTGCACAAGACCCAGCCTCAAAACTAGAAAAATAATATCCAGAAATAACGGCTCAAAAAATTATCATAATACCTGGTAGGTCTTATCGAGGGACGAGAAACTATGTGTTTTGTATGTACGGGAGGATCTGACCAATCACATTAACACGGGTTGTTGTACTCGTATACATGTAAAGCCTGTAAGGTGCACATGGGATCAGTTATGCTGTACTGTCGCAATTGACACGCGGTCGAGAGGACGCAGCGAGGCAGGGTCGTCAAGACGGGTCCGAGGTGTGATAAAGACGCGTCAAGACTGTTGTTACGGGGGCCCATAGTTAATAGGACCTATGGTCTACACAAAAGCCTACCAGGTATATATTTACCTTTTTTTGCTCACAATATTTTGTCCTATTTACTATGGTCTCCCGTAATAGTAGCTCTTCTGTGAGCTTAGCGCGCGGCGGGGCAGAGCCAGTGCCACAGGATCAAGGTGCGATAGAGACTACAGCGGCCTGAATTTGGAGCTAGGCAGCATCAGCGTCTTTTACTAGCTTATTGAATACTGGCTCAAGGGAGACATATCGAGCCAGACGTTCGGTGTAACTAGTGCGACGCGAGAACGACTGAGGCGGCCGGACACGCCACCTAAGCAGCAGTGAACCACCAATATCGGTTGTCCTTTTAAGCTAGGGAGCATGTTTGCCATCGTTCTCTGACGTTCGCGATCATGCGTGTGTGGCGATCGCTCGATAACCAGAGCCTCCTGCGAGTCTCATGCATACGAATCCATGTTTGTCTACTTTGCTACGTTGTAGTAAATCCGTGTGCTTTGACGTCGTGCGCATAAGTTCATTCGACGAAGACGGCTTAAGTAACTTGCACAGCCAGGGTATCGGACGAGTAGAAGGGAGCCGTATTCTTATCCTTGACCCCAGCACCCCGAGAGGTCCTCGGGCGTATTAACACTTACTTCCGATGGCGGCGTGGCGTGCAGGAACAACGAAAACGTTTCGAACATTCGTATGAGTAGCGATCCTTTCTTTCGCAAATATCAAAGTCCACGACACCGAACGCGCACCCGTCGTATGATAAGATAATAATACAAGAGGCTTCGCCGGCGGCCTGGACGGCTGCCGGTCACTGGCTTGCGATATGCCCAAAACATCATGAAGTAGCGTTGTGGCGAAGGATGAAGGTCAAACGTAATGCCAACAGTTGGGAGCACTCTACATATTGCCCACGCGAGTGACGGTTTTATAATACTGATGCTTGTCGTGTATCTGGTACGATCTTCGGTTATATATCCGACATAGATACGACTGCTGCATAGCTACGGCATGTTGTCGTAGCACCTCGAATATCCTCGTAGATATATATATATATATTATATATATTATATACAAGGTTCCCCTCCGGGAAGTGCCTAGGGGAGTGGCGCAAGAGCGAACTAATGCTCGTATAAAATACCTGCACGCCTGTTTAGAACTATTAATATTAATAACTGCATCCACCCATCATGTGAAGAGCACACACACATATTTTTGAGGACAGACTTCATACTGCCGTTCGTGGAAATAGTGTGGGATCATAATAATTTACTACTACAACAATACTAACATAAGAGAGGGTATACCGGCAAGTGGATATTCAACCTGAACAGATGTTTCGCGGCGAACAATCCGTTGCTTGTGGGGTAAACGCAATTACCAAAAGTTGCGTGAGGTCGAGGTTGTGATATATGACTTTGTGACCGGAAGTAAAATCCAGCACATACGTATGAAAGAAATTCCCTAAAAAACTAAGTTTCTCGGCGCTCTGGGTAAAACAAATTCTTCACATACGCAGAGTAGAAGATGCTCGGGAATTGTTCGTAGTCCGAGTACTGAGAGTATTGAAGCACTGGCGACCAATATATAGAGAGTATTGAGAAGGCCCAACTACTGAGAGTATACTGAGAGTATGAGCAGCACGGAACCCCGAGAGCACACTGTCAGGCAAGTATGCACCCGCAGTATTGAAACACGAAATACTTGGAGTACAGAAATATCCGAAGTACCGAACCTCGAATCGAATCCCGAATTAGTGCGAGCCCGAAAGTGTCATCCGCAGAGTAGTATCCTCAGTAGTAATAAAGTAACAGTATATACAGAACCTCGAAATACTACTGCGAGTACTCGCAGTATCTATCTGTGCTGCTGCTGCAGTGAAAACCCGAAATACTGCGAGTGCACGTAGTAGTACCTACAGTATTTCTTCGAACATACTTTGATTAGTCCCGAGTATTGGGAGCAACTAAGTAACTAGGCTGTGAAATGTTGAGGTATGAACGCACGCCAAGCGTATGCGCGCCCAAACTTCGTGGTCTTACGTGAAAACACACAACTTGTAGGCTAAGTGTATCATACGCATGAATAGCAGGTCAGGAAATGAAGGTGGATGTGGACAGCGGGTTTTTGGTAGTTGCTTCTCAGGGGGGAGTGGTTGTTTTTCTGGTGGATGAGATGGAGGAATGTTGGTTGTGGTCGTCTTCACGTGCGTCAAATAGGTTGATTTGTCGTATGATACTGTTGCCGCCCTTTTATTTGTTCTGGAGAGTTTTTTACTTCATGTTCCTTATTTTCTGATTAGTAGTATTTTAATAACTACAAACACTATACATTGTCGGATGGCAAGCATAATACTCGTAATAATGATGTGCTGGTGAAAAGTTGAAGAACAAAAAAAAGAGCAAGGGTCGTCCGAGTCGAACCTCGGTATAGCAGTAACGAAAAAAATATCAATATAGCGGCGTAACCTCAAGATGACTTTCTTTTGGCGAGACGACGATCTTCACGACTTTCTTTTTTTACGGGGAAACCCTATGAAACATCAAGCGGAGTTTGTCGTCTATCATGCGCTACATACAGCAGTATTCACACCCTGACACGTTGCGTTTTTTACGCAATCTAAAAACATAACGCAGGATCTCTCAAAGTAAGTAGCTTGCACAGGTATAACTGCATGTTGTATGCACCGCAGTACTCAAATGCCATGCGATATGATACGACAGCATAAGATACGCGTACTGCGACAAAGGAACGTGTACCCTTTCAGCTGGCTCTAGGATCGGTCAGCAGTGTAGGGCACACATCAGGTCCATAACTTAGCGTATTTTTGTACGAATGCTGCTGTACGCGATGGTTGTACGAACCCTTTGCTGCGATCCGGGGGTGATCGGTACGGAGTAAAAAATGCCGGTCACCGACTGCAAGCAGCAGGTACGTGCATAGACCAATATGCCGAAGACAACAACAAACACCACTGCTGTAGTACTGAGAGTACAGCGCGTATCTGCCACATGTGCATAGTACGCTACCTGCTGCTTTGCTGCTGGCGCACTGTGCTGAGCATAGTTGGAGCAGCGACAGCAGTGTTGAATTACACACAGCGATACGTAGAAGAGGCAGAAGGGAGAGAGGGGATCATGATGATAAAGGTATCACAGCCTGGGTCTAAAAAAATCTGGTACCTGGTGAAAGCAGACGGTGAAATACGGACGGCAGGCTCCCATAAACTCAACCAGCCACAGCAAAATACCACTGCAATACTGCGCAAATGGGTGGGTCACCCACACACAGCTTGTGGGCGGCAGCGTTTTAACGATGGGGTTCGTGCATGTTGTCTGTTGTGTACCTGGTATATGTCCGGACGGTGTGCTCACAGCTCGTTCATCATGAGAGCCTATGAAAGGGAAGAAAACAGACAATACAATATTATACCGGCACGTACGTACAAAATAATAAAGCCTCTCGTACTGAAACCAGGGAAATCGTCTTATTATACACTCCCGCCGGAAAAAAAAACTTCGAGCGCCCGCCAAGCGCTCCAGAGTGCACGGATCGCGCCCGGACCTCGATCAACGTATCCGGCCGGGCTTCCCGTGTCGGAGTATTTGGTGGTTTGCCGAAAAGTGCTCGTACGAAGAGAAACGTTGGCTAAAGTACCAAAAATTGACAAACATACGTATATACAAGGTTCCCCTCCGGGAGGTGTACGGAGTGGCGCAAGAAATAACACTCGTCGTTTGAAATACCTGCACACCTGTCTGTTTAGAACTACAGTAGTAGTAACTGCATTCACCCAGCATTAACGTGAAGAACACACACACATATTTTGGAGGACAGACTATGTAGCGCTGTTTGTGGGAATAGTGTGGGATCATTACTACTGCAATAAATATAAAAGAGGGTATACAGGTAAGTGGATATTGATCTTGAACAGGTGACTCGCGGCGATCAATTCAAAGCTTGCGGCGTGCGTACAAAAAGTTGCGCTAGGTCGTGGTTGCGACATGATATTTTGTGACCGGCTGAGTATAATCCAGCACAACATAGAAATGTATTCCCGCAAAATAAATATTTCTCGGCGCTCAGGGTAAAATAAGCAGAACATCGAGATACTGAGAGTATATACTCGCAGTACAAACACCCCTCGCGGTAAATATTCCCGAAATACTGCCAGTGCTCTAAGTATTCGAGTTGTCCCCAGCGAAAGTAATTTGCTCCAACTCCCACTCGTCGAACCATCTGTGAGTGATTTGTGCCGAACAATGGGCCTGAGAATTGTCGACACGGTTGAAGTATACGTACTTCATACTCCAAGTAAGTATTACTGAGCATATTGAGAGTATTTCGGTACTGCGAGTACTCCCAGTACGAACACTATTAATGTCAACGGACGAAATACTTGAAGTATATTTGCAGTACCCGCATCAGTACAGAACCTCGAATACATGAAGCACTCGCAGTATCTGCTGCAGCAGTGCAAACCCGAAATACTGCGAGAAATCACGAAGTACCTACAGTAGCATTGTCTCGAACATACTTTGCTTTAGTCGCAAGTGTTGGGAGCAACTGTGAAAGGTTGGGGTACGTACGCACACCACACATGAGCGCGCCCAAACTCCGCGGTCTTCCTTGCGTAAAACACACAACAACTTGTAGTATGGTCGTATAAATAGATAAAAGTACCTGGTAGGTACCGGTGCACAATAAAAGAAAAGGTGAAAATAAGAAAAAGCGTAGATGGTGAGGGTCGAGCCCCGGTAACGCATATAGAACCAAGCTCAGGTTATCATCTAAACTACACATACATACAGGAGTCCAAATACTGTACGAGTATACCTAAATGTTTTTTTTGTAATGTAAAACACTTTGCAGGATCTAGCTTTGTACAGGTACAACTACTGCTGCTGTATGAGTATGTACAGCAGTACTGCAGTAAAATGCCATGCTATAAGATACGGCAGCAGGAGATACGCGTACTGCGACAAACGAACGTGTACCGCTGTGCTCTTTCAGCTGGCTCTAGGGCCTATCGGTCAGCAGTGTAGGACACACACAGCAGTCAGTAACTACTGCAAATATTTTTGTACGAATGCTGCTGTACACGATGCTACGACCGATTGGTTGTAGTGGACTCGACGAATGTACACCCACGATCCAGGATCCAGGAATCGGTATGGAGCAGCAGGTATGTGCATAGCCCAATGCCGATGACAGCATCAAACATTACAGTAGTGCTGAGAGTGCATGCGCATAGTATGCTGCCTGCTTCTGCTGTTGGCGCACTGTGCCGAGCACAGCTGGAGCAATGACATTGTTGGATCACACACAGCAACACGCAGAAGAAGCAGCAGAGAGAGAGGTGATGATGATACAGGTACGCCAGCCTGGGTTCGTACGTAAAAGAGATATCCAACGATCTGGTACCAAGAACGGCGCGATACCCCGAGAAGGCGCGTGTGGTCGACCCGCGAAGAGAGAGGGCAGAAAAGGCAGCCACCGAGTAAGGCAGGACCGAGGGGGTCGAATAGGCCGGAGGCCCGGGCCCGCAAAGCAAGCGATTCGGGAGAAAGCGGTAGCATCAGCAAGGCCGAGAGATCGAACCTCGGAGAGAAAAAAGCTAAGATCGAGTCTGTCACAATAAGGTCTACGCGGAGCAACAACAGATAAACAAATTTCCAGGACCGAAGAAAATAGAACCTCCGTGTCTCCTCGCCCCAGCAAAGATCCTTCGGGGTCGCCGCGCTCGTCGGCGGCGCGAGGCTCCGAGATGCGCGCACGGGTGAACACCCGTCGGAGCCCGGCGGGCGCGACCCTCGAGGAAAGCGGTCGAAAAAGCAAGCACGAAAGCAAAGGCGTCTGGAATCCTGCCTAAACTCAACACGGGATCGGAAGCGAATGTTTCGCTCTCAGGCGTCGCGAAGGATTGTATATATATACAAGGGGGCTTTCGCCGACGGCATATTCAGGCCGCGACGAAGCCAATGCCCGCACGCAACGACGAAGCAAAGACCCGCACACAATGACTGACTGCAAACGGTAGTTTACGATGCCAAGGGTCAAAGCTAAGCCCCAGCGAAGGGCCGCCGACGAAGCTAAAAAGGCCCGCACGCAACGACGAAGCTAAGGCCCGCACGGAACGAACAATACATTTAAACGGCAGTTAGTTTACGATGCCAAGTGTCGACGAAAAGGCCGCGGACGAAGCCATTGCCACGCAAAGCGACGAAGCTAAGAACTCCAAACGGCAGTTTACGATGCCATGGGCCCGTTGAGGCTGAAATGCTACGAATTCTTCGAAAAACCTGTCCTGGTTGGAATATGATTGGTCCCTGACGCATTGGATGCTCCCGTACTCGATGACAAAATCATCGAACAACATTGTTTTCTTCCCTAGACTCTGCCGCACACCACCTTCGCACCATGCCGAAACTCTCTCCACCAATGTGTACAAAGCGACCCGTAAGAAGCACCATCGGCAACTGAGAATCCTCGCCTCATACGAATGAACAACGGCAATCGAAATATGCCATGATAATGCATCATATACCGTCCGTGGGAAAAAGTATGATAATGTATCTTGTGCCGTACAGCCCACGACGAAAGGTAATGGGGAATCAACCTCCACTATCCGACGTTCTGTCTACGTTCCGCTGGGACGGATCCCAGAAAGCCAAAGCCGAGGAGGTGGAATACACCGTTTGGGGGGAGGGCATGTGATCATCTTGTCCCATACAACCCGCGGCAGAGAAAGTAGACTAATCTACGTTCTGCGGCAGAAAAATAAAAAAAAAACTTTTTTTTTTACTTTTTAGTATCCCCTAAATCCCAACCCACAACGCTCTTCGGCAATATCGACAACAAAGAGAAACCCTCGATCAACATCTCCAAAAAAAATCAATCGAAGAAGGCCAGAACCGTTCGAGCGGATGGTATGATATTTGCCCGTCCCGTACAACCCACTACAGGTAAGTAACGCAGACTAATCTACGGTCTGCGGCAATCAAGTGTCCCCTGAAACCCAACCCGCAGAGCGCTTTTGAGCTATAATAGCGACAAAAGAGAGAAACCCCCGATCAACCTCGACAAACACAATAACAATCATGGACGAAGGCCGAAGCCATTAAGATGTATAATATTATACTGTTGGTGGGGGAGACATGACATTTTCTCGCCCCGTACAATCCACGACAGGAAATAAATGGAGAAAGTATTTACGCACTGCGGCTATATTAAAGTGAAAGTCAACAGAAAAAACTATGGTTTTCCATTGCCCCCTAAAATCCAACCCACAGCGCGCTTCAGCAATAACGCCGGAAGAGAAGCCCTCGTTCAAAACAAAGTCAGTCTTTCGTCAGAAAGAAAACACCGACAACAAAAGCTCCAGAAAAAATAAGCGGGCGTGGTCGGCCAGGTTTTGCTTGATACGTACAGAAATTTCAACAACAACTATCACTACTTCTCAGAAGAAGTATTCAATTCTGCGTAGTGCCTGGTACGTACTCGGTAGTTGTTCATTAATTAATTATTAATAGTAATATTATAGTGATAATAGCGATGATGACACACACGGCAGAGTTCCTTTTAAATACGTTCTTGACAATAAAAGGAGGGGGGGGGGAGTGCTTACTCTATGACCGACGGCGGATCTACAGCTGCAGTGAGATGCACGCAACGCCTCGCGAGGGAGCAAAAAGGTTTGTCCCCAAGACTGGAATACTGCAGAGAATACTTTCGGGGGTTGGTCTACCCCCCCACAATAAAACGCGATGGAACGTCCGATACACATTAGTATCGAACTAAATATTTGTTTTCATTGTGCACGAAGAACCAGTCACTGACCATGATACCAGGTAGGCCACAAGAAATAAAATACTGTAAAGAGGTGAATTTCCCCTCCAGAGGGCGCTTTTTGGCTGTAGAGGGTTTTTCGGGGGAGCCAAATGGCGACGTACTTGTGTGTTGTGGCGATGAGGTATTAATAGTTAGTGTCAGAACGACACCCATATTATAAAAGCCCAGTCTATGAAATATATTCCAAAGGGAAGGACAAAAAACTTCCCGGCACAGACGGAAGCACAGCCCGAAGAAAAAGAAGCGAGACGTCCCGAAAAAAACGAGTTTAATATTTCGGTCCAGCCCGTGCGTACTGCTATACATACATACAACGCGTCACTGTTGAAGTTTGACGGAATAATAATCCAAAGAACATGCCCAAAAACATCACTTTCGAACTAAGTTTTTTTTTTGTGGTATGTAGCCGGGTTTCACTATACGGTTATATCTGGCAGGCAACTGAATACGCTCGCGACCAAATTCATTTTCACAGTATTGGAAATACAGTTGGTAATTTTTGCCCATACCACGCGTCACCGACGAAGTTTTAAACAACAGGTGCCGACGCACACCAAGCAGGGTTTATTTGAATACATGACAAAATAAAATGGGAGGGGGGGGAAGTGTGCCTGCTCTTTGACCGACCTCTCCAATCTACAGCAGTGTGGGTTGTACGCGACGCATCGCGAAGGGAGCAAAACAAAATAGCGATGGTTTATCAACTACAACAGTGTGGGTTGTACGCGACGCATCGCGAAGGGAGCAAAACAAAATAGCGATGGTTTATCAACTTCACGTGGTTGTCCCGGGAACGGTACTATACTGCAGTATACTGTAGTACTACTATAATATATCATGAAAAGGGTTTTAAGCTCCAAAAGAAAAGCACACGCAATAGTAAAGAAGCAAGCAAAATACGTACTGCTTTACGTAGTGGGCGTGTTTACTATCACCCGCCGGGGTGGTATCCCCCAGAACGGGACTTTGCTACTACCACATGAAATTAAAGTGGTTTTTGTCCCACACGGGACTAACTGCAGTAGTACCTAAACTAAAGGGTAAGTCTACACCCCCCCTCCAAATTACACGAGAGGCATCGCAGGAACGTCATACCTATTACGAAGCAGCAAGTATATGTATGCACGACAGCTGCTGCTGCAGCAGCACACAGATATTCAATCGTTGGTATGCTTGAAAACAAAAAAGGTGAGCAATAGAATTGAGCCGTCGGCATGCTTGAACAGAGAGAACGGGTGAGGGCCATAGAATGTACGGGGAGTTATTAATTTACTTCACTCGGGGAGACTAAACCGAGGAAAGAACATACAGCTATGATACCTCCACGACAAATACCCAAAATACTCCGTGATAAGAATAAATAGTTCTTCTCTCCGGCTATCAAAAAAGTTGCCTTTGCTACGTACTACTGCTGTAGTTAAACAACTCTCACTGCTGTCCAGAAGAAATATCGGTTCGTAACCGTTTGGCGAGATGGTATCCACCTACCTAGGACGGAACACATGTCACGTGTGACGAATGTAATCAAAGAAAGAAGTTCAAAATAAAAGTTGATACTTGTCCGTATTTTTGATCAAAACCGTAGACTGCGACCACGGACTGCATGGTATTGTGGCGATGAGTTAATGTCAAAACAACGACAATAATATTGTAAAGGCCCACAGCAGTCTATAAATAAATGTATTCCAAAGGGAAAGAGAAAACCTTAAGTAATTACTCGTACGGAAAAAAAAGGTACCAGTCTATGTTTTTTGCGACGCATCGAAGGAGGGAACAAAAGTGGCAAAACGGAACTGAACTGCAGTATTAAAAGGGTTAATCTCCCCCCAAACACCAACACGCAGGACACAAAGGCACAACACACACCACGAGTGCCGAATGTAATCGAAGAAAGAAGTTCAAAATTAAAGTTGATACGCGCCCGTATTTGATCAAAACCGTATACTGCGACCACGGGCTGCATGGTATTGTGGCGATGAATTACTGTCTGAACAACAACTGTTAACACGAATATTCTAAAAGCCCAGTCTATCAAATATATTCCAAAGGGAAAGAAAAAACCTGAAGTAAGTACTCGTACGGGAATAAAGGTACCACTAAATGTTTCTCACGACGCATCGATGATGGGAGCAAAAGTGGCAAAACGGAACTGCAGTACTAAAAGGGTTAATCTCCCCCCAAACACCAACACGCAGGACACAAAGAAAGGCACAACACACACCACGAGTGCCGAATGTAATCGAAGAAAGAAGTTCAAAATTAAAGTTGATACGCGCCCGTATTTGATCAAAACCGTATACTGCGACCACGGGCTGCATGGTATTGTGGCGATGAATTACTGTCTGAACAACAACACGAATATTCTAAAAGCCCAGTCTATCAAATATATTCCAAAGGGAAAGAGAAAACCTGAAGTAATTACTCGTACGGGAATGAAGGTACCACTATATGTTTCTCACGACGCATCGATGATGGGAGCAAAAGTGGCAAAACGGAACTGCAGTACTAAAAGGGTTAATCTCCCCCCAAACACCAACACGCAGGACACAAAGGCACAGCACACACCACCACGAGTCCTGGCGCTGCTGTACTGCTGCAGTAGTATTATAGGAGTAATGCACACAAGGCAGTGTTCCTTTTGAGACTGAAGGAAAGTGGGAAGAAGACGGGGGACACCACTGCTGCTGCATACCTGGTAGATTGTTGCGTACCTGATCAAATAACACGGACGTCCCGAAAAAAATGAGTTTCATGTTGGTCCCTCGGACTTGAACCCTTTTAGAACCGCAGCCGCAGTCCCGTTGGTGGACAAACTACTCGGAATTTGAATGGTTTGTCCCCAAAACGGGACTGTTGTTCTAAATATGTCAAGCCAATAACAACCCCTTTATATAGTACTGCAGTGGCGTTTTGGGGATACACCACTCTAATGCCATGTGTTTTCCCCCAGAACGGGACTGTGCTACTACCACATGGGATTAGAGTGGTCTTTGTCCCAACACGGGACCAGCTGCAGTACCTAAGGGGTTAGTCTCCCCCCCCCCACAAATTACGCGAAGGCATCGAAGAAACGTCACACATAATACGAAGCAGCATATATATGTATGCACGACAGCTGCTGCAGCAGCACACAGATATGGAATCGTTGGCATGCTTGAACCGAGAGAACGGGCGAGGGTCATCGAATGTACGGGGAGTTGGTTCTTTTCTTCACTCGGGGAGACGCAATCGAGGAAAGAACATACACATATATATATACATACACGACAAACACAGAAAACACTCCGTGATAGGAATAAGTCTTCTCGCCGGCGATCAAAAGTAGGCTTTGCTACGCACTGCTGATGTGTAGTTTGAACAACTGTCACTGCTGCTCAGAAGAAGTATGTATGTAACCCTAGTGGATAGATGTTAAATTATGTGTTTTTGCTGCACTCGGGGAGACGCAATCGAGGAAAGAACATACACATATATATACATACACGACAAACACAGAAAACACTCCGTGATAGGAATAAGTCTTCTCGCCGGCGATCAAAAGTAGGTTTTGCTACGCACTGCTGATGTGTAGTTTGAACAACTGTCACTGCTGCTCAGAAGAAGTATGTATGTAACCCTAGTGGATAGATGTTAAATTAAGTGTTTTTGCTGCGTACTCAATTGCCCCACTCTCACTGCTGCTCAGAAGAGGTATGTATGTACGTAATCCTCCGTACGTACGTGCACGCCGGTGTCAGTTAGTTGCTCTTGAACAGCGGTGGTAGTGAAAATGGAAAACAAAACCTTTGGGATATGCGACCCCGACGTTCCGCGCACAACGAATGGCGACAATACGAAAAGCACACGAACTCGGAGACACGCGAGATACGATTCCACTCCAGAAGTCGCAGGACATCAAAGAAAGGGAGTCGGCAAGACGATCGGACGTAAATCGGAATTATTAGGGGAAGCTTGAAACATTCGAAACTCCCCGGCACAGACGTATAATAAGCACAGCCCGAGAACAAAAGGCAGCGAAACTTCGAGGGCAACGCCCCGCCGATCCCCCGGACGCAGGGCAAGGCTGAGGGCAAGACGATAAGGGAGCGGGGTGAATCCGATCGTCGGTCCCGCAAGCGCCGAGAGGGCGAGCTAAGGGCAACGGAGGTCCGTGAGCGATCGGAACAAATCCGACTAATGTTATATATATATATACCAGGTATATGTATACCCTGGTACGTATGATTGTCAAATTTTCGTACTTTTGCCAACTTTTCTATTCGTACGAAGCACCTTTCGGCAAAACACCAAATGCTCGGGCACATGGAAGCCCGGCCGGACATATTGGTCGAGGTCTCGGCGCGATCCGTGCACTCTGTAGCGCGCGGCGGGCGCTCAGAGTATTTTCCGGCGGGAGTGGATAAGATGAATTCCCTGGTTTCGATACGAGAGGCCTTATTTTGTACCAGGTACGTACGTATCGGTAAATTGTCGTCTGTTTTCTTCACATCTAGTACACAACAGACAATCACAGCCCCATCGTTTCAACGCTGCCGCCCACTCGCCGTGCGTGTGCGACACACCCATATGCGCAGTATTGCTGTGGATCGTTGTGCATGTCGGAGCCTGCCGTCCATATCTCACCATCTGCCTTGCCAGGTACCAGATTTTGTTTCATACTTTTTCGGCCGAGTGTTGTGAGCTCGATAAGAATAACCGACCAATCGCATCGGAGGATATCATACGTGGTCCTACATGCTCGGGCTGTCTGCTAGCGCAAGGTGTGATCCCTGGAGGCGCATTGAGATACAAGTACTATTTTTACTACAGCAGCAGCACCGTATACAGTAGTTCAGAGGTGTTCTACTTCGAATATGTACAAAACAAAATCAAATATTGGAGATATCCGGTCCCGCGTTCAGATACATATAATCCTTCGTATCAGGTACCGGTATACTGTTAGCTCTGCGCGTGAGGTCCCTTTTATAGACGGTACCAGCAATATCGGTGTCCATGGACCGTTGTGCGCAAAGATGAATTTCATTTTTTTCGCCCAACCACAACGAAGAAATTGACCGCAGCCGTCATCATTTTTCAAAGTCCAAGAGCAATCAATAATTAGAAAATAGGGAAACCCTTCGTATGTATGGGATATAAAAAAGTAGACTCAGCAGCAGCAACAGGAAGCGCAGCAGCGAGAGGAGGAGGAGATGGAAGGTGGCGATGCAGCGCGGTCCGTTGCCGTCGTGGCGGAAGAAGTAATATATGCGTTCCGCATTGGGTGCTTCTTTCATGTTCTTCACCTTGCCGACAACATGGGGATGGAAAACGTATTCTACATGGGTCCCTTGGGTTCGGGTTCCTTCCATGAATGGCCGAAATAACACCTCGTATGCTTGCTCGGTTCTGTATGAGCCGATCGGATGTTTCGAACACGTCCGGTCTCAGCAGTATATTTGCCCACAGCCTCGTCGTGTGCACGGGCAGCCACGTCATGGCCAACGCACGGTAGTCGCGGCGCTCCGATATGTTCTCGGCGCGCTTGTCTCTCCCCGCTTCTCCAATAGTTTTCCCCATGCGGGCGAAGAACTCCTCGTCCTTTTTCTTCAATACCCCCTGTACCTCCTAGTTTTTTTTGGGTCGTGTCGTGCATGTGTCCCATTGTATGATGTATATGAAAAACTACCCTTTTTTGACGGGGTGGTACTCTTTACTCAAGTGTACGATTGGAGTGATTTTCGTTTATCCGTGTGGGGCATACTAGGTTTCTGTAGCCCCGATTTTTCATATCAGTCGATGCGCTCTACGGCCGGGTACATTATATCGAAATACGCTTAAAATCACACTTATCGCTGTTTTTGAGACCAGCATCAAACGGAAAAACATTCCGGTTGCCGAATTTGTTTAGAACATATGCTTTTATACGTCTGGGCACACTATCAGGAGTTAAAAGCGATGCAATGCTGACCTTCCGGTATACGATATTCAAGTTGTTTTGGAGCCGCATGTCGGCTGGAAATTGCTGACAATCGTCTAGTCTGGTGGCTGATACGTTTGGAAAAAACCCATAATATTCACCATGCCACCGATTTCTGGTCGATACAGACCTCACGCCCATACCTAACTGTAAAATCAGATGTTCGCCTTACGATTTTCTGGTGAGAAACACGTCAAGTTATTTCGACGAGCACTACTGGAGGTAATCGAGGGCTCGAGACTGCTTGCTCCCACTGCGAGTACTCGCAATATGTCGGCTTCTGTGCTTTGGTGGATATTGCGCTGCGTGTGCTTCACGTATATCTAACCTGAATATTTCGGGATCCACACTGAGAATTCTGCCCATGTTGCATTGTACTCTGCGGTTGTCAGGTTGTTGTTCTGTATTGCCGATCGATATCAGGTACCAGGTATCAGGTATTCGATAATGCTCATACTCGCAGCATCTCGGCTTAAATATACTGCGATTACTGCCTGTAGTCATGATTGAGTATTTGCGCGTATACTGGTACAGGACGCGTAACGCGTCCTGTACTCGCAGTAATTTGGGCGGATACTGCAAGCTGACATGTTTTCTGCTGCGATGCTGCTACTGCTGTTTTTTCTAAAGTGCTGGTGCTGGTGTTGTGGCTGCACGTAGCAGCGGCAGCAGTGGTGCTGTTGTGCTGTTGTTACTACGGCTGCTATCGCTTTCATGTGAAAAGGAGAGGCCATCTCTCCTGCACAGGCGCCATTGGCAGTCGGTACAGCTCGCGGTAGATAAGTGTAATACTTCGGCGTGGGAATGGGTTAGTTGGCAGCTTGGCAGATAAAGGGCAGCAGTACTGTGGTTCACAAAATCCAAGTAGTCTCAGTTATGAGAAATGTGAGATAAGACTTCTCTGATTCTGTCCCCTCCAGGAACTGAGAGCAACAGTATCGATGATTCCTGCGCCAAAATAATAGAGGGTTATGATTTTTCGGCTTCAGAGATCGCTGGAAAATCCCGAAATATCGTCGCAAAAAAATGCCATAAAAGTCGGCCTACAATAATGCGAGTGAGACAGATACAAAAACTGAGAACTGAAACTCGGCATTGCCTTTTTCCTACACCACTTGGCATTGACCTGATCCTGTTCGTACTATGATCGAACCATTCATTTAGGTTAACCACGAATTGGCACTGAGATATATTCCCCTATCCGCAGCATGGGTGCCAGCAGGCACCATTGCTACACCCTACACGGCTTATTAGGGGGAACCAAAAGGAAAGAAACAGCTCGTCTCCATGGAGGGTTGTGCGGATGGCTGTACCTACCGAGAAACATTGATTTATCACGAAGTTCCCTCTTCAGCGACTCCACCACGACCACTATGCCGCAGTTAGACGCCCGCCGTATTCGAATACAGTAAACACATCATATTCAACTCGTTGCGGGTGTATGCGAGATGTATAGGGAACAGAGGATTCTCCATACTACGAGTGCATCCTTACATTGGTGAAATAATGGGTGGCGTGTTGGAGTTGTTCAGTCTTGAGGGATGGAGGTGTTACTCGACGAGTACCCGTTTACAACAGGTACCTGTCAACTGCGAGAAGATAATACTCGGGTACTCGCTAGTATTTACGGCTAGTTTGGGCGGGTACCTGGGTACCCGTTTAACGGCGACTACCCGTATAACAGCCGGGTACCCGAGTGACCTGGGCCCAAATACTCGGCGAGTATGAAGTGTTACCCGTGCACGTGACGGGTATTACCAAGCCGGGTAATACTCGCGAGTACCCGGGTAATTGGCAAAAGGAAAAGCACATCTACTGGAGTATGGTGTAAGGTGTGAGGCATGAGACATCATTTTCATTTTGAAAAGAGGTTCCTCGAGAATCTACCAAATACTACCCAGGGGACGTGCTTTAGGGGATGCTATCTCCAGGATTCCCAAGATAAATCAACGGGTACTCGGGGGTTCGTTCAAACCAAACCAGGTACCCGAGTACCTGGGTACCCGGGCCCCAAATACTCGTCGAGTATAAGTGTTACTCGTACCCGTGACGGGTATTAGCAATCCGGGAAATACTTGCGCGTACCCGGGTAATTGGCTAAAAGGTAACACCTCAAAGAAGGGCCCAATATCGGCTCCCTTCCTTGGCCATTTTCTTGTAGAACTCCGACGAGCGCGTCCGACGTATCATGTAGCTCACAAAGTTGAGTATCAACCGCCCAATCGGTCACATATGACGTACTTGTTGCAATTTTACACAGGTGCTCCCAGAGTGCTTCTGGTACTGCGAGTACTGGGAGTATTGCTATTCTGGCGTCCGAATACTGAGTACTGAGAGTATGAGCAGTCCTGAAGACCTGAATACTGCGAGTACTGGGAGTATGAGCAGTATCCGCAGCATCTCATCACGAAATAGGCTTGTACAATTTCGTTGTTTGCATACTATGCGACCTTCCATCTCATATCCGACAAACACACCCAGCTGCTGTTTAGTGGTGTAGCCCTTCATGCTCGACACACAAATAACACCAACCACAACAACAAAAATCCGCATCCTATACGACTGCTGCAGATTGCACAGCTGCGCACAAACTGTTAGTAAGGGTTCACGCAGGCCGAAGAAAGGAACTGGACAAAGAGAAGGAACTCAAAACTCTTTTTGTTCTGCGTTTTCCAAGGTATATAAGGCGCTTCGCACAGCGAGCGGTCCCGCCCGCTACGCTCGCTCAAGAGGAAGAATGGGACATGGGACAGACGGTCTTAGCAGTTACTGCAGGTGCAACCAGAATTGCAAATAAATGCCCAGAGCTCCATGCTCCATCCAAGAAATCAATCCGGACGCCGCATGAATGCACGTGCGTAGATATTTCCTTTCTTCCTTTGAACGAACTAGTAAGCATATCACGGCACAGCACCGCGGAAACAATGAAAGTGAAAAGGAAAATTCGCTGGGTTTACCCAGGGTTTCTAGAAACGAAACTAAAAATCTGTCCTCCAGGGAAAAATGGCAAAAAACGGTACACCAGTGATTTTTTTGCCAGTTTACGGTACACAACATGGTACCGAGGGAATCAGGGGACACCAAACCCAAGTTATACGACGTTTTCTGCCAAGGTATACCGTTTTCTGGAAACATATCAATGTCCGTCCATCCAAGCACTAAAAAATAAAACGAGGTAATCAGGGCACACCAGACCGAAATCAGATGACGTTTTCTGTCATGGTATACCTTTTTCTGGTAAAAACCCAATGTTTGGTGTAGCATATAATTACTATCAAAAACCGTTTTCATGAATACAAGCGCGTTCTCGTACTCGTATTCAGACGAATAGTCAAGCGTCGCTTTTCTGAAGAAATCTTCTTTCGTTTCGTGTACGTGCGTGAACTCAGAGCACGGCACCGCCGGCGAGCCCGGCGCCGTCGCGGGTGTCGGCGGGTGCTGGCGGGTAGAGGGGGGGTTGCAAGGAGCGCGGTCGCCGTTTTCTTGGCTAGGCGTCGGGCATGCCTCGAGACACGAGGGAAGCATGGGTGGGCTGTGCCGGGTCTCCATCTGTGGAATTGTGGATATAATTGTACGAGTCTATAAGGGTCGTTCCTTATTGCCAAATAATTCAAGCGGTGCTTATTTTTGCGACCAAGCTAAAGTTCACAGAGAGAGCTACGCAGGCTGAGCACCGGCTTTGTTGAGCTGGCGAACGAGGGCCACGGTGAGCACCGGGCTTCAAGCGAGGAGGAATCACTGTGGCAGAGAGGGAGGAAAGCTTTACCCGAACCAAATCGGTGGTGAGGTGGTCGCGAGACAGGCGGGCAGTGTACGAGGCTGAGAGAAAAGCTTTGCTGTTCTTTTTTTTCTTTTTTGGCCGGTGCAAGATGTTCCATTCAGGCAGAAGTTTATTACGTAAGAGGAGACGGAGATTTTTCTTCTTTCCGACTTGTTTTGTTTCATTTTCAATGGTTTTGCGGTGCTGCTGTGCCGTGCCGTGCTGTGCTTTCTCTTTCGTAAATACAGCATACCAGGTATATATCAAGAGAAGGAAATAAGTACCCTGTCTGGGGTATGCACATACGTACGGCATGCGACGTTCGGGTTGTTTTCCGGAATGGAGCATGGAGCTCTTGGCATTTGCAAATCGCCTGTTTACAATGATTGTTTGAACCGTCTGTTGCGTCCCATTCTTGTTCGCGAATACAAGCGTTCTCTCGTACTCGTAATCTTACAAATAGTCAAGCGTAGCTTATTTTTCTGAAGGAAAGTCGTATCCGGCAGAAAAAAAATTACATGGAAGACCAAGGAAGACAGACGCACTTGCTATTGTACTAGACTACTGCAATAGACTACGGTACGAGTACGTACTTTCCACGTCATTTCTCTATGTCTACAGTACATTACGACGATTTTTCCCCCCAAACCTACAACCTAATACTTGCTGCCATACTACAGTAGACTACGAAATGTATCAGCCTAAAGCACGAGTACGTACTTTCTACGTACTTTATCGATACCTACACTATTTCGACGATAACGGCCCACGAAAAGGACGACAGTCAACCTACCCTGCTATCCGTTCCCGTTGAGGTCGTGCCTGAGTTGGTCTTATTTGGTTCAGGTTGTTGCACGGCGCGTCGAGGCCTTCGAGTTTTGCGCAGCTGCATTTATGTTTGTATCTGTTTTGTCTACAGAGGTTTGTTTACGGGGTGGACGATTATCGGCGAAAGTTCTCTTCGTGTGCCTTTTGTTATCTTGAACTTTACTGCGGCGTCTCATTTGGTATGTATGGGTGTGTTCACGGCACGTCGAAGCCATCGCAATCTGCGCGATTCGACTGTGATATTATGTTTTGGTTTTATATTTCGAATGTAAGTACCCATGAGACTTGCGAGGACTTAGTCATTTTAGCCTCTCGTACCCTAGAGACTTGAGACTCACTGGGACTCTGTCGTTTCAGTATTTTGACGTACTCATGGACTCGGTTCTTCAAAATGACTGGTGTTCGCGAGTCAACGACTGAGTCCCGATGACTGGGCAATGGTACTCTGCCGACCTTTTTGTTTGCAGTACGTATGTAGTTCACGTGTCGCTGCTGCAAATTTTCACTCCTACCCAAAATGCACCTGACCTCTGCAGTACAGTGTTATTATATCGCTGCTGCTTTTTTTCGCTTCTCCCCCAAACGCACATGTTGTTACTGTTTCTGGTCGACGTCTGTGCGAATGTATCGTTCCTGCTTTTCGGCCGCTTATGTAAGCCCGACCAGTCCCTGAAAGTTCCATACCTCCGTCCAACCTTGTAATAAATCATAGCACCTATAAACGACAGGGCAACGCTTGCCCAGCTCTACAATTTGAAATCAAACTAAAAAAACCCGTCCCCTCTGATGTTACTATTCCCCGGTTCATTGGAACACCTTGCGCCGGTCAGAAAAAAATCGAGCTGGAGAACTGCTCTCAGCCGCATACGCCGCCCGCCCCTCTCGCCGCCACCACGGCACCGATTTTATCCGAGTAAAGCTTTCCTCCCACTCTGCCATAATGAGACCCGTCGCCCGCGTCGTGTGAAGCCCGGTCCTCACGATGACCCTCGTTCGCCAGCTATAATAGACAATGTCGGTGCTCGTACTGCGGAGCTCTCTCGGTGAAATTCAGCTTGGTCGCAAAAATAAGCACCGCTCGAATATTATTTTGCGGATCAAAACGACCCTTGTAGACTCGTACGTATTATATCTAACCCCACACCAGGAGACCAGGAAGAGCCCATTCATGCTTCCCTCGTGTCTCGATGGACATGCGACGTCTAGCCACGAAAACGGCGACCGCGCTCCTTCCAACCCCCCCTTTATCCGCCAGCGCTCGCTGACACTCCCGACGACGACGGGCTCGCCCTTGGTGCCGTGCTCTGGATACACACGCGCACACAAAACGTGAGAACAAAAAAGGGGAAAAAAACTCTGAGCGGCAAGTAAAAGTAGGAGGCGGTGTCCTAATGGGAGCTCTGAGATGCCAGGGATGTACCAACGGGGCGCGCTCAGCAACAATATATCGATAAGTAAGTCTATATCTCCCCACAGTTCATGTTTTTCGTTCTTATTTTTCGTTGGCTAGACGACAGTCTATTGTCTTATGTACCCGCCGCCGAAACACCTACTGATCGATCGTTCAATCAACGGGCTGGCTGGTTGTCTGTGCGCTGTAGGCCCTTGCACCTCGCACGGTGTGGGTATATAATCTGGTTCGTGCTCAAGGTTGTGCTGGCATACGTGTACACTGTCTGTTGCAGTAGCAGCAAGCGGCACAGCGTGCTGCATACCACGTTTGTTGTTGTTGCGCCTACTGCTGCCCCATCTGCTGCACGCGCTATATCTCTCGCGCTACTGCTGTTGACGTGCACTTTATTTAACTGCCTTCGTAGACGCCCTTGCGTCCACGCACTTCTACGAGTACGGCCATTCATATGCTGACGTACGCACAGTGCCGTTTATTGTATGTACGAAACCTTTCGGTGACGGCATATCACGACGGCGCCGGACCAGGATATGGCTACAGAGCTGTGAGCACCGCAAACTCTTCTGCGGCGCATCAGCTGCATGCGTCCCTGCTGTCAGCAGAGGCTTCCTGGGAGGTCTCTGTGCCAAAGAAGATGCCAGAGATCGTGCCAGAGCCAGCAGTGCTCTCTACTGCTTGGTTTTGTCGAGCCCCCAGAGCTAGACGCCGTGCTTCAGGGAACGGCCGCTGGGACCGCAGCAGTGGCCACAGTGGCCTCGCCCGGTTTCGGTGTTGGGACATTACTCATGGCAGTAAACACAGCAAGCAGCAGCAAGAATGAAACCCGAAAGAAAACCCGAAATCCCAGCACCGCGTCGATCAGCGACGAAGCAAGCAGCTCCGACCAGTCCACAGCTATAAGCGTGAGCTATTAATAGAAGCTAGACCAATCTTTGCCGCACCTTGGACCTGTCTTGACGACCCTGCTTTGATAATGATAATGATAATACTCCGCATATCACAACGACGCCGAACGGGGATATGGCTACAGAGCTGTGAGCACCCCAAACTCTTCTGCGGCGCATCAGCTGCACGCGTCCCTACCGTCAGCAGAGGTTTCCTGGGAGGCCTCAGTGTCAAAGACGATGCCAGAGATCGTGCCAGAACCAGCAGTGCTCTCTACTGCTTGGTTTTGTTCCGGGACTGCTGTCAGTTATTTTTGGGTTGCGAAAGGCCTTCTATGACCCCCGATTGGAACATCCACTGTATCTGTGGAATCACCATCAACAACATAACTGGTAGGCGCGTAGGCCGCCGATCCTTTGGCACGACAAGGATGTTGACCTTGCAACGCTCAAGAAGCCATGTAGCTACCCAGAAGGGCCCAGGGCGGCATGTATCCTCCCTCAGCATCCCCTATAGAATGAGCTGCCGAGGTGATCTCTTTACTGATCACCCGTCGTATATTATTTGTTTGTTTGTTGCCCAAACGAAACAAAATTTCATGTCATACATCATGGGAGAACAAAAAAGTGGCATGTTTCTGGCGGGGCTGTGATTCCTGAAGTAGAACGGATGCCCGCACGCCTCCCCCCAGCTGCGCGCCTACAGGGACGCTCACTCTGCCGGGAGACAAGAAGTCGGAGAGTACTCAGCCGAAACAATCACTCAAAAGCATGCACCAGATCGTTTGCATGGGTTTAGAGAACGCGCAAACGGCTGACAGGGCAGTTATGCAGCGTAACCTCACGTCAAGGCCGCGAACGGGACGCGTGCGGGCAGACCATTCAGATCCACGGCGCAGTGCACATGAGGCTGATTCTCGCTCCGGCGAAGAAACCGTGTGGAAAGGCGGTCTGCGACGGGAGAGATCTGCGAATGAGTTTCCGAAAAGCACTATGCTGAGTATATGTTTCACGCAACTGGCCAAAATTGGGCATCAACCACTCAATCGATCGGACATACAGCCGAGCTTTACTGAACTAAAAGACAAGCATACCATTTCTAACTCAAGCACACAGAGGGGAGACGTAGCGCTGTACTGGGCGGGCGAAGGCTGACCTCGTTGCAGTGGCACCAGGCCACCAGTATCGAGGTTCATTTCGAGGATATAAAGACGACCACACCCAACAGGGGTCGGCTATCATGCGCACACGCGACAACGCCTGAGGGGCGTATTCTGGGGTAGGAGCAGGCGGCGGTGCCGTTGCTCTCATGAATTTGCGGTTGGGTTACTCAATATTTGCCGGGAGGCACCCCCCGTCGTCGTATCGGTGCGGTAACGAGGTTAGAGTGTAGAGGTACACAGAGACCCTCGGTGCACTTCGCCAGGTGGTTGCGAAGGCAGGAGATGACCCCAGCGAAGTTGTCCTCCACTCTTCGCGTATCGGTGCAGTATCGGTGCAGCCACTACGCTGGCTACCGAGCGGAGGTGCTGCAGAGAATGATCCATATGTAAGCTAGAAGGAAATCCTCATAATGTGCCAAAGAACATGCCCGCAACAACCCGCAGGACGCGGGTACAGTATCTCGTAAACTAGCAAAAACGGGAAGGCATCCAGGTCAGGGTAAACACCGTAGTATCGACGCGACTTCGGAGTTGCGGTATGTCAATGGTCTCCTACCATCGAGGGTCTCGGTCGTCCGAGACTGCGTGTGTTAGGGCCCCGGCCGGTCGTGTGGGGCTGTGGACTCTCGGGTACTGACAGAATGATACGAGTAGGGAATTAAAAGCAGCGGCCGGTGTCGTGGTTTTCGTACCACGCTATTGAAGCCCCCCCTCCCGACGTCGGAGAGAATAATAGGAACACGACACTCAAATTCAAAGGATATAACACCCTGGACAATAGACAATGGTCCAATTGTCTATAAATAGCTTCTATGGCAAGCTTCTATGGCAACTGACTCTCTATTGTGATCCCCAATTCCAACTAATTGAAGCCCATCGAGCTCTTTTGTCCAGACAATTCCAATTGAATGACCCCTACCTGGCCCTATTGTCCAGGAAATTCCATTTTAAAGGCAATTTCCGTAGTCAACCGTCCGGGCAGTTACAATTATTGGGCCTTCGCCTAAATTAGTTATCCGGCTAACTTTTAATAGTAGACCGTCTCCTAAATTAGTTATCTCGACAATTCCAACTAATAGACTGTCTCCTAATTCAGTTCTCCCGACAACCTCCCAAATCAATTGTCCGGATAGTTCCAGGTAATAGACAGTCTCCAACATCGTTTGTCTGGACAAATTCAATTATTTTAGCAGACCGCCTGGTAAATCAATTGTCCGGGCAATTCCGATTAATAGACAGTATACCAAATCAATTGCCCGGACAATTTCAACCGGTAGAAAATCTCCGAAATCACTTCTTTAGACAATGCAAATTGGTGGACAGTCCCCTTAATCAATTGCACGTACACTTCAACTCATCAGTACACACGGATTATTTTGGTTGGCGTAACGGTTTTCAATTATCAGTTTATAATACTGAGTCTCAGTTTCAAAATTGCAAAGTTGTCTGTCTGTCTGTCTGTTTGTCAGTCTGTCTGTGTGTCAGTTTGTCTGTGTGTCAGTCTGTCTGTGTGTCTGTCTGTGTGTCTGTCTGTGTGTCTGTCTGTGTGTCTGTCTGTGTGTCTGTCTGTCTGTCTGTCTGTGTGTCTGTCCGTCTGTCTGTCTGTGTGTCTGTCCGCATTGCTTATATTTTCGAACACGTTCCAATGATCGATGTATGAGGTTGTTACAGATGCTATTCGTACGACGCAATCGACTCTTAGGAACCTTCTATACTAAAACATACCATACCGCCAGGCAAATTTAGCATACCGTGTTTTTTTGTTCCATATACCTGGTAGTATATCAAACCGTACCATCATACCATACCACCAACATACCAGGCCAGATACCGTGTTTTTTCATATAGTACATCAAACCGTACCATCATACCATACCACCAACATACCATATCACATACCGTGTTTTTTCCACATAGTGTATCAAACCGTACCATCATATCACAACAACATACGATATCACATCAAGTACACAAGAGCATGCGTTGAAGGTGCAAGGTGATGAGGTGATAAATGAGGAGGTGAGGGTGCAAACGGAGAGCGATGGCACCAGGGAGCAGCAGCCGCCGCAACGGCAACAGCAGCCCCAGCAGTCACGTCTGCAACAACAGCAGCAGGACCAAGTGGGTCCTCTAAGCGCTTGCGACGATCGCCCCGAAAACAACAGCAGCAGCAGGATAAAGTGGGTCCGGTAAGCGCTTGCGACGATCGCCCCGAAGAGCAACAGTAGCAGTAGGACCGAGTAGGTCCGCTAGGCTGGCTGGTAGGGGAAGTGGAGCGGCAAGGTGGTGGTGGGACGATCATGGATACGGAGGGCGCTGGAACTGGGGTGGGGAAGGCTTCCCTCTAGTTGCACCAGATTAAAACAGGTGTCGTTGGCCTGTCCCCGATGCTTCTGAGGCGAATCGCTGTTCACTGTATATTGTACTCTGTTGCAGGTATGATGACTTGCGTTAACTGGCTGCATATGAACGAGTACAAGCAGTACTTTAAAGCAGTATAAGTTCTGGGGATAATACAACAGGAAGTGCATACGCGTACCAGGTACCAGGTACGAGTATGAAGCAACAGCAGCAGCAGGACCAAGTAGGTCCGCTAAGCGGGCTGGTAGGGGAAGTAGAGGCAAGATGGTGGTGGGACGATCATGGATACGGACGCTACCAGGTACGCCTGCATGAAAGTTGAGAAGATACGCACGGAGATCGGAGATACATTACATTCATTCTATATGACGTAGGAACGTGTGTCTCTCAGCTCCGTCCCCTACCCCTCTCTCCCCCCATCTAGTAGTGACAGAGTTGGGCGAATACGGGAATGAGATGCAGATTATAGCTTTGTCTGGGCAGGACGCTTACAGACGGTAGAGAAGGGGGTGGGGTGTAATTAAATACACTGTGTTGATGGTAAGAGATATGCGTTTGATAGATCAGACCATATTATGCTGCTGAACCAGATGTGAACTGTGGAACCTTGAGCTGTACGCCGTGCGGAGTTTTTTATTATTATTATTATTGCAATGGTCATACCACACACATGGCATGTTTTTATGTTTCCGTTTGATATCTCTATTTTATAAAATGTGTAGGTCGTGCCTGTCGTATTCAGTATGATGACATGGCCTTGCGTTGTTTACTCTGCTTACTGCATAACAATATAGTATCTTTGTGTCCTAGTTTTGTGACCACATAACTTGAACTCTCTAGGATTGAAGAATCGGCACGGGCACTGGTTGTGCCGGATGTCGACGTGTAGCAAGAACGGTTTAATGTGAAGAACACACACACCAGGATACCAGGTATCAAATAGTGTGGTTTTCTGTTGCAGCGCTACGGGCTCCAGGAGTCTGATAGGTTTGTATGCTGCTGAGTGTCCTTGGGTCCGGGTTTGTGGCGAGGTGAGCGCCTCCGTGGATTGAGTTCAGTGAAGGTAAGCACTGACGGCATAACACCTTGCAAGTGGAGGTAAGCACTTGTCATTGTGCTATCGCGGAGAGGGGAGGTGAAGGTGAGCCCCTCCCGGAGGTTTGGATGGTGTGGTGTTTTCAGGGGTCTGGTAGGTTTGTGTTTACCCCGTTATATAAGCGGCAATGAATGCTATAGCATCGTACCATTTTCAAGTTAGATGCACGGAGCCGCAGTCACAGTCGTGACCGCCGTAGCAGCCACGACCGCCGTAGCAGGAGCGCCACGCGGGAGCGCAACCGTAGTAGCAGCAACCGAACGCGGCAACGGGAACCCGCAGGACGGGGGGCAATCAGGGCCACCGCCGCCGCCGCAGAGGGAGCGCAAACAGCCGGCCCAACAGGAGAAGGAGGAGGAAGACGTGGAACCGCATCAGGCGCAGCAACTGTGTCATCAGCAGAAGCAGCAACAGCAGCAGCAGCAACGGAAGCAACAGCAGCAACAGCAGCCGTCGCAGCAGCCGAAACAGCAGCAACGCCCGGCAGAAAGTAGAAGCTGAAGGCGTAGGAGCCGCGTCACAGGAATCGGGGATGTCCGTACATGGCCGAAGCTCGTTAAGCGTCGAGCAGATAAGGAAGGACGCGGCAGCCGGTTCGTCGGCGAAGGGGAGGAGGAGTTGCCCGCGCTGTCACCGGGTAGTGGCCGGGATACCCGCTGTGCGCCGACGATATTATGCGTCGGGCAGAGGGGGTGTTGCAGCGCTACGGGCTCCAGAAGTCGCCCAGGAGGGCGACAGGGTATTCTGTGATGTACGTCGACTGGCCTAACCAGTGACGTATGGAGGGTGCATCGTGTAAGACAGCGATAAGGCCGTAGGATGGCTCGCTCTCATATCGATGTAGGAATACAATGGAGTGTCCCCGGCGGGGGAGGCCTCAGGGTATGCAATAGTCCGTCGAGCTTGATTGAATGATGAATGGTTCTGGCAGATGATATGTGTTTTGTACTGTTTAATAGTGATTTCGGTATTGCTTTTCAGAGAGGCAGTGGTTTTGAGCTGGCAGCGTTTGCTGACGTGCACTGTGCCAGGTAAACCACGGTCCGTCTCAGGTGGAGTTATCACATGCGCAGGTGCCTGCGTATGCTGGTACTCGAGGACGCAGATATATGTCACGCTTTTCAACACGGAGGCAGAATATGTAGCGATGGCAGACACAATGAAGGAGGACTGGATTTTGTGATATTTTTTTTCTTGTAGAATTTGTGATTTTGTTTTCTGAGAGAGAACTGGATTTTCTGGTGGATTTTGTGAGGTTTTCTGGTGGAAATTTGAGTTTTCTGGAGGAGGACTGGATTTTCTAGCGGAGTTTGTGATATAGGATTCTCAAGGAGGACTGAGTTTTCTGGTTGAGCTTGTGAAGGAGGACTAGATTTCCGACGCCGCAGCCGCAGTATCAACTTAAAGATGAAATGTATTTCACTTTTCTGTGCGATCCTCTGTGTGGTACGTACAGACATCTTCTGTCTATTCGTCTGTCCATTACTTTTCAACAAAATTATGAAATACGTCAACCATGAGTTCGACTGATTAAATAGTTGACACTCAACTTTGCAAGCTGCGTAATAAGCCTGTTCTATGATCCATTTCTAGTAGGGGTTGTGCACAAATTAGGATGTGTTTATATAGGAATCATCTACAGAATTTTACAAGTTGAATGATAAGCCGTTCGCGCGTATTTTTACCAGGTATGCAGTTCCTTTTATAAAAAATTAAGAAATGCACGTCAACTGTGAGTTCAACCGATTACTTTGTAACCGTCGTGTGTACAAGCGCAATATCAAAATCCCCCGCTGTAGACCACTGCCGCCGCAGATCAGTCACGTTCGTCATTCTTTCTCTTCTAGTAATAGTAGACTGTTAAAGTGTATCGTGCATCACTACTAATACCAGCAACACAAAGCATTTTTTTTTCAAGCATGTCGAATGTCCTTTGCGAACCACGACGAATATCCGATGCCCCCGCCCAGTACGACCACGAGTAGTACTGATAGCCAGTATGCAGACGCTTAGTCTCAGCCAAACCCCGTCTGCCGTGGTGCCGTCTGTGCCGATCCCGACTGGTCTCGTTACTCTCACCAACCCCAACTGCGACTTCACAAAAAAAAGACAACCAGACTGAGAACAGCCCTCGGGCGAATGTAATTTCATCGAGGGCAATAACAATTATTTACATCTGAACACATGGGCTAGGCAGTATCAAAATGTCGTAAGTACGGACATGTTATACATACCTAGAGTTTATGTGTCCCACTCTTTTCTGCTTATTCCTTGGACAATAGAACTATAATAGACAATGACCCGTACAGCTCTGAGTCACGAAGCTGACTATTATTTGGAATTGTCCGGGCAAGTGATACCAAAGACTGTCTAGCAGTTAAAACTGTTTAGACAGTTGATCTTGGATACTGCCTATTAATTGGATTTGTTCGGACAAGCAACTTGGGAGACCTAGTGGTTTGAACATTTGATATCTGGAGTTTTCCAACAATTGAAATTGTCCTGACAATTGATTTCAGGCTCTTGTCTATTGATTGAAAATGTCTGAACAATTGATTTTTGGTGCTTTTAAAAAACTGGAATTGTCCGGACAAATGATTTTGAAGACTTGACAGTCATTGGGATTGTCTGAACAGTTGATGCCTCGTGCTTTCTAGAAAGAATTGTCCAGACAATGTATCTCGGAAATCGCCTATTAGTTGGAATTGTCCTGATGAATGAATTCACAGGCTGGCTATTAATTGGAATTGCTTGAACAGTTGATGTCGGGTGATGTGCATGAATTGGACATGTCAGGGCAACTGTTTCGGTCCGTCATGAGGAATTGTCCGAACAATTGGTTCCGGAAGCGCTCTACTATTAATAATTGGAATTATCCGGGTCATTGAGTTTGAGACGGCTCCGGTTTTTGAATGTTGACAGCTACTTGTAGAGCTCCAGTTGATTTGGTCAATACCCTACAAGACCAATCTAGTATTGCCTCTACCACGGGATCGGGAGATTTCCTCTATACTCAATCGTTTGTAAGGTACTTACTTCACCCTACCTTCTTTTGAGTAGTATCAACTCAATAGGGAGTGTCTATCAGAATACGATAAATATGTACAAGGCCATGACATTTCTCGAGCGAGTGGTTTGGGTGACATCTGAAAGGAATTGTGCCGACGGACACCTCCAACTACTTTCGAATCGCGGAAATCCGTTTGGACGTTTGCGTTTAATCGACAGCACCCGAAATCAATTGTTTGGGCAATTCCATTCAACAGGCAACACCCGAAATCATTTGTTGAGACAAATCTAATTAATAGACAACGCCCGAAATCAGTTGTCTGGACAATTTCAATTAGTTGTCAGCACCCGAAATCAATTGTCTGGACCAATTCCAACCACTGGACCAGCACCCGAAATTAATTCCAATTAATTGGTAGTTCCGAAATCAATCATTTAGACAATTCCAATGCATAGATAACACTGGAACACGATTGCTCACACAATTCCAATTATTAGATGGTATTCGAAATCAACTGTCTGGACAGTTTCAATTCATAGACAATCTACGAAATCTAGTGTCTGGACAATCCCAATTAATAGACAGTCACCAAAAACCATTGTCTGGAGAATTCCAATTAATGCACAGCCTGCTAAATCAATTGTAGACACAATAGACTATTCAAACAGGAATTGCCCAGGGTGTGAATGATATACCGTGAGAAGGATATACAACAAAGCATAACATTTCTAAGTCAAACATACAGAAAGAAATGTGAGTTTTGTTGTCAACCATTCGAAATCACTGTTTGATAGTCATAGACTCCACCGACGTATGGTTCTACCGGCGCAAGGGCTTGCTCCTGGTAGAAGACAAGGTGGACTGGAAGAGGGGGTCACTCTCGAGTACCTCGTGCTTGATATGTATAGCTGCGCGTGTAGAGCAGAGGCACACGAGCAGATGGCCCGACACTGCCCGCTGCCGATTGATAGGCCTAGACTAGGCCTACTGTAGTGGTTTTCATGCCCGCCCGCCCCTTTCTTATTTCGAAGGTGGGTGAAAAGGAGCGGCCATGCTTGTATGGTGCACACCGTAATGTATTTATTATAATCGTTTACGACTGACTGGTAGCGATTCCGAGCTCACTAGCAGAATGGGGCATGCCAATGGTTTTGTAGCAGAATAGGGCCCCGGCCAGTCGGCTCGGGGGGGGGGCACTCCCGGGTACTAGCAGTACGATAGGGGACGTGAAGCAACGGCCGGTTTCGCGGCTCTCGTACCACGCTAGTGGAGCCCCCCCACCGCCTATGTCGCAGAGAAATATATGTTCTTGGGCACCCTATGTTTTTGGCATGATCAAAATTAGAGACTCGTATTGGCTCGTAAAAAAAATAACATGGCAATTCAAAGGATATACAACAAAGCGGAGGCCTGTAGTCTAGACTATACTGTGCTCGTATAGTGTTTATTTAAATCTACAAATGAGTGACTAAGATATCATACATACAGCAGTACGCGTGGTTACGTGGGCACACGTTCTTACCGATATACCGGTACCTGGTACGTTGTGTACCGATATACCGGTACGTTGTGTACGAGTACTCCTACAGTTACATCTACGCACGATATGATACGTCCAAGTACAGGAGACAGCAACTCGATCGCGAGGTCGATGGCATCGCCACCAGCGCCTACGCGCCTCGGCGGACCTACCCGGACACGCGTAAGAACCGGTCTGTACCCACGTCGTAAGCGCTCCTTTCCAAATTTGATCACCCTGAAGATTGGGGGCGCAACGCACTTGTCGGCGAAGGGTGAGCTACACCGGATGTGGTGCAGCGCGAACACCCGTGGGTGTCCGATTCGTAGAAGGCGAACATTCGCCGCCAATTTTGAGGCGCGAACTGGGTAGCAAGCGATGGGCTGAATAAGGGGACCTGGACGGGGCATGGTGCTAAGTGGGAGCGCGTTAAACCCACCCGAGATCTAGATGGGATGGGCAGAGGTAGGCATGATCATTTGCAGGTCATGCAGCAGTGTGTATGCGCATCAAAGACAAGTAAGGAGAACCTGGGTTGCAACGTGCGCCTCCCATGATATAGCAGGGGGGGAGGTGTACTCGATCTCATGCATGGCCGTAGTCGTATGACCATAGACCCTCGCGTCCCTACAATGCCGGGACGGAGCATGTCGGGTTTTCACCGACCAGGCAGACATTGCTTGCACCAGCGCGATCTCCGTGAGGTGTCTGGCGAGTCGCATGGTGGGTGAGCTGCATCCTACTAAGAACCGCTTGTGAGGCGGACTTGCATACGGATGACAGCTTCAATGAGTTGATTTTTTTTCCGGTGTAGCCACTTCCAGAGACAGCAATGGGAGTACTATGTAACTGCCTCTTGGGTGCCTTACCATGAACACTACGTGATACGATCAATTCCCTTGTGCGGAGTAAATATTTTTTACCTCGCACAAACGGTCTAACTCGACCGCCCGAAAAAAAACAAACGGTACCCTGGTTGTCTGCTGCAGCTCACGTAGTGAGCGGCATGTTTTACAGTGTCGTTGGCAACCGACGCCAACCCAACTTACATATAATAGGGGGGGGGGGAGGGGTGTACTCGATAGGAGAGATGCCCTCGATCTCATGCATGGCCGTAGTCGTATGACCATAGACCCTCGCGTCCCTGCAATGCCGGGACGGAGCATGTCAGTATGTCGGGTTTCCACCGAGCAGGTGGACATTGCTTGCACCAAGCGCGAAGCGCCGTGAGGTGTCCGGCGAGTCGCATGGTGGATGAGCTGCATCCTACTAAGAACCGTTTGTCAGGCGGACTTGCATATAGATGACAGCTTCAATGAGTTAATTTATTTTCCGGTATAGCCACTTCCAGAGACAGCAATGGGAGTACTATGTAACTGCCTCTTGGGTGCCTCACCTTGAACGCTACGTGATACGATCAATTCCCTTGTGCGGAGGAAAGGTTCTTTACCTCGCACAAATGATCTAACTCGACGACCAGCTGTGGGCGACCGCCCAAAAAAACAACGGTACCCTGGTTGTCTGCTGCAGCTCACGTAGTGAGCGGCATGTTTTACAGTGTCGTTGCCAACCGACGCCAACCCAACCTATACATAATATGGGGGGTGGGGAGGGGGGCAAGAATAGGTTCGTAATCCCCATGGTGTAACAAGAAAGGGGGGGCATGGTCGCGAGGATACATTTGCAAATCTAGCCAATCCCATGTTGGAGGCTGGCGTCGATAGGTCGACATCGCTAATAGTTGGTATGGCAGTTTGCTCGTGTTTACGGATGTTGGTGTGGGGTTGTTGTTGGTTCAACCTCGAGGAGCTTCCCCTCTCCCCACCCCCGTTTCTACGAGCGGGGGGTTGCGCAATATTGTGATACAGCGTCCGAAGCAAAGTGCAAATCGTAATATTACCGAGGTACGAAAAATATGGTTTTGTACATCCGGAAGAAGTAGACCACTCAAATCAACGCAGGATACAGGTGTACCGGTATGTAGCCATGAGTACCTTGGGTCAGTTTGTAGTGGCTGGCCTGGGAGCGTAGCACGCAGCGGGGCAGAGCCAGCGCCACACGATCCAGGTTCGCTGGAGACTAGCTTGAATTCCCGCACACCCGCTCGTGCTTTTCAGGGAGATGGATGAGCTGAACGGTAGCAGCAAAGTTGCGTGTGTGTTGCTACAGTACACGAAAACACCCTTTTTCGTTTTTCAATTATTTTCGAAACTTTTTATCTTGGATTTAGCAGCGCTATCTCGCCCAGTTTTGAGCGCGTTTCGATTCTGACTCGAGTTTCGAGGATTTTTTTCCCACTTCCTCGCGACCTTTCGGAAAACAATTAATTGATCATAGTGTGGCTTTTTTAGGTTGGAATTGATGCGGCAACAATTATGGAACCTATTATGAGGGATCGGGAACCGATATGATAATACTCTGCAGTTTGTTGTCGTAGGGATAATTAGGCATTATGGTTCATATTCTTTGGGTAGGTACGTATCAGTGATACGTAGCTCACTTCGACAGCAGCAGCTGACAATGTTTGGTTGATCGCGCATGTGGGAGTACCAAGTGGATACCGCATGGAACGGTGCTGGCAGACTGGAAGAATACGCAAACAGACAGGGCCGTGGCTTGCACCTGGACAGCGGTCGCTCGCTGGGCCAGGTATTCGTGAGTTCTGATTAATATCTGGCGGCGAATCGTGAAAAAGGAAAACGCAACATCGGGGATGAAGCGTGGAATTATTGTGGGAAATATTGTGTTGAAACTAGTGTGGATTGATTCATCACGAAATTAGTGTCGGGATACCGCCGTCCCCAAAGAGAGAGCTAGCCGTCCCCGGAAGAGCGCCTGTTCACGCCCCCCGCTCGCTGAGTTCGTCATCGGCGGTAATCACCGACGAGGGCTGATGGGTGGGGCGGACGTGGGGCGGTCGCGGTGCCGCGGGAGGTCCGATGGCGCACAATAGAGCGAGTATACAGAATCCGGCATAGCGGGAAGAGTTTTTTGGAAACCACCATCACCGCGACCGAGCAGCATTAAAGAGTAGGATGATTGGGGTTATCTGCGTTTTCCTGGCTTGAAGGATCGAGACTAAAACAGTTGAGCAGTGTTTGGCTTTGAATCCTCACCGTAACCCGAACCTGAATGAAGATGCATTGGGACGATATCAATACTGTGGACTGACAATCACGTTGTCGAAGCTGGGGTAAGTCGGAAACACTGCCCCTTGGGAGAGTTGTTTCCAACGAAGACGTATTGCGGGTTCTGTTCAGAGTATCAACCATTTTGTCCAACCCTTGCCGAGTCGTGAGAATCACCGAGCTGGCGTACATCGTAGCCGTCGGCGAAGAGATGGGGGACCACAACAATGGCCATACATCACCATCAGGCGCGCCGTCCGCTCGTGTAAACTCTGTTATACTCAGACTTCCGGGCACGAAGGCGATGGCAACGATCGAATGCATTTCTTATTTGCCTGCTGCACCCAGCACCTGTTGTCGTCGGTGGGGAACCATGATGACTATTCCGTCGTCGGTCAAATAAAAAACTCGCGTTTTCTCCTATAAGCCAAGTCGCAGACTTTACTGGAAAAATCCTCGAGGATAATTGCTTTCCAAACAATGGCGACCATGCACACTGCATGCTTGAGCAACGAGAACAAATTACAAGAAAAATACCATACCAGGTAAATGTGCCTTCGCAGGTGTCCTAATTTTTGCATTTTCTTGGTTTTCTGCGTATTTCTTGGTCTGCACGTTGTCGGATGGCCAAAATGATACTTTTAATACTACTTTAAATCAAACCCAGGCAAAGATAAACTGCTTACGAGAAACACCACTCAAACATGTATCGCAGGAAACCACGCCACCACCACCATCACGACAACATCAACTTCACTCCGAGGGATCTATAGCAGCGACAGTCCTAGTGGTGGTAGTGACGGCGGCGGTGGTTGTGGGGGGATGGGCCAACTACTGAGGCAAGACCGGAGGTCCTCGAATGAGCGAGGCAACACTGCCGCCCCCCAGCGGCTAGGAGAGTCTATGAGCAGCGGCCTACTCGACCCTGTCAGCGGAGTTGCAGGAGCAGAAGGGGGGCGATCTAGACGGCCGCATAACAATGACAATACCCAGTATCAGCATCAGCGTCAGCATCCTCAATCAAGGGACTTGACAGGAGAAGATTCATCAACTGGGTGAGGAAAAGCAAACCAAGTACGAGTAATTTCGGTCGTTCAAGGATATAGACACTTTTCGAAATGCAAAATGTTTGTTTTTGCTTTTTTTTTGGCAGGGAACGACCGTGGAGGTGATAAGTAAAGCACACATGTTGTCTTATCAACCCTAGGGTTTCAGAAGTATACCCCGTCATTTTGGTAATCGTAAACTTAACCCTATAGTATAACCTCCCTTTCTCGTAACCTCCGACACCTCAACCTCAGCCCCCCTCCCCTCATCTACCTCCGTTCCGGACCCCACCCACGTCCTCACTCACCTCTTCCCAAGCAATCCCCGCCTAAAGATGTGTGAAATACATGAACCCCCCGACCCCCCTATCCTTACCCCGCCTACCATATATACTACAGTTAGGCTCAGGAACTAGGGGTGTTTTAGAGCCGATTTCTGTCAAATACATGTCCGAAGGTCGGTACGAGAAAACATGAAATGTTTTTTTTCAACCAATCACAACGCATCGCAAATACACCAGCCGCCAACAAATTCCATTATGTAGCGGCCAAAGGGTCAACAGCCCCAGCGCGAAAATACCAAATGTTGTTTACTGGGGGGCATACCACCTGCGTCGAGAGATGTGAAAAGTGAAAGCAAGACATTATTGTTGCCTGGCGACGTACCACCTGCGACAGAGGTGATTGAAATTGGAGCGAGAGGTAAGGAGGCGAAAGAGGATGGAGGATGATGGCGAAGCTGCGCAGGCGACTGCTGACGCTGCCGGTCTCAGTATCTACGCGTTTCGGATCGGACGTCTCTTGCATGTCCGTTCTGCTGCCGTTCTGACATAAACGCGCCGTCTTCACCTAGTACGCGCGCCTCCTCCCTTTCTTGCGCCTGGTGCCTTCCCCATCCCCCTCGCCCTCGCTCTCGCCTTCTACCCAGGGCCGCAGATTATCCAAAATCCTTGTCTCGATTACTTGGTTTGCGTCTTGCTGCTGCAGCGTTGCCGCGGCAGGGGGTGGCGGGGGCATGGTGCTTGAGTGGCAGCCTTCTGCGACTACGAGGGAGAGGGCTTCAATCCTTGACCGTTGCTGTTTGCTCTGTATTCGTGGAGGACAGGACGGGTCGCCGCGGCAAATACAAAGACAGACGGCAGCAACAGCAGCAGCAGAACAGTAAAAAAAAGACATTAGTACTAATATTAATAGTAAATCTCGTACGAATAGTCCCTAAATTCGGACAATAATTAATGAGCTTCAGTATCAGTACGCTAGAACTTCTTATTAAAATAGTGAACTATACTATTAGCAGTACGATATATCCTACATACGATAATTTCTGCTATTTGTACTGCTGTATAACAATGCCTCTATCGCTATCGCACTCAATACTCGTACTATTCAAAAATCGACCGACTCTGATGCCAAGCCGAGGAACACGTGAAAAAAGAACCGTTGCTGCCGCTCCTTCCCACCTCCTTCAGCAGAGATTGCTTGGTCACCAGCTGCTTACCGGCCCATGCTTCCGTGGCTGCCCCCCCTCTTTCCATCTGCCAGAACTTGCTCTCTTGAAGCGAAGCCGCTCTTGGACCTACATTTATTTCGGGCCGACCTCCCTGCTCGAGATGAAAGTGATTCTTGTCTATACCAGTTTGCCCCCTTCTTTTCTCAGCACATCTGTGACAAACGACCATCGCCCATTTTCCGCTCTAGATTCACAGCTCGCGCCTCCTCTGCACGGCTGGGTCCTTCCTCCTCACGCCTCCTCTCCTCTTGCTTGCGCCTCCGCTCCTCCTTGGCTCCCAGCGCAGCGTGCACTGAGCACATTTCCGCTTGCAGGCGCAGCCTGCTCTCCTCCTCCGCCGCCTTGGCCAAGTTTTCGGCTGATCGGCGGGCTTCGACCTCCTCATCGCAGCGAGCAAGCGCCACATCGCGAGCCCTAGCTGCAACGCTGTGGCGTCGCTCCATCATTTGGAGCTCGCGACCCTCTGCAGCGTTCCCGACACGGCTGATCCTCCCTGCTTCGGACATCGTATCTCCAGTTCGAGCGAGGAACTATTAATAATCACCAGTTTTTTCTAGAGCTGCCTGCCTCTCTTTTTTTGTCCTGGTCTATGATCGCGAAGAACTACCCATTTTACCCAAACCTGCGATTTTTGGCGGACTGTATCTCCTTGGTGAATGGCTTGAACAGGGTGCGGTTTCGTGCGACGCGTCAACAAAAACCAGATGCAGTGTCCGGGCGATTCACATTCTATATACGTTACTTGATAAACATGCTGGAGTTGAATAAAGCGAAATATACGTAAGTCATTGATTTTAGGGACATTTCCACTCGTAACGTGGTCGCCAGAGAGCGGATAAGCTTTTTTTTTCGCCCAAACACTAGATGATCTGGTTTTACAGCTGTCAGCCTAGTTTCAAGCCCCAAAATCGTGACGTCGAGCGGGCTAGCTATGATTCCATAACGCACTTTTGAGTTGTATACTATTCTCAAGTTGTTCTAGGACCAGAGGGAAAAAATGGCATTCTTGGCTTTTTCTTGTCTCCTTTGGTTGAAAAAAATGAACAGCCTGGTGTGCATTTCATCGCGTTCACCGTGCCACTTTTTAGTGGTGGATAAGCACCACGTTCCTGAGCCTAACAGTTTTAATATCCCTATCAGTCACCCCTCCCCTCTTACGCCAGCCCCACAAGCACCCCTACCCCTAAACTCCCGCCACTTCCAACCGCACGCCATCCCTCCCCCAACCCCCACCGCCTACATCGGTAATATAAACCCCGTATAAAGCTGTAATATCACCCCCCCTACCGAGAGCCCGTTGCTTGGTACCTGGTATGTATATAAAGCACCGCTACCTCTTACCTGGTCTGGTTCTGTGCTCAAAACTACTGTATGATCCCTGGCCCTAACCCCCGTCAGGTCCTTATTCAATCCCTCAGTCCTACTCGAAATCCCCTTGATCCTCTCTTGTACACCCCGCCGGCCCCCAGCCCCGATTCCGTACTATAACCACCCCTCAAGAAGCTCCAGTCAACTACGGATTATGACCAACCCTACCCCTACTCCCCTGCCCTCCCCTCTGCCCCCACCAACTCCCTCTCATATACCCCGCCCCGCGTCGCTTCTAACCCCTGTGTAAACCTGTAATATAACGAGCCCCCTCCAAACCCCGCCGCTACCCACCCCACCGGACCAAAACAAACATCTAATTTTGGGCTATGTTTACCTCTAGCCCTACCCCCTGATCCAATGTGAAGTATTACACACCTCGAATCTGGATTAAGAAGACCCTACCGATACCGCTTGTCTAAAGTTTGTAAAATTATCCCCCCTACCCATGGGCATTCGTCTATGGCCATTCACGATAATGAGTATCCCTTCCCTACCCATACCTCCACCCCTCCCCGCCTTCTACCAATTCCACCGGCGGCGCATATTAATTTTAACCACCCGCTCAAATTCGGTACAACTATCGAGTCACCCCAACCTTAACCCCCGGCCAATTGTCTTTCTGTAACAAACCTGTCCCTACCTCCGCACCCCTCCCGTCGCCATCACTCTAACCCACCTACCTCACCCCCTGCCTAAACCCCTCACATAAAGTCCATCCAAATCCGGATATTTTCACCCCTACAAGCTGCAACTATCCCTTGTCTAAACACCCTAGCCCCGACCATCTTTATGCCCGATCATCACCCCCCTTACGCCCTAACCCCCCAGCCGATAGTTCCCGTTTGTAACTTTGAAATTGTCACCTCTACAACTGCTCGTTTTTAAATTCATACCAGCACCATTCCTCCGCCTAACCAACCACCTCTCCGGCCCCCCCTTCCCCTACCCCCTACCACCCGCCTAACCCCCCAACGCTAACGTTTGTCTACATCTGTAACGCGATCACCTCTTCAACTGTTTCTTGTCAAAATCCATCTTATCACTCCCCCTCCCATCTCCAATCTAACCACATATCGAAACCCCTTCGAAACCCTCCCCAACCCCTCCTCCTAACTCCCGTTCAAATCAATAACCACTCCTGCCACCAACCCCTCTTTTATTTAATGTTTTTATGGGTAGGTCTTGCCAGGAACTCACGTTGGGTTGTATTTGTCACTGTCGTCACCTATGTGTGCTGTGCGCTGGTCGACAGGTATATAAGGCGTCTATATAAATGTCAGAGCATTAAAAAATGTGGATGGTGCTCAGTTTCCGGCTTAAAGTAGCTGAATTGGACATTTCGAGCTAAATATAAATATTGTAGTGGACCCAGTCCCCAGGGTATGCGTGGGCCGAACCGACTGAGTCCAGTTACCCCCAGATGTACGAGAAGCAGAAACGACTGCTACCCGGAGGAATGGTACTCTGTTGACGTTTGTGAAGAATGCACCAAACAATGTCTGTGAGTAGCCTAAAATCGAAAACAAAACAGAATGGATAGCAGGCTAGACTAAGGGCATAAAACCAGTCGAACCGAAAAACGTGGATCTCCGTCTTCACCCAGCTCAAAAGGGGCCCATACGTTTTGGCGGTCGTGTAAACCATCACTGCCCCGACCCCTTGACCCCCCTCAGAATAAAAACCAATGCGTTCGACGCACAAGGTGCTGGAGCCCACCTCACAAGCGGTTTTTAATATAATGTAGCTCACCCTTCACGTCACTCGCCGATCATCTGACGGCGCTTCGCGTTCGGTGCAAGTAATATCTGCCGGGTCGGTGAAACCCCGAAGTGCTCCATTCCGACAATGTAAGGATGCGAGAGCCTATGGTTATACGGCTGTTGGCCATGCATGAAAAGGACTACACCCCCCCCCTTCTTCTCCGACGGATATGCAAAATCCTACAGAAATACGAATGTGTCGCTCATTTAATTGTCCTCAGTGGCGAGCACTACGCTAACCCCTCTGCTCAAGGTTACTCAAGGATTGTGTTACAGTGAGGGTTCAAGACTTGCTCAGATTAGGTTGCTTCTCGTTTGCAGGCCCATAGTGTATACCCCCCCACCCCCCCTTCCGCATAAATGATGCATATACACAGATTAAGTTGGCGTCGGTTGGCGACGACGCTTGGAAAGACGTCAATCACTGAGTAACCCAGACAACAGGTTGCCGCTTTTTGTTGTTTCGTTTTTGGCAGTCATCACGGCTGGTGGCCGAGTAAGATCATTTGGGCGGGGTAGTCAATCTTTACTCCGCACAAGGGGAATTATCGCATCATGCAGCGTGTGTAAGGCAAGGCACCCGTGAGGCAGTTACGTAGTATGCTCATTGCTGTCTCTGGAATTGGGCACACCAGAAAACAAACAAAATCGTTCGATGCTGCCATCCATCTGCAAAACAATCCGCCTCAGAAACGGTTCTTAGTAGAATGCGGCTCAACCTTCGTGCGACTCGCTCAACCCCCCACGGCACTTCGCGCTTGGAGTAAGCAATGTCTGCCTCGTTGATGAAAACCCGACCTGATCCGTCCAGGCCTTGTAGCAAGGCGAGGGCCTATGGTGACACAACTACAGCCATGAATGGCATGAATACACCCCCCCCCCCCTATTTTATATAGGTTGGGTTGGCGTCGGTTGGCAACGACACTGTAAAACATGCCGGTCACTACGTGAGCTAGACAACCAGGGTACCGTTTTTTTTTGTTTTTTTGGCGGTCGCCCACAGCTGATTGTCGAGTTAGATCGTTTGTGCGAGGTGAAGAACCTTTACTCCGCACAAGTGGGAATGATCGTATCACGTAGTGTTCAAGGTAAGGCACCCAAGAGGCAGTTACATAGTACTCCCATTGCTGTCTCTGGAATTGCCTACACCGGGAATTAAATCTACTCATTGAAGCTATCATCCATATGCAAGTCCGCCTCACGAGCGGTTCTTGGTAGGATGCAGCTCACCCTTCATGCGACTCGCCGGACACCTCACGGCGCTTCGCGCTTGGTGCAAGCAATGTCTGCCTGGTCGGTGAAAACCCGACATGCTCCGTCCCGGCATTGTAGGGATGCGAGGGTCTATGGTCATATACGACTACGGCCATGCATGATATCGAGGGCATCTCTCCTATCGAGAACCCCCCCCCCCCCCATCACCCCCCTTCGTGCGACCCGCCGGACACCTAACGGCGCTTCGCGCTTGGTGCTTGCAGTGTCTGCCTGGTCGGTGAAAACCCACGGTGCTCCGTCCCGGCATTGTAGAATTGCGAGGGTCTACGGCCATACGACTCCGGCCATGCATGATAATGAGTACCTCCGCCTTTCATCACCCATCCCCCACCCATCCCAATTGGACGTTTTTGTACTCGCCAGATCTACGGCGACGCTGACGACCTCCAGCGTATCAACGGTCACTAGAGGTGTCCCGCTATGCTGGAAACCCAAGTGAGTTTTCCCACCTATTTTTGTTATTGCTCGCGGGAGGGGTTAGAGGCGAGAGAGGGGGGGGGATGGGGCTGGTAGAAGTTGGTGGAGGTGGACTGCCGCCCATGCTCTGGAGTCTGGTTGGTCAGCGCTGTGTTTTTGTTCGTTTCGCTGATGAGAGATTGCGTTATGTTTGACTTTTGTCATGCATTTGTTTAGTCCGTAGCGTTTCTTATTTTCGTTCGGTTTTGAATGGTTCGTTACTGAATGGTTGATTCGTAGCGTTTTCGGCTTGTATATTGCTGTGGTTATTGGTTCGGTGCGGGAGTAATTACGTCGTTGAGGCTTTGACTGCTTCGTCACGTTTCGGAATTGTTGATGTGTGGATGAGTTCCGGTCGTGTATGGCCTGGCCATGTTTCCCGATTATTTGTGGATTCGTTTCATTTTTGACGGGTACATTGCGTTCTTAGTGCTTCATTGAACGTTTCAAGGGTTTGTGCGCTGATTGTGCACTATTGATTACTTCATTCCGTTTTAATTGTGTCCGTCACGTTCTGATTGGATCGTTGGCTTTTTATCGATTCGCGGAGCATTTGGTTGGTTCAGTGCGTTTTTTGTTGATTTGGTGCGTTGTTATGGTTCTATCGGGTTGCTTGTTTTTTTGTGCTTCTGATTTGTTGGTTGCTGATTCGAAGGGCTCGCAGCGGGTGTAGGGGGTTCGTTGACTTTCTGAGTTATTTTTATTTTGTACGTGCGGTGCGTTTTTATGAGTAATATCAACGCGAATATTAACGCTGACACCAATTACTAACGCCATCGCCAACTCTAACTCTAACGCTACCAAAAGCGCCAATGCAAACGCTGACGCCAAAGCCGATGCCAAAGCCGTGGTCCTTCGGAACAACAAAATAAAAATAAAAATGCATTTTATTTGTCATGTTTATATTCTATACAATGACAATACTTAGCAAGTCATTATTTGCTTTGTATCATGATCCATCCATCCCATGATACGAGTCAACAATCATCGTTCACTTTGTATCATGGTCCATCCGTTCCATCCTAACAGTCTGCAAAAATTGTTCACTTTCCGCAAACACTGTTCACTTTGTACAATGGTCCATCCATTCCATCAAAGTAATCAACAAACATCGTTCACTTTGTACCATGGTCCATCCATCCCATCATTATCAACTAACGTCGTTCACTTGTTATCATAATCCATATATTCCATCATAATTATCAGTAAACATCGTTCACTTGATATCATGGTCATCCATCCCATCATAATATTATTAGTCAGTAAACATCGTTCACTTTGTATCATGATCCATCATAGTAGTCAGCGAGCATCGTTCACTTTGTGTCATGCCATCACAACATTCAGCAAACACTTCATTTTGTATCAAGGTCCATCCATCCCATCGCAATAGTGAGCAAATATCGTTCACTTTGTATCATGGTCAATCCATCCCATCACGATAGTCCGCAAGCATCATCCACTTTGTATCATAGTCGATCCATCCCATCCTAATAGTCAGCAAACATCGCTCAATTTGCATCATGGTCCATCCGTCCCCTCAATAGTCAGCAAACATTGTTCACTTTGTATCATATTCCATCATTTTACCTGTTCTACATAACATTCGGCAGAATCAAAGTCGGAAAGCCTCCTCCTAATATGGTCCTCATTGATATATCGAAAAATTGAGCTGACACAAGGCTCTCCTTCGGAGTGGGAGTAAGAATGGAATCGTTTCTTGTACCCGCACGAAATCGTTTTGGTTGGCTCTGGGCTATTCCGCCGTTTATGGCGGAAGAGCCCCAAGAAAGCCTACCAAACAATGTTGTGTTTGTGTCAAGACAAAATATTGTCTTGGCAGCTATAATGTGGCCGATGAGCGGGTCAGTAGTAAGATGTAAACGCGGCGAACAACAACAGGGCAGTACCAGGTACTATTTAGTCCGGGCAAGGATTCAGTGGTGCATGGCATGGGGGTGAGATGTTACGTTCAAAGCTATTGATAAAAGGAGGTTTCAGTACTGTCGTACAGTTGTTGCACGGCCGCGATTTCGATAGGAGAGTTTCCTTCGGAGTCGCCGTGTTACAACAACAAAGACGGTGACGCAAGCAAAGGCCCAAACCCGTTCCAACTTGAATCGAACACCAGTTACCTGGTACACCGCGGTAGTAGTCCGTCTTCCATCACTCCGAACCAACCTATGATTGGAACCGTCAATATGACTGAATACGTGTGTATCTATTTATATATTGGTAAATGATTTGTCTAAACACACGGTTTACATCATAAATATTACTATAAACAGGGGTACTACGTACCCACATGCACGAAGAAAGCATTCACCCACGTACGAACCGACCGACCGACTTACGTAATGCCCGCCCACCCACCTACACACCCACCCACGAATCGCCGACAAACCCACGGAACAGACTCACTCACCTAGAACGCTCTGCCCAAATACTGCTGCTGTACGATGAAGTACGTAAAACTCATGCCCATACAGTTGCTTCACATGACCACAAAACGAAAACAAAAGCAGCACTAAAACATACACCAAGAATAAAAAGGAGTAAAAATAATGCCTGGTATTTTCTGGCGACTCTCGCGGCCAGACATTTAGTAACAAATCATACGTAGACAATATGGTAACAGGTAGATCGTACGTAAAACTAGAACGCTGAAAAACACACAATCTGCAGAGCAGAGGCTTCCAAGGAGGGCTTCCAAGGCGATCGTCTGGGCTTTCGCAGCAAAGCCCCTAGCAACAGCACTTAGCACCGCCATCAGCAGCAACAGTAAGCAGCGGCAGCAGCAACAAGCAGCGGCAGCAGCAGTAGCACCACACAGAGCAGAGCAGGACCTGTCCCCCTCACGTGAAGCTCTGTCTTGCATTGCCCCAAGGTCGAGTTTCGAAAAGAACGATATGACTTTGCCTGGTAAATCATACCAAGATACATGGTACGTTTGCTGTCATAGCTGTCAAGCACCGCCAACAGCAGCCACAGCAAGCAGCGGCAGCAGCAACAAGCAGCGGCAGCAGCAGTAGCACCACACAGAGCAGAGCAGGACCTGTCCCCCTCATGTGATGCTCAGTCTTGCGTTGCCCCAATGTCGAGCTTCGAAAAGAACGATATGACTTTGCTTGATAAATCATACCAAGATACATCGTACGTTTGATGCCATAGCTTTCAAGTCACACGTTTCGGTGGTGGCGGAATGCGGTCGTAAACACGTAACAAAAAAAAATGAAAGCAGCAAGCAGAGTTACAGACCAATCATACGTAGACAATATCGTAACAGGTGGATCGTACGTAAAAAAAGAACACTGAATAATAACACACAATCTGCAGAGCAGGGGCTCCCAAGTAGGGCTTCCAAGGAGGTCGTCTGGGCTTTCGCAGCAAAGCCCGTAGCAACAGCACTCAGCACCGCCAACAGCAGCAACAGCAACCCCCTCATGTGAAGCTCTGTCTTGCGTCGTCCCATTGTCGAGTTTCGAAAAGAACGATATGAGTTTGCTTGGTGAATCATACCAAGATACAACCCTCTCTTCGGCCTGCCCCGTCCTTGGGGTGGGCCCAGGAAGTCCGCCAGGACCTGCAGCGGTCTAGTGACAGTCACATGAACATCGAGCTTCGGACTAGGTAGGGAGGGAACCTTGCGCGGTCCGGCTGGAGGCCTGCTCGCTTTAAGGACCGCGTGGGGTGGTGGTGATGTTTTTTCTTCTTGACCCCGACGCCGAGGAGTTCATCCCTCAGGCGGGACGGGTACATCACCAACGCAGAGAGCGCTACGTGGGCAGCCGGTGGAGTGGAGAGGCTGGCCACAGCGTGGGTATGCATGCACGACAGGAAGGAGGGGAGTGTCGGCGTGGGTTGGGACGGCTGCACCCAGCCAACGGAAACCAAGGCACGTACCGGGCTACGAAACGGAGAGCCACATTCGCCATAGAGAAGAAAAATAAACTAATAATAAAAAAAGGAGGCGGGGACGAGCCTCATGTCGGATAGCAAAGAAAGCAGCACGCGCGGCTCGTAAGAGACAGAAGGAGGCACTTGTGGCGGTAGCGACCTACAATGTGCGCACTCTGGCTGTAAAGGGGAAGAACGGGTACGGACATGACGAGCGTGTGCTGGCGAAGGCACGGCAACTCGGCTGTGACTTCATTGGCCAGCAGGAAACTCGGAGGTCCGGCAGCACGACGCTCCGTGCGGCAAGGTATCGTGTTTTCTGTTCAGGACAGGAAAAAACAGCCACCAGGCAAGGGCTGTACGGAGTAGGCCTAGCTGTCAAGGGATCGTTGTGCAGTAAGTCTGTGTACACTCATCAGTTCGTTGACTAGCAGCTAATGTCTATGCGCGTTGGGCTGGCTAGCAAATGCGAGGCAGTCAATTTCGTCGTTGCGTATGCTCCAACTGATTGTACAAAGGACGCCAAACTGAAACGTATTTTCTGGCAGAAGCTGGAGGACTTGGTGGAAAAACTCCCGACGAAAGAGTGTCTGTTTGTACTGATAGATGCCAACGCGCGAACTGGACAGAGGAAGGAAGGGTGTGGTGATGATGAAAGTAGAGTGCTGGGAGCGTATGGACGTGATGATCGTAACGATAATGGCAGACGGCTCCTGTCGTTCGCCACCAATTGCAAGTTAGCTCTCACCAACACGTTTTTCAGCACGCGCAAGGGTGGGATATCGCATACACACAACGGCACCAGCCCGAATGACCGTAAGCGGATCGACTACATCCTAACCCGTCAAGTCCATCGACCTAGAGTACAAGATGCTAAAGTCGTCCAACAGCCTCCTGCCCCAGCTCAGGCTGACTCAGACCACAATATCTTGTATATCAAAGCCCGACTCGGTGGTCACTTTGCGCCCAACAGACAAATACGTAGACCGACAAAACGCCGAGAGTTCGGCAGGCAGCTTTTTATATCCGATGGAAAGTGTCGTGAACGAGTAGTCTCCAGGGTCATCTCCACTCTCAACCAGCCTATCCAGCCCCGCAATACGTCTGGTATGGTTGGGTTTTTCACTGCGGCTGTTATTGATGCGGTCGAAAAAGAGGTACCACCCCCTGCACGTCGCCACTGCAGACATGGATGGTGTGAGTCTGCCGAAACCTTGGCCGCATTCATACCAGCATGGACCGCGAGGGAGGATGCACGACAATTCTTGCGTGCCCACCCCCGGGTTAGAACCGCGTGGAAGACGCTGAGATCTGCGTGTGCGAACCTGCAGAAGATGATTGCCGCAGGACTGCATGCGTACTTCGAAGCGTACCTTGCCGAAACCGAACGACTCCTAGCGAACAACGACCAGAGAGGCTTTTACAAGCACCTTAAGAGTACGGTAGGATTGAGAGGGACTAAAGCGAGGAGCGAACAGTTCATTAGGGACGAGGATGGCATGCTCTTACGAGATAAGGTGCGAATTCGTGAACGATGGGCGGGGTTTTGCCACAAATTCTTGAACACGAAGTCGCTGAAACTCGATCCCACGATCATCGACCACTTGCCACCGCGACCGCCTAAACTGTCGCTTGAAGATGAACCATCCATGGACGAGATGACAGAAGCACTTGAGGGGATGTTAAATTGGAAAGCTGTCGGGCCAGATGGTCTCCCGGTCGAACTCCTAAAAACCGACCACCCGGCATTCGCCCAATGCTTTCACAACATCCTTGTCAATGTTTGGTCAACAGGAGAAGTCCCCCAGCAATGGAAATGTGCGATCATCAAGATCCTTCACAAAAACAAGGACCGAACTGACTGCAACAACTACAGAGGGATTTCGCTTGTTGCCCACGCAGGCAAAGTGTTGTTGAAAATCGTCGCGTCCCGCCTCAGCAACTACTGCGAGACCGAGGAACTACTCCCTGAGGAACAGTGCGGCTTCCGCCCCGCACGATCAACGATTGATATGTTGTTCGTCGTGCGCCGGTTGCAAGAGCTCGGACGACAGAGGAAAATCCCCTTGTACGTGTGCTTCATCGATCTGCAGAAAACGTACGACTCTGTCGACCGAGAGCTGTTACGGAAGGTACTCACACGCTTTGGCGTACCAACCCAGATGCTGAGAATTATCCGTAATTTCCACGATGGCGTGCGGGCTCGCGTGCGTACTGATGACGGCGAGCACTCGGAATGGTTTGATGTCACGCAGGGGCTGCGGCAAGGCTGTGTACTATCGCCGTTACTGTTCAACGTGTTCTTCGCTGCTGCGTTACACGTCGTACTATTAATAGTACGCTTCAGCCAAGACGAAGCCATCGTAAGGGATTTGGTCCAACTCAGTGATGCTAGAGTAGTTCGAACAGAGAAGCAGGAGCCATTGGCGTGCGTGCGAAGGGCTGTATGGGGCATGTTGTACGCCGATGATGCAGGAATTGTCTCGAAGTCGGCTGAAGGGCTCGCGAAAATGATTGCAGTCATCGTGACTGTCTTCGAAGCAGCAGGCCTCACGGTGTCGGAAAAGAGACAATGCTCCTACCAACACCAGACCAGACAACCCTCGCACCACCGCTCGTCATCGAAGCGGCAGGCCAGAGGTTAAAGCAGACGACCCAGTTCTTATACCTAGGCGGCATTATCCACGAAAGCGCTGACCTCTCGCTCGAAATCGACCGACGGATCCGCCTCATGCGAGCATGCCTCAAACGGTTCGGCCCGGACTTGTATGATAGGACGACCACCCCCCCTAGCCTTGAAGTCCGAATGCTGAAGGCCGAGGTGATTGAGACCACGCTGCACGGGTGTGTGACGTGGACCCTCAGAGCGGAACACTTTGCCAAGCTTCGAACGGCTCACCACGAAGTCCTGTTGCGAGTCATTGGCTTCCAGCGCCGACTTCGTACTGACCATGCGACCCTCTCGTACGCGAAGGCCCTCAAGATGACACTTTGCGAGAGCATCGAAACGACCATTCGTAAACGGCGGCTCTTCTTTGCGGGGGGCGTGGCACGGCAAAGCAAGGAGCGATTACCCAGTCGGGTAATGTTCGGGACGATAGCTGGTGGGGAGAACCCGAGACCAGGCGGACAGTGTAAGACTTGGCATAGATGCATAGTCGAAGACCTTAGGGAGTTCCGAGCCACCGAAGGGTCAACGGAAGTTGCCCCCTTGGTGTTTGGAGTTGAGACCGCGTTGTGGTCCACTGCAGCCAAAAACGCGGGGAAGTGGTACCGGGGGATCCTTGAAGCAGCCGAACGGTTCATGGTGAGGTGGCACGAGGCTGAGGCTGAGATGAGTGGGCAGCGCCGCGCATCCGCCGTGGATCGTGTCCAAGGGAATGGGGGTGGAGGGGGCAACAGGAGAAGTGGCAGAAAACCCGACCAAGGGAATGCGGAGAGGGGGGGGAACAGGAGGAGTAGAAGGGAAACTGCGGTAGACGAAAGTAGGAAGGAGATGGCAGACAGGGTAGCAAGGTACCAGGCCGACTAGGAAGTAGAACATGACCATACTGCTAGTGCCACCAACTGGTGCAGCTGGTTCGAACGTGGTCTTCCCTTGTCTTTTTTTTTCGTTTTGTTTTTTTCTTTCTTGCGCTGACTCTCCGTGATTTTCATTTTTTTATTTTCGCTCTTCCTTTTCTGATTGATAAGCCGTACTGAAGGAGCCGTGTGGCGTGGTTGGATGACAAACCCGCTCTGCTCGTTTCGTATTGTCTGACGCCAAGGGGCTGGGCATAGTTGACGAACGCAGGGCGGAGACGGCAGTCTGGGTAGCAAGGTACCAGGCGGATTAGCAGGGAGAACCTGGCTATACTGCTCGTACTACAAACTGTTGCCGCCACCTGGAGGGTGCTTTGGGCTTTGGTCTGCCTGTTATTTTCCCTTTGTTATTTTTTCCTTGGTTCTTTGTCTTACTCTGTTTACAAGCAGCGGTATTTTTGTTATTTTTTTATTTTTTTCCAGCTCGTTCTTTTTCAAGTGTTGGCCACCTCGCCTCCGGGGGGGGGCACGACAGATTGTTTCTTCTAGTCTTCGCTTTCATTTTTTTTTCTCTTTCGATTAGTTTACTTTGTTTTTGTTTTTTCTTGAATTGTTTCCTTTCGTTTCTTTATTTCATAGAATGTGTGTGTGTCGTGTCTGTCGTATCTAGTACCTGGTATGATGACATGGCATTGCATTGCCCACTGCTGTGCTTGCTGCATACGTGGCAACGTAGTATCTCCGTGGCGTGGCTTTGTGACCCCAGAACTTGTATATCTTCTAGGGTTGAAGAATCGGCACGGACACTGGTTGTGCTGGATGTCGACGGGTAGAAAGAGCTGTTTAATGTAAAGAACACACACATGGTACGTTTGCTGCCATAGCTGTCAAGTCACACGTTTCAGTGGTGGTGGAATGCAACAGCGACACAAAAAAAAATGAACGCAGCAAGCAGAGTTACAGACAAATCATACGTGGACAATATCGTAACAGGTAGATCGTACATAAAAAGAACACACACAATGCAGAGCAGAGGCTTCCAAGGAGGGCTTCCAAGAAGGTCGTCTGGGCTTTTGCAGCAAAGCCCGTAGCAACAGCACTTAGCACCGCCAACAGCAGCAACAGCAACCCCCTCATGTGAAGCTCTGTCTTGCGTCTTCCCATTGTCGAGTTTCGAAAAGAACGATATAAATTTGCTTGGTGAATCATACCATGATACATGTTACGTTTGCTGCCATAGCTGTCAAGTCACACGTTTCAGGCGCAAACAGCGAACCCAAAAAAGAAAATGAAGGCAGCCAGCAGAGTTGCAGACAAATCATACGTAGACAATATCGTAACAGGTAAATCGTACGTAAAAAAAGAACACTAAATAACACACAATCTAGCAGAGGCTTCCAAGGAGGGCTTCCAATGAGGTCGTCTGGGCTTTCACAGCAAAGCCCCTAGCAACAGCACTTGACACCGCCTACAGCAGCAACAGCAAGCAGCTGCAGCAGCAACAGGCAGCGGCAGCGGCAGTAGCACCACACAGAGCAGAGCAGGACCTGTCCCCCTCATGTGAAGCTCTTTCTTGCGTTGTCCCTATGCGGAGTTTCGAAAAGAACGATATGACTTTGCTTGGTAGATCATACCAAGATACATGGTACGTTTGCTGTCATGCCTGCCAAGTCTCAAGTTTCAGTGGTGGCGGAATGTGGGCGAAACATCGAACACCAAACAAAATGGGAAGCAGCAAGCAGAGTTACAGATACACCAGTACAGCAGCAACAGAGCAGCCGCAGCAGCCACAGGCAGAGCAGGACCCTCAACTGTTGATTCCCCTTTCTCCCGTACTCTTGCTTTCCTGAAACATACAGCAATGTTTTGCTCTGTCCGCATGTCGTGTTTCCACCACAAGAACCTCTGTGAAATTTGCTCTATTTGTTTAGGGCAGATACCTGTGATAGTGCGTACGTTTGTTGTATATATCTTGCTAATTGCGTTGTTTATTTATCAGTTTCTGTGGCTTGGAAGGGAGAGCAGCTGGCTGACATGTCTACCGCATTATCGAACTCGGTGTCATACTCACAAGTCTTTGTTCATAAACGCGTCTCCGTCCCTTCGCTGTCTGGGTTTTACTGTACGAATTCTCGGACGACTGAGACACCCGATGGTCCAACACCATTGTAATCCCCCGAGTAATCATATATCATGGTATAAACCTTCGCATGCCACTGAAAAAATAAAAGAAAGTAAGTAGATATGCACTCGGCTATACCATATCCACCGAGACAATTACCCTTTTACATCCTCGTAAACCTCTCCATCCCCTCACCATCGAAAGCAAAAGGGTGGGTGGGCGGGAGAAATCACGAATACCTGGCCCAGCGAGCGACCGCTGTCCAGGTGCAAGCCACGGGCCCTGTCTGTTCGCGTGTTCTACCAGTCTGCCAGCACCGTTCCGTGCGGTATCCGGTAGTCCCACAAGCGCGATCAACCAAACTGTGCCCGCTGCTGCGGTCGAAGTAAGCTACGTACTGCTGATACGTACTCAGCCAAAGAATGTGAACCATAACGCCTAATTCTCTCTACAACCACAAACTCCAGATAACTACAATACCGGTTCCCGATCTCTAATAATATTTTCCTTTGTTGTATACATCTTTCGAATTGCGTTGTTTATTTATCAGTTTTTGTGGCTTGGAAGGGAGAGCAGCTGGCTGACATGTCTACCGCATTGTCGAACTCGGTGTCACACCCACATGTCTTTGCTCATAAACGCATCTCCCTCCCTTCGCTGTCTGAGTTATACTGTACGAATTCTCGGACGACTGAGAAAACCAATGGTCCAACACCATTGTACTCCTCCAACAACCGAGGTTCTTCCGAGACTTCTACAATCTACCCCATACAGAATCATGATCTGGCTGCCTTTGCGAACCCTTGCCTGTTACTACTGTAGTTTACGACACACCTGCCCCCCATTACCCCAGGTGTACATGATAAATTCATCGGATTTCCTTTCCGGCAGTTCACCTCCAGCCGCAAGCGTCGACGTAATTCCTATCCTCAAGCGAGTGGAGGGCGTACTCTTTGGATTATGCCCGTGTTTACTACCCCTCTCAGCGCTTTCTACGCCTGACCATATCCTCACGCTCTTACTTGCCCCCGTGAACGGTATGAGGCAAGCGGCGCGTGTTCAGGTAGCGCTGCGTGGTATAACCGTAGTGCTACCGTCAGAGCAACGGCTCCGCCACCCTCCCCCAGCTCAGAACACGGGCCCCAAACCCCGCTCCGTGTACGTACAACGCTGCTACCAACATGTATCTGGTCGTTTTTATGGCCACAGAATCGCAGCTCAACATGGTCGGCACCACTCCATTAAAGCCGCCTTGACTGCCTGTTGTCAGAAATAATACAACATCACTTCACGTCAGACAATGAGCTGGGTGCAACACACCTGAACCATTAGCGGATACCTCATCTGACCTATAGATGCATATTTTTATATATTTACAAGTTCTCCCTTCGGAGTGGCATGGGCGTAGCGTGTAAGAAGACTCTTGCCGAAATACGTATTTGGTGGGTTGGTTTGAACCATGCCACCAATTGCAGTTATATGTTCAGCAGTTGGGGCAATAGCTCAAATATACCTGTTAACAACCAAATACGTACTTGGTATTAGTGTAAGGAAAATAGTAGTGGATCATGCAGATGAGGGTGACGCAAGAGAGCAGTTCTAATGACCGAAAAAGCAGGAGGTAGTAATTATGTATTACAGCTGTTATGAGATATGAAGGCGACATGAGCGTGACATGCAAGTTCGACAGTAAGCACTTGCTCGACGAATCGCAGCGCCAGTAGACACATGTCCTGCGACACCTAACGGTTCGACAACGAACGAAACCTTTGGCGGACGCCCAAACCAACCAAGACAGAAATCCCTCAAGGAAAAACGTCTTCAACGAAGCGTAGCAGTGGGCCCGGGGCCGGCGTGAAACGCGAAGAAGTCGAAGCGACGGGAGTAAGTAGTAGCAAAAATTCCCTCGCAAACGCGAATGTCACTAATAACTACGGAATCAGCACCCTGGCAAACACCCAAGGTAGATTGAAAAAACAGGATCTTTCGTTTTCCACAGCACCCAAAGAGGATGCAAAAAAGTCAGTTAGACCTTGGCACTCGCCAAGGCACTAGCGTGATGAAGGCGATGCAAAACCTGACACTCTTCTTAGGTGAAGAAACCCCCACCGAAAACAAATGAACCAGTCCGCTCCCCACGCTTGAACTCAAAGTACCCGCTGGCAGACTTGCAAGTACACGCACAACGGATGTTTGCTGAAAGTATTGAAATATTATAGACGCAGGCGGACACTGCAACGAAACGTCCGCGAACACCTCTATATTCAGACCCCAGGCGCAGACCAAATGCAGATCAACTAACTGTGTTTGGTGCTCTACCGGAAGATCATGATAGACACGAGAACAGACTCTTAAAGTACGAAGATCTATTCCGAGCCCGAACCGAGGAGATCGACCGACACAGCCTTCCCGCTTGGCGGCGCTTTTCTCTAGTTCCACCCGAGCCTTTTCGCCGAACTTCGCGTGGCGTTCGCCCTGAACTTGCTCGTCGTGGGCGATGAAGAGCTTCCTGGAGCGCTTGGAGCACGAGAAGTGCAGGGGGGGCTTGCACAGGCCGATCAAGATGCCGTTGTCCTTGATAGTTCCTTTGCAGTAGACACAATCCTGACGGACCTGCAAACATATATTTTTTGCAACAAACCGACAGCACAAATGAGACATGTAAGACGTGTTGAATACAAATATTTTAGTTGGTATGAGTTTAGTTGACGAAGACTTTAAAAAAGGCAAATGCCAAAATCAGTTATACCTGATCCGTTTGAGCCAAAATCAGGTGGATACTAAAACCAAGTAAAAAACGCGCGCCACGAGCGGTGTTCTGTCCATGAAAGTCGGGTAAAAATAGAAGCGTGCCATATATGGCCTCCAAAATCTAAGTCGTTTAGTTTTCTTCAGGGTGTCGATACCTCGGGCTTCACTTGGACCTGCAGAGAGTCACTCTTAATAGGCTTCGTTTGTTCTGCGACGGCGGGGGCGCCAAGAAGAGTATTTACTCTGGCACCCCCCCCCCGTTGACAGCTTTAAATCTTCTTGACCGTCCTCGCGGAACTGCCAGCTCGGCACGAAATTATCTTGCCGTATACCAAACCTGAGACAAACTCGACGCGGGGTGGTGCAGATAAAGACCATGGTGATGTATGGACCGCTGATATCATAGAAAACGACACAGCAGCGGCAGTAGGACACAACAACTATTCAATAACTGAAGCACGTCGCACACCCCAAAGAAGAAAAAAAGTGAAACCAGCGTACTCATGTATGCATATATATATATATACGTACTTTGACGTACAACGTGTACGTGCGAGTACAGGGTTTATACGTTGCGTAATGTAGAATAATTTCAACCGAGGGAGGGCAGACGCATACGGAGAGAAACAACAGTGTACGTATGTGGCCCCTCTGATTGGTTCAAAGTTGGCCAAAATCAGTTGAAAGCTAGAGGAAGTAGAAAAAAACAGGTATAAGTTGGCCTTTTCGAGCCAAAAATCAGTTACGATGTCAGCCTGGACAACAGCTGGGCTCCTTGGGTGTGTTTTGTACTTGTTTTTAGAATGTAGCTGATTTTGGCCGAGAAGTGGCCAGGTATACCTGATTTTGGCAAAAACCCCTTTAAAAACAGTTTACAAAATACTTGTTGGCGTGCGTTGTAGAGGCAGGAAGCCCGAAAGGTAAATAGGAATGGGATGCGATGAATGATGTTGGCAAACCCTTGCGTCTTTTTTCGCGGCAGAAACAGCGACGGCAGAGTCGGCAGCAGCATAAAACATGGAAACGTGTTAGTGTACTCAACGCCTGTCTGTTATCGTGTCGGAACAACAACAGCAGCAGCGGCGGTAGACAACTGTCTCGGTGTGGAAAGAAACACGCAGGCTGTAAACAACAACGGCAACTGTTCGGAAAAAAAAGTTGGTTGTAGTGTGCAAAACAGCAAAAACGGCAGCAGCAGCGCATATACAAATGGCAGCACGCGTACTATACTCCTGTCTCGGTGTGAGCTCGTATCAAGAAAAACAAAATGGCCAATTTTTATTTGGTTATACGTACTGTAGTGTGCAAAACAAATCTCGAAATGACTGTAGTACCTGTTATGTATTTGTGTCTTGTATTTAGTGCTGAAAGTCGACAACATGCGGGAACAGCAACAACAACGCCAACAACAACCACATAGAGAACATCTGCAGCAGCAGCGGCGGCAGACACTGACTCAAAGCTGCGTACAACAGCAACAACGCGAACGACGCCTGCGTACACAACAAAATCAGCATCAGGGACGTTATGCGCGCGGGGTTACAGCAGCAGGAAAAGGAGCAGCAGCAGTAGCAGCAGCAGCAATGGGCTGCGCCACCAAGTCGTGTTCTCGGGAACACAGCAACAACAACAACAACAACAACAACAACAACAACAACAACAACAACAGCAACAGCATAAACATCAACAGCAGCAGCGGCGGTAGACACTGTTGGGGAAACGAACGCAGGCTGTAAACAACAACGGCAGTAGCAGCGGCAGCAGCAGCACGAAAGCAAATAGAAGTAGGCGCAGTAGCGCATAAACAAATTGTATTATTAGTACGTGTTTTGTCTTGGATTTAGTGCTAAAGGTCGACTACGTGCGGGAACAGCAACAGCACGTAAACAAGAGCAGCAACAGCGAAGGTAGACACCTGCCTCGGTGTGGAAAGGAACGCAGGCTGTACAGAACAACGGCAGCAGCAGCGACAGCAGCAGCGCATACGCTTACTCTAAAAAACACAAAGGCAAAAACATATTGGTTGTAGATTCAGTGTTGGAGGTCGACAACATGCGGGAACAGCTACGCCAACAACAACAACAACAACAACAACAACAACAGCACTAACAGCAGCAGCAGCAGCGGCTGTAGACACTGACTCAGACGTCCCTACAGCAGCAACAACGCGAACGACGATTACATAAACCAACCTGAAACCAAGAAAGCAGCATCAGGGGCGGTAGGCGCGCAGGGTAACATCAGGAAAAGGTGCAGCAACAGCAGCAGCAGCAGCAATGGGCTTCCCGTATTATTACAACCAAAAATTGCAAGTAGTGTGGAAAAAACTCAACAACAGCAGCCGCGGCGGTAGACATAGGCGACAAACAACAACAACAACAACAACAAAAACAACAACAGCAACAGAGAAGCACAGAACACAACTCACCGCCACCTCCTGTCTCGAGCGTGAAGGACACGGTGCGGATGTCGATAGGCCTGGCGCATAATCACAGTCTTCGGGCCACTTCAAGATTATCCCGCTGCCGGGGCAGGTGTCGCGGTCGCAGGTCGCAAAATTGACCTTACCTCCAAAGTTCTGTCTCCATCATGTAGCTGGGAGATGCAGCGGTTGCACTTTACAGTTGGATTGAGCACTGACTTGGACAGGGGGGTTCTGTTCGAAATGGGCTTCCAAGATCCGCCAGAAGAGGGCGAGGCAGAGGTGTATTGAAGGCAGCACCTTTAATATCGGCAGCAGGAAAAAGTGCAGTCCACTCTGTAGAAGCAGCACCACCAGGAGCAGGCGATGCCATCTACCAGGCAGGAGCGGCACTAGCGGGAGGAGCACCCGGTACCAACAGAAGCAGCGAAAGCAAAAGCAGCACCAGCAGGAGCGGCACCAGAAGGAGCGGCACGAGCACGAGCGGCACGAGCAGGAGCGGCACGAGCACGAGCAACGCCAGCAGGAGGCCAAGCGGTATACGAAGAGGCAGCACCAGCGTGACGCGCGTCGTATGCTGTCTACATGTGTCCACGCACGCAAATAATCCAATGACCCGCGTCGTCTGCCGTCTTATAGCCGGTCTCTTCACGCTAAAGCAACTGAGATCAACGCTCAATAGGCCAGAAAACTGACAGACCTGTTGAAACTATTCTGGAACAAAATTTTGAAAAAATCGGTCTACTATCGTATGCCGTCTTATAACCGGTCTCTTCGGGCCAAAGCAACTGAGATCAACGGCAGTCCTGTTGATTATGTTCCCGAAAAGTCCCTCCGCTCGTGAATCAGGGTCGACAATCTTGCGAAAGGCTACCGAAACCCCCTGACAGCGACTGTCCAGAGCAAACGAGTTTATAGTTTTGTTCATATCATATATCCCATGCTCCAAACCTAGCCAGAGCACTCTACCCCCAAACCCCAGGAAGGCATGAGTTCACCACAACCCACGGAACAGATAGACAAGCCCGTGGGCATGTTCCCGCGAGCTCAAGCGATCGCGAGATACCTTGCAATACACTCTTGATCAACAGCGACTGGATCGACAGCTCGATACCAGCGTCGACCAGGTGAAAACATGAATCGACAGAAGAGTGTTCGATATAGCTTGTCTCAACGAACAGCCTAGCAATAAGTTACGGTTACATACGTTGTGTCACTGAGGTAAAGTTACTGGGATCGTCTCGTGGTATCACTCCCGAGCAGTCCCACGGGTATGTACGAGTAGGCACTATGCGAGGAGGTTCAGGTATTCGACTACGAGTGGTTGTTACTGGGCTGTGGAGAGTTGGCCCACATGACCCACTCCACCTTTCCCCCTGCATTCGTCTACTCCTTTCCGGCCCGACATAATAAAGACATCTTAAACTATCTTCTACACACTGCGTGTTGCAGTGCCTCGCTCACAGCCTAGTGTGGCTGTTGGGAGCTTATCCATCCATCGCATATCAGCGCTAATTGAACACGTCAACGACTTATTGTTCGAGCAAGCAGCCTGATCATGCCGAGTGGAACCCCAGTGGACGGGTGGTCCGAGATGGACGACCTGACCAGTCTCTTGAGGCAGCTGGCGGCGGACAGGAGAGAAGACCAAGATCGACGCGAGAGCGAACGAGAGCTGCGACGTCAAGACGATGAGCGACTGAAGCCGCAGATTTTCGAGGAGATGGTTCGCAGAACTGCTGCGGTTAGTGAGGTTGCGTCTGGTGTTACTGGTGAGCGGGTCGGAATCGCTACCAGTGCAGGGGGAAGTAAGGGGAGTCAGCTCCAGTGGGAGTTTGCCAGGTCTTGGCGCGGCAATAGGCCTGCCAAGGAGTGGTGCGAGTAGCAGCGTAGATGGTCATGAGGCTGAAGTTGGTTCTCGCGAATTTGGGAGTTTGAAGCAGTCGGTTGCTAACTTCAGTGGAAAGTTGGAAGATTTTCCATTGTGGAAGGAGCACTTCGAGGTGTTTACTTCCATGGTTGGGTGCATGTCGGCGTCCCTCGTAGATCATGATATGATGATAGGCGACGTTACGAAGAACACTCCATATTTTCTCTCGCAGGGGTTCAGTGAGGAACATGTTAAGACAGCTAGAGTAGCTTGGACTTGCCTGACTGAGAGCGTTGTGAACCGTGATCTGCTTGGTAAATTGTTCGCAACAAAATCACCTAGTGCTGGCTGGAGAATGTTGTGTGATTGGTTTATGCCCAAGACCATGGCTGAACAGGTCAAGTGGTCGGTAGCGTTCGACTCCGCAAAAATGGAGAAGGGAGAAGAGCCCATGAAGTACTTTGGTCGGATAGACAAGATTGTAGGAGTGCTCGCGTCGCTAGGTGTGGTCAAGTCGGTAGCAGACGTCAACCGCAAGATCATCATGACCCTCACATCAGACTACGAAATAGAGGAACGTACTATCTTGTACGGTGAGGATGTCACTCGAGCGGAGATCGAGAGCATCGTCCGACAGCGGTACTTGCGCCTTCCCGCGCCGAAGGGTAAGGACGTGGGCCAGGCTCTATTTTCGAATGGAGTTGCTCGAGGTGGTCGCGCAGGTAGGGGCAGGCATAGAAGTAACGGTAAGCAGAGAGGTGGAAGTGACACCGCAATTAAGAACAGTCAGGGTAGCAGTAGCAGTAACCCCCAAGCCCCCACACATAACCCCCCCTCAGCGTTCGACAAAGTTGAAGGAAAATGCATTCGTTGCTTGGAGCCCGGGCACACCTGGTCCCAGTGCAAGGCTCCCCCCTGTACCAGAACATACATCAGGCGGAGGTGAGCAAGGCCAGAACAACGGCGGTGAGACTGTGTGTTGTCTTGCGAAGTGCTACTTGGTACTAACGATGCTCGTGTAATGAGGAACGTAGTGATTGCATAGGTGAGAAGTGGATAGCTGACAGTGGTGCATCCTTTCACATGACCCATTCAGCTGACCTTTTGAGCGATGTAAGACTGTGCGAGGACAAGGTTAGAATCGGTGACAACCATCTGATCGACGTGGTAGGGTACGGAACGCTGACTGTTGTATTCCCAGGAGATCTGACTGTCAAGCTGTTGGATGTGGCCTACGTGCCGGAAATCGCATTTAACTTGTTTTCGCTGATGGCTGCGCACAAGCAGGGAGTAACATTTACGACTGAGGAGAAAGACTTATGCATTTCTCTTTTCAATGGGAGGTTGAGGTTTGAAGGTGATGGATCCAGTTACTCCGGATTCGCTTACAGGATAGAGCCAGACGACGGCTATGTGCCGTTCCCCCTTGAAACCCCAACCCTCCCGAGACTTGTGTTAAATATGGTTGCGATTTTCCCCTTGCTTTTCCCGTGCTTGCACCCGGTAGTACCGCGTCTACTGAGACTAGTGTAGACATCAACGTTTTTCACTGCGTGCAAGGTCACTCGAATGAACTACTCTTGCGAGAGACCGCGAAATCACTTGGTCTAGAACTGGTAGGAAAACTTAAGCCCTGTACGGGATGCTCTATGCGAAAGGCTACCGCAAGCCTATCCCTAACAGCACTAAATCACGCGCGACAGAGAAGTTGGGGAGAGTTTTTGTTGACCGCAGCGGACCTAAGAGAACACCTTCCCTGACGGGTGCGCGGTATGTCATGCTTGTGAAGGATGACTACCCTCGCCACGCGTGGGTGTATTTTCTGAAGCATAAATCGGATTCAGGAGACGCATTTAGGAAGTTTTTGGCTGACGCGCGCGCCGACGGAGTGCCCTCGAAAGTTGAGATAGTAAGGTCTGATAACGGGGGGGAGTTTTTCGGTGGTGAGTTTGGAGCGGTGTGCAAACAGTATTGCATCAAGCAGGAATTCGCCAATGCCGATAGCCCTAAGCAGAACGGTGTAGTAGAGAGAGCGCTAGGTATCATGCAGAACGCTGGACTCGCCGCGTGCATCCAAGCGCCCATCATATTTCCTCACATTCAACTGCCGCCGACTAAATCCCTGTGGGCGGAAGCGGTGCACTGGGCTTGTGACGCCCTGAACCACACCGCGACCACTGCAAACCCCGGGAACCGGTCGCCGCACGAAATGTGGTACGGAACTGCCGCACCTGCCTCACCGCACCCATTCCTTCGCCCAGCATCCGGTCGCTGGAAACGCCCGTCGAAGTCGCACCCCCGGGCCGAAAGCTGCTTTTACCTCGGGCCGGGCATCGACCACCCAAGTGACTCTTTGCGGATGCTCACGCGGGCGAACAAGGTGGTGGAAACAAGGGACGTGACCTGGGAGGCAACGCTTAGTACAGGAGCGCCGTCACCCCCGCTGCCGGAGATGCCGGAGCAGGGAGGGACCGTGGACCTAGAAGAAGCGCCTGAGCCGGGAGGGACGGATGACTATGAATCCGCCCCGACGACTCCACTGCCGGTGTTGGGGAGGGGAATTCCTCACCAACTCCGTGCGGTGTCTCCGATGGCGCAAGCTGGCGGCGATTTGCAAACCGAAAGTGAGGAGCTGAACGATTCATCAACGGTCTGCAGCGAACCGCCCGAAAGCGACACTCCATCTCGAGATGACGACGATGCGTCCTCCTCTGACGATGGAGCTCCGACCCCGACTGCTATCCGGACTGCTGCGCGCCAACTTGGAGCGCACATGTCAGGACCGGGCGATGGTGAAGAGATCCGGGAGGGAAGAACGAGAGCGCAGACCAGAGCGCTTAACCGGGAAGCGGCAACGGGGCTGATCAGTACGATCGGACCCTGTGAGGGAGGCCGCATATTCCATGCGCTACTGGCGGCGCAAGACACTGGCGGTGAACCTACTCGGTTGCCGGATTGCCTCCTCAAGGAGGCGGAACCGGAACCGACGTCTTACTCCGCAGCCCGTTCATCAACCCACTCTGGCGTTTGGGTGGAGGCTATGCAAGCGGAATTTGATGAACTAGAGGCCGCTGACACTTTCACTGAGATTTCCGAAGTTCCGGCAGGCACGTTAGTGGTGAGGACCCTGCGGTGGACGCGAGATACCGCGAAATGGTGGGGAGTCTGATGTGGATTGCGAATCAGACGAGGCCGGACATCGCCAACGCAGTACGGGCGGTTGCGAGGTTTTCACATGACCCTAAGGAGGTACATGTTAAGGCGGATAGGAAGATAATCGAGTACCTGAGCACAACGGCTTACTTGGATCTGACGTTCAGGAAGGACCGTAAACTAGAGGAAGTGCAGTTGGAATATGACTTGGAGACGTACGTGGACGCGGACTACGCTCACAAGGCCGACGATAGGCGTTCGTCTCTGGCGTGGCTGTCTGTTGCGGGGGTACACTTGTGTCGTGGTTTTCTAGGACGCAGAAGTGCGTCACCCTATCAACTACCGAGGCGGAGTACGTAGCCATGGCCGATGGGGTGAAGGAAGCCCTTTACGTGAGAGAAGTGTTGGTTTTTCTGATGCCCAGTCTGGGGTCGCCGAGTATTGGAGTGTTTGAAAACAACAAAGGGGCGATAGACTTGGCCAGAAACCCATTGAGCTCATCCAACAGTAAGCACATCGATGTACGGTACCATTTTCTGCGCGAGTTGGTGGGGACGGGAGACTTGTCGGTTAAGTATCTCCGGACGGACGACCAGCATGCGGACATTTTCACGAAGGCTATTGGCAAAGAGAGTTTTGAGAAACACCGCGATTTTCTGTTAGGGATACAGTAATTTGTTGTTTGTGGATGGTGTTTGTTTGTGCTATCGAGGCTTGTTAGTTGATCCAGCGCCAGGGAGGGTGTTCGATATAGCTTGTCTCAACGAACAGCCTAGCAATAAGTTACGGTTACATACGTTGTGTCACTGAGGTAAAGTTACTGGGATCGTCTCGTGGTATCACTCACGAGCAGTCCCACGGGTATGTACGAGTAGGCACTATGCGAGGAGGTTCAGGTATTCGACTACGAGTGGTTGTTACTGGGCTGTGGAGAGTTGACCCACATGACCCACTCCACCTTTCCCCCTGTATTCGTCTACTCCTTTCCGGGCCGACATAATAAAGACATCTTAAACTATCTTCTACACACTGCGTGTTGCAGTGCCTCGCTCACAGCCTAGTGTGGCTGTTGGGAGCTTATCCATCCATCGCATATCAGCGCTAATTGAACACAGAGCCTCCCCGCTGTGGCACCCAACCGAATCACGACAGCTGAGCGGAGTCTTCGTCCCTGCGCGGACGTTTAACAGAGCGCCCTCCTTTTCGCGACGTGCGACCGGTCTTTGTGAATATCGACGTGCGCCAGCCTATCGGCGTCAATGTATAGGCGCTAACCTTCGCCCAGGTGGGGAGCACCGCTCCTAGCAAACCGTCGGTCCCCGGCGGCTCAGTTGAATCTAACGGAGATAGCTGCGTCATGAACCTCTGTCGACCAATACGGTATGCTTGCCTTGTGGACCAGCATTCGAATGGCTTGGTGGTTAGCTTCGCCGTGTGACATTATCACATTTTATTCAGCTTGACGTACTGAACGTTGGCCTGCGTTGCTACTCTGACCACTCGACCTACTGCGCGTACCACCCCACTTGCCGCTCGTCGTGGTCGCCTCGGGCCGCAACGTGTCCGTGAGTCGAAATTAGACCTATTTCGAGAAACACTTGACCTCCGCGAACGTGATGCGAAACCAGAATTCACAGTGAGTGCACATTGTACATGGCGGTCATAGCTTGGCGGAAGCCATAACTTCGCATGTGGGACCAATGGGTGGATCCCCAGCGCCGTATACGCGGACGTGAACGCACTCTCGGTTAATTCCGCTTAATCAGCCAACATGGGCACACACGTATATCATAGTCATGTATGTACCTCTTTGCTTCGCCGTCGAATTTATCGATTGTTAGCACTGCTTTGTTCACGAGCTGGTGTTTCAGCGAGAAAGTCACATGGTTTCAACTAGTTTTTTATTGTTGCTCCCATTACAACCACGCAAGGGATATCCGCAAAATGCTTATTTTTTCACAGAACTGCTGACGCAGCTCAACCACTTCGTGAAACCACAGTAGTACTGCTGTATCTCATCGTCGTCTTACCGCAAAGTCTAGATCACATGTATGCATATACCTGTCTGGTGATATACAGGCTGAGTTTCACTATTATATGCCTGATCACATTTTTCAACGGATGGCGTTTTTTTTTCTTGATTATTATAATTTATCGTGCTGCTCCGTCAGGGAGCAATGCGCACGTATAAATAATCTGCGCCCCATCACCACCGCGTGAGAGGTACCAGCAAACAAAGCTTTTCTCAAACATTGCTTCATCGCGACCGCTCCATTACAACCAGCCAGAATACACAGTCCATTATAGCCAGCCACATGTTTGCGCTACATATGTATATATATATTATATTCAATTTTTAATACAATTCATCCCTGTCGCAACCGGATGATTATGCCGCTCGCTTTCACCCGACAAGACGCAATTTCTGCCCTTGCGGTCGACAATCTACAGGTATCTGCACTCAAGACCTCTAGAGCGCTTGGCTGTGAAGATTATCTCTCACTCAACAATGCGCGCGGGGAGTCATCCATTCATTGTGTCCTATTACATTCATGTATTTGCGCTTAACACCATTGTAGTCCATCGTTTCGGCTGTGAAGATTATCCCTCACCCAGCAGTCCGCGTGAGGAATCACTCGTTCATTATGCCACATTTTTGTATCGGCCATGTACCCGTCAATATGAAGTTAATCTGCGCCCCACCGCTAAACGCGATATGCCCCCTCGAGTCGATCATTTGACAGGGAAGACTATCTCTCACCCAGCAGTTTGCGCGGGGAATCACTCGTTCACTATGCTACATTGTTATATCGTGCATATCCATGTCAATACCGGGTGTGAAGTTTCAATCTGCGCTCCACCGCGAAGCGCGATATGTCCCCTCGAGCCGATCATTTGGCTGTGAAGACTATCTCTCACCCAGCAAACCGCGTGGGGAATCACTCGTTCACTGTGCCATATTGGTATATCGTGCATGTCCACATCAACAATAATTATTAATCTGCGCCTCACAACGAATTGCGATAGGTACCGGCAGGACTCAATTGTTTTATATGGGCGGCATCTTACCCGTGTGTGTTTGTTTTGCGTCACCATGCCGCAACGTATAAACACATTTGCAGCAATAGGTATGATATCACCATTCACCTTAGCAATGTGAAACTACTTTTGTGATCAACTACAGAATAGTTTAATAGTCTGCGCCCCATCGTGGACGCGACGGGTATATATATAACAGCAAGAATATTCAGTTGACACACCAACCCCCTCCTGCTGTGATTACTTTTCTCGCCCTGTCGCAACGTGCCATCGAACTGCGATAATGTCGCTCACGGTTCACCAACGGCGACCCAACTTGGTTTTCTGTCCTTGCAAGTCCTTTGTGGACAGTTGTTTGTTGTTGTTGTTCTCACATTAACTCACAATTCAATGCAGTCCGTGGTCGCAGGACAGGCTCCAATAACTCTGGAGTGGAAGAAATACCTCAAGTAAAAACAGAGGCAAAAAAAAAACAAAAAACAGGCATACGCACTCCACCACTGCGGACACCAGGGAAGCAAAAAGGAGACTATTAATAGAAGACAAAAACCTAAAAAAAAAGAAGATGAAGCTAAGCAAAACAAAAACAAAAACAAAACTAAAACAGACGCAGATAGCAAAACGCGAAAAAAAGGCAAGGCAAAACGGACCATACTAACAAAGACACAAAGAGGTACAAACGGGAATGAAAGAAAAATGAAAACAAAGAAGGGACAAAAAGCGATAATCACGGGCGGGGGGGAAAGAAAATACCAAAGGCAGGCACTGGAGCATACAGACACGCAAAGTTGCCCAGATGGCACCATGCTAGTTACTTGGGTCCCAAAGAAAGGAGTGCATCATGACGATGATGGCCATAACCAGGCTTCAGTCTGTTGGGCAGACCGCCTCCCCTCCCCCCCCCCGCCATTCCCCCTCGTCCCCCTTTCGCCCCCCCCCTCTTCCCTGCCATTCTGCACACTCGCGTTGGCGTCAACGGCTGTGGTCGTGGTCGCAACTATTCTATGCCGTTCTGCCGATGCCTCCTTCTCATCTGTATGCCATTTCCGCATGAAGGCCTCCGCCCCTTCCTCGACCCGTTGGAACCATCTGCCGGCTTTCTGTGCTGTCTCGCGCAAAACGTACCAGCAGGACATTGACTAGTATATTTTACACGGAAAACCTGATGAACTGCTCTAGGTAATACAAAGATCATCATTCATTGTTCCATAAATCCTCGAAATATCATGGTGTATCCACGACCAGACTGCTGAGAGTATCACACAACAGGGTCACTCTCTCGATTTCGAGTATCGTCATATCTCAGCTGTCTCACGGGAAAATCCGGTGATATCTCGTTGCTGCGATTTGTGATTTTTCATGGGCTTGATCACGACGTTCACGTTGCTGTTCGCCCGCTTTTTGTTTTTGCACATGCAATACAAGTCGATCACCAAGCCATTTCCAAACGCACACCGCCCTCGTAAACTGGCAATCATCTGCGCCCCATCACGATCGCATGAGAGATGCCAGCAAGACTCTCCAGTTACATTGCACAACCTCTTTTCCACACGCACACATCCTCGTAAACTGGCAATCATCTGCGCCCCTTCACGATCGTATGTGAGGTACCAGCAAGACGATCCAGTTACATTGCACAGCCTCTTGTTAATGGCCATATTAGAATAGGAACATACCAAGCATTACCGTGGTATACATTTCTACGTACTGCTGTTCAGCAGACAAATAATGCGATCGTAAATACTCAGCGCCCCATCGCGTACACTCGAGAGGTAACCAGCCAGAGTCCAAAGTTGTGGCGTTTTGATGCTTTAAATATTTGTCGCCCTGCCGCGACGTGTGAGTGAAATAACAATCGTGCCACTCACGTTCACCTAGCTAGACTCAACATCTGCTCTTGCGGTGACTATATACAATTATCCGCGCTCAACATTCGGGCGTTTGGCTGTGAAGATTATCTCTCACCAAATAATTCGTCTGGGGAGTCACTCAGTCACTGCGCCATTTTACATCCTTGTGTTCGCGCTCAATATCTGCCTTGCGGCGACTATATATAAACGTATCCGTGCCCAAGACATCTCAGGCGTTTTGGCTGTGAAGAATATCTCACACCCAATAATTCGTCTGGGGAGTCACTCCTTCATTGCGCCATTTTGCATACTTGTATCCGCGCCCAGTATCTGCCTTGCGGCTACTATCTACAAGCGAATCCGCGCTCAATACATCTCAGAGGTTTTGGCTGTGAAGATTATCTCTCACCCAATACTTCGTCTGGGGAGTCACTCATTCATTGCGCCATTTTACATACTTGTATTCGCGCTCAATATCTGCCTTGCGGCGACTATCTACAAATATCCGCGCTCAAGACATCTCGGGCGTTTGGGCTGGGAAGATTATCTCTCACTCAATAGTTCGTCTGGAGAGTCACTCTTTTATTGCACCATTCTTCATACTTGTATTCGCGCCCAAGAACTCTGGAGCGTCAATATGACATTCCGCAACTTCGACTAGCTACGAGCATCCGCGCCCAAGACCTCTAGTATCTACAAGTATCCGCGCTCAAGACCCCTCGAGCGTTTGGCTGTGAAGAATATCTCTCACCCAGCATTCCGCGTGGGGAGTCACTCATTCAATGTGCCATGTTACATACTTGTATTTACGATGAACCGAGGCGATCGTTTGGCCGTGAAGATTATCTCTCACCTTGCAGTCCGCGTGGGGAATCACTCATCCAATGTGCCATATTACGTACTTGTATTGATGCGGAACTCAGTCGATCTTTTGGCTGTGAAGAATATCTCTCACCCAGCAGTCCGCGTGGGGAATCACTCATTCAATGTGCCCTATTACATACTTGTATTTACGCTGAACCGCGTCGATCCTTTGGCTGTGAAGATTATCTCCCACCCAGCAGTCCACGTGGGAAGTCACTCATTCAATGTGCCAATTACATACCTGGTACTTGTATTTACGCTGAACCGAGTCGATCGTTCGGCTGTGAAGATTATCTCTCACCCAGCAGTCCGCGCGGGGAATCACTCATTCGTTATGCCACATTATTATATATCGAACGCACACGCCAATCTGAATTTGATCCGCTCCCCATCGCGAAGCGCAATATGTCCCCTCAGTTTGATCGGTTGGCTATAAAGATTATCTCTCACCCAGCAGTCCGCGTGGGGATCACTCGTTCAGTATGCCATATCGTCATATCGTGCATGTCCACGACAATCTGAATGTACTCTGTGCCCCACCGCCAAGCGCAATAGGTACCGGCAAGCACAATTGTTCTGCATGAGCGATATCTTACGCGTGCCAGTTTAGCGTCGCCCTGCCGCAACGTTTCGAACCCAATTGCAATAGGTATGATATCGCGATTCACCTTCTTATACCTGCAAGTTTTAGCATCGCCTTGCCTCAACGTATGAACCCAATCGCGGAATAGGTATGATATCACTATTCACCTTACAGCAGCAATGTGAAGCGATTTCTATTAATAGTGGCCAACTACAGAATATATCAGTAAGTCTGCGCCCCATCGTGTACGCGATAGGTATATATACCACAGCAAGAATATTCAGTTGACACACTAACCGCCTGCTGCTGTGATTAATGTTTCTCCCCGCCGAAACGTGCGATGGAATGGCGACAGTGTCGCTCACGGTTCACCAATAGCGAATCAACGCATTTTTCTGTCCGTGCAGGTCCCTGTGGTCGATACATACCAGGCACGATATCAACAAATATCTTTTCACCCCGAGAACTTGAACTGCACACGGTGATACAAATGGCATCATTTGCTGTGCTATAAACACTCGAAATATCGTGGTGTATCCACGCCCAAGCTACCCCAGAGTTTCCTCGTACGTAATCTCTCGCTCTCGATTACGAGTATCATAACATCTCTGCCTTCGAGTATCATATTAATAGTATATCTGCCTTCGAGTATCAGAGTATATCTGCCTTCGCAAAAAGTGGTCCGATGACATCCCGATGCCACGTTTTTTTTATTTTTTATTTTATTTCATTTGGATGCGCTCGATCAGGAGGTTCAATCGTTGCTATTCCCCCGCTTTTTGTTGTTGCATTATACATGCAATACAACTCGATCACGAAGCCAAACGCACACACGCCCTCGGCCCGTAAGCGTCGGGGTTAAGGATACAGATAACTACCCGTCTCTGCACGCGCTCGCTCGCTCCCTGTGCCACGCTTGAAGCGCTCCACCTCCGCTCCACATCCGACGTTGAATCAGAATTCACGAATGACCTGATCAGGAAATCACGAATACCTGGCCCAGCGAGCGACCGCGGTCCAGGTGCAAGCCACGGGCCCTGTCTGTTCGCGTGTTCCACCAGTCTGCCAACACCGTTCCGTGCGGTATCCACTTGGTAGTCCTACAAGCGCAATCAACCAAAAAGTGCCCGCTGCTGCTGTCGAAGTAAGCTACCAGGTACGTAATACTGATACGTACAATTGCAAAGAATGTGAACCATAACGCCTAATTACCTCTACAACAAACTGCAGATTATTACAATATCGGTTCCCGATCTCTAATAATCTTTTCCTTTTCTTATAGTGTGCCTGTTGTATTATAGCCTGATTACCGGACAATAAAAGGGGCAGTATAGGGCAGGCCCGACTACTGTAATGCAGGTCGAGCTAGACGCGTGCAGTTACTCACAGAGATTGATGTCTGGTCTTGGTGATTCCCACTTTCCTGGCTCTAAGAGTGTTCTGAGAGCAGGGTCTCCTTCGGGATGTAGGTAACGTGAGATCCCGGGGGCGTCGCAAGGCGAAAAGGGAATCACAGTTAACACACGTATAGCTGTTCTTGGCGGAAACGTAAGCCAGTTTTATTATTATTTGTTTTTACTTTTCAGCTTAACTCGTAGGAGGTTTTACCCTCAGCGGTCGTAGGAGGTTTTACCCTCAGCGGTCTTCTTCTGGACAAGCCGTGTTCACAGGTGTCGTCCCTTCTCCCCCCGGTACGTGCCTTTATTTTTGTCGTGCATAATGTTGCGCATGGGGTTCAGCATTCCCACTGCTCGTCGATTTTCATCGAATGTAGCTAACTCACGCTTTCGCGCTTTCCGCGAATCAATTTTTATGCAAGGAAAACCCCTTACAAGTACTCGTATGCAGACGGTGACACTTGAACCCGCGACATTGATCTTAGTAGGCACGAGGACCACCTACTAATTCACCGGAGACGCCCGCCGGTCCCCAATGGGTTAGCGGGTTGCTCGAAGGAAAGAGTAATACCAGGTAGTAGTCAGCGGGAACTGAGTACTACTCTTTCCGTGGTAATTACTACATTACATGCACGTGGTACCATGGGTTGCCTACCATACCGTTATTATACATCACTAACACTACTACGCAGATGTAATACAGGTAGAAACAGCATGCACTCCTGGTACACTACAAAGTACTACCTAACTACTACGACTACTAACTACTAACTACCAGGTATACTACTAACTACCAGGTATACTACTAACTATCTGGTATCTACTAACTACTAACTATACTACTAACTACAAACTACCTGGTATACTACTGCTACTGCTAGAGCATGACCCATCGTTCATACTATACAGCCAACGTCATGATGAACAGAGAGGTCAAATCACCCCGCGGTACCATGGATTGGGGCATGACTACTATACTGTTACACTATACACCACTGCCAGTGATACGTAGATGCAGTACAGGTAGACGCAGCATGAAGAAATACTACACTATTAACAGTACCTACTAACAGTACCTACTACTACCACTACTATTAATATTTGTAAATGTACAGGCTACTTATCATATACGGTTGAGGGCATCTAATGCTATCGGCCAGGAAGAAGAACATCATGCAGACGGCAACAACAGCAATAGCGGACACCACAACGACTACAACTATTGCTACTACTTAGAGTACAGGTAGTACTACTGCTACTGGACAGGCATTATGGAAGCAGCATGCACTCGATACCATGGACTACTATTTATATCAATGTTATTAATAGTACTATAACTACAACTATATTATCGGAGAGCTTTTCTTCCAGAATTTCCCAAGTTTGGAAATAATTTGAGATATGTGTCAAGATGCGGAGGCGTTCTGTCACTATTCGTGAAATTCTCCTGAAGCAGAAAATCAAGATTGTTAAACTTCACGTATTTGGACAAAAAACAGGGAAATCTGGGAGATTGAAAAATTGCGCGAAAAAAACATGGACTTTATGGGGAAAAAAACTTTCCGATAAGAATGACCCTAACTACTTCAGAACTACATACCTTGCGTGTCAAAAACAGCGTCAATAATGCAGAAAGGCCAAACAACCGAAAGCATCACTATTGATAATGGTAGGAAGCAGCTTCGCTGTATTTGTTGATGCCCACAGGCATACGTACGGTTGGGGCACGATGAAAAAGTCATCTGCATCTCTTTGTCATGAAAAAAATATAATGACTGTCAAATAAGTACCCACGGCAACAGCACAGCCGACTCGTGGCAACAGCAGTAGAACTCTACAGCAGTAACATCAATATTAACATCAATAGGCCGCAACAGGTCTACCTACGATTAAGGGTGCCATGAAAAAAATATCTGCACGTTCTGAAATGTCTCTCTCTACGTTTAAATTAATGCCTGCCAAAAGCAGTATAATATACTCATGGTTACAGCAGTAGACTCGTGGCAACGGCAGCACAGTACTACCTACTACCAATGCTGGTATCACTACTAATACTGCTACTATACTGTTACTGCTACTGCTGTGAGAGCCATGCCTCGTCCAACCTGCACGTATCCGGAGATAACCGTAAGGATCTCCCGTACAGGTATCACCAATTCACCCTGTCATAAGATCTCCGTCTTTTATCGTACAAACTGTGACGTCAGATCTCGTGTGATCCATCAGTAAGAACTCCGTACAATCCTTCGTCCACGGACGAACTATGATTGGTAATATTGCCCCGAGACATCTGATGCTTGACAAGATGCGTCACGCGCATCTCATCACTTCTCAGGTTCTAGGCTCGCCGTCGAGCCTGGATCCCAACACCTGGCGTGTTTCCACGCTACGCTCATAAAAGAAGAAACTGTTGCAAGTCTCGAGTCGAACCTTGGGTACCTAAACTCACACTGGCGTCGACCTGGCTTGGAATCTGTGACAGTTTAGTTTTCTTTTGCGTGCTTGCGTGGTCGCGATGGCCAAGAAAAAAAAGTTTCATGCTCGAAAGCAACGAGCGGTCGAAAGTCCTCCATCGTTGGAGGACGAAGTAGATTTTGAACCCCCCGACTCCGATGAGGAGCGGGAGGTCACGAAGGAAGGCGCCGTCGCCACCTCCGAGAACAAAGAACAAGGCGCCGTCGCCAACTGCGAGAGCATGGAGGAATCGTCTCCAAGCTCACCGAAGGAATCGTCTCCTTCGCAATCCTCATCCTCGGACGTGTTATTTCTACTGCTACTACTACTGCTACTACTACTACTACTACTACTACTACTACTACTTTTGCCACCACTACTGCTGCCACTACCACTACTACTACTACTACTACTACTACTACTACTACGACTGCTACTACTACTACTACTACTACTACTATTGCAACTACTACTACTACTACTACTACTACTACTACTGCTACTACGACTGCTGCTACTACTATTACTACTACTACTACTACTACTACTACTACTGCTACTACTACTACTACTACCACTACTACTACCACTACTACAACTACTGCCACTACGACTACTACTACTACTACTACTACTACTACTACTACTACTACTACTACTACTGATACTACTACTACCACTACTACTGCTACTACTACTGCTACTACTACTACTACTACTACTGCTACTACTCCTGCTACTACTACCATCAAAAACTGCTATACTACTACAACAACCACGACTACTATGCCAGATGCACACCGAGACAGGGGGGGTATTGGGAGACGCGCGGCAGAATGAGCCTGGCTCTGGCTCTTGCCCGGTTCAATTACCTGCTGCTGAGAGCGTGCAACTGATATCTACATATACAATGGAGACCTGCCACCGATTTTCCCCAGGTAGACGGACCGAGGGGGAAGGGGGGGGGGGGGTACTTATTTGTTGCTTGCCTTAGTCATTTGACCATTGACCACGCACCCCTTTCGAGACAGAGCACCGTTCCTACTCCAAATAGAGACACCTCCAACAATTGGGTGCTCATTACGATTACGATGTTTCCATATATCAAATAGAAACTTTCTGTTACTCTTATCCCCTTCCTGTTTGGCCGCCTGTGGCCACCATCTATCGCCTAGGATAGCGATCGTCTTATCGCTGCTATCTAGTGTATCAAACTCCTCCATTTCGCATTCGTCTTTTTCCCTCATCTCCTCTTCGAACACATTCCTCCTTGTATATTTCACATTCTCCTACTATTACGGGGACCCATAGTAAAGAGGACCTACAGTACACATAAAAAACTGTATATCTCCCTATTTTTTTAAAGAATATTTGGTCGTATTTACTATGGTCCCCCGTAATATGTGAATTCTACTCTCTATTGCTTTGCCACACGGGCACATCTGTGTATCTATTTCCTCCTCCTGGTTACTGGTATACCTCTTTCTTCTTTCTGGCAGGTCCGGGTCACCTATACGAAAGCGCAGTTTCAGCGTTTTCGCGAAGTCCATTGGGCCGTGCAAATACGCTTTCTTTTCTATTCCTTCCCTCAATCCCCCGTGTATCTCAAAGTGATTTCCCGATTCCACCTTGTTTCGTAGCGCTAGCCTTTCCCTTCTTTCTATCCTTTCTTCTACTTCTGCCTTGCACTTCCCAAACCCCCCGGCGGGCATCACCTCTTCTTGGTTTCCCCCTATATCCTTCCATACGTTCTCAACTACATTATCCCACCTTATTCCAGCTCGCCCTTTTGTCACTTTCTCCGATACAGCTCTATCAACTATGGCTGACAACCTCTTTTTTGTCAGGTTCCTTACTTGATATTGCCATTTCAACTTTCCTATATCTCTATTTGTCTTGAGTGGGTGCATTCCCAGCTCTGCTCTTAATACTGTATTACTAGTAGTACTTGAGCATCTTAGGATTTTCTTAGCTGCTGTCATATTTACTGTTTCCTACTGTTTTACGAGTTTCGCGTTCCCTTCCCATACTTCTGCATATTCTAGCTTTGGTACTATCACATTCATCAGGATACATCTCTTAACCCTAGTGCCAAGGTGCGAGACTGTTAGGATCGCATCCGTCTTGCCTACGTGTGCTTTACCCTTTCCTATTACTTTTGCTGCTGTATATGTGTATCCCAAGTGCAGTCCCTTTGGTATATGTACGCCAAGGTACGTATACTGGGCTACGATCGGCAATTGATCTCCTCCCCACTTCCAACAGAAATGTATCGGGTTCACCTTGTCTTCGTTTCAAACAACTACTGCATTTCTTGGCGTTCGCCGTCACGCTCCGTTTCCCAGTGTATCCTAGCGCCTTCTCTATTTGTTTCTGCGATCCTTCTGATATATCTGATATCCCCACTAAGTCATCCGCGAACATCAATCCCGGCATCGTATCTTCCCCTACCGTGACTTCCTACCTTGCTGCTTCGACTGCTACTATCAGGTCCTTAAATATATATATATATATATATATATATATATATATATATTATATCTTGAATAGGTTGGGTGACAACGTACATCCCTGTGCAACTCCTTGTAAAATATCAACATACTTCGATATTTCCCCGTCCAGCATCACAGCACTTCTTGCACATTCCGTCATGTGTTTCATCATTCTCCACATATTTCCTCTGATTCCTATTTCCCATAGTTTTTTCCACAATCCATTTCTTCATACTGTGTCGTAGGCCTTCTGTACATCTAGAAAGAAACAGTACGTTGTTAGTCCCGCGTCTTTCCTACCTTGGATTGTCTTACCTAAGGTGTACACATGGTCTACGCAGCTACGGTTTGGGGTAAACCCTACTTGCCCTTCGCTTGTTTTGTCTTCCTTCTCCACCATCGTTCCCATTCTATCGTTCAAAATCTTACAAAATGTCTCGCCTACTGTGCTTAGTAGCGTTGTCCCTCTATAGTTCCCCGGGTCAGCCTTATCTCCTTTCTTGAATAAGTCTACTACTACTCCTTCTCTCCACCTCCTAGGTGCGTACTCGTTTTTCCGTATCCAGTTATACAACACAACATCATGGTAAGCATTCCTTCTCCCCCGTACTTCATAATTTCATTCACTATTTGGTGTGCCCCTGCTGCCTTTCTATTCTCAAGTTTAGCTATACACTTTGCTTACTTCTCCCCTTGTGAACTCTCTCTGTAACCCTTCCGAACCACTGTCTTGCCTTTCTGATGCATCTACGTTCGCTCTTGCCCTCGCGTTGATTTCCTTCTCGAATTCCGCGTCGAACATTTCGTTCGCTGCGGGTGTTCCTAGCTTACGGCAATTATCTCCTGCTGTAGTACTTCCCTTTTTTCCCTTCGAACTACTACAGTAACTATTTTACCGTTCTGTGTTTTTAAGGTAGCTTTTCCCGTGCCTGCCTCTCCTGCTTGTTGACCCAGCATCCCTTTCATCTCTCCCCTCATTTTCCTTCATCCCGCCCTCAAAGTCTTCATTCGTTTAGTTTACTACGTCTTTTCGTATCCCTTTCTTCTTCTCTCCCTGGTATCATATATTTTACTTTCTTTCTAGCTATAGTATATTCCTCCCATCCTGTCGTACTTTTACTCGATGTATACCTTGCGTGTGGCTTTCTCCTTGATGTTATTGCCTCTTTCAATTCCTCATCCCACCATTTTACTGCTTTGTTGCATACTATCAACTTCTTCTCTATTACTTTACTTGCTGTGGTCTTGACCAACTGCTCCCAACCTTCTATTATCCTAGCTCCTGCATCATCCCTCTCTATATCGTTCTTTGTTGTACCTGTTCTTTCCGATAGCTCGGAACATTGCTCTGCATGTTCGGCCATCTCTTCTTGGAACTCTTCGCGTTTCACTTTTGCTTCTATTAATTGTTGATCTATTCTCCATCACTGTAATTTCCTACCTCGTCTTTGTTTGATAACTCTCGTCTGTCGACTGTCTGTCCATATTAAAAAGTGATCCGTAGCTCCTACGTCCGCTGCGCCTACATGTAGTTATGTTTCCTTACCACTTCCATTTTCTACTACTATAAAGCCAAGGATAGAGCTTTCTCCCTTTTGGATGCACTGCCTAGTCCATCATGGTTCTGCGTTTTTTACTCTGTCGTTCAACGTCTTCATCTCGTTGTGTTTGAGGAGCTTGAACAGCTCTTCCCCATTCTCATTATTTGGTACTTCCCCATATTGTCCAATTTTCTCATTCAGGTTGCTTGCCTTCCCCTTTCTTGAATTATAATCTCCCACTAGTACGACTTCTCCTTGCCTCTTATACTTCCGTACAGCTACTGCTACTTCTGCGAATTTCCTCTGTATATCTTTATCGTATTTTTCGACTCTGAGGGCATATAGATGTTTCCTAAGAAGCAATCCTTCGCTCCTCGCTCCCCTGGCATCTTAATCCATATGTTTTCGTCGAAAGTCGTGTCTTTCATCACCTTTATTATGTCCAACAGGTATTCTTTGACTAGGAACCCCAGCCCCCCCGCCACCCTATTCTTGCTGTTATGTCCCTTCCTCGTCTTCCCTATCCATCCGTACCCTCCAACTCTGCATCCTAACTTCCCCCCGTCTTTCTCCCACGACCCTTGAATTCCCACTGTCTAGGTCGCGCTTGCTTACTTGTTCGGCAATTTCGATCCTTTTGCGCTCTTCCGTGGCGAACCCACATACTTTCCATGATCCTATTCTCAGCCTCTTTTTCGTTTCATTATCCGCTCTAGTCTTACCTGGTGTTCCTTCTCCGTTGTCGCTACGAGTATTTCTATCATCTCTTATTTGACCATTATTTCCGTTTTCATTCCTGTTTTGTCTGTTTGTTCTGCACCCCTATGTTTCTCCTCCATCCCCTTTGAGCCCCTTGCTGTTTCCTGCCTCCCCTTGCCTTCATTCACCCTAGAACTACGTCTCAGTTTCGCTATTCCATTAGCTATACATACTCTCCACCCCAGTCAACCCATGCCGACACTTTTTCTGTCTCTATCTTCTGCCACTCCATGCTCGCTTTCGGCTTCAGCGTGACTCGAAAGAGTTCTCCCTCTCGTTCTACGTTTCCTATTGCAAAGCAGACAGTCCTACTTCGTCGCACTTCCTCTTGAACTCAATCCTCGTCATGTCGCTAGGAACTCCAAATATCAGCACTACTATTAATAGTACTTTACCCTGCCAATCTTTCTTTCTCCGCCCATCATGCCTGACCGTCTTTCTCCTAGTCTTTCTCGACAATATCTCCAGCTTGTTGGTGTTCATGATGGTAAGTGGGAAACGTTCAAGCTACTGGGATTCCCCAATCCTAGTACTCGTTGAGGGTCTGGTGTCCTTCAGTTCTTTTGCCGGCGCAACACACTAAATAGTGTCTCAAACACGGGCTAGTAGCCTGGAGTTAAGTTCAAACCCTTAAAACAAGTACCCCACGTTTGTGTCAGGCGATCTGCATCGTAACCATCCTGGCGCCCCACGATCGTATCTTCTATCTTCTTGCCCCGCTGCTGTACTGGTTACTTTCCTCCAGGGGGGTCGTTTTTACGATGCAAGATTCAAGGGCGGCTTGCATAACACAAAATCTTACTCACACATCGGGATCGTCGCTTTCTCCGTCATATGTCTGTTTGTTTCACCATGGGTAACTACCCCACTAATGTTCTCAAGTAAAACCTTCACTGCCGAAAGCTTGGCCAAATCCCCCCACTTTTCGTGCCGGCTTCTATCCTTCAAGATATCAAGATATCTACGTACCGCTTGGTGCTCCTTCTATATGGTGATGTGGTCGCTCAAATGCAAGGTGTTTGTTTCATGAGTATAATAGGTCTTGACTTAATATCATACATCATCCACCCCTCCCCTTCATTTATCGCTTGGTATGTGCGCAAATGTCGGGGATTTTGGGAATAATGTCAACTAGACTTCCACCGCCCAATGGAAATCGGTGACTTTTTACGCGTATCTTACCACAAAACCCGACCATGTGAATTGAACATGTTGGGGTGACTATGCCGTATTCATGTGTGTGCAATGAGGCGGTCCGCCTTCATGCTAGGTTGTTGGTCCATCTTTCAGGCCTTTACTACCAGTATTATGATTCGGGAGAAACTTCATACTTTTGTCATGTCTATGTCTGGCTTGGGTTCAGATATGGGGAAACAAACTGGTTAGTTGAGTTGTTTCATGTCTAGATCTGGTTTGTGTTTCGGTATGGGAAAAAAAAAACAAGCGGTTAGGTGAGTAGTTTCATATATATTTCTGATTCGGGTTTCGATATCGGCAAAAAAAAATGATTCGCTGAGTATTTTCATGTTTGAGTCCGGTTTGTGTTATGATATGGGGGGGGGGAAAGTGTAATAGTTCAATTGTTTCATGTCTAATTCTGTTTTTTGCGTTTCTGGTTTGATAAAAAAAAACAAAATAGCTGAGGTATTTCATGTCTAAATCCGGTTTGTGTTATGATATGGAAAAAAAAACGGTTAGTTCAATTGTTTCACGTCTAAATCTGGTTTCTGCCTTTTTGGTATGATAAAAAAAAAGTTAGTTGCGTAATTTTATGTCTAAATCCGATTTGTGTAATCAGATGGGGGGAGGGGAAATAACTGGGTAGTTCAAATGTTGCATGTTTAAATCCGGTCTTTGCATTACGGTATGGGGATAAAAAAGGTTAGTTGCATAATTTCATGTCTAAATCTGGTTTGTGTTTCGGTATGGGAAAATAACGGTTCATCGTTTATAATGTGTTGTGTTTACTTCATCGGTGGGTCTGGTTTTTGAACTGTTGTTTGCATGGTGTCGATGTCTGGTCTGGTCTATGTGGCTTTGTGCCGGAAGGAGCAGTCTGTACATTGCATGCCTAGTGTCTGGTGACTTGTTTTACAGCGTCGTCGCCACTTCACGCCGACCCATCCAGATTTAAAGAGGGGGGGAGCCAGTTTTGTGGTCACGAACGTGCTCGGCGTGAGGTGTGTGGTGTGCGTCAAAGGGCGAGGTGGAACGTACATGACGCTCGACAGATATTTACTGCTGCTGCTGTGTCTACTGCTGCTGTTGCTGAGGTTGGTAAAAACCAAAACTGGACAAGCGGGCAATTTCAAAATTGTCGATTTTTCAACGCACATAAAATTCAGCGGAGAAAATTCTTCGTTGTTGAAAGTGCACACAGCTCGTCGTGTCATACGGGAATTTTAATACAACTAAAATATCGAGCCAGGCAGTCGGACGGTGTGGGCCATGCCCGGTGCCACACACCGAAGCAGTATAGCGAGACGGGAGGCAGTATGGACCTGGCTCTGTGGATCTTGTTCGTTGCGGTTACCTGCTCCAGAGAACGTGCGACCGGACAACTAGCTAGGTATAACACCAACACCTGGTACCAAAAAAATCTCCCGGGAAGACGGACCGTTGTAGTCACGAACGTGCTCGGTGTTAGGTGTACACCACCCGTCAAAGAGCTTGGTGCAACAGATACGACAGCCGACAGATGTTGTACTGCTGATGCTGCTGTATGTCTGCCGCTGCTACTACTTCTTCTGCTGAGGTTGAAAACATCTGTATGTACGGCAGAGGGAGTATTTGAGAGTGGCGCGCTATTTACGAAAACAAAAAAAAGACAATCGGCCAAAATCGGGTACCTTTCTAGTTGAGTGCCCCCCACGGCCCCACGACGCCATCTCATTGGTCAACGCCGGCCAACATCCGCTGCTAGCCGCATTTACGCCGGTTACTCCCGATTTTGGCTACGGAACCCCCAACAGGGACCCGATTACTGTACCCACCTACCCCTAATTGGCCAGACTATTCGACCACAACGACCAACCACCACCTCGGGGTTCATGCCTCTCGTCCCGACGAAGACGAGCAAGAACCATCTGCGTGATGTCCATGTTTAGGTTCATTCTAGACTATTAATAGTTCATCCGCTCTCTCTCTGCCGGGGTGCTGAACCAACCACACGTTCTCCCTCCCTCTCCTCTCCTCTTCCAGACCAAAATTTAGTACAGCCCTCTCTCTCCTGTTCTCCCGAACTAAAAACAACCTAAGCACAGCAGCAGTAGTGACGGATAATGGGCGACGCTACCAACTTCGTGACAACAAGTGTTATCCAGACAAAAAGAGGGGGCATTGCTATGCAGCATCTCTTCTTATTCTTTCTGGCCACGCTGGAGTCCTTATGTAAGGCAGGGTGTGTCCCACTCTATTATCAGTACAAAAAAGGTAAGTCTCTTATCTTCGTCTAACCCTCGAGCCTGAAATTCTTAGCAAGTCAAATTCGCATGGGTAATTGCTGTCGCGTGCTGTAGTCATCTTGCATGTTTTTGACACGCACGCGCCGGGTTTTGTTCGGTGCATTGGGCAGTATACGTGTCTGGAATAAAAACATTCGTATACGAGTAACATGTGTCGTGTATGTATCGTACGTGGTGGAGTAAATTATCGTGGCGACACAATACGGTCATCATGAGATGACGCCTTGGAAAACAATATGGAGAATCTTTTCCGCGAGGCAACAGTTGCTGAAACGTTGGACGACACAGCGAAATAGTTTACGATACGGAACGTTAGCTTCCGGACAAATGGACTCATAGCTCATACCCCTCGTACAAACAAGTACTTCGTCTGTCATCGTCCAATATTTATTTCAGTACCTGTTGCCTTGCGGGAAAGATTTTTCGTAATGTTTTCCAAGGCGTCATCTCATAATGACCGTACTGTGTCGCCACGATAATTTACTCCACCACGTACGATACGAATACGGCACATATTACTCGTATACGAATGTTTTTATTCCAGACACGTATACTGCCCAATGCACCGAACAAAACCCGGCGCGTGCGAGTCAAAAACATGCAAGATGACTACAGCCCGCGGCAGCAATTACCCATGCGAATTTGACTTGCTAAGAATTTCAGGCTCGAGGGTTAGACGAAAATAAGAGACTTACCTTTTTTGTACTGATAATAGAGTGGGACACACCCTGCCTTACATAAGGACTCCAGCGTGGCCAGAAAGAATAAGAAGAGATGCTGCATAACAATGCCCACTCTTTTTGTCTAGATAACACTTTATTTGTCACGAAGTTGGTAGCGTCGCCCATGATCCGTCACTACTGCTGCTGTGCTTAGGTTGTTTTTAGTTCGGGAGAAGGGGAGAGAGAGGGCTGTACTAAATTTGGGTCCGGAAGAGGAGAGGAGAGGAAAGGGAGGGAGAACGTTGCTTTGTGTGTGGTTCGTTCGGTATCACAGCAGAGAGAGAACGAATGAACTACAGTAGTCTAGACAGAACCTAAACATGAACATCACGCAGATAGTTCTTACCCGTCTTCGTCGGGACGAGAGGCATGAACCCCGAGGTGGTAGTTGGTCGTTGTGGTCGAATAGTCTGGCCAATTTGGGGTAGGTGGGTACGGTAATCGGGTCCCTGTTGGGGGTTACGTAGCCAAAATGGGTATAACCGTCGTAAATGCGGCCAGCATCAAGTGGTGGCCGGCGTTGACCAATGAGATGGCGTCGTGGGGCCCTGGCGGTCTCTGAATTAGAAAGGTACCAGGGTACCCGATTTTGGCCACTTGCTATTCGAAAAGGTGGGATTTTCCATGTCACCTACTCGTCTCGGCGAGGCGGAAAGCACTCCCTTGTCTTTAAGAGCCAACTCAGCGACGTTCAATGCCCCGAGCACCGCCACGGTGCTCGGCCGGGACCCAGACATACGTCGTATTGTACCCACGGCCCCCTTGCTTGCCCCGCTGCTGAAAGTGCGAGAAAGAACCCTCGGCCGCTGGGGAGCAGCATGCCTAAAATTATAAGCAGTGTGTCTTATACATAAACATATTTGTTTGGCACGTTTCATCAGAAACACGCCTCCTCAGTCATAGAGGGGGAACGGGATCATGAATATTGTGGCACAAACCCACATTGAAGGGCTGTATGTGTACGTGCGTAGAAATCAGGAGGGTACAAATTCTATCCAGAAAATTCTGAGAAATGGATCGAAGATACGACGCTTCACAACCCACTCCCACACCTCTATAACTTGCAAGGTGAAAGCCGGTTAAATCATTACAAATCTGTGGCCTACGGTAGGAAGCAGGTTTTGTCCCGAAAAAGACGCGAGGAATCGAATGATACGCGGCATGCAACGTGGCAAGAAAAGCATCGCGAAGAAAATAAACAATAAAAACATAACGGCTCGAATTCGAGTGACGTAATATGTGCTAGCACGTATGAACCCCGACCTACTATAGGGGGGAGCAAGAGAGAGAAAAAAAAGGGAAAACAAACCGATATACGCAGGTCAGGTGCCAAAAGGGGAACAGAGGCAAACCACGAGAAGGGGCACGGTGGTGCAGACCCAAGGATAATATGCAACGGGTGATCCCAAAATCGGTGGTCTGGTGGAACGGTGCAAAGCGGTAGAGAACGATACACATGGGCGACGAGAATACACGGTCCAAGTGGAAAAGAGAAGGGCGCTCGATAGTCGAGGTAGCCACACAGTCTCGGGAACGACTTGCAGCACACCCAGCCGAGGGTGGCGCGGAGGGACCCAAAACTATAATCCGAAAAAAGAAAAATCAGAAGAAGGGCGGGCTCGTGCCGCGGCAGAGGGGACGACTGAAACACATCCAAAACGTATGTCAAGATCAACCATACGGCCGTGCATAAGAGGAGAATCCAGGGGCGTGCAAGGCCACGTATCATGCTGAAGTGAACACGAATACGAAGCAGAAAAAAAAAGATCGGGAAGACGGTACTCCCGAGACGGGGAATATGGGTTTTGCCTGCCACTCCTTAGCGAGCTCGAGGGAGGGGGGCAGGGGGGTAGAAAAGCCGAAAAACAAAAAATCCATGAAAAAACGTCGGCCAGCAGGAATATCAAAATTCGCAACGTGGTGACTAGTCCAAAATGGCTGAAGGCAGAGTGTAAACTAAGCCGAGAAAACATACTGCCCGAATAAAAGTGGCCACAGAGGTGGCGCGTAGCCCGCAGATACAAAACTGAGAACACAGGCGGGCAACCGAGGGGAAGAACGAGGTAGCCGAAGAAAATGACGGGAGGAAGCGTTCGCGGGGGTGCGTAATCCCACAACTGCAACGCTCCAAGTATCGGCACACAGCCGGTCAAACGCTGCAACAAATCGCCAATACGGGGGCATCGAATATGACCAGAATAAAAAACGCGATACGCCGTGAAAACAAAAAAAGAAGGGAACAAACGGCAGTTAGCGCGGCACCCGAACCAAGTGTGGGGGCAAGAAATGTGTGGTACAACTAGCGACGAACGTTTCAGGTCTCCAGCATTAAAAAAAAGCGAGAGGTGGCATAAATAAATCGTCGAGGCGTAATACCGAAAAATAAGCCAAGTTCAAGAAAAGAGCAAAGGATGACGCGACACGCAAGCTAAATACAGCAAAGGATGACGCGACACGCAGGCTAAATACAGGGGCGAGAGTTGTGTCGGTATAAGTAGTCCGGTCTCAATAAACGTTTCAGGTCTCGGGCAAAATAATACAAGATAAAACGTGATGAAATCGTGGAGGCAGAACGCCGTAAAGAAAGCCGAATTCCAAAACGAAAACAAGACGGACTGAACGATAGCAGAGGCATATCCACCTAGGTGCCTACGAAAAGGCGACCATGCATTTAGCTACTTTGTTGGGGAGAAAGAAATTAAATGAGCAAAAACGTGAAGACCCAGTATTGACTACTAGTTACGAACAAACAAAATCAGGTTGTCACTGCGGGGTCGGCAAGCTCGACTCCGCGAGACTCATCGACCTTGCGTAAAATTCCGTGCTCAAGCGCTCTACCTTGGCGAGTTTGGAGGCACCAGGAGTTGCGCCCCGCCCCGATATCTGTTGTGTAGCGGGAAGGAGAGAGCTTGAGCTTGGCTGGTCCAGGATCGTCCAAGAAACGAAGGAAATAGATGGCGGTTGCCGTGGTGTGGGCGGAGATCTTGCCGAGTCACCAGTGATGGTCGCAGGCCTTGTGCCAGAAGTGGGCGCCTACCGGGAGGATGATGCTGCTGAAACGGTTGGTCAAATCTTGGTGCGTGACAAGACTATAGCCTGGAGACAAGAATCGGGTGCCCTGATCTCGTGAGAGTCCTCACTGAACAGCACCGACGCGCATGCGGCGGTACTACCAATTTGGCTGCTGGAATTGAATTTGTGTGCCAAGCCAGTACCAACAAACGTGCTGCTGGAAGTGCTAGAGGTCTATCTGTCGCTCCCATGAGGGCTGAAGGAGGCATTTCCAGTGGGTTTCGTAGAGGACGGCTTCGACGCCGCCCCGACCACGTACCGACCGGTAGCTTCTAGGCGGTGGATGGATGCGGTAACGTCGTCCTCGGTGACGTGGTCAGAAGGGGATTTTGAGGTGTAGTTGTTGAGGACATACGGTGTTAGTTCCGCGGGGAGAAACCGCGTAAGGTCGGAGCTGTCGCGGGGGTTTGCGCAAGGCTTGCAGCGAACCACCGACACTCGACAGGACGGTCCGCGCCCGGCATGTCGTTGGGAAGGTCGAGGTAAAGGAGCTTGGCGGTCAGGGGGCGACCGTCAGGCGTCGATTCCGTGGGGGCGGGGCCAACCGCTAAAATATTGAAAGGTCCGGTCCAGTTGAGCGAAAGCTTCGCATTTGAGGACCTTAGCGTCAATGCCGGCTTGGGCCCCTGGTCGGATGGTAGAGGTGGTGTTGTATATCCATACCCAACCACCGACGCCGTAGGTGGGGAGTTGTTGTAGCCCGTCGGACAGCGCAGAATTGCGGCGTTTAGCGCGGGCAATATTAAGGGCGTGTTGGTCACGAACGAAGGCGAACGAGGGTCGCTGCCGGTCGGTGGCCAGTTCGACATGCTCGAGCTGGTCCCGAGCGAGGCATCGGTGTCCACGAGCTTACGGGTGCTCGAACACGGTGAGGGGTAGGCGGGGGAGGCGGTTCATGTGCACCTCGTTAGGGGCCAGCCCGGTGGCGGCACTGACGCAATTGTTGTAGGCAAATTCCACGTGCGGCAAATGAGCATCGCAGTCATTTTGTAGTTTATTGCCGACCATAGCAAACATCTAAGCCATGGTGTGGTTCACGCGCTCGACGCCGCCGTTGCCCTTAGGGTGATAGGAGCTTGGAGAGCTTTTCCGCATGGCTCATAGCTTGTAGATGCGTGAGACAGCCTGAAGCAGAATAGGAGGCCGTTGTCAGAGTGGAGACTAACGGGGCATCCCCAAAGAGGGGTGTATTTGTTTACCAAGATGTCAGCTGTGCCTTTGGCTGTAAATTCGGCCGCGGAAACGGCGTGCATGTCTGCGCGCCGGCTGAAACGGTCCATGCAAAGGAGGATGTAGGAGTTCCCCCAGGGCGCAACCGGGGGGGGGGGTGAAATAATCGACGCTGATCGCGATGCCAGGTCCGGAGGGCAAGGAGAACGACAACACGGGTCATGCTTTGCACTGGAGGCGATGTCGAAGCCACCACCGTTTGTTCATGCCGATCCACCAATATAGCGCTCGAGCGTAGAAAGCGTGCGAGCGACTCCAATTTGGCAGGAGGCGTTGGCGTGGCAGGCTTGCATAATCCACGGCCATATGAGTAGCGCTACGTAAATTCGAGTGGGCTCGTCGCTAAGCCGACGAACGGCGCGCCCGCTGGGCGCGCCAGGACCGGCTATCGGGGCAGGGGTTGATCTCCGCCCCAACAGAAGGGCCCCATCATCTCTGTGGAGACGTCTTTTTTCAGTCAAAGAGCGGGTTTCCGACAGGGGGGGGCGTTTGTGCGGTAGAAGGCGAAAAAGAAAATCATCGGGGGGGGGCGGGGGGCTCCCGAGGAAGAGATATCGAGTGGCGGAGTCACAGGCTGGTTCGGCGCGTTGTTCGCGCGCCTCTGTGTGTGAATACCGCTCAACGGTCTCGCGAAATTCGAGCTCCGCTGGGGATAGTGCTTCGGGAAGGGGTGTCGGGGGGGCGACGTCCGAGCTTCAAACACCAAGAAGAGATGGAGCAGGTTCAGTCGCGACGGTGGCCGACTGGGCGGTCACCGCGGGGGCCAAATAAGGGGTACTGGCGGGCCTCTCGATGGGGGGCCAGGCGGGCCTCTCGATGGGGCACCGACGCCCTAAAAGGGCGTCGCGCGACGGCTGGGGATTTTGCAGCCGGTGGCGGGGCGGGGGCCGGGGAGTCAAAGTCATAGTGGACTGCGGGCTTCGGGGATTCAGCGGCGGCGGCACGACGCCGGCGCGGTTTTGTCGAGATAACATCCGACGGGACGAGGTGGAGCCCGGAGCACAACCGAGCTAATGACGGTTGGCCTTGGCTCTTCGCGAAGCTGTCTGAAGCTGAGCAGGGGATGCATGAGAACCGAGGCCCCCGGTATGGCTGCGAGAAATTGCCTCTGGACCGGAGGTCGTGGGTGGAATACTGTCTGTACTCACACCAACCGAGCCGCGATGCGAAGCGGGGGCGGAGGAATTGCTATGCAACGCCGCGGTGCTAAATGTGGGGCACGGTGCTGGGCGGGCGCGGGAGGAATAACATTAGGACCGGCGGGAGCTGCGGAGGGTACTGTGGGCGCCGCTAACACGGAAACGGTGAGATGGGAAGCCGCGTGTATGCCGGGAGTGAGAATCCGGTTGAATCCTCGTGGAAAGACGGAGGTTGGGGCACGAGCGACGAATTCATCATATGGATCGTTGAGGTCGTCATTCCTCAGTCGTGGCCCGTGTTCGCGAAAGTCGCAAAACTCGGTCCGGGAGAGTGGGAGCCCACCCCAACCGACGCTGTGGCTGGAGGGCGCGAGCCCACCCAAGCCTAGACTTGGCGGCGGGTGTCTATCGAGAGATAGGGCTCCCGAACTTATGAGGTAGATGCGTTCTTCTTCGGATGGCGTCAGACGGCTTCGTCCTCTGCGGTCAGCCTCAGACGTAGGTAGCAGTAACCGAGATAGAAGGTCCGCGATACCGTTGGCGATGCCTTCGCAGTATTCCAGAGTATACTGGTACGCCGTGAGGAATTCAAGCCATCGCAACCTTGGCGAGGCCCTCGAGCGCCTTGTGGTCCGAAAAAATGCGGAAGGAGGTACCCCACAAATATCCACGGAGGCGTTTAATGCTCCAGACGATGCTGCCCGCCTCGAGACCGAGCGGCGTCCAGTGACGCTCAGACTCGAGGGTAGTACGGCTGATGAAGCAATAGGCCGGATTGGACCGTCTTTTTGTTCCTGCACGAGCGTGGCTCTGAAACCATCGATGCTAGCATCACACGGAAGGAGGAAAGGATGGGAGTTGTCGGCGACCGCATCCCAATCCGGATAGACAAAGACTGGAGGCGCCGAGACTTCCTCGAGGAGTTCTCGGACGATCGTCTCCATAGCCGGTGTAATAGGGTTATTCACCCTTAACCCGTTGCTTCAGAAGCGAGGTGATGGGCCCAATCCTTTTGGCTATTTCGGCCAGGAATTTCCTGTAGTAGGATACACTACCTAGGAGGGACCTTAGTTGTCTAGCATCTGCATGCTTTTGAGGGCAGCGAGGCGTTCGGCCGAATTCCCGCGGGGGAAATAGTGTGGCCGAGAAAACTCGCGTCGGTATCACCGATCTTTGCCTGCGACGGCGAGAGCTTGAGATTGTGCTTTCTTAGCTGCTTGGAAAGTTCCTTGATGTTGAGGACGTGAGCAGCCGGACCCGGATCGAAAATGATGACGCCATCGAGGTAGGCGGTCACATTGGCTAGGCCTTCGATGCCCTCATTGACAACCTTGACGAACCATCCGGGTGCTGCACTGCTCCCTTGTGGCATGACAAGCCACTCGAATAGGCGCATGGGCGTACAGAACGCAGTGAGGGAGGTCGGGTCTTTGTGCATCGTAAATTGATGAAACGAAGAGACCAAGTCAAGGAGGGAGGAAATACGGCCACGTCCGAGCTTATCCAGGACTTCGTCGACCCGGGGTACGGGGAGCTGTCCGAGGACGCTGATGTTGTTCAACTTCTTGTAGTTGATAGTGAGGCGAATCCCGCCAGATTTCTTGGGTATGATGACCACAGGGCTCGCGTATGGCGAGGTGGAGTGCTGTATGAGGCCAGCCGCAAGGTATTCGTCCAAAATAGCGTCCATTTGCTTGGCAACGATGGGGTTCACGCGATAGGGGCGAAATGTCACTGGTGGGCTGCCAGGTGGTATCGAAATCTCGCACGGCAGCAGGGAACACGAGCCCAAGCCGGTAGGTGACGTGGAAAAGACATCTGCGAACTCGGCGAGGGTGTCTCCTAGCTGGGTTGTGATGTGGGGGTCCCAACCTGGGCCATGGAAATCGAACGAAAATTCTTTGAGAGGCACCGGCAGTTTGTGCCATACTTTCAGGGAACTGACGCGCTGGTCGGGGTGTAAGCGTTCCAATAAGGAGGGCTGCGACTCGCGGTCAGCCGAGGGGGTTTTGGCAGGGTCGGGCCCGCTACGAGGGGGTGTTTCATTCAGGAAATAAACAAAGGGATCCGAGGAGGTCGGAGGGGCGGAGACACCGGCCGAGAGGTGGGCAACAGGACCCGGGACGACCATATAAGGCCTGTCGGGGGGGTCCAGGTGCCGTGTTGAGGCGCTGTCGTCTTGGTGGAAAACCGATGCGACAGGCACACGAAGAAATGTACAGGAAAAGGTGCCGAGCAAGTCGACGGGTTCCAATTCCGCAGTGCCGGCCAACGGAATCTGTTGGAAGCCATTTTCAACGAGGTGTGCGTCGACGGAAAAATTCTCTTAACCTTGCAGCATATCCACGAGGTAGCAGCCGGCCATAGCTGGTAATCTGTTTCTGCGAACCGGAGAAACGTGGACGTGCTGGTGGTCGCGGGAAAGTGATACACCTCGGTCACCGGCGTAAAGCAGGGGATATCCACTCGTTGAAGCAGAAAAATCAGAGACGAAGGCCACAGCGCCAGGTGGGTCACGTCTCACAGATTGTCGAGGCTGCGCCAGATCGCACTATGTGCCTCCAGGCTTTGAGAGTTAGGAATGACTGGGGGGAGCCTGGGCGACGCATCCAAATTTAGAGGAAGCGTGGCCGCCGTGGAGCTTGACCTTCGTCGTAAATGAAGAGTGGTCCATAGTAACAATGCCAGGGGCGAGGCACGGCCCCTGCTCAATGAGGGGTTGGATGCTTGGGGGGGTGCCTGCTGCTTTGGGGGTCACCGAGAAGATGTTGTCACCGTGGTCCGATGGCACGTTTCGCACGAGGGTCGAGTAGCCAGAGGAAGCGGTCGCCGTATCACAGGTCGAAAGACGCTGTTGAGATGAGGGGTCTACCTCAAAAAGACATTCTCGGCCCTGCGTGAGCGAGTCGCTTCGAGGGGGAGAAGTATAGGGACGGCGCATCGGTGATGGGGCCGTCGCGGAGATGCTGGCGGACAATCTTCAGTTTTTTTCCTCACAGGTTGAGGCCGCGCCATCCGAGGGGGCACTTGGCGTTTTGGGGAGCTGACAGGGTTCCGAGGAACCAAGTCGTCCGATGATGCAGCAGCAGTAGAGTAGTAGCATCACCGGTCAAGGACCCGAAGACTGACACGGGCGAGAGGCAACTACTCTGGGTCGCGGTGGTAGCGTCGGCGGTCACGGGCCCGTAGGCTGACACATTAGGCGAGACGCTATGGCGCTCTCTTTACACCGGGGTATCTGTACTGACAAACTCTTGGTTTGAGAGTGCGTGACGGGCAGGTGCAAATGAAAGTTCGCTGTTTTCGCACGAAGATTCAGTAGGCATCCGAATGTCATCGATCACGCGTGGCCGTGCAATCGATGTCGTCAGGTGGACACCGATAGTCAGGGCTGCAACAGCAGGCAGGTCTGACCGGGGTGTCGGGGTGGCATCAATCGTGAGGGCGGCGGCAGGCTCACACGAGAGAGGGGTCACTGTCAGTGTGTCGGGTGAGCGTACAGCTGAGATCGACGATGAACGAGTGCCCAAGCTATGCTGGGGGCTGTGGGAACTCTTTGGGAAAGCAACCATACCGGAGAGAGACGAAAGTTGCAACAAACAGCCGTCGAGAGACGGACCTACACCAGCATACAGGCCTGGGGCTATGTCAGCACAAGGGGCAGGGGAAGCCACAGCAACACACGAGGCTGGGGAAGCTACAACAGCACACGGGCCTGGGGAAGAGGACATGCTAGGGTGAAACGTGTCAGCAGCAGCGTGAACGCTGGATGGGGGGGGGCACGCTGAGGTCTAGCGAGCCAGGGGCGGAGGGGGGGTCCAAACGAGGTGTGGTGTACAGGTGGGAATTTCGACATGTCATAAATTTGATCCAAATACGCGAGCAGGGGGGCTACTCCCAAGTCTGCAGACAAGCAAACTGCTGAAGGTGTCGTACCGCCAGCATCGCTACCATCGCGGCCAGTCCCCTTTGGGGCTGGGACCTCGACCGTGTCTACAAAAGACTCGTGGGCGGGCGGGAAGGTACCCGCACCGGCTGTTGGCAAAGCCGGTGGAGAGCTCTCTGAAAGACTCATGCAAGGAGAGTGCACACAAACGAATCAGGGAAAAGGGAAAGAGAACAGAAAAAGAGTGAGCAACCAACAATACTCGCAGAAGCTATCGTAGCCTTGGCTCGCGAAAAAGAGCAGGTACACGCGATCTAGGTCCAAGTGTCTCCGACGACGCCATGTTTGATAGTATGCCGGTTGTATAGGCTGATTACCGGATAACAAAAGGGGCAATATGGGGCAGGCCCGACTACTGTAATGCAGGTCGAGCTAGACGCGGGCAGTTACTGACAGAGATTGACGTCTTATCTTCATGATTCCCACCTGCCTGGCTCCCAGAGTGTTCCGAGGCCAGGGGGGGTTATAAAGCCGGTCGCCCCGGTGGTTCAAGTGGTTAACCTCGAATTCTACTTGTTTGAGTCCTGGGTTCGAGCCCCAGGTGGGTCGGACTTTGACTTCATTTGCAAGAATAAAAAATGATTCAATTGTTGAGAGCGCCTTGCAGCGTGGGTGGGCACAATTCGATGCGAGTCGACGAGGGAAGAAAAGGCTGAAATCTTCTCGCGATAAAAATGAAGGCACGTGCCGTAGCGGGAAGGGGGGAGAAGAGCCTGCTATGTGACCCCGGGTCTGAGTTACGAGTTGGAAGGAGAGAGAGAAGAAGATGTGCGAAGATAATCGTACGAAGCACTTTTCGGCAAAACATCAAATGATCGGGCACATGAAGCCCGGCCGGACACATTGGTCGAAGTCTCGGCGCAATCCGTGCACTCTGGAGCGCGTGGCCGGCGCTCAGAGTTTTTTTTCGGCGGGAGTGGTTAAGACGATTTCCCTGGTTTCGATACGAGAGGCCTTATTTCGTACCTGTTACGTACGTATCGGTAAGTTGTCGTCTGTTTTCTTCACACCAGGTACACAACAGACCATCGCAGATCCCATCGTTCCAACGCTGCCGCCCACTCGCCGTGCGTGTGCGACACACCCATATGCGCAGTATTGCTATGGCTCGTTGTGTTTGTCGCCGTCCGTATTTCACCATCTGCCTTTCCAAGTACCATATTTTGTTTCATACTTTTTCACATACAAACCCAGGCTGGCGTACCAGGTAACCTACTGTATCATCATCACCTCTCTCCCTGCTGCTTCTTCTGCCGCTGCGTGTTGCTGTGTGTGATCCAACAATGCCACTGCTCCAGCTGTGCTCGGCACAGTGCGCCAACAGTAAAAATAGGCAGCATACTATACGCACGCACTCTCAGTACTACAGCAACGTTTGTTGTTGACATCGGCATTTGGCCTATGCACATACATACCTACCTGTGCTGCTGTGTGTGACCGGCATTTTTTGCTCCATACCGATCCCTGGATCCTGGATCGTGTACATTCTTCGAGTCCAGTCCAACCAATCGGTCGTAGCATCGTGCACAGCAGCATTCGTACAAAAAATTTTACAGCAGTGGTTACTGACTGTTGTGTGTTCTGCGTTCTGCTGACCGATAGGCCCTAGAGCCAGCTGAAAGAGCACAGCAGTACACGTTCCTTTGTCGCAGTACGCGTATCCTCTGCTGCTGTATCTTATAGCATGACATTATACAGCAGTGCAAGCTACTCCAAAAGGTCCTGAAATGTGTTTTACACGACGAAAAAAACATACTCGTACATGTATAGTTGGTGATAAGTGTAATGACCTGCACTTGATTCTATATGCGTTACGGGGGTTCGACCCTCTCACCATCCACGATACTTTTTAATTTTCACCTTTCCTTTTGTTTTGTACCGGTACATCCACCTTCCTTTTCTGACCCACCAGGCACTATTTATACGTACTACAAGTTGTGTGTTTTTACGCAAGGAAGACCGCGGAGTTTGGGCGCGCTCTCATGTATGTGTGGCGTGCGTACATACCCCAACCTTTCACAGTTATTTGCTCCCAATACTTGGGACTAAATATGTTCGAGACAATACTACTGTAGGTACTTCGTGCTTTCTTTCCCGCAGTATGAGTGCTTCAAGTATCTCGAGGTTCTGTACTGATGCGGGTAATGCAAGTGCCAGGTATACTTCAAGTGTTTCGTCCGTTGGTATTAACAGCGTTCGTACTGCGAGTACTCGCAGTACCGAAATACTCTCAATATGTTCAGTAATACTTGGAGTACGAAGTATACTTCGACCGTCTGTGCACCGCGTCGACAATTCTCAGGCCCATTGTTCGGCACAGATCACTCACGGATGGTTGGACGAGTGGGAGTTGGAGCAAATTACTTTCGCTGGGGACAACTCGAATACTTGAAGCACTGGCAGTAGTACGGGAATATGTACCGCGAGGAATATTTACTGCGAGTACTCTCAGTATCTCGATGTTCTCCTTATTTTTTACCCTGAGAGCCAAGAAACATTTATTTTGCGGGAATATTTTTTTTATAAAATTATGAAATACGTCAGCTGTGAGTGCCACCGATTGTATAGTTGATACTCAACTTTGCAAGCTACGTAATATCTCTCGTCTATATCCCATTTTTGGGAATATATTTCGGATGTTTTGCTGGATTTTACTCAGCCGGTCACTAAGTATCATGTCGCAACCACGACCTCGCGCAACTTTTGTACTTAAGTTTAACGCAGGCATTGAATGGATCGCCGCGAGTCACTGTTCAGGATCAATATCCACTTACTACCCGTATACCCTCGATATTATTGTTGGAGTATTACGGGGGACCATAGTTAATAGGACCAAATATTGTTAGTAAAAATGGTTAAATATATATGTTTTTATGTATACCATAGGTCCTATTAACTATGCCCCCCCGTAATAGTAACGACCCCACACTATTTACACAAACAGCGGTACATATAGTCTGTCCTCAAAAATATCAAGGTTTATCGCGGTATTTCGGCGGGACAGTAACGGCGGTAACGGCGGGACGGGACGGGACGGTAAAACCGCCGTCAGAATGGTCCCGCCGTCCCGTCCCGCCGACAAATTCCCTGGCCGTCGTCACAGACCGTCCCGTCCCGCCGATAAAATCTCTCCCGTTGAAAATTACCGTCCCGTCCCGCCAATAAAATCTCTCCCGTTGAAAATTACCGTCCCGTCCCGCCGTGACATCGAACAATTACCGTCCCGTCCCGCCGTGACACCGGACAATTACCGTCCCGTCCCGCCGTGACACCGAATAATTACCGTCCCGTCCCGCCGTGACACCGAAAAATTACCGTCCCGTCCCGCCGATAAAATCTCTCCCGCGAAATTTTGGCTTCTTCCCCTGCAAGATACATTCATTCGTGGTGGTCTGTTCCCATCCATTCCCAACACGAATCACGAAATTAATAAAACAAAATCGAGTTGTTTTACTAAAATTCAGTAGTAATTCCTCTAAAACTACGAGGTACTATTAATACATGTTATCATAAATTATACGCACCTCCCATATACTACTATGAATGAAATACGTTAAAAAAAATGGAAGACGTATAGAACAGAGTAAATAGTTGTACACAAGCGTATTGCGCAGCTTGCAAAATTGAAAATTGAGTGTATCAACTACTATAGAATTAATAAGCAGTCGAACTCACAGCTGATGACTGAGACCTATGCCAATGGAAACGCGAAGTTCAAAGTTTTTTTTGAATTATATTGCTTTAAAAAAACAGCCGAAAAAATTCACGTACCGCCGCTGTGGGGAAAAAAGAGAAAAACGTTCGATTGTTTCTTTTTTTCCCCCCAACGGCAGCAGGTGGAGCAATTTGTGTTTTTCAGGTTGCAAATTGTCAACACGGTGATCGAACCCAGCTCGTGCGACGATCGACGCTCGATCTCGACATAGACTCAGCCCACGGCCAACTCGCTCGGTATCTGGCAAGGCCAACGAATATAGATGACGGCCTCGAAGATATCAGGTGGATCCATGGTCTAGGGCGCGAGAGCTTGCCGGCGGCGTCCTACGGTATCCTCCCAAACCTGGAAAAAAAAACTATTTCTTGCCATTCGAGACGGATGGAGAAAATTTGTCTTCTATTTTGTGCAAACCAGCGGCCACTGTTTTTTATCATGCGCCTGGTCAGCTCCCGCCACATGACACCGGCCATGGTGTGAAGACGGCGACCCTAGGGTGGGTGGGAGCCCCTGACGAGCGCAATTCGTTCAGGTTCCATGACGCAATCGTTGGTTTGGTTGATCGATGTCTGTCGGGGACTCGGAATCTCGCCGCTTCGAACCAAAGATCGGTCTGAGTTTTTCTCAAGCCGATGTTGGCCCAGCATCGGCCCCAGATTTGCTTTTTTCGGGCTTTTCCAAAAGTTAGGGCTTTTTTTTGTTACGTGGCCCATAGGTAGGGTGTTCTGAAAACTTCTGGCGGGTATCTTTGAAATTCAAACTTTTTATTGAAACTTCGCTGTCCCATTGGCATAGGTCTGAAGACGTATTTGTTTTCGTATTTTCGTCATATTAATCTTGGAAAATATGAAATTGCTCCGCACCACCTTTAGTTTTTTTTTTAGCACAAAAGTTGCTGGCGTTGATGATCAGCAGCTATTAATAGCTGCTGTATGGCTGGACTTTTTTCTATATTATGTTGAAATAAAAGTCAGTACTGCCACATAAGTAGTAGCCGCAAGCTCGCCACTACACACGAATAGAACAGAGACCACTCAACTCACGGCCACGCCACCAGTATATACTGGTGTGGCCCAAAAAGATGTCAGGTGACCTGTCATCAAGCGAGACCCAAAACGTGCGCTGTCAACGATGTAGGGCCGAGTGTTCTACACTAAACCTAGTAGTTTGGTGTCAGTCAAAACATATATGTATGTGTCACAAAAGGCAAACTTGCTGTCTGTCAAGGGGTAAAAATGCTGTCTCCTAGCATCTTTGGTATGACCGGTACGGACGCCATAGATGCCTATCTCACGGGTGGAGTCGATCGATCAGCAGGGAGCGGCACTAGAATCACCGCCGCCGCCGCCACCACCTCCACCACCACCTACCTCCACAACAACCACCAGTAACCCAGCGCAAGCACAATAATCATCAGAACAGCCACCATGAGCTGGCATGGCAACAAGAAGAGCACTTGGGGCAGGGGTGGGAAAAAAAAAAAAAACGCCGCCCGTGTAGTGGTAGAACTTCTCGGAGCTTGTGGGCCGCGGTTCGAGAAGAACAACGCCTGCGTCGGGCCGGCTCCCTTCGCGCAATCAGCAGTGCGGGAAAGTCTCCACGTACAACCGCGCCGACCTTGCAGCAGGAAAGAAGAAATAGATATTTACCGTCCCGTTCAGCCGAGGGGAAAAAAATACCGTCCCGCCCCGTCGAAGAAAAATCAAATTACCGTCCCGTCCCGCCGTGAGAAAAATATTTACCGTCCCGTCCCGCCGAGGGAAAAAATATTTACCGTCCCGTCCCGCCGAGGGAAAAAATGTTTACCGTCCCGTCCCGCCGAGGGAAAAAATGTTTACCGTCCCGTCCCGCCGAGGAAAAAATAATTACCGTCCAGTCCCGCCGAGGAAAAAAATAATTACCGTCCCGTCCCGCCGGAGAAAAAACCGTCCCGTCCCGTCGTGAAAATCTGTCCCGTTGAATTTTACCGTCCCGTCCCGTCGAGAAATTGTGCACCCGCCGTCCCGTTCCGTCCCGCCAACTTTTTATGTCTTTATTTTACCGTCCCGTCCCTTCCCGTTGTCTTTTTTTTTCCCGCCAAACAAGAAAAATCTGTCCCTTCCCGTCCCGCCACGATTCTCAGTCACTGTGATAAGCCTTGAAAAATATGTGTGTGTGTTCTTCACGTTAATGATGGGTGGATGCAGTTAATGTAGTTGTAAACAGACAGGTATGCAGGTATTTCAAGCGACGAGTATTATTTCCTGCACCACTCTCCTAGGAACGTCCTGGAGGGGAACCTTGTATAAATTACTGTTTGATGCGTTTTATCAGAAACACGCCTCCTCGACAATAGAGGGAAAGCGGGATCATGAATGCCATGACATTTTCGTGTACAGAATATTTGCGTTTTCGAACAGATCTCTGGTGAGTTGCATGTGTTCGTACGGCTCTCCTCTTGATATTACTTAGCACCAAATGGGCCTTTTATCCGGAATAGTTCACTTTTCTCGTTTGGCCTCGGGTCTTTTCTCGTGCTTCCTGCTGCGGGGGGCGCAGGGGGGCAGCGTGGACAGTACGGTGCAAGCGTTGGCTCCGGCCGGGCTCCGTGGCCCATGCTCCACATGGTCAAAGTCACGTGACCCAGCAAGCAACTCAGGGGATGGGGTCCCACTTCCGAAAAGCCATCCCGAGGCTTAAACTCCTACCCGGATCTTCGTATTTTCAGCTGCAAATATTTTGTTTTTCTCGCTTTTTGGTGCAACTGCAACTACAGCACACAGCAGTGCTGCTCGAGTTCGCAACAGCAATAACAGGCGTACGAGTGCTGCTCGAGTCGAGTGTTGCTCCAGTGCCGCTGGGTGCTGCTGCTGCTGCTGAGTGCTCGTGTGCCCGTGACTGCTTGGCCACAGGACATGACAACACGCTGTATCCACCACGTACATGGGATTGTTTTTTTAGTATCTCGGTGCGATTCATCTTTTGTCGGATCTTTGTATTAATACCATGTACCAGGTACCAGGTATTGCGTGCGTTGCGTGTAATAATGTCGAGCTCAATCATGCTCGAGCAGTACGCAGCAGCAAAACAACAGCAACAGCAGGCGTACGAGTGCTGCTCTAGTCGAGTGTTGCTCCAGGGCCGCTGGGTGCTGCTGCTGCTGCTGAGTGCCCGTGTGCCCGTGACTGCTTGGCCACGCCGTGCTCGTGTTTTTCTCGTGCTCGTTGCGCTTGAGCAGTCGAATGATCGTGGTCCCGGGCCCTTTTTTTTGGTGCAATTGGCTTGACCCCTACTCATGCTCGTGCGCTCGAGTCCTGCTCGAGCAGTACGCAGCAGTACAAGAGCAGCAACAACAGGCGTACGAGTGCTGCTCGAATCGAGTGTTGCTCGAGTGCTGCTGAATGTTGTTGTTGCTGCTGCTGCTGCTTCTGCTGCTGCCGCTGCTGCTGCTGCTGCTGCTGCTGCTGAGTGCTCGTGTGCTCGTGTGCTCGTGACTGCTTGGCCACAATGACATGACAACACGCTGTATCCACGACGTACATGGGATTGTTTTTTTAGTATCTAGGTGCGATTCATCATTTATTTATCGGATCTTTGCATTAATACCACGTATTGCGTTGCGTGTAATACTGCTCGAGCTCATGCTCGAGCAGTACGCAGCAGCAAAACAACAGCAACAACAGGCGTCCGAGTGCTGCTCTAGTCGAGTGTTGCTCCAGGGACGCTGGGTGGTGGTGGTGGTGCTGCTGCTGAGTGCTCGTGTGCCCGTGACTGCTTGGCCACGCCGTGCTCGTGTTTGTCTCGTGCTCGTTGCGCTTGAGCAATCGAGTGATCGTGGTGACGTGTCTTTTTTTTTTGCGGTGCAATATGCTTGACACCTACTCATGCTCGTGCGCTCGAGTCATGCTCGAGCAGTACACAGCAGTACAAGAACAGCAACAACAGGCGTACGCGTGCTGCTCGAATCGAGTGTTGCGCGAGTGCTGCTGAATGTTGTTGTTGCTGCTGCTGCTGAGTGCTCTGCTTGGCCACAAGACGCGAGAACACGCTGTATCCACCACGTCACCAACGCGTCGGCCGGTGGCCCGCCCCTCACTACCGACACATACCATACACGTTGCGAGACACCATGTACTGCTGTATACCCTAACGACGCTGTTGCCGTGCACTAAAATGGCGGTCGACGGTGAGAAACTATGTGCCGGCGCAGGCCTCGAGGCCGGCACCAACGCGTCGGCCCTTGGCCCGTCCCTCACTAACGACACATACCATCAATGCCGCAGTACACAACGAACGACGTATGGTAGTGTTTTTCTAGGTATCTCGGTGCGAATAATCTTTTGTCGGATCTTCTAACCACGTATAGCGTCGTGTGTTATATTGTAGCCGAGTGTTTACTGCCCTTTGTACAATGTGCGCGGGCCACGCGGTTTGCTTGATATTCTGCTAACACTCCTGTTGTTGCTGCCGCTACTACTATTAATACTACTACTACACAAAATCGCGGTGTAGCTGCTATTACTACTGCCGTTGCAGGCACAGGTTGCTGTTCCTGCTGCTACCCTTCTTTTATTTTTGCCCGTGCCACGCGGTTGCTTATCTTGCTGCTCCTGTTGTTGCTATTAATAATCATGCTGAAACAAGTGTGAAGTATCCAGCTTTTTCAGATCCTCCGGATCATACAGACATACTGCAGATCATACAGATCCTCCAAATCGTACCGACCGTATCCCGGTTATTATGTACAGATCATTCAGATCACACAGATTCCACCCAGGCAGATCATACAGATCCTGCAGATTATACAGATCCTGCAGATTATACAGATCCTGCAGATCAATGACACCCACCGATAAACATGTTATGTGCAGATCATGCAGATCGTGCAAACCCTATCTCGCTAAAGATGTACAGATCGGCAGGTCGGACAGATCCCATCCCGGTCAAACTGTACTGATTGTGGAGCTCACACATATTCTACTCAGATACACACATCTAGGAAAATTGTAATCTGACAGATCCCCTCCCGGTTAAACATTAGCATGTCATTGAGATCAACCAGATCCCACCTGGTATACAAGTGGAAATGATACGGAGCATACCTGTCTCTCCAGGCAAACTACAAATTGGAGTGTGTAGATAATCGATCATGCAGATCCTCCGCATCATGCACACATGGCGTTCAGATTATCCCACCCTGCACGCAAGTGCAATTATAAAGACCAAGCAGGTCTCACCGCCAAAGAAAAGAGTGATACATCTACATTATGCAGACCCTGCAGATCGTACAGATCCTTCGGATCATGCGGACCCACCCACGCAAAGCTATTCAGCAGTTAGTTAATCACGGCACATGTATGTTCGATTCGGGTTAGGGTTAGGTTCATGCAGATCGGGCAGACCCCACCCAGTAGAGGTGTTCAGATCATCAATAAGGATCACCTATCCTATATCGATGATACAGGTCCCACCCAGGCGATAAATACCTGGATGATGCACAGCCCTTTAATTTCGGGGCTACGCTTTCCTTCAAGCAATACAGTAGTCCATGTCTCCTACCAGGTATGCGCCAAGACATGCGAGAGCATCGAAGACTAGACCACTACTCTCCGCTTTTAGCAATAGATCAGTAGCCCATCACTCAGTTTTCTCCGAGATCATTTTTACTCAAAACAGAGGTGCAAGGGTGTTACCTGCGTCTCCCTTTTCAACTTGCGACATCCCCCGGATTTCATGCCACCCACATCCCGAAGGGAACCTTGTAATATATACCAGGTACAAGGCACCTGGTATCTGCTTTCGACTACGAGATATATGTGGTTCTGCAAAGTTATGGTATGTTTTTTCGTGTAAATGAACTCATCTGGCTGATATGTACGTACATACCTGGAACGTACGCGTTTTCGTTTGGGGTTCTGAACAGATCTCTCGCGGGCAAACATTTCGGCAGATGATTCAGATCATACCGACGCACAGACTTTCTTCTCGCGTCGAATTGTGCTTACCCACGCTATTGAGCGCTCTCGGCAGTTGATGTCTTTTGAGAAACCCCATACTCGTCGTATGGAGAAATGAACTCGCGACCTCAACTACAATATTATTAAGAGTAGTGTTCGAGGTTACCCACTACTATAGACCAACGGGGTGATGTTTACTTTCTAGCATACTGAACATCATCAAACATGCGTAAGAAAATGTAATAATCATGGCCTTCGTGATTATTAAATTATGAGAATATATTATCACATACCAGGTACTGTATATTCAACTTAACTGTTGGTTTTGTCGATTATTTAATTAAAAAATAATCACATTGGCATACCTGGTAATTTAATTAACTCATAAGTTGATTAAGCTTGTTGATAGCAAACACTATAGTAAGTGGCAATCCCTGCGTGTAATGCTGACCATGACGCTTCTAGGCTCTACAGAATCGGCGGTCCCGCTGCCCAAGTTCCTTTGGCGGTCCCTTATATTGGCGATCCCGCTGGCCAAGTTCCTTCGGCGGTCCCCCAAGACGGCGCTGCCCAAATGACCTGGCCTCCCATCCCGGCGGTCCCGCTGCAGAACAAAACCCTGGCAACCCCCTTACCCGGCGGTCCCCTAATTCAATACAGCACTTAAGAAGCAGCACAGCAAATGACGGCAAAAAACATACCCGGCACCTGATACGCACACTCGAGTGTCGGAAAGGTTTGATGCTTCGGGCAACCTCTCGGCCCCCAATCGACGGCCGGGATAGCGACATGATATGATATGGCAGCTACGCATGTCGGCTACTGCTTTACGTACTTCTGCTGTGTGCGGTGTTGTCGTTGTTGTGTATCTCTCTCCCGCAGGGGACATGTCAAAACCAGGTACCAGTTACAGCAGTAGTACCAGTATACAGATAAAGGGAGTATGCATGACGCAAGGGGCAGGTATTATATATGGCGACTGTACGTACTGATGAAACATTCCACACGTTCCTTTTCATTTCCGGATTGAGTGGTGTAATAGGTTGTCACGATGATGTGTGTTCGGTTAGATTACCAAAATACGCTTGTATGTATTTCCCAGAAATGTTATGTTAATACTAAATAATAAGAGTGCCCACGACCACATCATATAGTTCCTCTGCAGCAGTGGTGCTGCTGTTGGAATATCATGTTCTAATTATTCAGCAAAATAAGAAGCATGATGCGTGTTTGGCACCAGTACTTACCCGCCGGTATCGTAGTCTTATCGTACAACTTTACCGAGGACCGGAAGTTGTTTTGGCATGGCTTTTTGTGCTTTTTCCGGGAGCTTGTCGTCGACTTTCCGACACTTGACACTGTCTTCACCCCTAAACACCAACCACGACATCTATAATTGCAATGATGATATGACCTCCCAAGCATAACCTAACAGCCGCTCAACCCCTTTATGCCCACTCTTACACCCCTGGCTCGAACCAATGAAAAACCAGGTCTAAAGCTTACGATATGCTCATTACGTAGTTTTAAGTTGTTTGCCCCCCAAAACGCGGGTGCAGTGCGTACTACAGAGGTCATTCATGTCTATCACAATTACTACAATATTATATGTAACCACGGGAGACCACAAGTACCAGGTACAGGGTTGCACTATCGGAAAATGCTGGAAACTACAGAGGTCATTCATGTTTACCAGTCATTACTGTGCGGTTGCCTGCCGGTCGGGGTCGAGCTTGGGCCTGCGATTTCCAAGGCACGTGCCAGAGCCCCCAGAGGAGTGCGGCGTTGGTCGTACTCGTGCGAACTAGCGCTCGAGCATGGCCGAGCCGACGGTGATGGTCAGCGATATGGCGGAAAATGTCCTCACATATATTTTCACCGCCGTAGTACTGCATGTGAAAGCTGTGTCGTATCATCGTCGCGAAAAGTGTGAAGCTCGTAGCGGGCGGACAAGGTAGGCTACGACCCGCGTGAGTAAGCACCCCATTCGGCGTCATCGAGGGACAAATGGCGTTGAAGTGCGCTGGGACTGCTGCCCCTAGGACGTTGGAATCTAGGCACGAACCAAGCCGGGTAAAAGAGCTCGGAACATAAGAATTACTCCGCTTGGGAAAAACGAAAGGTAGAGGGAAAAAAGTACTCAGCTCGAAAAAATACGGAGGAAACACCGGAGGTATCGAAAGGAAGCTCGGAGGCTACGCTCAGGTGCGAGGGCTAGGTCCAAAGCTGCGAAATTCGTAGTGGGCACTTTTAATGTTTGCACGTTCACCTTCAACGGCAAGAACGGCATCGCCACAACGAGGTCATCGTTAAAGTATGCCAGGAGCTGGACTGTGACTTCGTGGGTTCTGGAGAGATTAGACGTGATGGGCATGAAACTTTCACGGCCGTAGGGTATACTGTGTTTTACTCTGGGGCAGATGGTAGTGATTTCGGGAGGAAAGGGATTCATTAGGTGGGGCTAGCGCTCGGAGAGTCTATTGTGGCAGAGGTGGGAAAGGGCGGTCTCGTTGTGTAGTGTATCAGTGCAAGATTGATGAAGGTTCGTGTCGAACTCGTGGGCAAATCAAAGGTGTATCGTTTGTTGTCGAATATGCCGCTACAGAAGGCAAATCACGTCGGAGAGTACGCCACCTTACGGCGGGATGGTAGAGCTCGGGGATTTAAACGGATGACGGTACGGCTCGGGAAACCGTATTCGGGAACGAAAAATAATATGGTTTCCCGTTCCCGTACCGTACCGTACCCGTCCTGGCCGCATTTTCCCGTCCCGGCTTTTACAGCGCATACCCTTGCTCTTTTTTGGGTGACAATGGAAATCCTTCGAAGGGCGTCCTACCAACATCGCGGAGTCGGGTTTTATTTTTGGAAAATGGTCAAAGGGGGATACACCCCCGGATCTTTCAGCACAAAAGGAGGATATTTTTCAACTGGCTGCGGTATGTATACACGTACTCGTAATACTGCTGCTGCATGATATGCTGAGCGGATAGCTCTCTCGGGGACGGCTCGCTCTATCCCTTGGAATGCTCCGTTGCCCGGCCTAGAGCGTTTTTCGGGGTCCCTTTTTTGGGGTTTCCAAGTTGTATCGAAGGCGTTGTTTTTTCGGGGATGGGAAACTATCACCCCCGCATCCCCTCTTTATTTGTGACTTCACTAGTGGATGCTTTGGTCCGGCATCCATCACGTTATCACTGTAGCTCAGGGGAGAAGGTAGAACGGATAATTCTTCAAGTGAGGGCCTCGGTTCGCATCTGCGTTGTGATCTTTCATTTTCCGTGCCTTTGGTTTTTTCGTTACCCACACTAAAACTCGTACCTGCGTTTTTACGTTTTTCTCTTGGTGCGTACATACGTATGGCAGGTTTCGTGCTACAGTAGTACGTACTACAAGGCGTTTGGCTCCGCGTCGGCGCGGGCGGTTTACGCCGCCCGCTACGCTCGCTCAGGAAGTAAAAGTGCATCATATTATGCGAAGCGGACAGAGGTTCATATTTGAATATAGGTTTTATGATTGTCATTGCAAACTGGCGACTTGATAATGCCAAGAGTCCCGCCGCCATGCTTCAGGAGAAAACAGCTCGGACGCCACATACGCTTGGCATTGCGGGCGGTTCCGCCTGCTACGCCCGCTCACATGCCGTACGCACGTACATACCCCAGGTAGTGTAAATGTTTTCTTCTTGTGATATGCTGTATGTACGAAAGAGAAAGCACAGCGCGGCACAGCAGCACCGCAAAAACAATGAAGATGAAACCGAAAAAATCGGAAAGAAAAAAAATCTCGTCCCGTTTCATGTAATAATTTTCTGCCTGGTTGAAACTCCTTCCACCGGTCTAAAAAAAAAGAACAGCAGAGCTTCTCTCTAAATCTCATACGCCGCCCGTCCCCCTCGCGACCACCTCGCCACCGATTTGGCCAGGGTAAATCTTTCCTCACTATCTGCCACAGTCAGCCCCGCCGCCCTCCTTGCGTTAAGCCCGGTGCTCACCGTGGCCGTCGTTCGCCAGCTCGACAATGGTGGTGCTCGGACTGCGTAGCTCTCTCTGTAATATTCAGCTTGGTCGCAAAAATAAGGATCCCTTGGATCTTATCTTGCACTCGCGAACGACCCTTATAGACTCCTATTAATAGATGCTCTATCCAATTCGACAGATGGAGGCCAGACAGAGCCCATTCATGCTTTCCTCGTATCTCGAGGCACACGCGACGCCTAGGTACGAGTATGGCGTCCGCGTTCCTTACAACCCCCCCTCTACCCGCCAGCACCCGCTGACACCCGCGACGGCGCCAGGCTCGCCCGCGGTGCCGTGCTCAGAGTACACGCACGCACACATAACGAAAGAAGATAAAAGGAAAAAAAAAACGAAAGTGCTAATAAAACGAAGAAAACAAAGAACCGCTGGGAAGGCCCGGCAAGTAATCGAAGGAGGCGTTGTCCAAATGGGCACTCTGAGAGGCCAGGGATGTACCAATCGAGTGAAAGAGAACCTGTCAAACCGCTGGAAAAAAAAACGACTTTTTATTTTTCCGAGTTTTTTTTTTTCTTTTTCTGGGAAAAAAGTGTGGCACGGTAAGCAAGCACCCAAAGAAACCAAAGAACGCGAAGAAAACAAATATCGTAGAAGCGAGAAAACTCGTGGTAGACTCGCTGAGCGCGAGGCAGGTGCTTACGATCAAGTAAAAAAAGGAGAAACGCAAGTATGTTCATGTTTTGTGTCGCAGTATCATACCTGGTGTATACCAGGTAGGTTGCGTATACATTACATACGCACACAGATAGACGTAGCATTATGGTCAGTTACGCGCGTACAGCAGCACGTTATATACGTTCACCAAAGAGTGAGGTAACATCGGTGTATCATACCATGTGCGTGGCGTACTTCATAATATATAGATACGCACACAGGGATAAGGGTTGGGAGCTGTAACGGTTATGTGTCTGTGTATGTGCAATAGTATGTTCGTCGTGGCGGTCGTTCACTCGACCGCCGATCGTCCATTCGTTCGCTCGACGGTCGATTGTTCGTTCGCTCGACCATGGATCGTTTTTTCGTTCGCTGGAACACCGATCGTTCCTATGTTCAACCGTCGATCGCCCTTTCGCTCGCGCGCCCGACCGTCGATCGTTCGCTCGTGGGGGGCTCACACCGCCTTCGTTGATCGCCTGCCGTGTAGCCCGCTCGACCGTCGATCGTCCGTTCGCTGGGTAGTTTGTTGGCGGCCTTGGGCCTTCGTCGTTCGCCCGCCGCCGCCGCTCGTCGTCGCTTGATTGGCCACGCCGTCGGTCGCCGCCCAATCGTACCTTCGCTCGCGCTCTCGACTGTCGATCGTTCGCCCGTGGCGGCCTTGCGCCGCCTTCGTCAATCGCCTGCCGCACAGCTCGCTCGACCGTCGATAATCTGTGCGCTCGGTAGTTGTCGGCGGCCTTGGGCTGTCGCTGTTCGCCCGCCGCCGCCGTCGGTCGTCCGCCGATCGTCCCTTCGCTCGCGCGTTCGACCGCCGATCGTTCGTTCGTGGCAGCCTTGCGCCGCCTTCGTAGATTGCCCGCCGCTCGCTCGGTCGATCGCGCCGTCGCTCGTGCGCCGTGGATCTTGTTATACCTGGTATATAATATGGATACTTATTTGACGAAAATATCACTTCCTTATGGGTAATTATCGCATGAATAGAGGACGTTACGATATTTTTCCGCTAGGATCGAAAGGCGTCATCGTCATTGTCACAGCAGATCTGAGGGCCACAGCGCCACAGCGCAGGCTCAAAGTCAAATTGTGGCAGCCAGCGAGAAACTTAATGGGCCTCGTCTATATAATTGTGGGTTTTGTTAAGAGGGGAACGGGAGTGTTACGTATTTACGGCGATCGAGACCAAATATTTACCGCTGAAACAGCTGAGGCGCCTTCACCGGTCATTACATATATACACCATACCCGATAAACTTACCAAATGTATTCGATGTTTTGGTTTGTTCTACGTGGGTTTGGCTGTGTTATTTTTACAAATCACGAGAAGGCGTCGACCCAAACCTAACCATGACCCCAACATTAGTTCAGGCCAAGGCTCGACCCGATCGCCGCGCGTTTTAGAAAACCGGAAAAATGTGCGTACCACAAGAATCATACCCAGTTTTGTGTACTCCATCTGGTACGTTTTGTTGGGTAGCACCGCAGTAAAGGCTGAGCAGTTCACCGTGCGGGCGTAGTGCTGTGCTCTCACTGTGTATACTTCTGTGTGTGGCGCCGTTCCTGTTGACGGCAGGCTTAACGTCGAGCTTGGTAGCTTCGTGTACCCCAGCCTCATGCTAGAGGGAAGCGCGGACAGCCTCGGAGCCGATCTCACTTCTAGCGCGGCCAGACGTCTGCACGTGGCGAACGGTTCTTCTAGCAGCTGTATTAACATTGATGACGGCGCTTGTGGCGGAGGCGAAGGAATTTTTTCACGACGAAAACGGTGAGAGAGTGAAGTGGGTTTGTGTTCTTTCTGCCCGTCGACAGTGTCCGTGCCGATTATTCATCCTAGAGAGATCCAAGCTCTGTGGTCGCAAAACCACGACACATAGATATACTGCATTGCAATGCAGCAAGGAGAGTAGACAACGCAAAATGCCATGTCATTTTGTTGGATACGAAAGGCACAAGACGCACGCCAGCAATCCAGATACGTTGAGAGAGAGAAAAAAACGAAAGACCAACCTAAGAGAGGTTCGAATAAAATTAAAATGAACCAATGTCGTGCCCCCCGGGAGGAGATGCGACAATTCAAAACATACAATGAAACTAGGACACAATGAACAGACAGCACCGCCAAGAGCAAGGGACACCGCCCACGAAGGCAAACATGTAAGACTCCTTTCATACGATCAACAATAATAATAAGAGGAATAATAAGAACGAAAAAAAAGAAGGGCAGACAAATCGAAGCACAACAAGAGCGCCTTCGAGGCAGCCGCAGCACTTTGTGATAGGCGATAGGTTCTACCCACTAGTCGGTCTGGTACCTTGTTACCTTGACTGCCATCTCCTTCCTGACCCCGTCAACCGTGGTACCCCCCGCTCCCCATTTCCTTGGACGCCATCCATACCGGATGTGTGGCGCTTCCTACCCAATTTGGCCTCATACTTGCGGCAAAAACGAAAGACGAAAACTGAAGAAAAATACACTACCAGGTATACCTGGTACAAAATTTATACAAACAAACAGATAACGAGATGGAAGATACGAATGAAAATACTAATTATTAATACAAATGATGGAAGGGAAGTATACAACAACAGACCATTGGTTAGCGGTGGTGATGGTGGAACTGTTGCTGCTGTTGTTGCTGTCGTTGTTAGATGTTTGAGGTGGTGGTGTTTTTTTTGTGGTGGTGGTGGTGTTGGCGGTGGTAGTGGTGGCTGTCCGGTGTTGGTGCTGGTGTTGGTTGGGGAGATAGTTCACGACAAAAAGGTGAAAGAGGAAAATAAGGAGTGTTAACCTCAGATCTTGTGTGCCAGTGGCGTGCGTTAGGAGACGGCCAGGGTTTTTTTAGGCATCGGGACCGCCGGGCTGGGAAACCGCCTAGGTCGACAGAGGGACTGCCATGCTGGAGGACCGCTCATGGAACTTGGGTAGCGGGGTTGTCGATTCTCTAGAGCCTACAAGCGTCATGGTTAACGTCACGCCGGGATTGCCACTTATTACCTTTTAGTGTTGGCTATCAACACAAATAATCGGCTGTTGAGTTGACTGAATTACCAGGTACGTGGCTAATGATGACTTCATACCCGGTATCATAACTTAAAAATAAAAAACAAGCAACAGTTGAGTAGGTTGTATTACTTGAGAAAATCCATCATGATTAAATAACCAAGAAGGCGCGGGATATTCTATTTTATTATGTACATGTATTGCTGCATTTGATTGTGTTCAGTATGCCAAAAAGTAACCGTCGCCCCGGCGGTCCATAGTAGTTAACCCCCGAATACTAATATTGTGATATAGTTGAGGCTGCGAATTCAATTATCCGTACAACGAGTCTGAAGTTTTTTATTTTAGCTAAAGACTCCAGCTGCCGAGAGCGCTTAAAAGCGCGGACAAGAACAAATGGACGCGAGTCGGCGAGGGAAGAAAGTCTGTGTGATCTGAATGATCGGCCGAAATGTCTGCCTGTGTGAGATATGCCCAGAAATCCAGACGAAAACGCCTACCAGGTACATTCCAAGTATGTATGTAAGTATGTATGTATCTATGTATGTATGTATGTATGTATGTATGCATGAATCAGCCCGACAGAGTTCATTTACACGAGAAAACGTGAAATGACTTTACAACTCCAAATACATCTGTAGTACTGTAGTCGATTGCAGATACGTATCAAAAGGCCGGCTGCGCGAAAACATGCAACTCGCCACAGACCTGTTTGAGAACACGAATATTCTGCACACAACAACGTACAATCACGATGCCTCCTGCACGAAAAAGCATGATGTTTCTCAAATAAATACCGAAAGGTATATGCCTAGACTTGGAAAGACATTCAAAAGCATTCGTAAGAACCAAAAGACCAGCTGTACGAAAGCATGCAACGCGTCACAGGCCCGTCCAAAAGCGCTTAATCACATAATCACGATACCTTCTCTACGTATAAACAGTTCCAAATATGCACCAAAAGGTACAAGTCAAGGGGCTGTTTGTACGAAAACATAATTTAGACTTGCTAATCTATCGAACGCACATACCTCGTATATCAAGAGACTACCTGAATGAAAACAGGCAACGCGTCAGACCTGTTCGAAAACACAAAAATTATTTACGAGAACGTGGAATCACAATGCCATCTAAACGGAAAGGTATACCAGGTGGTACATATTTTCAAATCTATATCGAAAGGTTATTAAACAGCTGTACGAAAGCATGCAACGCGTCACAAACCTTTTCCAAAACACAAGTAGTCTTCAGTATACGAAAATGTAGAATCACAAGTTGTGATGTAGGACGGGTCTGTGACGCGTTGTATGCTTTCGTAACGGTAATAACCTTTTGGTATAGATTTGAAAATATCCATATGTTTTCGTATAGAAGGTAATGTGATTCTACGATTTATAGAATGGTTGGTCTGTGACGCGTTGCATGTTTTAGTACAGCTGGTCTCTCGACATGTAGGCTTTCGAATAGATTTGCAAGTCTAAATTATGTTTTCGTACGTACAAACAACCTCTTCGTATATATGTGAAAACCTCTACCTGATACACGCTTTCGTGCATCGTGATTATTCGTTTACGTATAGTTTTTTGTGTTTTCGAACAGGCCTATGACGCGTTGCATACTTTCGTACGCTGGTGTCTTGATATATGTGCGTTTGAATAGATTTGCAAGTCTAAATTATTTGTTGTAAAAATGGCCTACATTTTAGTACATATTGGAAAATGCACGAGTTCCTGGCCCAGCGAGCGACCGCTGTCCAGGTGCAAGCCACGGGCCCTGTCTGTTCGCGTGTTCTACCAGTCTGCCAGTACCGTTCAATGCGGTATCCACTTGGTGCTCCCACAAGCGCGATCAACCAAACAGCGCCCGCTGCTGCTGTCGAAGCGACTACGTACTACTGATACGTACCCAGCCAAAGAATATACACCATAAAGCCTAATTATCTCTACAACAACAAACTGCAGATTATTATCATATCGGTTGCCCATCTCCAATAAAATTTTTCAATTTTGTGCGGAAAGCATCGAGATTGTACGTTTCGTGTGCATGATATTTTCAGACAAATTGTTGTGGTGTAAATGGAGAGCGTATAACGCCTTCCAAGCCTTCAAGGACGATTGCCTGTGATATTTGTGGCAAAAAAGATCAAACGTTTCTTGCACCACTATTGGAAAAATAAAAATGAACAAACTTCCTTGAAAATAGGGACCACGAGTTATCCGGGAAACTTCTCACTCGAAAGGTTCCAGAAACTCCAAGATTTTTCTGCAAAAAGTATTCCTCAAAATTGTTTCCCAAAAAAACTTTGAAATTGCCGAGATATGTTTTACAGAAAAAGCCAGTACACAGCTAGCTGAATAGACGCCTTCTTCGTAGATCGGCTTGCTCGGTCTCCTAATAAATTCAGACAACCGGCGTTTGTTGTGGACGAAGGCCACCCCCGAGACGCGCTGGGAGTGCCGTGTGCGCACGCGTGTCTTGAAAAGGGCAGCGCCTGGCGGTCCCTCAGCCGTACCGAGCGGCAACCTGTGGCACCGCATCGCGATTGTCTGCGGCTGGAGGACGCGCGCTTCATGCATGCGCTGCGAGCTGGCCATCATGGAGGATGCAACGAGACAGAGAGAAAAACACGAGATGTCTGTGCGAACCACGGACGGATCAAGGTTGGTGTGCGGCGACAGGCATGGACGACGAAGAAACAGCACCAGCCGATTCCAGCCGATAGGAGGAGGACGCTCTCTGCTGTGGCGATAGATAGATCTATATGATGTTCGTTCTCCACAGGGCGGGGGTGATGTGGGGTGCGCAGGGGTGGAGGACGTGGTGTTGCTCTGCGGGGAGAGGGAAAGTGGGGGGTGGGGAACAACGATAACGAACTGTGGCTTGGAGATTGCAAGGTCAACGATCAACTTCAACCAGAGAGGGGGGGCGAAGGATTTACAACCCGTGTTCGCTTAATGGAATGGTTCCGGTTTAATTGTGTATTCGAACAGGCCTGTGACGCGTTGCATGTTTTCGTACAGCATATAGACCAATGCCTGCTTTCCACTAGTTTGATATATTTGGAATTGCAACGTATTTTTGAGTTTTTGGCGTAGTTAAAGTCTTGGCTGATACATACCTGAAACGTGTACGCGTTTTCCTTTGGCCAGATCTCACACAGGCAAACGTTTCGGCAGATCATTCAGATCATACAGACACACATAATTTATCGTCGACTCGCGTCGAATTGTGCGTACCCACGCTTTTGAGCGCTCTCGGTTGTTGATGTACTTCGAGAAACTCCATGCTCATCGTATGGAAAATTGAACTCGCGGCCTCAACTACATGAATAGTACTGTAGTATTCGAGATTCACCACTACTCTAAACCACCGGGGCGATGTTTACATTTTTAACATACCGAAAATAATAAATACAGCTACCTACGTAAGCAAATGTAATAATCACGGCCTTCGTGATTGTTAAATTATGACTACATATTATCGCATCATATGGTCAACCCATTTTCTTTTTCTTCATCCCGTTTATTATCTTCGCCCTTCTTTTATCTCTCCTTCCTAGTAGTAAGTCAGATCCGGGGTCACACAGGAGGCTCTTATCCCCCCTCCGCGCCTCGGTTCGTGCCATGCATTTATATCACGGAAAGGCTGCAGCGCTTTATCCCCTCGTTGACTCGCATCGGAATCCGCCTAACCACGCTACGAGGGCGCTCTCAGCAACTGGTCACCACGGTGGGATTCAAACTCGGGTACCAATGCTGGTAGCACTCGAGGCTAATCACTAGACTACCGAAACGACCGGATGTTGATTTTTTGGTTGATTGTGTTACTTACCTTATAGTTTAATCAACCCAAAATCGGCGGTCCCGCTGCCCAAGTTCCATTGGCTGTGGCACCAGTCTTCATTCTAAAGGGTAGACAGCCGCAGAACAACACCAACTCCGCCCCACCGTCAGCATCACCACCACAACGATCACAACCGCCACCGCTTCTGCCCACTGTCTATAGTTTGGAGGTTTGAGATCATAAGGACGATCGGTGGCCGTCCATCGTTTAAGAGCTGGCTTAATATGTATACTCTATGGCTGTCTATTCTCTGTATCTCCCAATCGCGGTTTTCGTCAAGCGACGTTTCCTCCACCGTCATCACCAACACCGTCAAGGCCACCACCGCCACACCACCATCACCACCAGAGCTACACACACGAACCCTTTTACTAATGTTGGGAGTGGCGGTTCTGGCGGTGTTGGAATTGGTATTGGTGGCGGGGGTAGAGGTTGTGGCTGTGGTTGCGCTTGTTGTTGTGATAGTGGTGATGGGGGTAGCAGTGGAGGATGCAACACTTGAAGACTACAACGGGGAGAGGGAAGTACCAGGGGATCGACGGTCGCAGCACATGGGTATGAGACAGATATCAAAGGGTTGGCGGCAGCAGGTCATGAGTGTGAGCTCAAATGTCGAAAAATAGACGTGACTTCCATTGACGTATTAAAACTTGATAGTTCCTTTTCGCTCATGGTTGTTCGCAGATCTCTCCTTCCTGAAGACAAAGGGGTGGCTGAAGAAGACCCCTCGGACTTAACCAAGCAAGAACGCCCGACGGACCGACATGGACTCACGGACTCAACGGTACATGAATCAACGTCCATAATAATAAGTATCCCCCCCCCCCCCGCTCCGCAGGTTGGGGGCGCGTCGGTTGGCAACGACACTGTAAAACATGCCGCTCACTACGTGAGCTAGACAATTAGGATACCCGTTTGTATTGTTTGTTTTGGCTGTCGGTCACAGCTGGTGATCGAGTTAGATCAATTGTGCGGGGTGGGCAACCTTTACTCTGCATAGGGGGAATGGCCGCATCACGTAGTGTTCATGGTAAAGCACTCACGGGGCAGTTACATAGTAACGCCATTGCTGTCTCCGGACGTGGTCGCTTTGTGACCACAGAACTTGTATCTCTTCTAGGATTGAAGAATCGGCACGGACACTGGTTGTGCTGGATGTCGACGGGTAGAAAGAACGGTTTAATGTGAAGAACACACACACACACACCGGAAATTAAATTAACTCATTGGAGCTATCGTCCACATACAAGTCCGCTTCACAAGTGTTCTTGGTGGAACTCGCCGAACACCTCACGGCGCTCCGCGCTTGATGCAAGCAATGCCTGCCTGGTCCGTGAACCCGACGTGCTCCGTCCTAGCATTGAAGAAATTCGAGGGTCTACGGTCATACGACTACGGCTATGCATGATACATCGAGTACACGCCCCCCACCCAACCCCCCCTCCCTTCTGCGAGCAGTAGCTTAAGCGTATGTAGCCTTCGGCAGCCTCCCACCACAACGTACCATTTAGGATGCAGAGTAGAACATGGCGTTCGAATTGCACCGGTACGAGGTAGGCTGAAGAGTGAAAACATAGCCTGTAGGATCTGACTCAACGGTACTTTGAATAGACTCAACGGTCAGAATCCTTGAAAATATCCCCTCCCGTAGCTAGTACCCAGCCTTGGCCAGTCTCCCACCACCAACATGAAGGATTCATAGTAGATAATAGCATGCAGGGGTCGGGAAAACATCATGTTGGATTCAGAGTCGAAAGTAAACGTTTAGGATTTAGCGTGCAAAAATCATACATAGCAAGTCAGAGTGAAAACGTAACGTCTTCCGGTAGGGTTCATAGTCTAAGAATATCCTATAGGGGTCAGAGTAAAAACGTACCATATCGACCTCTGAACGGAAGCATATCAAGTGTAACTCGGAAGAATGTAAAGCTGTACATTTGTTCGACCCATTCATATCTGCAGCTGGTTCACATATGTGAATTTCCATACTTTACCCCCTTCCTCATGCCTGCCCCCTCCCCCCCCCCTCCTCTCTCAACACGCTTTATATTACGAAGCTCCTCCGCGAATGAAAATCCCCCCCCCCCGCCTCGAAGACAAATAAAACGTTAGAAAGTCGAAACGGCTACATAAGTATGGAAAATGCCAAAAAAGAGGTAGCCAGCCATGCTTGATAATGCTGTATGGGAGAAAGTAACGAAAGAGCGAGCTGGAATAAGGTGGGAAAGCGTAGTTGAGAAGTATGGAAGGATAATAGGGGGAACCCAATAATAAATGATGTCCGCAAAGAAGTGTGGGAGGTACAAGGCAGAACTAGAAAATAATTAGAAAGACGGGAAACGCTAGCGCTAAGAAACAAGGTGAAATCGGAGAAACAGTTCGAGACATACGGGGGATTGAGCGAAGCGATAGGAATTAAAGCGTATTTGCACGGCCCAATGGACTTCGCGAAAACGTTGAAACTGCGATTTCGTGTAGGGGACCTGGACATGCCGGAAAGAAGAAAGGGGTATACCAGTAGCCGGGAGGAGGAGGAAGTAGGTGCACAAATGTGCCTGTTGTGGCATGACAGTAGAGAGTAGATTTCATACAGTAGGAGAATGTGAAATGTACAAGGAGGAACGGGATGTGCCAAAAAATGAGGCGAGGGAAACAGACGAATGTGACATGGAGGAGTTTGATACACTAGATATCAGCGAGAAAACGATCGCTATCCTAGGAGATGGATGGTGGCCACAGGCGGCGAAACGGGTAGGGGGTAAGAGTAGCAAAATGTTTCTATGTAATATATAGAATTAACGTAGTGAGCGCCCAATAGTTGGGGGTGTCTCTGACAGGAGTAGGAAAGGGGCTCTGTCTCGAAAGGGATGCGAGGTCATTGGTCACATGACTAAGGCAAGCAACAAATGAGTACGCCCCACCCCCCCCCCCCATGCCGCTCACTACGTGAGCTAGACAACCAGGATACCTTTTTTTCCGGCGGTCGCCCACAGCTGGTCGTCGAGTTAGATCATTTGTGCGAGGTAAATAACCTTTACTCCGCTCAAGGGAATTGATCGCATCACGTAGTGTTCATGGTAAGGCACCCAAGAGGCACTTATATAGTACTCCCATTGCTGTCTCTGGAAGTGCCTACACCGGAAATTAAATGAACTCATCGAAGTCCGCCTCACAAGCGGTTCTCAGTAGGATGCAGCTCACCCTTCATGCGACTTGCCAGGCACCTCACGGCGCTACGCGCTTGGTGCAAGCAATGCCTGCCTGGTCGGTGAAAACCCGACATGCTCCGTCCCGGCATTGTAGGGATGCGAGGGTCTATGGTCATACGACTACGGCCATGCATGAGATTGAATACATCACTCCTATCGAGTACACCCCCCCGCCCTTCCCCCAACTTACCGAAAGATGTTACAAAGCCCCACCTCGAATGCCATCGTATACTAGCTTATACAAATTCACATGTATTGATTGTCGCATTTGCATGCAAGCAATCATACCTCAAGTACCACAATCAAGGCCTAACATAATTCGGCCGCCCTGTGCTTCCCCCGCCCCGCCCCCATCCAACCACTTAGTATGGCGTGTATAAATCGTAAGGACACCACCAAGTACCAGTCGGCGGTGTCGCCGATTCAGCCGCCCGACGCCGCGCCCCGCCTCACCCCCCCGTCCACTCAACCACCTTTTATGACGAAACTCCCTTTACACTTTCTTCGAAGTGTATGTTCGCAAGTAGTGACTAGACCGCCAAGCCACACTCCAGGGGCACCTCCTCTCCGCCGACCCTCTCCGACGCCTCTACCATAATATGAGCACCGCCCCTCTCCGCCCCTTACATGGTGAAAGCCCTCGTTAGCGCCCATTTACATTGACGTTTGCATGCAGTGAGTAGACCACGAACACATGTGTTGGTTTGCCCACAAAACAAAAATGAGGTTCCAACCCATAACGTAAAATATTATTGAAACCAGGATTTGGTCAAAGCCAGTCCCTCACAATCCCTTAGGGTTATTCAGCACTCTGGGGTTTTTCACTGGCGCTGTATTTCCCTGAAGCCTCCGATCTACGCACGACGCCTGCAGGAACTCAGCCAAGACACGATATAGTCTGATCTGTAGTTAGTTTGGCCTTTATTTTGCTAGAACGGGAGAAATTCGGTGCACCGCGGACACGCAGTCTTATCCTCTACACCGCCGCTACGTAATCTCTAGCAATCGCGCCGCCAATTTAGGTAATTTTCGCGGCCACTGTGGCGGTGGAAAACACTAGCAAAATCTCCCAAGATTGACCGCGTGCTCGTGTATAATAAAAGGAGGGGAAGGATGGTCGACCCAGAGATTAATGTCACCAATCGGATTGAGACGTAACTCCAAAAGCAAAAAAGTGTGAACTTAAAAGTACTGTGTTTTAGTGATGTAGAGCCAGAACGACAAAAACGCTACCTCATCGACCTTTGTTTCGAAGTATTCGTACGTACGAGTGCTGCTCATGGCTGCAGCAGGAAAATTATCACTTTATCACAGTATACGAAATAACAAATCTAATGACCTGGAGCCACATTTTCAAACTTCAGCGACACTGTCGCGGTGTTTAAACCACGAAACTTGCTGCCGCTTTACCACACTGTTGTGAGAGCACCAAAGAGTCCTTCGCAGGGTGGTGCACTTTCGAATAAGATACACTGTACCTGGTACGAGGCTGGAGATATGGCAGAACTGAGGAATGTCGTACCACAAAATTTCAGATCTACACCTGGAAGCACCTCTACCACTGGTTATTCATAGGGTTAAAACATGTTTCGTTGTAAAGGTGTGAAGCAACACTAGAGCTCAGCCCGTTCTCGCCGCCCCTCTACCCCCTTTCTACCCCCACCATAGATGACGAAAACCCTCGCCGACTTTCATCGAAATGCACCTGTGCAAGCAGTTATTAAATAGCAGATCAGCAACACCAACCCAAGCCGCAACCCTTCCCACCGCCTTCCTACTCACCCCTCCGTCCCCCTGCCCCCTCCCACCACCCCTTTCGTATTACGAAACCCATCGACGCGTTCTCATCGATTTTAGCACGAGGTAACAAGTCCACGGATTTCCGCCTTCTTCCTCCCGGCCCCTACCCCCCGTCCTCCGCGTTATTGCTACAAAACCCCCAACACAAGATTCAAGATTCGGCTTGCCCGTCGATTCCGCCCATAATTTGGCCCTTAGCCCCTGACTCAACAAGTCTATCCATTTCAGGATTACTTGCATCACTATCATCTAGATATAACACGTTTGATCTATTACTATGCTTTAGAGCAGGCGCTGCGGGATCTCATACCTCGAAGTACATACAACAAGCGGTAACATAGCGGGATAATTACTGTAGGTGTTAGGTCAAACGACGGAGTTGTGTCATACGACCAGTACAACAGAAGACTTCCAATAACCCGATACGGAAAAGGCTCGTGAGTACAATTAGTCTGAAGGGTTTTCTACTTATGGTGATATGTGGGTGGGGTACCAAGGGGTAACCATTGTAGATTATGGAAATATCTGTATGGCTTTTCTCTCGGCGTAGGAGGCTTAGTTGTTTTATGGCACCCGGCATGAAGATGGTGCCCACATCTTGCCACTTCGTGTTAGATACTTCGTGTTCGCTACTTAGTTTTCCTGCTTCCCACTTATTTGTGTTTATCATTCAGGGGTCAATGAGACACTGATATATATATATATTCAAGTTCTCCCTTCGAAGTGGCATGAGCGTAGCGTGTAAGAAGACTCTTGCCGAAATACGTATTTGGTGGGGAGGTTTGAACTATTCCACCAATTGCAGTTATGTGCTGCAGTTGGGGCAATAGCTCAAATGTACTTGTTAACAACCAAATATGTATGAGTATAAGGAAAATAGTGGTGGAACATGCAGACGAGGGTGACGCAAGAGAGCAGTTCTAATGACCGAAAAAGCAAGTAGAAATTATGTATGACAGTTGTTATGAAACATGAAGGCGACATGAGCGTGACATGCAACTACGACAGTAAGCACTTGCTCGACGAACCGCAGCGCCAGTAGACACATGCCCTGCGACACCTAACGGTTCGACAACGAACGAAACCTTTGGCGGACGCCCAAACCAACTACGACAGAAATTCCTCAAGGAAAAACGTCTTCAACGAAGCGTAGCAGTGGGCCCGGGGCCGGCGTGAAACGCAAAAAACTCGAAGCGACGGGAGTAGTAGCAAAAATTCCCTCGCAAACGCGAATGTCACTGCTAACAACGGAATCAGCACCCTGGCAAACACCCAAGGTAGATTGAAAAAACAGGATCCTTCGTTGTCCACAGCACCCAAAGAGGATGCACAAAAGTTTGTCAGACCTTGGCACTCGCAAAGGCACTAACGTGATGAAGACCATGCAAAAGCTGACACTCTTCTTAGGTGAAGAAACCCCCACCGAAAAAAAATGAACGAGTCCGCTCCCCAGGCTTGAACTCAAAGTACCCGCTGGCAGACTTGCAAGTACATGCACAACGGATTTTTGCTGAAAGTATTGATTTATTTTAGACGCAGGCGCACGCTGCAACGAAACGTCCGCGAACACCTCTATATCCCAGGCGCAGACCAAAGGCAGATCAACTATGTATGGTGCTCTACCGGAATATCATGATAGACACGAGAACAGACTCTTAAAGTACGAAGATCGATTCCGAGTCCGAACCGAGGAGATCGACCGACACAGCCTTCCCGCTTGGCGGCGCTTTTCTCCAGTTCCACCCGAGCCTATTCGCCGAACTTCGCGTGGCGTTCGCCCTGAACTTGCTCGTCGTGGGCGACGAAGAGCTTCCCGGAGCGCTTGGAGCACGAGAAATGCAGGGGGGGCTCGCACAGGCCGATCAAGATGTCGTTGTCCTTGATAGTTCCTTTGCAGTAGACACAATCCTGACGGACCTGCAAACATATATCATAGACAACAAACCGACAGCACAAAAGAGAAATGTAAGACGTGTTGAATACAAATATTTTAGTTGGTATGAGTTTAGTTGACGAAGACTTTAAAAAAGGCAGATGTCAAAATCAGTTATACCTGGTCCGTTTGAGCCAAAATCAGGGGTATTCTAAAACCAAGTAAAAAACGCGCGCCACGAGCGGTGTTTTGTCCATGAAAGTCGGGTAAAAAAAGAAGCGTGCCACATGGCCTCCAAAATCTAAGTCGTTCAGTTTTCTGTAGGGTGTGGATACCACGGGCTTCACTTGGACCTGCAGAGAGTCACTGTTCATAGGCTTCGTTTGTTCTGCGACGGCGCGGGCGCCAAGAAGAGTATTTACTCTGGCGCCCCCCCCCGGTGACAGCTTTAAGTCTTCTTGACCGTCCTCGCGGAACTGCCAGCTCGGCACGAAATTATCTTGCCGTACCAAACCTGAGACGAACTCGACGCGGGGTGGTGCAGATAAAGACCATGGTGATGTATGGACCGCTGTGATCATACAGAAAACAACACAGCAGCGGCAGTAGGACACAAAACTATTCAATAACTGAAGCACGTCGCACACCCCATATAAAAATACAAGAATAAACTCGTTTGCTCTGGGCGGTCGCTGTGAGGGCGTTTCGGTAGCCTTTCGCAAGATTGTCAACCATGATTCGCGAGAGCTTTGAACTTTTCGCGAGTAGACGGATTTTTTCATTTTGTTCCGGAATAGTTTCAACAGGACTGGTTCTGGCCAATTGAACGTTGATATCAGTTGTTTTGGCGTGAAGAGACCGGCTATGAGACAGCATACGACGCGGGTCATTGGATTATTTGCGTGCGTGGACTCATGTAGACAGCATACGACGGGCGTCACGCTGGTGCTGCCTCTTCGTATACCGCTGGGCCTCCTGCTGGCGTTGCTCCTGCTCGTGCAGCTCCTGCTCGTGCCGCTCCTGCTCGTGCCGCTCCTGCCCGTGCCGCTCCTGCTCGTGCCGCTCCTTCTGGTGCCGCTCCTGCTCGTGCTTCTTTTGCTTTCGCTGCTTCTGCTGGTACCGGGTGCTCCTCCCGCTAGTGCTGCTCCTGCCTGGTAGACGCCATCGCCTGCTCCTGGTGGTGCTGCTTCTACAGAGTGGACTGCAATTTTTCCTGCTGCCGATATGAATGGTGCTGCCTTCAATACACCTACGAAAACTCCCCAAGGCTCCTTTGTCTCGCCCTCTTCTGGCGGATCTTGGAAGTCCGTTTCGAACAGAACCCCCCCGTCCAACTCAGTGCTCAATCCCGCTGTAAAGTGCAACCGCTGCATCTCCCAGCGATATGATGGAGACATAATTTGGAGGCAAGGTTGATTTCGCGACCTGCGACCGCGACACTTGCCCCGGCAGCGGGATAATCTTGAAGTGGCCCAAATGACTGTGAATTATGCGCCAGGCCTATCGACGTCCGCACCGTGTCCTTCACGCTCGAGACAGGAGGTGGCGGTGAGTTGTGTTCTGTGCTTCTCTGTTGCTGTTGTTGCTTGTGTTGTTGTTTGCTCCCTATTTCTACCGCCGCGGCTGCTGTTGTTGCTGTTGTTGTTTGTCGCCTATGTCTACCACCGCGGCTGCTGTTGTTGAGTTGTTTCCACACTACTTGCAATTTTTGTTTGTATTAATACGAGACCACGACTTGGTGAAACAGCCCATCGCTGCTGCTGCACCTTTTCCTGCTGTTGTTACCCTGCGCGCCTACCGCCCCTGATGCTGCTTTTCTCGTTTCAGGTTGGTTTATGTAGTCGTCGTTCGCGTTGTTACTGTTGTAGGGGCCTTTGAGTCAGTGTCTACGGCCGCTGCTGCTGTTGTTCATGGCGCTGTTGTCGGCGTTGCTGTTCCTGCATGTTGTCGATCTCCAGGGCTGAATCTACAACCAAGATGTTTTTGCTTTTGTGTGTTTATAGGAGCTCACACCGAGATATGGGTTTAGTACGCGTATGCGCTGCTGCTGCCGCTGCCGTTGTTCTGTACAGCCTGCGTTCCTTTCCACACCGAGGCAGGTCTTTACCTTCGCTGTTGCTGCTGTTGTTTACCTGGTATGCTGTTGGTAGTGGTGTTGTTGCTGTTCCCGCACGTAGTCGACCTTTAGCATTAAATCCAAGACAAAAAACCTACTAATTTCCATAATACCATTGGTTTATGCGGTACTGCACCTACTGCCATTTGATTTTGTGCTGCTGCTGCCGCTGCTACTGCCGTTGTTGTTTACAGCCTGCGTTCGTTTCTCCAACAGTGTCTACCGCCGCTGCTGCTGTTGTTGTTTATGCTGTTGTTGTCGTCGTTGCTGTGTTCCCGCACGCGAGAACACGACTTGGTGGCGCAGCCCATTGCTGCTGCTGCTGCTGCTCCTTTTCCTGCTGTTGTAACCCCGGGCGCCTAACGTCCCTGATGCTGATTTTGTTGTGTACGCGGACGTCGTTCGCGTTGTTGCTGTTGTACGCAGCTTTGAGTCAGTGTCTGCCGCCGCTGCTACTGCAGCTGTTGTCTATGTTGTTTTCGCTGGCGTTGTTGTTGCTGTTCCCGCCTGTTGTCGACCTTCAGCACTAAATACAAGACACAAATACATACCAGGTACTAATTTCGACATTCGTTTTGCACACTACGTATAACCAAAAAAAAGTGGCCATTTTGTTTTTCTTGATACGAGCTCACACCGAGACAAGGGTATAGTACGCGTACTGCCATTTGTAGATGCGCTGCTGCTGCCGTTGTTGTTTTTTTGCACTCTATAACCAACTTGTTTTTTCCGAACAGTTGCCGTTGTTGTTTACGGCCTGCGTTTCTTTCCACACCGAGACAGTTATCTACCGCCGCTGCTACTGTTGTTGTTCAAACATGAGAACAGACAGGCGTTGAATACACTAACACGTTTCCATTTATGCTGCTGCCGGCTCAGCCGTCGCCATCTCTGCCGCGGAAAAAGACGTAAGGGTTTGCCAACATCATTCATCGCGTCCCATTCCTATTTAGCTTTCGTGCTTCCTGCCTCTACAGCGCACGCCAACGCGTATTTTCTAAACTATTTTTAAAGGGGTTTTTGACAAAATCAGGTATACCTGGCCACTTTTCGGCCAAAATCAGTTACATTCTAAAAACAAGTACAAAACACAGCCCAGGAGCCCTGCTATTGCCAAGGCTGACATCGTAACTGATTTTGGCTCGAAAAGGCCAATAAAACCTGTTTATTTCTACTCTCTCTAGCTTTCAACTGATTTCGGCCAACTTTGAACCAATCAGATAGGCCATACATACACTGTTGTTTCTCTCCGTATGCGTCTGCCCTCCCTCGGTTGAAATTATTCTGCATTACGTAACGTATAAACTCTGTACTCGTGCGTGCGTTGTACGTCAAAGTACGTATTTACATATATATGCATACATGAGTACGCTGGTTTCCCTTTTTTTCAAGGAGAAAATCGATATCAAACTCCAATGCCCTATTCGTTGCTTATCACGAGACATGGCCAAAAACAATACTCGATACTGAAATCAAGTGTAACGAGAAAAATGGTATTTACTACGATGCAGCGCTCAACTTTGCGATCTTCGATCTGAAACTTTTAACACCGTATTAGTGACGCCCGTGGGAAACTATGTCGCTCCTGGCTTTTCGATTTTTTGTTTGTTAGACGATTTTCAGTCGTGTTTCTGTTTTTGGGGTTCAAATCTGGTCACATCTCTCTCTCGAAAAAAAAACGTCCCGGAACGGCACGTCTCGGTTGGTGCATGGGCGACCTTTCAAAAATTCATGTCCAACTGCGAACTCGTAAAATTGGGCGCTGCATGGCCGACTTCCAGGATCGACGGGCCCAGCTCGTAGCGAAATGCATCAAAGGTACTCGTGCGCCGGTGTTATGCTCTACCCGAGGGCCCTGGTGAGAGTCTTGCATGTATGTCGAAATGAGACTTCTCCGACTGAAATTAATTGACCGACCTGGACGATATCAACACGATTCACAACTACGGAGTAGAACTGCAGAGGCGAGTCCGGGCAATAGTAGCAGCAGCACCAGACCCGCGAGACACCGCCAACATCAGTCATGCACAGTTAGAGGCAAGAGGAGGCAGGGGAGGTGCGCCAGCCAAGAAGAGCAGCGCCATACCATCCAGCCAGACATCCTTGTTCGAGCGTGCGCCGGGTGATAATTCCGGGGACTTGTCAATGCAGCAGCATTGGTCGTGGTCAATACCGCCCAACGCAGACGACACGGCTCAGAAGTGGCAAGCTGAGGATCAAGAGTCGGTTTAGATGGACGAAGGTTGCATGGGGGAGCAGCAGGAGCATGTGGTAGTTGTGGGGGAGCATCAGGAGCAGGTGATGATTGGGGGGAAGCATCAAGAGCAAATGGTGGTTGTGGGGGAGCAACAGGAGCGGGAGAAAGGAATGAGGGCGGACCCGGAGACATCGCCGCCGCCGCATCACTCGCCGGCGCAGTAGCAGTGGCGATAGGAGCCACAAGCGTCGACTGGCGAGCAGGAGATGGTGGTGGTTTTGGGGGAACAAGAGGGGTTTGAGAAGAAGGAAGTGATGAAACGGGGGCCGGAGGGGAGGCAAAGCACTGCAGCTGCCGCCGTCACACCAAGTGGAGGAAGAGACGGAGCAGCAGAAGGGGGTCGTGGAAAGCGAGGCACTCCCACCGCCGATGCTACCTCCACCGCTGCCGCCGTCCTGCTCAAGAGAGAGAAAGCAAGGGAGAAGGGAAGAGCAGCGGGGTGAGGAGGATATGGAAAAGCAGGCACCGCCGCCACTGCCACACCCGCCGGAAATTGCTATGCCGGTTGACGACGGAAGTTTAAGCAAAGGTCGGGTAGATGAGGTGTCAATTGAGAAGTTTGGGTGTTCTTTCTGCGTTGACAGTGATACGGATAAAATGCTGGATGGGGATGGCGGGGGATCAGAAAGAGGAGAATGAGGAGGAGAAAAGGGGTTGGTTGAAGAGCGCACCGTGGTTGGTTGGGAGAACGGGATCCAGCATCGCCGCAGGCGCTGTCCCCTCCGATCACGGCTAATACCTCCATCGACCTGAAACGGAGGTCTGGAGTCTCAGGTGTACGTACGATAGGATGCTATATTTTATTTATCTCGTTGATAGGTTTCGCCTCTAGGATTTCTAGCTCGTAACATGATTTTTTGGAGCTAGTCATACAAATGCCGACCCCCCCCCTCTCTTCCCCCTGATATGATCAGAGTGTCTGGGCGTAGTGTGCTTGTAGATTCCTCTATTAATAGTAGGGTTGCAAGTTATTGTACGGTGCTTGGCATCGTCGACCTGGACCGGAGGTCTGGAGTCTAAGGTCTACGTACGATATGGTGTTTTTTTTTTCTCGTTGATAGGTTTCGGTCTATTAATAGGATTTCCAGCTCGTAACATGATTTTTTGGAGCTAATAATACAAATGCCGACCCCCCCCCTCTCTTGCCCCTGATTTTATTGGAGTCTGGGCGAAGTATGCTTGTATTCGTAGGACTACAATGTTATTGTACGGTGCTTGGGTTTGAAACGAGTGCAACAGTACTGGTATCGTTTGAAATGCTCTCTTGATGCTTAAATGTGCGAGACGTGCTAACCGCCGGTCGACTGCTATGAAACGACCTATTGTGTGAAATGCGTAGGATTTTGTGGTCATTGCAGGTAAAAACGCGCGTACCAGACACAAAGTTTTGGTTATTTGATCTGTATCTGCATTATGTTGCAAGCAATTAACGGACTACCTGGTATGATACAGCAGTATGAATATTAATCACTTTAAAAATATTATATGGTGGTGCTTTTATTGGTAGGACGGAAAATCAAGTACTATTAATATCACCTATCCTTTACCCGTCATTTAGGCGGTTCATTCACCAAGTATCGGGGCATTCTCAATCTCAATCAAGTTATTCTGTTTGTTCTAGCTATTGTGGCAGCGTGCTGTCCTTGTTTTTTATACCAGGTATAAAGTAGTGTTAGGCATTGGTTTCCAATATGCAGACATGTTGGGTTTTGGGGTAATACTATAAATTGTACCAGTATGTTATAGCACTGCATGCAGGTACATGATGCATGCCCCCAATATGAGCAGAGAGGCACTGAAGCTTAATCACCCCAATGAACAGCTTTGAGTTGCTATTTGACTGGATGCATGCTATTTGACAGGATGCGCTGGATACTATCGATGAGCAGCTTGCTTACTGGTTGGAAGCACAGTAGGTTTTTAATCAAGATGTGATGGTGCAGCAGGGCCTTTTGGATGATTGGTATGTGGTCGTCACTTTTCTGGAAGCTGTCAACGTTTTGATTTTACGTATCATATGTATGGTCCATTTGTTCATGGCTCACAGGTGGAGACGGGCAATAGTCGCACCGTACATAGGTATATCGTACCCGGTATGGTTGAACATATTGCGGATGCGTAACAACACGTTGCTTTTCTTGAGTTGGAGGAGTGAGTAGACACATGGAGGCTCTTGGTTTGAGAATTTCGAGATAAGTTATCCCATGTTCTGTTTCTGGATTTTTTGTGTATTGACGACAGAACTGTTGTTTATTAATACTTGGTATGCACACAACCGGGAGGTCGTTGCTTTGGTTTACTGGACTTTGGGAACTTGTTAGGATTTGTTCTGGTTTGGATGAATTGAAGCTGGTATCCCGGTATTGCGGCGGGGAGGCTTACAGCTGCTTGTTTTTGGTATGTTTGGTTTTGAAGTATTTAAAAATCGAGGGTGGTTCGGTGGTTAGAAGATTCGGAAGATGGAAAGCACTTGGTAAGCTGTATAGGTTCGGTTCACAGGGAAAAACGAGGGTGGTTCAGTTGCTGGAATATTGGGGAATCGAATGTATTCGGCGAGCTGTATACCTACGGCACCCTGAGGAAAACGACGGTGGTTCGGAGGTTGCTTTCAGTTTTAGGGATTTGACATATTTTTTTTTATGAAAAAAAAATATGAGATGACATGCATAGGATTGAATGACTTGTGTTTGGGTGGATGAAACTACAACGGTGTGAACATTAGTAGTAGGACAATGACTGCAAGTTGGGACGCTGAATGGTCTAATCAATCTAAGGATTTCTCACATCATTGTCATCTAGATATAACCCACCATACCTGGTACTCTTATGTATAAGGAGCAGTAACATCGCGGGAACATTTGGTGTTAGGCCATACGACAGAGTTGTTTCATACGACCAGTACAGTATAATTGCAATAATCCGATATTGGAAGAGGCCGTGAGGAAAACTAATCTGCAGGGTATTCTACTTCTGGTGATACATGTATAGGGAACTAGGGGATAACCCTTCTGGAATATGGAAATATCTGTGGGATATTTTTGTAAGCGTAGGAGGCTTTGTTGTTTTGTGGCACTGGGCATATAATGCCCACATCTTACCACTTCGTTTAGGTATTTCGCTTTTGCCACTTAGTTTTTGTACTTTCTACTTGCTTTTTTCTTTGCTTTTGGATCCAGTGAGACACTGAGATATGCATACATTTTTCGCATCTTCCGTTTGCCTTATGACACCCCGGGGCCTTCACCTGCTTGTGCTCGTGACGAGCCGACTCCGTGTACGCGTTTACCCATTGCTTCCCCCTCTCTTACGACTATATCGAGTACACCCCCCCTTACCCCTTTGTCGTCGCTTCTTTTGTTCTATGAACCCCACAACGCAAGGTTCGGCCTGTCCAACTCTTCCACCCATACCGTGGCCGCCGCGTCCCCGCCCCCATTTTACTACGAAACCTCCCATCACAGGGTTCGGCCTGTCCATCTCTGCCACACATGACATGGCCGTCGCACCGTGACCTCCCCCCTCCTCTTTATAATACGAAATCCCTCAAGACAGAGTTCGATCGTTCGGTCTGTCTGGCTATACCGCCCTATACTTGGTCGCCGCTCCCTGACCATCCCCCAGCCCAGCGTACGCGGCCACTGCCCCGTGACCCCCCCCTCCTCCGCTTCTTCCCTTCTACGAACCCCGCAAAACAGGTTTCGGCTTGTTGTGCTCTTGCGCCCGTATTATGGCCGACTGCTACGTCTGCCACTCTTCATTTTTAATGCAACCTCACCCCCCCCCTGCCTCCATTGAAATGCGACGCTCCCGCCCCCCCCCCACCCACGACCGCCTTTGTTTAGTTCGAAGGATCAAAAACACAGGGATCAGCCTGCCCGTCTCTTCCGGCCATAACGTGGATCCTCAGCGACGAGTCAGCTCAGTCCCAAGGTGCGCTACTCGTAGCAAAGGGTGTGTATAGGCTTCCGTTGACTTTCTGGTTATTTCTGAGAGTATGTATGGGTGATCGACGTTGAAGCTTCTGCCGCACATGGCTGGATGACAACTCCAGAAACAATTACTTCAAGTAAACCGGAAACTTTAGGCTGGGTTTCTTGTGTAGCTCTCTAGGAGGGTCGGTACTACGCAAGAAGGCCTGGATCCGCTCCTAGCACTGTTCGCGACACCACATGATACCCGGTTGGGATCCCGGTAGAGCGGCCTCAAAACGAACCGTGCGGTCTTCATCTGTCTAGGGAGACTGTGCAGCAGTATGTGCAAGTATCGTCCGGCTGCGTGGGTGTGTCGTACATCTCCCTACGTTGCAAGCCCTTCTCCCGCATCCTGGGCTGCATCGTGTGATTGACGCGTGCTAGGGGTAGCACCTATTATTTGGTAAATGTTGCAACGTTAGTCCGATACGCATACCCAACGGCTACGAACGTTGAGAGGCAGGGTGTGCTCTACTCTAACTTCGATACCAATACATGATTTTGTTGCAGTTATAATTCGCGAAGACGTGGAGTCTACCCCACTCTAATTCCGAGTGGTTTAACTCTAAAACCCGAACAAAGATGGTTCTGCGTATTGAGCCAGTATCAAATTCACTAGAAACCACGTTTTTCTTTACAGCTGCGTGTCGGCAGAATTTCACGACTAGTGTATATTCGGTAGGTGCTGTTTGCCAACTAACTGACTTTCAGTCGGCAAGTCGGCTGGCGAAGTCAGCTGATGACCAGTGTAAATTGCCGACTTGAGTCAGGCGCGTGAAACAAGCCAGACCAACCCTCCCAAGCCAGACCAACCCTCCGTGGCCGAAGGGGTCCCGCCCCAAAAATAAAAAATGTATACCGCATTCAGCAATCCTTCTGACAATACTGTAGTCCGATAGTCGGCACCTCCGGGAACCGGCTAACTAATAGTCCGACTAATAACTAGATGGCACTTGAGTCGTGTCGACTCACAGCTCTATGTTTCTTATAGAACAACTCGTGCGAACGTCAAGCCAAACTGTATTAACTCACAATGTATTACCTTCGTCACTGCGGAGTACTTGATCAATTTCCGACACTTATTCCGAGTATATCTTCTCCATTTGCTAACGCGTCGTCGCGCACGATATATATTCGTATACCGTTCGAACCGAACAGGAGGAGCACCACTCCCTCAGATTCCATTGGGGAGCAATAGCAGCTACTGCGGGGGGGTACTAGCGAAGAACGCTTCGGGGCCTTTAGCGAGCAGCAGCACCAACGGCACAGACTCACGTGAGAGCAATAACGTGAACATTCTTCAGCACAGATATCTTAGTTTTTTACTGCAGTTGTGGTGTACGAGTTCCAACCGAAGGCTGTGGGTTGGCCGACTAGAAATCGCCAACTGGTAGTTGTTAGTTGCGTGCTTGGTAAATAGATATTGCAATCAATTGCGTCCGGAAATATTCGGAGCTCTGCGTCTTTGTATCTGTGTAGCTCGGCGCGTATTTCCTTTTGCTAAATACTGAGGTAGATAGTTGGCTTACTTTGCCACGCAACTAACAACTGACCGTGAAGTCGAGCCAGCCCTAATCACCTGAGGTTTTCGTTCTCCAAATTACCCTTTCCCTCTCTTCTGTTAGACCCAAGCAACTCATACCAGCTTTCATTTTACCACTTAACACATTATTCTATACAAATATGCTAAAGGGGTGACTCTGGGTACCCGGGTTTGAGAGCACCCCGTGACAAGTGAAAACAAGTGCTTTCAACCAACCATTGTTCTTATTCCCACTCGGGACAACAACAAAACCGCTCTTACAAGATCGAGCGAAACACAATTGTTCATCACAGCGTGAATTGAATACGCGTTGAAAGTTGGCTGAGGTGGGCTAAGACACGCTCGAGCACACCTGGTCTGTATGGCGTCCACCTGGTCTGTATGGCGTCCGCTCCGTCTGTCCGGGGTTCGTTAGTGGCGCGGGGGCGTTGCAGATCCGCCTGTAGAGCGGTATATGGTGATACAAGGAAAACCGCTCTTTTCGTTTTGTGGTGAATAGCCGCTTTGGCCGCTCTTAAAGGGACGCTGGCACCCAGGTGCTCCCTGGTCCCCGGGTTTCCGGTCAATCTATTCTCTAGATGTTCTATCGGAAGTTAAAAGAACATCTCTACCTTATCACGCTGCGTTTAGAACTTGGCTGGTTCGTGTTCACTGGAGAGCGACGGTGACTTGTTAGAGGTTTATCACAGGGACATGTGTTTCTCTCGAGATTGATCCCTCGCAGGTTCTCAACAGAGGCTTACATCTCGACTAAGAGGTGCTGCAGCGGTCGAAATTGGTCGAAATTTGGGATGCCCAAAATGAGACAAAAAACAACCCCCAACTGAACGTTTGCACTTCACTTGCGGGCAGCTACAGCTCTTCACAGGAAACTACAGCCCGCGAAATTGAGGGATGCTCATGATGGGGTCTGTGAGGGCGTCGGGTGTGCCTGACGGCAGTCGTAGGCGGCGAGAAACGTCTCACATTGTGTTTTTGTGTGCTCGAAGTTGCGAGCGAGAGGCACAAAAAGGTCGCAAAAACGCTACCTGGTACGATGTTTCATTTCACGCAAGGCAGCCTAGCACAGTGGCTACATCACCGACGAAGAAATGACCTTCACCAGAAGATTGTTGCTCTCCAGGCAGTTGACACATCTCTTAGGGGGTCGTCGTCGAATATGCTGCTGGGCGCAAAGCTACTCTCCCATGATGAGTAGCAAGTGTTTGGGCCCAAACAAGTGCAAACATGGGCTTAAAAACTCAGGATTCTCGTATATTTGCGTCAATCATTCTACAACCACGAAATACGTACAGATCTTGGTTGCGAATACCTCACTCTCATTCCAAGTCACTCTAATTCCAAGTCGTATGTATATGTTGCCGAAACACCTGCGCGCGGGTACTTGACGACGCATTCCTGAGCGTGCCAGCGTCCCCTTAAGTCACGAATGCTTTTTATTTAAAGTCGTAAACCGGGTTACCCACTGTAATATGATCGGCTACTATTTGGCATCAAACGCAGGTGTGAGCGGAGAGAGGGGTGAGGAAGGCGAAGCGGCCAACAGAAGAGCGAAGGTGGGGGGGGATGACTCGACAAGCGTGGTGTCGCTGTGGTCCACGACAAGTTTTGAGGAGTGCTTGAAGGAAGGAGAGGAGCGGCTCCGGGAGGAGGTGCATCGCTTTTATGGCGAGCAGCAAGAGCAGCGGAAAACGATCACTGTGAGAAGAGCCATGATACGTTGTTCAAAGTTGTATTATGCTTGTAATTACATTATACTGCAATTTTGTCTCCTAAACATACTATCGGTGATAAGCTGAAAATAGGTACAGGACACAGTTAGACATCCAACATCGGTGTCAAGTGTCGAGGATTGCCTGAAGGCGGGAAAGGAGTGGCTCAGGTAGGAGATACATCGCTTGCACGACAAGCACGTGAAAGGACTACCGTGATAGGCGCTAAAACAAATAATTTGGGTTTCCGTGTTCCTCCATATATTCCCCCTATCAATGCCAAGATTGAGCCACGTACAGTAGAGGATATAGCATCATCCTCCAATCTCCACAAAGGACACTCCCTTGTTGAAAAGTTGATCATTTTATAGCATGCACGTAACCCCAAGCGAAACGCGATCGTTAATTTAGTACCGTCTCCTAGCATCACACACACCAACTTGAAATGTAGAGTGGGGCAGTCGGTGTCCTGCTGTTCCCTAGGTTTTACTATTTAGTATTTTCGTAGTTTTGTGCAGTTTCGTCTTGTCGTATTGATTACACCTGGTCCATGATACAGAAGCACGGAGAGTAGACTCGTCGAACAAAGACACGACGGTCGCGAACGAACGATCGACGGTCGCCACTACTTCTGCATAAATGCTCGAAATCTATTTATTAAAGCAGCCTACTTCACGGAAAGAAACATCACGAGCCGATCGAAAGATGCTGTGGCACGGGATCGAAATATGGTGTGGCACGGTATAGGAAGAGTCAAAGCGCATGACCACCGTCACAAGCGTAAAAAAGCGCTGCTTTTAATCTACGCGGGGCCGTTTGCTCTTAGCCCCCCGGGCACCAGGCCCCTAACGCAACGTAACGCAACGCAACCCAACTACAGATGCTGTGGCACGTTTTGCTACACCAACCCCATTGCCGATGCAGAGAGGCAGATAGGGGAAAACGAATTCGATTAGTAACGCGCTGCATCTAAACTACGTGGGGCCGTTTCCCCTTACCCGCCCGGACACAAGGGCCCCTAGCGGTCGGGGTTGCAGCCGCGTTCATGGTAGACGCTGCGCCCTGGATCGGACCACCCTCTTTCGCGCCAGCCGGTGAAGTCGCCGGCTTCGCGCTCACGACCAAAACCGAATCGCGCTCGCGGCCGAAACCGCGCTTGCGGCCGAAACGGCTCTCGTGGATGAACCTGCGCTTGCAGGCGAGCCCACCGTGTAGTTTGTGCTGTTTGGCGAACCAACGCTCGCGCTAGCGGGAGACCCTACCGCGCTGTATGCCCTGTTTAGTGAACCAACGCTCGCACTTGCGCTCCGGTACGCGGATGACTTGCGCACGCGCGACCTGTTCTGTTGTTCTGTTGTAAGAACAGAACAACGGAGCGGACGACGCCCGCCCTCGGCGCATAGAGGCAATATTCGAAGAAGCAGAACTCTGTCTCACCCTGACCCGACAGGTCAAAGGCAGCTGAGCGGTCGCAAATGTAGCACTCGAACGGGGTGGTGGTGTCCGTGATGGTAGGAGGCCGGCAAGCCTCCCCATCATAGTGGAAGGACTCCCGTCAACCACGCTCAAAGAATGGTCACACGCCAGGACAGGAGCTGCCTTGACGATGGGAGACCAGAGTACCGGTTTGCGACGAGTGCTGCAAGACCCGCAATAGCAAATCGAAGAAGCCAGGAGACGAGCAGTCAAGCGAAAATCATCAGAATCGTACGAGGGCTTATAAATAGAATTTCATAAGAGTACCACTAGTACAGCAGGAACCGTTGGAACGTCGGTGGATTAGTGGGCGGATTAATACGCTGCTGTAGGACTGCTGTACTGTAGTACTGCTGCACTGCTTGGGGTGTGGGGGGTTTAGGTTGATAGGTGGGTTGGGTTTTCGCCATATAGCGTTGCAGCATGGGCGGGTGGTCAGCAAACACAACCCAAAGCATGAGTAAGCATCGGAACGTCGGTGGTGTGGGTATGAACGTATGCCGGCCCCGCTGGCATGGCAGCTGCCGTACCACTAGCACAGCGGTAAGCATCATCGGTGCGACAGGGGGCGGATAATTTCAAAATAAATGCGCTGGGGGTGTGGGTGGTTTGGGTGGATAGGTGGTTTCTTTTTTCGTGATCAGCAAACATAACCCGAAACATGAGTAAGCATCGGAACGTTGGTGGTAACACACGGTCTGGTTGCAGTCAGTGTGGTAGCAAGGGGGAGATATTTACGGGGGCTTGACAACAATGATTGACGGACAAGAGCAACAGTGCAACACTGCTGCATTTCCCTCGCAAGAATTGTTGACTAGGATTACGGCTGTACGGGTAATGGTTATACGGGGCTTTGAGCACACCTTCTCGCAGCTACAGCCTCCTTCCGATCCTTGCTGCGCGCGACGTGCTTTCACAGAGTCTCGTGGTCTCGGTGGGCTACAGTAGTTTTATGACAGTCTCGTGAAGATATTTCGTATGTTTCGCCATTTTTTAGATTTTTCATGTTCCGTTTGTGGAATTTTCAGGATGTGGACTACTGTACGTACGAGAAGAAATATATACGTCGTCCTTCGAAGTCGGCTGCTTAGTCCCTAGGGTTTTAGCCGTTGCTGCTTGCTTTTCACTCTCCCCAGTATAATATCAGTAGTGCTGCAGCTCCAGCAGTACGCACTTGATCTTTGGCATGTATGTAAAGTCATCTAGGTGCACGGGTGCTTGGCGCATTGCCTCGCTCGCTCGGGGTTGTGGGTGGAGAGACAGAAGGCCATGAGGCTAGAAATATAGATAATACCTGGTGCTCAATTCCATGTGAAGTCCAAGGGCAAGGAAGGGGGGCATCTCCATACCTGGGACCCCAAGAAGGCACCCGATACAAATATGAACCCCTCCCCCTATTTTGCATAGGTTGGGTTGGCGTCGGTTGGCAACGACACTGTAAAACATGCTGCTCACTACGTGAGCTAGACAAAGAGGGTGCCGTTTCTTTTTTTTTGGCGGTCGCCCACAGCTGGTTGTCGAGTTAGATCATTTGTGCGAGTTAAAGAACCTTTACTCCGCACAGGGGAATTGATCACATCACGTAGTGTTCAAGGTACGGCACCCAAGAGGCAGTTGCGTGGTACTCCCATTGCTGTCTCTGGAAGTGCCTGCAACGGAAATTAAATTAACTCATTGAAAGTGTCCATATGCAAGTCCGCCCCACAAGCAGTTCTTAGTAGGATGCAGCTCACCCTTCATGCGACTCGCCGGACACCTCACGGCTCTTCCCGCTTGGTGCAAGCAATGTCTGCCTGGTCGGTGAAAACCCGACATGCCTCGTCCCGGCATTGTAGGGATGCGAGGGTCTATGGTCATACGACTACGGCCATGCATGAGATCGAGTACATCTCTCCTGTCCAGTAAACCCCCCATCCGGAGAGACCAAACTCTATCCGCGACCCCCGTAGCTGAATCACAGCTACGTGAACCACATCAATCGGTCATTCAAAAGGCATCAGACGTTGGCGCGACGATCACCAACGGTTATGTTCTACAGCCTCCCTAGACGTGGCATACCATCATAATAATGGTGTATATGCCGTACTGCTGTAGGCCCACAATCATCCAACACGTAGATCCTCTCGTCCTGACACTACAAGCAGTTCCCCAAGTGGTACACTTGGGGTCTCTAGAACGGATTCAGAAAAAAACTTTTTCTGTCTGTCAGTCTGTCCGATGAGGGTCACGCTATGGTCACCTACGGACAAATTTATTTCGATACGGCCACGCCCATGCCGCACGTATCAGGTGGAAGCCCTCGCGGCGGCGATCCTCAGGGTCCAAACGATATTTAATTTCGTGTCCTGTGTGTGGAGTTATCAGAGTTGACATCCAGCATCCCATACGGGGTGGGGGGTCGAGCAGGAGCAAGTGCTCGCCCGAGGCCAGCGGAGAAATTGTTTGCCAAGTCTAGTTTAAACTTGAACTGGGTAAAATTAAATGTTGTACTGTGCTGCAAGCGATAAACGGCACGGCAATAGCAAAGGCTGTCCTTCGTCCCTGTCTCCTTGCCGCTTTTCTTCGTCTGTCCCTCGCCCCCTCTCTTTCCTTCTTCCTCCGTCCCTCCCTGCCCCGCTCCCTCTCGCTCTTTCTTCCTCCGTCCCTCCCTGCCCCGCTCCGTCCCTCCCTCCGCCACTCCCTCCCACCCTCCCTCCCTCCCTCTCTCCTCCCTCCCTGCCTACCCCCTACTCCGTGTTTCCTTGTACCTCCCTCCCGACAGTATCAATAGTACCTCGTGCGCTAACGTAATAACACCGTTTTTGAAGTTTGTAGATTATTTCGGCATGAACACCATTCCGTAATTTCGTAAATCCTTTCGGTCTTCATTCCGTAGATTGGGGGTCCCACTTAACCCTTTTAGGACTGGAGTCCCGTTTTGGGGTCAAAGTATTGGGAATTTGACTGGATTGTCCCCAAAAGGGGACTGCACTCCTAAAAGTGCGGTTGGGACTGCCGTTCTAAAAGTGCGGTGGGGACTGCCGTTCTGAAAGTGCGGTGCCATTGAGTGCGGGGCCCCACGTAGCAAGTGCGGTGAAAATCTCTAGACACAAATTCATCCCACTTAAGTGCGGCTGCCGCACTCAAGTGAATATGTGCGTCTGCCGCACTCAAGTGAATATGTGCGTCTGCCGCACTCAGGTGGAACCGGTCCCGCTTTAGTCTCCAGATCTCTTCGTGCCTGGTACAGAACAACAGTACCAGCAACAGGTATTAATAGTAATACCTATAGAAACGAGGTGACATATATCGCGTCCCTTGTACAAACTTGAACTATTCTACTATGCAAACGTCTACAAACAAGAAGATATTGAAATAAATAACATTAACTCGTGACCAAAATACAATGCAGCCATTCAAATAATGCGAATAATTGAAAATCTGATCGATTCTGGAGGTACCCGTAGTCAGCTTGACGGGAGAGGTCAACACGGTCCATGCTGCGGACATCTTAAAGCACGAGATCTAGTCCGGTGGGATCTTTCATGCATCACTTTGAGAGGTATCCTTCGTTGCATGCGTGCTCCGAGATCGACGTCCGATACGTCTTACTCTGTCCGTGACATTCGCACGTATTCTATATGGAATTCGTTTTGTCAAGGAAAACGGTGGGTGGGTGTTCTTCACATTAAACCTGATACCGGTACTATATACCCCGCGTATGGAAAAGTAAGATGACGTTGCAAAATGTTGAAATGTTTTCGGACCAAGTAACTTTACAGATACTGATTGAATGATGTTGAGTTGTTGTATGAGATGGTTCTGAATGTGAGGAATGTTCGGGGAATGAGCTGCTGCTGTCGCTGTTGCTGCTGCTGCGATGCCTGCTTATATATTATATTTGATATGGGTCGAAGTGGCACCTAAATCAGGCATCGGCATTCCCGAAACTAATCTAACTTAGCTGTTGATACAAGTAGTCAAGTTTTAGGTGTGAGGTGGTCAGCACTACCGTAGTATCTGCATAGTGATTTGTCTACATTATTACTTACTATAGTTAATGGTAGTATGTCGGTTTGTGTGTGTGTTTTCCAACCTGTCGACATTAAGTATAACGTGATGGTATTACATACCAGTAAGTCATGAGATAAGCAACAAAAAAGACTCTACCAAGAAGAAACGTGTTCCCACCAGGATCGATCGATTATTGTTCGCCAACTTTATTTCCAAGTGAAGTGGGATCAAATTGTTTTTTTGTACTGTACTGCAAGCGATAAGCAGCACGGCAGTGGCAGAGCCTCCAGATCTGTTCGTGCCTGGGACAGGACAGCAACAGTACGTAATACATTTAGAACCCATGTGACATGTGCTACCTCCCTCGTACAAACTTGATATGCAAAATTCTACATGTACAAATTTGAAAATATAATAACGTTTTCGAAATTCGTAAATTATTTCGAGATGAACACCGTTTTCGAAATTTCGTAAATCCTTTCGATCTTTGTTCCGTGGATTATTCAATTCAGTGGGGGTCCCACTTAAGCCCGGTAACTTTGAGTGCGGGCCCCCACGTAATCCGTGCAGTGAAATCTCTATACACAAATTCACCCCACTTGAGTGCGGCTGCCGCAAACAATCAGGTGCCCACGCGGTAGCCTCCAGATGTCTTCGTGCCTGGTACAGAGCAGCAGCACCAGCAGGCAGCAGTAGTAGTCCCGACAGAAACCAGTTGACATACACGGCCTGCCTTGTACTAACATGAGCTTAACTATTAATACTATGCAAACGCCTACAAAATGGAAAACATAACAAGAATTATTTGCAATTCTCTGCATGTGGCGAAATGTTTATCTGGCGAACGTTTTCAACCATCCATCCATTATTATAAGACAGGATGAAAACAGTTCGACGTCGAAAATTTGAAATCGAAATCGAAATCGAAATCGAAATCGAAAACACGAATGGAAGAGGGAGAAAAAACAAGCAAGGATCAGGGAACAAATCACTCAAGAGAATACGCAGATTTTCGCGAATTTTCAGCGCGATGGGGTGTTGAACAGAGACCAAAACATATGCAGTGTTTCAACTCCTCAAACAAATCGACCAACTACAAAAAATGGTTGCGAGTACCACGCACTTGTGGAATAAACACGCCAAACCGTTCCTTGGCCGTGCAATAACTTAGTGCTATCAATCTAAACACGAAAACCCGTTTTAGAACCAAATAGCTACCTCCTTGCTTTGGAAACGCCAAACTCATCCAAAATCCAAAACCTCATATCAAACGCAATTTCCTGAAGCATGATGGCGTAACACTTGAACAATCCCCCCAACACTCAACTGCCGTAGCTAGAGACTTCTGTACGCGATAAGCAAACGGTCGTCAGCTCGGTGAAATAGGTCGACACACGTTTACCGCAGTAGTTTCACACCCTACTACAGGATCACACGCGCAAACGCCTCCCGGCTGTGTACACACCACTCTTCAAATTCCGAAAGATCAAATCCAAAATGTCATACTCCTCCAAGTCAGTATAATACCCCTCAACTCTCTCAACTTTTTATAGGTTTCCAGTATATCTTATCAAATCTATGTCTTCCTTATAAACCAACCGCAAATAATACCCATGGCAGACCACTTAAACTCGAGGCAGTAATCAACAATGCACAAGTACGCACACGCAGTACCGTGAACTATCGATTTCCTTCGTACGTTGGGCGTACTTTATGCAGCACTGTAGAGGCTGATATTACTGGCAGTATTAACCAAAACCTGCATGACGGGAGGGAGAGAGGGAAGTTGAAACCCTCCAAAAACAATCAAGTTACTGCGCAGAAAAAAATGAACATTTTCCAACGTACTAAGCACATGAAAACCCAAGCAAAAAAAAACATGTTGCAAACCGTGCTTAAACGCACGCCCGGGGGGGGGGTACTCATTATCATGCATGGCCGTAGCCGTATGACCATAGACCCTCGCGCCCCTACAATGCCGGGACGGAGTACGTTGGGTTTTCACCGACCAGGCAGACATTGCTTGCACCATGCGCGCGAAGCGCCGTGAGGTGTTGGGCGAGTTGCATCAAGGGTGACTTCCTACTAAGAACCGTTTTTGAGGCGGGTTTTCTTGCATATAGATGACAGCACTAATATATTTGGTTTAATTTTCTTGTGAGGTCACTTCCGGAGACTGCAATGGGTGTACTACGTAACTGCCTCGTGGGTCTTTTACCATATACACACTATGTGATACGATCATCCCCTTGGTGCGGAGTGAAGGTTCTCCCCGCACGAAAAGGATCTAACTCGACCGCCGGCCGCGGTGACCGCCGGAGAAAAAGAAAAACAAAACAAAATGTTACCAACGGTACCCTGGCTGTCTAGCCCACGTAGTGAGAGGCGGTTTTTACAGCGTCGTCGCCAACCGTCGCCAACCCAACATATATATCAAGTACCGGGTACCAAGTACCAGGTATATAATATATAGGGAACACGTGCCAACACATGTGAACCCAAGCAAACAAGTTTTGTTGCGGCACGCACGCGCGGGGTGGGGGTCCAAACACGACGTGCCACACACATGAAAACCCAAGCAAAGAGATGTATTGTGTCAGGGAGGGGTATATAATATGATGTTGCTACAGAGAGGCCTACGTACTCACTCGTACATTACATGTCACGAACATTAAGCACAGGGCCACAAAATGCGGAAAAATGCCATGTGTCCCGGGGGCGGATATTGTAATATTTACTACTATCAATAGCCTTTTCATTTGCAAAGCTCTACGTTTGTTGTCCAGAAAACGTCAGGGAAATACAACGGGTTTAGCACAAATAATTCCTCGCGTATGATACGTGCACGAAATAGCGCGTACCGGTATTGCATACCAGACGTACGTTCGATCGGTGGTTGAAGCAGCGATGGACTTAAACCAAAACGACTAGTATCCAAATTAATGAAACTTCACACGCATGTTGTTTGTTGTTATTCTCACATTAACTCACAATACAATGCAATCCGTGGTCGCAGGACAGGCTCCAATAACTCTGGAGTGGAAGAAATACCTCAAGTAAAACAGAGGCAAAAAAAAACAAGCATACGCACTCCACCACTGCGGACACCAGGGAAGCAAAAAGGATAATGGCAGACAAAAACCTAAAAAAGAAGATGAAGCGAACCAAAAAAACAAACAAAATAAAAACAGAAGCAAATAGCAAAACGCAAAAAAAGGCAAAACGGACCATACTAACAAAGACACAAAGAGGTACAAACGGGAAGGGACAAAAAAGCGATAATCACGGGCGGGGGGGAAAGAAAAGACGAAAGACGAAAGGCAGGCACTGGAGCATACAGACACGCAACGTTGCCCAGATGGTACCATGCTAGTTACTTGGGTCCCAAAGAAGGGAGTGCATCATGACGATGATGGCCATAACCAGGCTTCACTCTGTTGGGCAGACCGCCCCCCCCCCCTCCCCCCCCCCATTCCCCCTCGTCCCCCTTTCGCCCCCCCCCTCTTCCCTGCCATTCTGCGCACTCGCGTTGGCGTCAACGGCTGTGGTCGTTGTTGCAGCTATTCTATGCCGTTCTGCCGATGCCTCCTTCTTATCTGTATGCCATTTCCGCATGAAGGCCTCCGCCCCTTCGTCGACCCGTCGGAACCATCTGCCGGCTTTCTGTGCTGCCTCGCGCCACCCTTCGAGCTTGATGCCGAAAATTCCTTGAGGTCCTCCTCAAGGTACCTCATCCAGTCCCACTCCTGTCCTCCGGAGTAACCCTTACCCCCAACCATCTCCCCAAACATCACCCTCTTCGGCAGACGCTCCTCTCCCATGCGTTTCACAAAGCCCGCAAACAAAAGCCTACGTCTGCGTACCGTCGTCTCAACGCTTTCAGATTTTGTCCTGAGAAGCGCGCTAGCATAGGATAGAATGTGGTCTTCGCGCTTTCGTTTTCGCCAGCCGATGCATCGGAGGAGCATCTTGTGATGGACCTCCCGTAGCCTACCGTAATCAGTCTTGCTCGGGCTCCAAGTACCAACGTTTCGATCACCTCGGCTCTCAGCATTCGCACCTTCAGGCGTAGGCGCACACCCGGGCGGTCATAGATTTCCATCTTATACCATCCGAAGCATGTCCATGCCCTCTGGAGTCGACGCGTTACCTCAACACTTCTGCCCGTCCAATCTGCGCTGATAGCCCCGCCCAGATACACAAACTCGGTCGTTTGTTTGTACACTTGGCCGGCTGCGGTGACGGTGAACGGCACGTTCCCCCCATCTTTCGTTTGCAAACACATTATCTCCGTCTTGGCCTCCGAGACCGTCAGGCCGAAAGCGGCACACGCAGACACGATCACCATCATCATCCTCTCCAGGCCGTTGGGTGATCTCGATACTATGCCTGCATCGTCAGCATAGAGCATAGCCCACAGTGTCTGGGCCTCTTTATCATTCCCCTGTCCGTCGGCGTGCCCGACCCGTGCCTTCCCCCTCTTCTTTTTCTTCTTCTCCTGCTTTTGTTGGAGTTGCACCAAGCTGTCCGTGATGGCTTTATCAGCAGCGAAACGTTTCTCCGCCACACGCAGCACCGCTGTAAAAAACATGTTGAACAACAATGTATGGGATGTTAAGCAAACAGAGATGTTGAAATTTCACAACCCGCCATTAACCAGCAAAGTAAACAATCGACAATCGATATACGTCATACCAGGGTACCAGGTACGATATAACACTCTCCTGCTTGTGTGATACAAAGTAGTGTATAGTATATACTCATGGCTATAAAAAGGCGGCATATCTGGTACGCCATATAACCCACCGAGAAGGGGGGAGGGTAGTCATGATTATACAGCATTAATAGTAATCTCTAACAACGGAGTAATCATATCAAAAATATACCTGGGCCAAAGACAATGGATAAGTGTTTCAGTTTATAATTCCATATCACACTACGGAATGACGTAATGTTAATCTGGTCCCTCAAATACCAAGGTGCAAAATATTGCTTGAAAAATATTACGCCATATTGTCAAGCTGGTAGGTGGATGAGACCTGAAGTACAGAAAATTCCGTTATTTTCAAATATTTCCCCCCAAAAAATCATTCCTGCAAAAACATCATAGGGCAGACCGCGTACTTGAAAACGGGCAGCTTGTTTTATCGTACCCGGCAACGGGTCTTCTTCATGTACCAGGCTAGAAGCCTACACAGGGGGCGGGGGGGAGTCATAGCTCTCCATGCAAAGCACAGAGTGAAAATGTCAAAACCATGGGACAGTCTCATAGCTCTCGAAGATAAAACACAGAGCGTCAAACGTCAAAGAAGAATATATAGTTTTATATTCAATAGCTCTTGAAGTCAAAATCCAGAGCTGAAGACCAAACAGACGAGAACAACTGGTTCAACACTCACGCCAAACTCCCAACGAGCATATACGTCCTCATGAAAAATACACCCAATCAAATACCTGTCGTCGAAGTTGCTCTCATGATGATCTTCTCGCGTAGCCGCTCCCGAAGCGCGCACCGCTTTCGCTTCCTGCCGCACTCCGACCCCCAACCGATGACTCGCGCTATCCCGCCAGTCCCTTTGTTCCTCTGTCTCCCCCGTCTCATCCGTTCACCCCTTCTTAGTCCCGTCTCGCCCGGCATTGGCTGTGGCAGTGGCAGCTGCTGCTGTTGATGGCTCTCCTCCGCCTCCAATTCGTGCTTCTCCTGGTCTCCATCGTTTTTGTTTTCCTCATCCCCAACCAGCTCCTGCTCATGTCCGACCAGGTCCCTACCGCTCTCCTGCAAAACTATTTTCTCCGCTGATTCCTCTTCCACCAAACCTATTAATAGCTCGTGCCCCTCTTGTCCCATGTCTCCCGACTTGAATACCTCCTCCATTTTATGGTATCCGGTTAACTTTTGCCATCGTATCACCATAGAGTAAATAATTTATCCTGGACGACAGAATGACCCCTCGATGCCATGGAATATACAGTTCAAAAGCTCTGTTTCAGGCGGATCTTTGTATATCGATCTGTTTTTTCTGTTTTTTTTCGTTGGCGAGATATTTCACAAATCAGTGGATTTCTTCGAGGATTTTATTCGGTTTTATGTAAACAAACGTGGAGTCCTTTTTTTTTCGAAACCGGTTTTGACCTGATCTCGTCGACCACCTTTATGCCAAGTGATTTTTTTTCGCCGATTTCAGGCGGAGGAAAATACAGCAAACCTTGTCTGGGGGGGGGATTTGTTTCGTTTTATGTGCAAACAGCTGACCATACGATCCCTAAAACTCAACGGATTCGGGCGAATTGGACCTGCCCCCTTGGGATTTTGTTTTTTTGTGCAAAACAAGTAAGCGAAATATGGCCGCCCAAAGTTACAAAGCGACACACACTGCGAGCCACACTACTGATGTACACATATGCATACAAAACACGCACGAGAACACACCCACGAACAAACACAAGCCAATGAAGAGGGCTGGACGTCCTCTGTGTGCCAAGGCTAAGCGCGGCAGAGTGGTGGGCGGTTCTTGAAATGTGTTCCGCCTGCGGAAGAAATCGATTCGGAGCCACGAGAATCACCGTCTCCACATGGAGGTGCGCCACAACCTGGTCATGCTGGAGAGGAGACACCAATTATGATAAACACCAGGAAGGCATTCGATTTTGCCACTAACTGGGAAGAAAACACAAGCAAAAAGTCGAGTTCCCCCCCCCCCTCCCCCAAATCGGGGCAATTTTTGCTTGAAAGTGGCCGAATATTAAAAAACAATTGACACCGGCTTTGAGTTCCTTTCAACCCCACGGTTCCTGCCAACATTGTTTCGCCTTACAACTCTAGAAAATGAGCGAGAAAAGGTGGGGGTCACGAGGTGGCAAATTTAACCGGATGGACTATACCAGCTTCACTCTTCAGCTGCAGACCTCCTGCGGCCTGTCGAACGTGCACTACTATCTCTGCATATCGTTGCTGCAGCTCCAATTTTACTGCGGGCACTTGCTCCAATCCGCACAAAAGATGTTCGAATGGCGGAGCAACACTGCCTCTAGATTCTTCCTGACCTGGTGCTGTCTTCATGTCTGCTTCTTCTTGTGCGTAGTAGGCGTTGGCTTCTCGCTGAGCTTGCTGGGCCTGCTTTAACTCCCATCACTGCTTCGGTTGGGCAAGTTTCATCTAGGCGTGTGCAGCAGCAGCCTCCGCCTGAGCTTTCGGTGGCCTGAGCCCTCGCCGAGGCCGCTTCCGCTCGAGCAATGACCGCCTCGGCTTTGGTAGTGGTGACCTCAACTGCTGCCGATATCTCGCCGACTTGCTACTACTGGTAGTGCTGTAGGAACTGGTGCTGCTCGTGAAAATGAGTGTGCCGCTGCTGCTGCTGGTTGTGGTCGTAGTAGTAGTGCTGTTGCTGTTGCTTGTGGCGTTCCGCTATAGCCTCGAGATTCCGCCATTCCTCGGCAGTCCAGTACCATTCCCCGATGTCGCTCCTCTCTTTGTCGGTCAGTCCATCGCGCCATTTTTGCTGCGCGATAATTGATATTTTCCAAGGCACGTCTATTGCGTCACTAGCCACCACGTATTCCATTGTAAAAACAACTCACCGCGTCTCCCTCAGCACGAGCTGTCTTAGCGGTCCATCCTTGCGCTCATCCTCTTGCACTAGAGGTGTGGATCGATCGTATACAAGTATGTTGGATCCTCCAGGTGCACGAGTGCTTGGCGCGTTGCCTCGCTCATTCGGAGCGGTGGACGGAGAGACTGAAAGCCCTGAGACCAGGTATCAGTTAATTAATATAAAAAACCAAGTGGCTTCCAAGTGCGGGAAAGAGGGGCTCGCATCCCATATCTCGGACCCCAAGAAGGCACTCCATGTAAATATGAATGCCATCCGGAGAGGCATACCTCTCTGCGCGATTTCCGTCGATGAATTACAGCTACCTGAACAAAAAAAATCGGCCAATCAAAATACATACCGGTAGACATTGGCGCGACTATGAGCGACGGCTGTGTTCCACACGTTGTATTATATTTCCTGGTGTATTATATATGGCACTGGTGATGTTGACTGTTACTATTCGGTTAAAAATATACCTATGATGACCCTCAGCCTTATCCGATCATTTTTTTGTTGGCGGATCTCTCCCGCCTCTAAACGTCTTTCCGCGCGGTTTCTTCGCCGGGGCGTTCCCCCTCCACGCTTGAACCGCCCGGCGTCGGAGGACCCGCCCGCTCAGCGCCGTGGCGCCCGAGCGAAGCCTTGAAGTTGAGATCTACGAAGGAATCTCCGATAATTCCTGGCATGTCAGTGTTACGAGCCATGGTCTCTCGGCAGAGTGTATGCATTCGCGTGGTTCTTTCCGGCACTGCCTTTCCGACCTCCGACCCATGGGGAGGGTCAGCTACCTGGCCCGCATTGCCATTATGGGGGCCTGCGCGGGTGGCTGTATCTGGGGCATTGATGGAATGCCCCGATAACACATGCCACCCAGGCTTAGATGAGAAGTGCCGTCCATCATTTTTTTTGTCGGGATATATGCGAGGGAGATCGCATGCCACCTACAGCCAGCGGCACTGGAGACAGCCAGTAGTACTTGTGGTGTGTACCCTAATGTACAGCGGCAGCTGCAGTGGAGCTGTACTACGTGGCTGCGGAGATGTACTGCTCCAGCAGGACTGCTACTGCAGCTGCTGTGACGGCACCTTCCTACGGAGCTGCTCTGTCGGCCATCGCGTACTCCCTGAGTTAGGAGTTAGTTACGCCGCCTTCTAGGATTCTGCCGTTTTTCGGTTAATCGGCACGTAATGGTCAGCACTATGCCGCCTTTTCATTTCTCAATTCGCTGTTATTGTGAAGATTTACACTCATCACACTTCTCAGAGTGGAGTGAGGAGCGCACGCTCTCAATCCCCTGGCATCGAGTCTCAGCCTCCTCCTACTCCTCTACTTTATACTCCCTTCACGCGAGTCTGCGACCGGCGGCCGCCCAGGCCGCCGGCGTAGCCCCTTGTACATATTTGACGAACATAGTAGTATCAGTACTGTACCTCGAAGTGTTTTACGCGTCTGCTTGTTTAGGCACTGTACATACGTACGCACCATATAGAATAGAACTACATACTTAGATCACAACCCCTGAGCGTGCTCGGTTGGTGCATCCCTGGCCTCTCAGAGCTCCCACTTCCAAACCGCCTCCATTCATTACTTGCCGGCCATTTCCAGCAGTTCTTTGTTTTCTCGGCCATTTCTTCCTTTTTTCTTCTTTCGTTTCGTGTGCGTGCGTGTTCTCCGAGCACGGCATCGCGGGAGGACCCGGCACCGTCGCGGGTGCCAGCGGGTGCTGGCGGGTAGAGGGGGGGTTGCAAGGAGCGCGGTCGCCGCTTTCGTGCCTAGGTGGCGCGTGTGCCTCGAGACACGAGGGATGCATGACCGGGCTTTGTCTGGCTTCGATTTATGATTGTTGATAGAGTATGTACGAGTTTATAAAGGTCGTTCGGGAGGGCAAGATAATATACAAGCGGTGCTTATTTTTGCGACCACGCTGAAGTTGAAAGAGGGAGGTGTGCAGTTTGAACACCAACGTTATCGAGCTGGCGAACGAAGGCCACGGTGAGCACCGGGCTTCACGTGGGGCGGGCGACGGGGCTGATTGTGGCAGAGAGTGATAAAAGCTTTGCCCGGACCGAATCGGTAGCGAGGTGGTCGCGAGAGGGGCGGGCGGCGTACGAGGCTGAGAGAGAAGCTCTTCTGTGCGATTTGTTTCTTTTTTTTTTTTCGACCGGGTGTAAGGTGTTCCAATCAGGCAGAAAAATATTACACGAGAGGGGGCGGGGATTTTTTTTCCTTTCCGAGTTTTCGGTTTCATTTTCATTGTTTTTGCTGCTGTGCCGTGCTGTGCTTTCGCTTCTTCGTACATACAGTACAGCATAGAGCATATCGAAAGAAGAAAATAAGTACAGACAGTAGTACCCTACCTGGGGTGTATGTACGTACGTTCGACATCCGCGACGCGAAGCGTATATGTGGCATCCAAGCTGACGTCGGAGCTGTTTTTTCCTGAAGCATGGCGGCGGGACTCTTGGCATTATCAAGTCGCCCGTTTGCAATTACGGTCCTTGAAAACACTAAACTCAATCGTGGACCTCTGTTCGCTTCGCATAATTTGAAGTACTTTTTTCCTTCCTGAGCGAGCGTAGCGGGTGGCGTAGGCCGCCCGCGGAGCGAAGCGCCTTGTATATAGTAAGTATACAGCGTGCTGTTGCCGTGTGTGTATCTATACTGCTGTTTGTGCCACTGTTGCGGCTCCTGCTTGCGGCTGCTTGCAGCTGCTGCCCGCCATTATATAACTGCCACCCGACGTGCTCTTCATAGAGCAGTGGTTTCCCAACTTACCGTCAATATTTTTTATCGAACGAACGCACTTTATTGTACACCACTTGGCAGTGCGGTTGTTTTAGTGCGGCTTCGGTTCACCTACAGTACAGTATTATCATACCTCTCTTCGCCACTGCGGGCATGCACGAAGCCGCAGGCGAGTGTCAGCCCGTCGCGGCGAAGCCCCACTTGTAAACCTATATCCTCTCCCTCTTTTTTTTTATTTCATCATCACTTTTACTTTCCAGCCTAACTCGTAGGAGGTCTTATCCTCAACGAGCTTCTGGGTTTTCCCACTGCTCGTCGATTATCATCGAAAGTAGCTAACTCACGCTTTCGCGCTTTCCGCTACTCTTTTTTTTATGCAAGAAAACGCCCCTACGAGCATGCACTCGGTGAGACTTGAACCTACGAAATTGATCTTGATAGGCACGCGGACCACCTATCAAGCCACCCGGGACGCTCTGAGCTCTCACAGCTCAGGATTCCGAACTCTTGACCCCTCTGGGACCCGGCACAAAAAAACAGAATTCCGTGAGATGTATGTCGCTGGAAGCCGAGACTCCGTCCGTTTGATCCCCCGGGCAGGGAGCAGAGACCCTCCCCCGCGCGCGCGCAGCGTGGACGGAACCCGGCAAGTGTTTGTCTGCCGAGGACTCTCAGATAGAAAGAGATTATTAGAGATCGGGAACCGATATTTTATACCGATATTGTACTAATCTGGAGTTTGTTGTTGTAGAGAGAATTAGGCGTTATGGTTCACATTCTTTGGCTGAGTACGTATCAGTAGTACGTAGCTTACATCGACAGCAGCAGCGGGCACTGTTTGGTTGATCGCGCTTGTGGGACTACCAAGTGGATACCGCACGGAACGGTGCTGGCAGACTGGTAGGACACGCGAACAGACAGGGCCCGTGGCTTGCACCTGGAAAGCGGTCGCTCGCTGGGCCAGGTATTCGTGATTTGGCTTATGTCAATGGGAATGACTCCAGTGCCTGCCAGAGCAGTGGTTTTGTATACATTCCGCGGCGCGCAATCAAAGTCCGCGTGAGCCGTCCCGCAAGTGTAAAATAACACGGGACAGTTGACGCCAGCTATCTTCCAATCGAAATGGCTAGAAGAACGCGAACGACGGGTGCCATCTTCCAATAAAATCGCGGTATTAACGGGAACCACGGGAACCACGCGAAATCACGCCGCACACAAACGAGGTGAAGAAAGACACAGCTCGCAGCTCGCACACCCACAGTCACGCGACGATTGACCTTCGATCTTGACATGTAATCCACCCATGGTCAACGAGCTTCATACCGGGCAAGGCCAATGAGTGAAAATTATGGCCTCGAAGGTATCATTGGCATCCGTGGTCTAGGGGGCAAGAGGTTGGCCGCGGCGTCCTACGCTCTTATTCAAAACTTGAAAAAAAATCTGTTTTGTGCCAACGGAGAGGAATCGAGAGTTTTTGTCGTCTGTTTTCTACACACCAGGTGCCAAATATGTTTTTAGTAGACGCCTGGCCCACCCACGCCACACATCACCGACCGAAGTGTGAGAACTGTGATACTAGTGCGGGGTTGAGCCTCTAATCAGCGCGCTTCATTCAGAGTACGTGGCGTAATCGTTGGGTTTGTCGATCGATATCAAACTTTAAAAATGGTCGATTTCTTGGCATCGGAGAGGGGTCGAGATTTTTTGTCGTCTGTCTTAAACAGACGAGCGTCAAAATGTTTTGTTTATCAGATGCCTGGTCAGCCCACGCCACATATCACCGACCGAGGTGTGAGCACTGTGACACTAGGGTGGGTCGGAGACTTTAGCCAGCGCATTACGTTCAGATTTCATGACGGTGTCGTTGGTTTTGTCGATCGATGTCTGCCGACGACTCTCATAAAGAAAGAGATTTTTAGAGATCGGGAACCGATATTGTAATAATCTGGAGTTTGCGACAGCTCAAGAATCCTGGATTATTAGTTGTTTTCGCAATGCCGGCAGGACCGCTGCGGGCACAAATTGCGAGTATTGGGGCAAGCCGCCCCAACCCCTTATCATACAACACACAAAGAAAGAAGACCCTCCAAAACACAGAAAAACTCCCCTCGAAGACTTAATCAAGAATAAGGCTAACCCGACAACTTATGCCCCCGCTTCTTCCCTTGCGGGGCTAAGTAATTATCACACCATAAGGCCAGCCCTGTACGTAGTACTCGGTCTTCGCGAGGGCGGCCGATACCGACTCTGCACCTTCCCCTGCTGCACGCACATACGTCATGAACGCTCGCGACTTCCATCGGCCCGCGCGTTGGATCTGCAACTCCGAGATCCCTTGCGCCGCCAACTGAGTTTCCCCCCCGATTCTGCCCGAGTGCAACGCGTACTGCGCTGGGTCTCTCCCGCTACTTCCAACCATCAGCCTCAACGCCTCTACCGCTTGCGTTCGTGTGACCACTCTCCATCCCTGCGGTGTGAGCCTCGTGGGTAACGGGGCCTCCCTGGGAGCTGGGGGTGTATACTTAAAAGTTCCAGCAGTGCTTCGAAAGCTCCCGCCGCCGCTCCCTCGACTCCCGCCCCGTCCGCCACCCTTGTCCGAGTGATCGTGCACCCCGCTCTTTTTTGGTCGCTTTTCGACGCCACGAATCGGACCTGCACTGCGCTCGCGCTCGATCGATTCTCAAAAGCTACCTGCACTTCTCCCCGGTAAAAGGTTAGACAGTCTCGCGTCAGACAGAACTCGGGATGCACTTTTCCATTTGCGTACGCCCAAAGCTCCGACGCTCTGCACAACAAAAAATACGACAAAGCGACGCCCAGCCACATGACACATCCCCCATCTACCATGGTGTTCACTACACGCTTCCCTTGCGACAGAATGGACCATGTCAACGGCAGCCTGACGTGCGCCGTCCTCGGTACCCCGTGCGCGCGATCAATCCCTTTTCCTACGGCGGTTATCATGCAATGAGACGTGGGCCACTCCCAGCCCGCGTACATCTTGTGGAAATACTTGATCGCAGCCAAGTACCCCCTCACGGTGGACTGCTGGTTGTTATGCACGAAACACCGACACGCCATGAACTCCAACATTTCTCCGAGGACCTGGTCCGGGTCAGCCAAAGTGTGCAGCCACGGCCCCTTTCCCTGCCCCTTTCTTTCCTTTTCCCAGACGTTCCACTTGCCCGCATAGTTCCTCTGAGTGCTTTCCCCGACCGATCCCAAGGCCAGGGTTTCCACCAAACGCGCTTCCTCCTCCTTGTTTCCTGATCCTGGGTGAGCATCACGGTACAGTACGGGCAGGCAGTTTGGCAGGCCGGGTCGTCCCGATGACGAGTGGCCGCGCGAGCGGATCACGTGTTGTCCGTTCCGTTTTCCATAAGGTTCCATAATATATTGTCGTGACGGTGGGCTATACATTTCGTTCCGAGCACGACATCGAAAATTCTCACCCCTTGGTCTCCGATGGCCTGTTCTGACCATTGGTTCGAGTTTGTCAGCTGCCTGACCTTCCTACCCAACTCGGCCCGTGGCCACCGCGATATTCAGCTCGCGAGGGTATTCTCGACACCGGGAAGGGGTCTGGCAAGGTGGCTCCACCGACCTTTGATTTCCAGTCGGCCAAGCATTCTCATAAGTAAACAGGCTCGTTTGTCTGTGGCCCCCCCGCACCGATTTACCCACGACACTACCGCCATGTTATCGCCGCGCATCGAGACCGGGTCGCCGTCGGCCGTGAGCGTGTCACCTACCAACTCCAGCATCACCCAGGCCGTTACGACCATCCCGAGCAGCTCGAGAAGGTTGATCGTGATGGTACAGGTTTCGCGTCGGTCGGCTTTACGCTTTAGCTCGGTCGTCAATTATGTTGGAAGGTCGTATCGCCCGTACACTTTTCTCTCTACACAGTAACCGCCCACCGCTTCGAAGCTGGCGTCCGATAAGTAGTGCCTCTTGGCCGGGCGCTTCATGATCGCGAAACACTGGGCGCTGAGGGCCTCCCCTTCGGACAGGAGCTCGTGCTCTATGCCCCACTTTCAAAATATGAGGTCTGCGTGGAACTCGTGGCCCGGGCGTACAGTATGGTTCTGATGTTTTCTGCCGGCCGCTTCGTGCAGACCAGTGAGGCGCAGGAGCCTCCACACGAAATATCTGCCGGCTCTAACTACGTACGTCAGGTTCCACAGCTTGCCCGCGATGCTGAGCACCTCTTTCGCCTGTGCTTGGCGTCTGCTCGCGGGCCAGTGCTCGAGCAGCAGCTTCTTAATCGCTTCGGTTTTTTCGCGTGTGATCGAGATTCTCAAGGTGTGCGAGTTGACGGTGAAACCGAGCGCGTCTATTGTGGTGTCCCAGTCTGTGCTCTTCTTGGGCGCGAGGATCGGGGTCGCGCCCTCCTCCCCGGGTCCGAACAATCGCACGTGATCGGACGCGAGAGAGGCCGACGCGGTTAGAGCCGTCCTGTCGTCGTCGGCGTGCTGTACCCTAACCAGTTGGTAATCATCCACGTACACGGCTGCGAAGAAGGCGTCGAACCTCCCCCCCCCGTCGTGTGCTCGAATGTTTGCGTCGCCAGGCACCGGGGTGGGTAACCGTTCTTCCCAACGGTCGACGACCTTAACATGCGCCATCATAGATTCCCCTTCGCTAAGTACTTGGGCTGGCTGTAACGATGTGTGGCAATGTGAGTGCTCGACCGCTGCGGCCATGACCCCCCAGAAACCTGGGAACCCCGACCACCCAAATGTCAGTCGAAAATCGATTACGACCAGGTCCCCGACTGTGTAACAGAAATTGTGGGCTTGCTCTGGGTCTACCCTGACATTCCGAAAAGCGTCTGATACGTCTGCCTTGCTCATCAGTATGCGCTTTCCGGGGTATTTTAGTCTCAGGCGCACGATCTCCGAGAGGAACTTGGGGAGGGCCTCAGCACACAAACAAGAGGGAGCGGTGTCGGGATCTGTGTCTCCGTTCAGCCCTCCCTTCTTCACTCGGTATTGTGGGTCGAACGAAAAGTGATTGATGATCCGGACCTTGTGAGTGACGACCGCCCCCAGCGGCGACACCCTCAGGTTCGGAATTTCATGTGCGACCGGCTTGTGTGCTACTAGGCATTTTTCGCGCCTAACGTCCTCACCGAGCTTCGTCCAGATTGCTGGTAGATGCTCGTCGGCGCTACGGGGATTACCGTATTGTAACGCCTGGCCTAGCTCTGCTCTTGTTGCTTCTGCGTTCACCGGTACCGCTCCAGCGATTATTGTGATGAGTTCGTCAATGGCATCGAATCTTTTTAGATCGCCGAAATATCTCCGTACCTGTGCGGGGTCGATCGGGGGTGCTACCAGGGAGCCCCCCAACGATCGGGCCACATCCGCCACGACTCCTCGATGCTGTCTTATCAGAGTCGTGCAAATGTCGGCTAATTGGTAGAGCAGGTCTTCTCGGCTGTGTGTTAAGGTTGTTTCTGCCCAGGCTAGCTCTAGCTGCGTGCCACTTCTGTACTGTGTCGGCGTTCTGAGATCGACTGCGCCACTCTCCACAAGGAAGCCGCGCGCGCGCTGACCCGCTATCCATCCGCGTATCGACCCGATCGGCCGTGTTCTTGCCTAACTGCTGCCTCGGGGTGCCGACTCGGCCCTGCTCCGTCGGCCGGGCATTCGGTCCTGCATTGTGCGAGTACTCAAACGCGCGCCGTGAAATACTGGGTTCGCGTGCGAACTGGCGGCATGCACCCAACGACTGCTTGGCGTGGATTATGTGTTTTCCTGTCTGTTGCCCCCCCTCCTGAAAAAAAAAGGGGGGGGGAGGGGGGGGTGGACGGCCCCGCCGAATCGAGCCTTCCGCGCGCTCGCTACCAACGACGCGCGCGTGAGAAGTGGGGTGTCTGGTCCTCTGCTCCTGCTGCTGGGCGAGCCTTCTGCGGAAAACGCAACTGACGAATCGCGCGGAAGAGGGGAGGGGCTAACTGACCCTCTACTCTCGCTACTGGGTGCGAATGGTACGAGTGTTCGGCGTACTGCCGCGGTGCATACGACCGAAGGGGGGTTAACTGGCCCTCTACTCGTACCCCGCCTGTTGATCTGAACTTCTACGACCTCGAGTCTGTCTCGAGTTTGCTAGAAGTGGGTATCTGGCCCGCTGTTCAGCCTGAAAGGTCGAGCTGCCCTGACGGCGGTAGGTCGAGCTCATCCACTGGTCCCTTTCTTCACTAACACTGTCGGTCTGTCTGCCGGTCTGTCCGCCCGTCCGTCTGTCTGTCTGTCTGTCTGTCCGTCTGTCTGTCTGTCTGTCGGCCTGTCTGTCCGTCCGCCCGTTCGTCCGTCCGCCTGTCCGTCTGCCTGTCTGTCTGACTGACTGTCTGTCTGTCTGTCTGTCTGCCTGCCTGACTGTCTGTCTGCCTGTCTGTCTGTCTATCTGTCGGCCCGTCTGTCTGTCACTCTGTCTGTCTGTCTGTCTGTCTGTCTGTCTGTCTGTCAGGCAAGCAGTCTGCCAGTCTGACTGTGCATCTGTGTATGGGTCTGCCTGCCAGCCTGTCTGTCTGCCTGTCTATCTGAGTCGGCCTGTCTGTCTGCCTATCCGTCCGTCTGTCGGTCTGTCTGTCTGTCTGTTAGTTCGTCTGTCTAAAAGCCCGGTGTTGACTGACTCACCGTGGGACAGGGCCGGCGAAACCGATCCGGGTGTGGGTGCCCTGTGAAGTCCCACGGACCTCGTGGCGTCAGCGAAGACTGCGCTCGCCCCGCCGCCCCCCCCCGCTCCCGTGGTCGGCCCTGCCGGGTGGCAGGGCCCGTATTGTCAGTTGCTAGCAGCGCCGCCGCCCCTGCCCGCGTCGGCTCCCGGGGGCGCCCCGCCCCTTCCTCTTCCGGCATGGCTCTGCCTGAAACGCGCGGTGGGCGGGGTTCGCCCCGCCCCTCCGCTCGAGGCCCCACTGCTCCCGGCCGCGGCGGCCCCTTGCTGCTGCTGCGTCGGGGGGGGCGGCGGGGGGGGGAGGGGGGGTAGCCCCCTGAGGCCCCGTGTGGGCAGCAGGGGAGACCTGATCGTGAGCGAACGAGCAGGCGGCCCGGTGGCAGGACAGGCCGCACCACGCGTATTCGCACACGCCAGCCGGCGTGTCCCACGCCACCAGGCGTGCCTTGAAGGCGCGGCTCCCCTCCCCCTGGGTTGGCTCCCCCTGCTTGGGGGTCGTCTTCGAGCCTCCTGCCCTGGCCGCGGGCTTGCGCCAATCGCCTCGCCCCCTCCCTGCCTTCCCCCGCGCCTGCCCCCACAAGGGGGTGCGGGAAGCGAGGCTGTTTGTAGAGCCCTCCTCGAGCAGCGCTCGGACCCGCGCGAACCGTGGGGCTGCCACAGGCTCCCCGGAGCCGGGGGGTGGGGGGCCGCTGGCGTGTGCCTGCTTCAGTATCCCCGCTTGCCCGGCGAGATTGTGCGTGAACTCGTCCAGCCCCGCGTTGATGGCGGCAAGGAGCTCCTCCCGTATGGGGCGGGGGTAGAGGGCGAGGACCATGTAGTGGAACTGTAGGTAGCTGAGCACCAGGGCGTGCACCGAAACCAATGCCTGCTTAAGTTCAGCAACGCGGGCCGTGCAGATCGCCGGGGCATTCCCCGTGCTGTACTCGAGGACGGCCACGAAGGCAGCGATGAAGATCGCAAAATGCACCTCGGCCGGCATCTGGTCAGGCGTCTCCCCTGCTGGGGCCGGGGGAAACAAATCTTCCACCACGAAGCCCGAAACGCACTGTAGCTGTCTGGCAACGGAGGGAGAGACGCCCGCGACTATTTTTAGCATGAACTGTAGGAGCTCCGGAGACAGCTCCACCACCACGTTGAAGCTCCCCCGAGCCAGGAAAAGCTTGGCCCCTGCCAGGGCCCGCCACAGCTCGGCCGCGACCCGAGCGTTGGCCTTGATGACTGCGGCGGCGGCGGCCGCCAGACTGGGGTCGACCGGCGCCGCCTGCGGTGGGGCTCCAAACGCGCCGGGGGCCCACGGCGGCGGCTGGGCCGCCGCGTGCGCAGGCCCCCCGAGTGGGGCTGGTATCGGCAGGTGTAGCCCCGGGGGGTGAGGCTGCCCCTGCGCCTGCTCGATGGCATCCAGGCGGTCGACGATGCCCTGTTGGCTCGCCGCGACCGCCTGTGTGCTCGCGAGAACCTGCTGTAAGATGGCGGCGAGGGGGGGGGGCTGCGCCGCCGGAGGTGCGGCCGCGAGGCCCGCGGCTGGGTTCGCCGCGAGGCCCGCTACTGGTTCCGCGCCAGCCCCGGACCCGGCCGACATGTCGGCGATCGAGGGCGGGGCGTCGCTGCTGTCGGCAGCCCCTCCCGGGTTGGCGCTGGCCATGTCTCGTGGTGCGACAGGCAGGCTCCGAACGAAAAGTCGATCAATTCAAATTGGCGTGCTGTCCCGTACAGCACGGCACTGCTGTTATGCTAGACTCCGTCCCCCGCCGAGCACCCACAGAGGGGTCGGCTCTGCCTTCTCCCCGTACACCTGCTCCGCCCTCCTCGTGAGTGCCCTCGCTCTCGTATGCTACGTAGACGAGACAAGTGCGACACGAGGTGTTTGTCGGTAGAATGCTTGTACGCGGATTTCCCGTTACCCCTTCGTCAACCAATAATTCGAATGCCATCCACGCCTCCAGAAACTCCGCATTCCTACGTAAAACTGTAAAACTACATTTTGTTGTTGTAGAGAGAATTAGGCGTCATGGTTCACATTCTTAGGCTGAGTACGTATCAGTAGTACGTAGCTTACTTCGACAGCAGCTGCGGGCACTGTTTGGTTGATCGCGCTTGTGGGACTACCAAGTGGATACCGCACACAACGGTGCTGGCAGACTGGTAGGACATGCGAACAGACAGGGCCCGTGGCTCGCACCTGGGCAGCGGTCGCTCGCTGGGCCAGGTATTCGTGATTTGGCTTATGTCAATGGGAATGACTCCAGTGCCTGCCAGAACAGGGGTTTCGTATACATTCCGCGGCGCGCAATCAAAGTCCGCGTGAGCTGTCCCGTGAGGGCCGGTCTTATCGAGGGCAAAATAAACGGAAAAAAAAAACGAAATGAAAAAACGAAAAACAGAACTAAAGAGTACGTGAGTTTTATTGGTCAAATTGTAAAAATTATAAGTAGAGATCCCGATACCTCCGTTTTCACATTTCGTTTTTTTTAAGTCCCAGAGGACTTAAAAAAAACGAAATGGGTGCCAAAAAAACGAAATACGGGATACCCAGGGTCGAAGAGGAACATAGGAGGAGCTCGACGCGTTGGGAGGAAGTTCCGATAAAGTTTCTACAACCGGTTGGCAAGCGCACGATGGCCGAGGTAGTGCATGTGGCTGCCACGCGGCTTGTCTGCTGGCGGCGCGAGCACATATGGGTAGGGAATCACCATGGGGTGCCCTCGTAAGAAAACGGGGGAACAAGTGGCTGTGGCGGTATATTTTTGGACATGAGTCCCACACAACATTCAAACGTCTGCCATCGAACTGCGATGGCCGATATACAAGTTCTAGAGCACTCCGTGGGGAGCGGGTTGGACCACGAGAACCGCCTGCTGTGGAGGGTGCCTTACGTGTGCGAGTTGTGTCTATCCACCGTCGCTGTCGAGCGCTATCGCCGGGAACCACGTGCTGTGGCGGTAGAGTCATTCCGAAAAATTGCACCGCGTAAAAATTCGACTCGGCTTCTTATTTTTGTTTGTTTTGTTTTTTGTTTTTTTTGCCCTCGTTAGGACTCAACCTGCTGTTTTTTGCGAAAAACGAAAGTCTGTTCGTTTTTTTTCGTTTTTTTTCTCGTTTTTTTTCCCTCGATAAGACCGGCCCTGACGTTAAAAATTTGCTCGAAGTTGAGGCGGAAACCCAAGGCATCCCCCTTCGAGGCGTGAAGTACCTCGAACGCAAGAAACTTAAACAGTAGCATCAGAATAAATAGACGGTATTCTTAGAGGTACTCAGTTGTAAACAGCAGCCGGGAAAACTTCTTGGACCAACGTCAAAGTTGTCCCATAGGCCATCACACACACCACATCATCCTCGTACAAGAGTGTACAGCAGCACCTCTGAGCCACCACTCCCCAGACTATTTGCCGTCGGTTGCTACGCTTTTATCACCCCTTGAACCTCCGACCGTACTATTGGGTCGAGGCTGCACTACTGTAGTCCCCATATGGTTATGGAGTGCAGCCTGTTTTCTTCCGTCGTGGCTTGGAGCAAAGTCAGAGTTATCCGATTGGCCATCAGACCGCATTCATACGAATGTCATTTTCATACAACAGAGCACCTCGGAGTCACCACGTCCCAGGCCATACTCTATGTCGCGGGCAATACACTTCTTTCACTATTCCGACCTTCGCGGGTGTTGTTGAGCTGAGGCTGCACTGCCGCTGCTGTCCCCATAGTGGTGGCGCGCACGCTGCTGTCGTCATGGGTATATACGGGTGCTCGTGTGTTATTGTGTGATAATTGCTGCAGACAGTACGAGTACCAGGGGTACATCTGCTGTCTGTTGTTTGTTGCTGTTGTATGCCACTCTGTCCCGAAATGCAAGAGGCGTTTGTATATGAATGTTTAGTAGAAGTGGCCCTTATATTTCGGGGCATAGTGGTATGTATAGACGAGTATTTGTCTTCTCTTATTTGCTGTGTGTGGGAAAATGTGGAGTAGCGGGTCGACTTTTTTCAATTCCAAGAGGTATCAGTCACGCGTGCGGGGCGCCTCTCACCGCCGGTAACATTGCTGCTGTTGTACGCACATAGGGTGGTTGCTGCAGGTCCACACTACAGTACTCCGGTATGTTTGTTGTACGTGGTTTGGTCGTTGGGAGTTTGACGAGCTGTGTGCTGCTGCAGCTGTGTGCTGTGCTGCACGCAAACAATTGTGTGCTGCTCTGGACTGTCTGCTGAGCTGTGCGGGCTTTTTTGTGGGGCACTCGGTCGTCAGGATGTATGTTGCAGGTATTTTGCCAAAATACGAAACATGTAGATACACCAAGGATAAACTGCCCAGATAGTTGCTTCCAAATAATTGGATTCCGGCTGGTGGCCGAATTCGACACGAGTTGACGAGGGAAGAAGGGCTGAAGTCTTCTCGCTACAAAATTGAAGGCATGAACGGTAGAGGGGAGGGGGGAGGAGAGTCTGCTGTGTGACCCCGGATCTGAGTTACGTGTAGCAGGGAGAGGGAAAATGAGGGCGAAGATGATCAAAACAAAAATAAGAAAAAAAAGGGAAGACTTGTGAGGAGACTCTGGAACAGGTCGAGAAACAATCCGTGTTTTGTTGTGAACGGGCGAATTGCGAATTTTGAGGTTGAAATATTCTATGATTGATGAGCGAAAAACAACACATACGACATGTATATCCCCGAGGAGGTCAAGGACTAGACGAAACGAAACTAAGCCTGAGCAGGTTGAGCGGGCGTTACGATGTAACGGATATGAGTCCAAGATTTATATAACTGGTAAAACAAAGAAGAGAGCTCGCACACGAGATCATTCTCACACAGTTCGACAAGCACAGCAATCTCAAGCGGGAAGCGCGCGACCTCAGCTAACCAGTGAACTACGTGATCAAGAGCAAAACTTCCTGAAAAATTGAAGATCAATCTACGAGAATTTCCGTAGTTTCTCCCGCCCACCCACCCCTTTTCTTTCGAAGGTGGAGGAAAGGAATTGCTACGAAGTAACAACATTCTGCTAATCTGTATACTGTCAGGAGTTTGAATGGTCGAAGACCATTTCGGGTACTCGGTCGTCCGAGACCGCACAGTAGGCCCCAGTCGAGGGGGCCCAAGGGAGGGAGTAATATGACTATTACATGGAGTAATAGAGGATGTTACACGGAGTAATAGGACTGTTACACGGAGTAACAGGGTGTCGGTACGAACATGGAAAACCGTCAGTAACGTCGGTTGCGTACCGAACAATGGAAAACTCCCTCCCACGTCTCAGAGAAAAATAATAACAACAACCCAATTCGAAAGATAAAACAACAAACGAGTAAATAAAAAGCTGGTCGCCCCGGTAGTCTAGTGGTTGCCTTCGAATCTCTAGATCCTGTGATTTTAAATATCACCGTGACGAGCTTCCGAATATATCCACTATAGGGGTAGTATGAAGCCCCTACCACAGAGATGGTCCCAAGTAAGGTGGCAGTGTACCCCACTGCCACGGACACTTTCTTCCGTACGTTTAAGGCAAAGGGGGAGCCTTCCTCACTTTATCAGGGAGGGAACGAGAGAGTGTCGAGAGGATCGTGAGACTACCCGGAGCATCGACATATCGGCTTCTTTATGTGCCGAATATGATTGCAAGATTCTCAGATGGGGTCTACCGTCTACTTTATCTTCATATCATACGTGTGTGTCGATCATTCTGCGAACATTTCCCAAAACATGTCCTCTATAGTACCCCCCTCTTCATGCGCCTCAATCCCATATTTGCTAAGGATGGGTTGTGACCTCAAGGAATCGATACTTGCGGTGGAAAAATATTGGAGTATTAATAACAGTTCGTAAGAGTGTAAACGAATAGTCTCTCCAGCTGGGGTAAAGAAAAACGAGCAGGTAAATTTGAAACGCGCCGCAGAGCCTTTTTATCATGAGCCGCGGAGCCTTTTTCAAATGAGCAGAATGACGCCCAGCGTCCAGCGCGCCTGTTAGAGCCGCCAATACGTTTTCACTGAAACTACGTAGCCTGGCGACGAAAACAAGCAGTTTTGAATAGCAAGTATCGTTCCCCACAAATACGCGCCCCGAGGACAACGACCACACTAATTAGATGCCGTGCAGCGCGGCAATTAGGGTAGCGAAGGGGAAAGCAGCGTAGACATCACAGGCGTGAAATGCACCAGGAATAAAGGATGACGCCGGTTGTGACTGAGTATTCCTCCGCATTGTTTCATGCATGTATCAGACATCATCAAAGATGCTATTAATATATAGGAGGCCCCTGGTTTACACCTTGACCGATCGCTCCCTGCATTAATACCAGTGTCATAAGGAGAAACGTGGTCTTGACGTGCAGAAAAACACGGTCCTCCTCCTACTCGTAGCACCTTTGTATAACTTGTCGCGTACAATCGACATGTTGATCGAGCGCACAGGCTGAGGACAACAGGCACGCATCTGCTAGGGCATTGAAGGGGAGAAACTCGATGGGCGCCGATAATTCAAGATCGGAGGTGGCGATGATGTCCACAAAAAGCCAAACATCGGCAGTACAGGTGTGGAGGCATCGCCTCTTTGGAGCGCACAGGTTCCCCACTGACGGGGCTCTTCAACTAGGAGGCTATACCAGATATGTTTGGCTTGTGTTTGTATTTTTGTATGTGTGTATATTGCCATATAATTCGGGAGACACCTTGCCTGCGGGGTTGTGTATCGGGCTTAGCTTACAATATTCCTCAAAGGCGCTTGTTCGGTGAGGTATAGAGTCCATCAAGCGACTAGCCTCATGAAATGTTGGTGCTGCAGTAGGGGGGTTACCTCTTTTTCATCAGGTTCCTGGCCCATAACCTGATAAACGATTCCGCTATACCGGCTAGGCATATAGTCAAACGACTAAAATTGTGAAACACGAATGGTTTCATTACGACGAATTTTATTGTTCCCGTCCCCGGTTGAGGAACCCCGCCAGCCATAAATGTTTGGGCCGAAGCGTACCCCCCTCCTACCATGGGCCAGCATGTCCGAGTCATTCTACAGTGGGGGGGGTGCGCGTCGTTTTTCTCGGGTTCCTACCACTAGGAGCTCCATACTTTTCACTACCTGAAACGCTCTTTTGATAAAACGTGTGCGCGCAACCCTGTTACTAATCCCCAGGGGCTACTGCATAGACATTGAAAAAAAAACATCATTGTAAATATCCAATCATCTTTTTTGTTTTGGGTTTATGGTATTTCTGTTCTTGTTTGTCTGGTTTTACTTGTGTTGTGTTGTCGTACCCGGTACACTGGCATTTCACTTGCTTGACACTTGAATTTGCGATTTTAATTTTTTTCTTTGTCTTCCTCTGTCTCACAGTCTGTGACCACAGAATCAGTATCTCTCTAGGATAAGGAATCAGGACAGACACTGGGTGTACTGATGAAGCTGGGTAGAAAGGACGATTTAATGTGAAGACAACAACAACAACCACAACCACAACAACAACAACAACAACAACAACAACAACAACAACATTGTAGGTACTAAGTTGTTGAGCTCCTCAGGTGAGGAGCCCCGTAAGTTTTTTTTTTAATGCTTTGGGCCCGAGCCCCTGCCGTTGGCCAGCAGGCTAGCTTTTTTGCAGCAACTGCAGCGACAGCAGCAGGCTTTGACAGCGTGCAATGCTTTAACTTTTTCTCTGCACGCGGATGTCGTGATGCATGTATGTGCAGTATGGGGATTTGGTGAACCGGCAGAAGAGGCAGTGGGCTAAAGCGCGCAAGATTGTGTCCGGCATGACCTCGCCCGAGCTCTGGGACATGCGCTACCGTAACCAGACAGAGGTAGGGGTGGTAGCCTTTGGGCAGTTTCCCAACCACTGGCGTGCATAAGTAGACTACGGCAGCACCTCGTACATTAAGTGCCCCCCTACCGCAGCATGAGTAAGGTTAGGTCTCTCCTCCGCCGTGAATGCCCCCTTGTCTTCCATGCCCCATGTACGTCTGTCGGTCGTCGAGCTTGCTGTCTGTCTGCTTTTTCACGATGGTGTGTGCGCGGTTCCATATTCAACGTTTTTTCAGAATCATTTATTTCCGCCGCATCCTTTGACTCTACGACGGCTTCATGTTTCACGTTTGGGCTTCGAATAAACCTCGCCGCATCTTCTGCCTCTATGACGATTTCATGTCGGGGTTTCGTTCGAATCCCGCTGCGTCCTCTGCCTCTATGACGGTCCCATGCCTGAGTTTGGTCCCAATTTCGCCGCGTCTGTGACAGATTCGTGAGGCACTGAAGCGCCAGGAGAAAGAGAGGTAAGCACACGAAGTAACCACATAATGACCACACAAGCTCTGTAGGAGGCCGCAGTTGGACCCCTTTGCTGACCGCTCCCACTGAATCCATGGAAATATCGTCAAAATAGGTCTTGACGCGCCCACAAAGACCGGTATTCTACGTAACATGGTCGGTGATAAACGAAACGGCAGACAGAGCCAGGGGGTTACACGGGTGTGTGTTTGGGAACTTGAACGACCTTTGCAACCAACCTGTGCTGATGTTGCAACGGGAGCTATAGGTTAAATTGACACACGACACGAAATTGGAACATGGAAGTGTGGTGAGCTTGAGCTTTATTTTTACCAATCCGCCGGAGGATTAAAAAAAAAGAAACAACAACACGAGTGAAATGTCGTTCACGCTGCGGTCGTGGAACAAGTGCGTTAAACATGTGGAGCTCATATCGCAGGAGGTGAGGACGCATGCTAAGGAGGGGTGTACCTGTAATCTTCCGAGGTTCTTCGCTTGAGGAGTTCTATATGTCAGCCAAAACCTCATTTCCAGATGAAAGTACAGTATGACTTAACCCGATAAATCATCCCATGGTAGGTATATGTATACGTATGTTTGTCAAATTTTCGTACTTTTGCCAACTTTTCTCTTCGTACGAGCACTTTTCGGCAAAACAGTGATTACTCGGACACATGAAGCCCGGCCGGACACATTGGTCGAGGTCTCGGCGCGATCCGTGCACTCTGGAGCGCGTGACGGGCACTCAAAGTTTTTTATCCAGCGGGAGTGAATGAGGCGATTTCCCTGGTTTCGATACGAGAGGCCTTATTTTGTACGTACGTATCGGTAAATAAATGTTGTCTGTTTCCTCACCTACTGCGCTGTAGCTCCACCACCTGTCTATTTCTTTGTGTGGTGCACGGAGCACGGACCACCTCCCAGACAGCAATAGCAGCAGTGCACAGAGCATTCCTACCTCCACCTTTCTACAGCACCACAACCCTGCTGCCCAGCAGCAGCAGCAGTGGGCACACCTTGCGCGTGTGGATGATCGTACTGCGGCCATCAAACTTGATTTATCGGAGATTTCGATCGATCACTTGACCACGCCACGACCACATCATTTACCACGTCTCTCCCTGCTGCTTCTTCTGCATATTGCTGTGTGTGATCCAACATTGCCACTGCTCCAGCCGTGCTCAGCACAGTCAGTGCGCCAACAGCAGCAGCAGGCAGGGTACTATGCGCATGTGGAAGATCCTGTAGTGTTGGTTGTGGTTGTCATCGGCATTGGCCTATGTATGTACCACGCAATGTGTGACCGGCGTTTTTTTGCTCGATACCGATCATCGGCGGATCGATATATGTTCGTCAACTTAAACTCGAGTACAACAAAAAATCAAATCGTTCGTACAACAAAGGAAAAAGATTATTAATAGTAGAGATCGGGAACCGATATTGTAATAAATAATATTCTGCAGTTTGTTGTTGTAGAGAGAATTAGGCGTTATGGTTCATATTCTTTGGCTGGGTACGTATCAGTAGTACGTATCTTACTTCGACAGCAGCAGCGGGCACTGTTTGATTGATCGCGCTTGCGGGACTATCAAGTGGATACCGCACGGAATGGTGCTGGCAGACTGGTAGAACACGCGAACAAACAGGGCCCGTGGCTGGCACCTGGACAGCGGTCGCTCGCTGGGCCAGGTATTCGTGATTTCTTGATCAGGTATTTCGTGAATTCTGATTCAACATCGGATGTGGAGCGGAGGTGGAGCGCTTCATGCGTGGTACAGGCAACGAGCGAGCGCGGAAGCGCGGGCACAGTGCATCGCATCGACCGGTATTGTGTGCAGAGACGGGTAGTTATCTGTATCCTTAACCCCGACGCTTACGGGCCGAGGGCGTGTGTGCGTTTGGCTTGGTGATCAAGTTGTATTGCATGTATAATGTTGTTGTTGTCTCCACATTAAATCGTCCTTTCTACCCAGCTTCATCAGTACACCCAGTGTCCGTCCTGATGATTCCCTATCCTAGAGAGATACTGATTCTGTGGTCACAGACTGTGAGACAGAGGAAGACCAACAAATAAAACTAAATCGCAAATTCAAGTGTCAGCAAGTGAAATGTCAACGTACCGGGTACGAGAACACAACAACACAAGCAAGACCGGAAAAATATTAGCAAAAAGACAATAGAACCAAAAAAACAAAAATATGAGATGAAAAAAAAAGAAAAAAAACAGAATACAAACGACGCAAGGACTTCAGAAAGGCTGCTAGACGGAAAGCATACGTACTTAGGAAGGGCAGGTATCTGCTGCGCGGACGAGGCAACGCGAAAGAGAGGGAGATACTGGCAAAAGTCTGTAAGAAGAGCTAGTCGAACCGATACCTAGCCACCCGATCTATCACTTCGTTTCTGCGTTCGTGGACAGCTGTGTCAGTACAGCTGCCCCTCCCCCCCTCCCCCCTCCCCCCCTCCCCTTGTCGCCATTCTTGGCGTCCTCTGCTGCGTGGTGCAGCCGGCTCTTCTCGTCCCTGTGCCACCTCGCCATGAAACACTCCGCCGCTTCGACGACCCCCCGGTACCACTTCCCGCTCTTCTTAGCCGCCCTCGGCCATAACAACGTCTCTACTCCGAACAGCAGGGGGGAGCTTTCCGTGGACCCCTCGGTGGCTTGATAAACCCTGAGGTCGTCTGCTAGACATTGGACCCAGTTCTTTTCCGGTCGGCCTCGTCCTGGGTTCTCCCCGCCAGCCATCGTCCCAAATATCACCCGGCGGGTCAGCCGCTCATTGGTCGTCCGCTGTACGGCCCCCGCAAAGAGGAGGCGTCGTCTGCGGATAATGCAAAAACAAACAGCATGGGGAATAGCAACGATTGAACCTGCTGATCGACCACATCCAAATCCCCGGTGGCTTGGTAGGTGGTCCGCGTGCCTATCAAGATCAATTTCGTGGGTTCAAGTCTCACCGAGTGCATGCTCGTGGCTTTTTCTTGCAAAAAAATGAATTGATAGGCGGAAAGCGCAAGAGCGTGAGTTAGCTACATTCGATGAAAATCGACGAGCAGTGGTAATGCTGAACCCTATGCGTGACAAAAATAAAGACACGTACCGGGGGGGAGAAGGGTGGACACCTGTGACCACGGCTTGTCCAGAAGCTCGTTGAGGGTAAAACCTCCCACGAGTAAGGCTGGAAAATAAAAGTGATTTTCAAAAAAAAAATGAAATAAGAAGAAAAATAAAACGTGGAAACGAGATATTATCGGACCACCTTGAGCGAAGGCAGATGTACTATTAATGTGATACTCGAAGGCAGGTGTACTACGATACTCAAAGGCAGAGATATTATGATACTCGTAATCGAGAGCGAGAGATCGCGTACGAGGAAATTCTGGGGTAGCCTGGGCGTGGATACACCACGATATTCCGAGTGTTTATAGCACAGCAAATGATGCTATTTGTATCACCGTGTGCAGTTCAGCAGGTTTTCGGTGTGAAAAGATACTTGTTGATATCGTGCCTGGTATGTATCGACCACAAGGACATGCACGGACAGAAAAATTCGTTGATTTGCTATTGGTGAACCGTGAGCGACACTATCGCCATTCCATCGCACGTTACGGCAGGGAGAAGCATTGTGTCAACTGAATATTCTTGCTGTGGTATATATACCCATGGCGTACACGATGAGGCGCAGACTTACTGATATATTCTGTGGTTGTCCACTATTAATAGAATTCGCTTCACATTGCTGCTGGAAGGTGAATAGTGATGTCATACCTATGCCGCAATTGGGTTCATACGTTGCGGCAAGGCGACGCTAAAACCTGCAGGTGCAAGAAGGTGATTTGCGATATCGTACCCATCGCAATTGGGTTCGAAACGTTGCGGCAGGGCGACGCTAAACTTCCACGCGTAAGATATCGCCCATGCAGTACAGTTGTTCTTGACGGTACCTATTGCGCTTGGCGGTGGGGCACATAGTAAATTCATATTGACGTGGACATGCACGATGTGACGATTTGGCATAATGAACGAGTGATTCCCCACGCGGACTGCTGGGTGAGAGATAGCCTTCATAGCCAAACGATCGAATTGAGGGGGCATATTGCGCTTCGCTGTAGGGAGCGTTTTAAACCGTTCGTATATGTTCGAATATGCTTGTTCAGTATTTTGACGGTTTCATGACTATTCGGTATGTTGGCTAGTCTGAATTACTTGGCGGTTGCTTCTGTGGGTGTACGTGATACCCACTTGACCACTTCCATATGTATCTACTCTGCCGGGAGAATAATACTAAAACCTGAAACATCATCTTTCTTCGCCTGGGACTTATCAACACTCTAGAGTTCTCAACGTAGAGAATCTAGGCTCATGGGTGCCGAAATAGAAGATATTCGGACGATAGTATTAGAGCAGGGCCTCGCCCTCGCCGGCGGGCGGCCGCAGACGCAGAGGAGCGTCGACGTCGAATCACGCCGAGATCCTCGAGGTGATGGCGCAGATGGGGTCCGGTAGACAGCAACAGCTATCTACCGCAGTTGGAGCAGGGAGAGATGCTTCAACGCCTGCGTCGGAACACTCCGACGTTGGCATCGGGAGTCGGGAGGGGGAACGCGTTTCCGCGGAAGATGGCCACCTCGGTGGAAAAGGGTGCGGAAGCTGTGTTGGTGCTCTCGGAGTATGCCGGAGACACGACGGCGTGCCAACTAGAGACGAAAAAGCCCTCCGGTGGAAGCATAACCGTAGGCGCCTCCGTGGGGAGTGTCACGGAGGATAACAAGTCGTGCGAAATTTTACGTGCGACCCCACCCAGGGAGAATGTGGTGGGGCTAGGAGCTGTGGGGATGGGAGGCTAATCTGCACATTTTCGCGTGAAGTCGCACGGTGAGCCAGGCCGTGTGCACCCAGCCACCCATGTGGCATGGTCGGGAAAGCCGAGTACGAGATCGCGCACTCGACTACGGTGCGGTAGTGGTCGAGGGAGCGGACGTGGGGGGAATCGGGTGCTGCTGCAGCAGTACTATTAGCAACGAAGGAGAACACGTCTGCATCGGAAACAAGTCACGTGACACAGCAGTCGCGTGCACACGACGACAGCAGCAGCAGAGCAGCAGCAGCGGAAGGTCAGGAATAGCAGCAGCAGCCGCGGAAGGTCAGCAGCAGCAGCAACAGCAGCAGCAGCGGGGGGGGGTCGTGGATGGGGCATGTTCGTAGAGTCCAAACCTGGATGCCCGGACCACCACGTGGTCTGATGAGATTCTTTATAGTCGTTGTATTAGAGGACAGAGGAGGAGAGAGAGAGCGGAGCCTAGCTCGTAGCTCGGAGCGGAGAACGGAGTGTTCGAACTCTCCTCATGAACACACGGCAAAAATCACAATAACGCCTGCGACGATATACGCAACCCTCTACAACTTGTAACCGTCGCTGCTGGAACGATCCAAACGAACACCCTCCCTGGCTCTTCACAGCAGTGACGAGACCGAAGAGACATTCAAGACTTGCTAGGACCTAAGAACAGCCAACGACAGTCCCGCAGAAGGAAACCCGGCCACCGGGTAAAAATCCCCTGTATGACACATATACTCCAAACCATTGCAATTGAAAAACGGCCGCATTCCAAACGATGACCATGGCCAGAAAATAAAATGCCAAGCTGTGCCCTACTCCCCCATGTCCCTCAAAGTAGCGCAGGGTTGGCGACCTGACAAATTATTCCTCGCATCACTCAAACATGGTACTCATCGAACAATGCCCATACCCCCTTATTCGCCGTCCAAGGGCAGATTCAACAAGAACCTACGATGGGACTTAAAAGGGGTCGCAGCAAGGGATTTCGTCAAAATATCCGCGTGCTGCTCTTCCGAAGCTACGAACTGAATGTCGATCTTCTTAGCACGAAGTAGCTCTCTGACAAAATGAAAACGCACGTCAATATGCTTACTCCGCGCAGAACTAAGAGGGTTCTCAGCCAACGCTATGACCCCCTGGTTATCCTCGAAAACCCGAACACATGATCCGCTTAGCTCTGGACAAATAAACGACAACACCGCGCCCGTAAACAAAGCTTCCTTCACCCCTTCACCCAGGGCGACATATTCTGCTTCTGCTGTCGACAACGTAACACACCTCTGCGTGCTACTTGCCCAACTGACGGCCGCACCCCCTAGGGTAATTACCGTCCCCAATACCGAGCGCCTATCGTTCGACTTACCGGCATAATCAGCATCACTATACGCTGTCAAATCCAATCCCGAACCCCGCACAAAAGTCAATCCCATAAACCTGGTCCCATGGAGGTAAGCCATTATCTTCAAAACTGCCTTCCAGTGCCTCTCCGTTGGGTTGTGGGAGTGGCGCGCCACAGCACGCACAGCGTTCGAGATGTCCGGCCTCGTCATGGTCGACAGCCACATCAAGCTGCCCACAGCCTCCCTGTACGGCCAGTCTCCTCCAATTTCGCCCTCCTCTCTTGGACCTAGTTCCACACCGGGGGTCGCGGGGATGTCAGAGGATGAGTTAACACCAAAACGATTCAGCATGCTCTCTATAAACGCCTTCTGCGTAATCTCCAATGTTCCCAACTCCCAGTCGCGTTTGAAAGCACAACCAGTATACCAAGTCAGTTCGCCGAGGTTATTTGTGGGGAATTTCGTATCTAGCGCGGCATGGAAATCTCTGCATGTCTCGTCCGATCCTGTGATCACGATGTCATCTACATGGACGGCCATAATCAGTTCTACCTTGCCGTCCACAACCATGCGAGAAACACACGGGTCAGACCTACACTGCTCCATACCGTACTCTACCACGGTTTCCACCAATAATCCGGCCCACTGCCGTCCGCTCTGCTTTAGACCATACAGTGATCTGTTCAAGCGGACGATCCTTCCTGACATGTCACCACACCCACCGGGTAGTTTCATGTATATCTCGGCGTCGAGTTTCGCGCGAACAAAAGCTTGCGCGATGTCTAGATGAAAAATCTTCAGACCATATTCGTTGGCAACAGCCGCCAGAATTTTAACTGACGCTGACGAAGGAGTTGGTGCAAACGTTTGAAAGTAATCTACGTCCTGCACCTGGCTAAAACCCCTAGCCACAAGTCTGGCCTTTGTCTTTACTATCATACCATCCTTATCCGTCTTGTAGGTGAACACCCACTTCGCGCCTACAGGTTTCCGCCCTCGTGGCGGTGTCGCGGCTTCATATGTACCGGTCGTTTTGTGACCGTCCAACTCAATTTGCATGGCCTCGTGCTACGCCGCTTTATATCGGGAACGCTCTACATCTGCTACGGACTGCGGGGGCGGTTCTACGTCTTCCGGGAAACCACTCGGCATGCACACGCTCAACTCCCCTTTATTCTCCACGGCAGGTCCTGCGGCCATCAAGGCCACTGCGTCCTCCGTCGTCCATGACGTACGATTCAGGATACTCCCAGGCGTCGTCCACCACTCGTACGCTGCCGCAAGCAGCGCGTCTGCGGCTCCTCTGTCCATCTTTAGCTGGTTCACAGCAGGTTCACCCTCCAGGCGTTGGCTCTGACCCCGGGTCCGGCCCTGTACTGTTGGAGGGAGCCGTCCCCAGCTTCTGAGCTCGTGTGCTGGCCTGCCCGACAGGATCGCGGGAGGGCCCTCACCGTTCCCTTGGCCGGTGTCGGAGACTGATGCTGCACCCGGGTCGCTTTCGACCCTCCCTGGCGGGACCGAGGAGGCGTCCACGGCGCCCCCTTGAGACGAACCCATCGTCTCGGCTGTTTCGGCCCTCCCCCCCGGGGCCGAGGAGGCGTCCATGGCGCCCCCTTGAGACGAACCCATCGTCTCTGGTGTTTCGTCGCCGGCCTCGCCGGCGACAGGTACCTGATGTATGCGCTCCTGCATAAACGCGTCCAGGTCAAAACCCCACGTCACGTCGAGGTCGTTCAAGTGAGCCAGATCGTCGTCCAGCTCATTCACCACCCCCCCACCACCTCGATCCGACGTGCTCACGTCGTCCGCCTCGGACCCCCCCTTTTCCGTAGACAGGGAGTCATTCGCCTGGGCAGGTACAGGTGGTGCAGGCGACACGCGTTGCCAAGTGACATTTCGCGTGATTAGCACAGTGCGTTGCCTCGTCAATACTCGTACTGAGTCTCGGGGGTAGTTGGGTGCAGGGCCAAGGTAAAAGCACTCTTGTGCGTTCACCTGTGACTTGTTTTCCCTCTTCACCTTGCAGTAGCCAGGCTTGAGAAAAGGTAGTAATACTACCGGGGGGGGGCTACCAAGCCACATCTCATGCGGCGACTTGCTCTCAGGGTTAGCTGTCGTTGCAGTGCGGTTCAAGGCGTCACACGCCCAGTGGGACGCTTCCGCCCACAATGACGCAGTGGCCGGGAGTTGCGTACCGGGAAAAAGCTCTTTAGCCTGGATTCGGCCCGCCATTGCGGCCGTCTCGATCAAACCCAGCGCGCGCTCTGCTACTCCGTTAAATTGGGGGCTGTCGGCTGTCGTAAATTCTTGCTTGATCCCTCGTGATCTACACAGGTCGCCAAACTTGCCTCCGCGGAATTCGCCACCTCCATCAGATCGGACGATTACCACAGTAGAAGGGACACCATCTGCACGAGAATCCGCAAGAAACTGCTCGAACAATTCCGTGGCGTCCGACTTGTGGCGCATGAAGTACACCCACGTATACCGTGAAAAATCGTCGCGCACTATCAGAGTATACCGCTTTCTTCCGAGAGACTCTACCACCTTAGGTCCACTCAAATCCACAAAAACCCTCCCAAGCTTCTTAGCTGCTCGTGTGTGTGTGGGCTGCTTGACACGTTTGCGGAGACCCTTCGCCATGGAGCACCCTCTGCACTCCAGCAGCTTTCCCTCGAGGGCAATCCCTTGCTGCTCCGCGGTCTTGCGGAGTAGTACCTCATTGGAGTGTCCAGCCGCGCAGTGGAAATCATTGATGTTGATCGCAGACTTGTGGGGCGGTTGCCCCGGGGCGAGTACAGCACAGGCAGTTTCCCCACAACTGCGGTCGATCCGGTAGCCGTACAGGCTGAAAAGGGTCCCACTCAACGGAAACACGATCGAACGCTCTGACTTGAGCCTGACTACAACCCCCGTGGGGCGCCCTTCGAAAGTGTGACCGTTTTTGACGAGAGTGGGCAGGGAAAACAGGCGGTAGCGGAGATCCGGCACGTGCGCAACATTCGTAAGCAGCACTTGCACGAGACCATTTCCGGACCGAAAGATAACGCTTATGTCACCGTAACCTTCAATCGATCGAGTGGATCCATCGGCGATTCGCAGTTCCAGGTTGCAATTTATATGGTTGATCATGCAGTCAGCTGAGGGCGTCATGTGCGTAGATGCACCACTATCGCATATCCATGCCTCGTCTCCTACCTGCCAACCAGGTTCCCCTTCCCCGGAACCATCACCGTTTTTGCTTGCTTCCTCGGCCTTGAAAGCTGAGGCCTGGACCGTACCTTTCTCTTGGTCGTCGTCCCTTGCCCCAACCTCGCTCGCCACCGCCATGACAGCTTCTTCTTTCGATGAGGGGCAGACATCAGCAGCGTGCCCCAGCCCGTTGCATCGACTGCAGCGGTCCATGGACATGGGACAGGCATCCGCAGAGTGCCCCCGTCCTTGGCATCGGCTGCATAGCTTCGCCGTGCAGTCGCTCTTCCAATGGCCCTTCTTGCCACACCTATGACACTTGCCCACTGGAGTACTTCCGCTGGTGGCTTTGGCGCTGCTGCCATTGCCACCAGCAGCCGCGGCTGAACCACCACTGGCCTCGTTGGTGCCTCTTCCACCTCGTCCAGGCTGTCGTCGCCGTCCTCCGTTTTCTCTGCCATTGCCTCCACCTTGTCTGCGACCACCGCCACTGCCGCCGGCGTACATAGCATGGCCTGCGTGGCCAGCGTTGGACCCCTTTTTCCTGTTTCCCGAAAGTCGGTGATGCCGTTCTCGAACAGCCTTGATGATGGCATCACGGCCGATGCTGTCACGCGATGCCAGGTTCCGAGCCTCCACCTCGTATTCAGCAGGCAGAGCGTCAATAAAAATGGTGTACAGCCTATGGTCGTCTACTGACATTCCTGCTGCGCGCATTTCCGCGGCAAGATCCTCGATCCTGCCCATCTCCTCGAGCGGGTTGCTCCCCGGCGCTATCCTAAAGCTATTTAAGCGCCTCGAGAGGTCCGACTTGGCCCCCGTCGTTTGAGGGCCGTACCACGCAAGGAGAGCGTCCCACGCTTGCCTCGGCGAGGTATACCTGTGTAAAATGCTCTTGTCGCTCTTGCTTTTGAGCGCAGTCGACAGGAAATTCCACGCCAGAGTATGCACGTGCACACTTTCGCGGCTAAACCCCCTAGCGACAAGCATCGAGTTCTCAGTGTCCAATTCCCCTACGGGAATGTACTGCGGTGGATCTGACACGAAAGCAGACAAGAAACCAACTCCTTTGGCGTAATACCTAGCGTCTCTTGTCCAGGAGTTGAACTCAGGCTTCAGCCACTAAACGATGGCACAGGAGTATGTCTGAATGCCAAATGACGCGAGAGAGGTAGATCAAATCCACCATCCAACTCACCGCCAGGGTATGCACCCCATTCTCCAGTCCTCCCAGGCTGGTCTGGCTGACCCCTCGGTGGGCCAACCTCGACAGGCAACGCAGTTCTTCCGCATCCAGTTACTCCCAAATCTGGCGAGGCGCCCTCACGCAAATTTGTCTGATATTCTGCTGCAATATCCCGTGCCATGCCTACAGCAGCAGCAGCAGCAGGGGTTTCTCTTACAGCAGCGGGCACTATCCCACGCGGGATTTGCCCAACAGCAGCGCTTCCCTCAGCGCTGTCGGACTCCGATCGGCCGTTGTTCCTCGCGAACTCGGCCATCATTTCCCTCATGGCGTTCATCATCGACGCCTGACTGTGCTCAATCGCCAGCTTTACCTCGCGCCTCAGATCTTGCTTACCCGGAGAATCGTGCTCCACGTGAGCCGACGTCTCCGAAGGCATCTTGGCTTCTGGTACCAGACCTCAAACGTTCAAGCAGCACTAGTGTGTTCGTAGAGTCCAAACCTGGATGCCCTGACCACCACGTGGTCTGATGAGATTCTTTATAGTCGTTGTATTAGAGGACAGAGGAGGAGAGAGAGAGCGGAGCCTAGCTCGTAGCTCGGAGCGGAGAACGGAGTGCTCGAACTCTCCTCATGAACACACGGCAAAATTCACAATAACGCCTGCGAAGATATACGCAACCCTCTACAACTTGTAACCGTCGCTGCTGGAACGATCCAAACGAACAGGGCAAGCGTGGTTGGATCGTCCGCTGGGTCCCTTTGTGGGTCCAGCAACACGCGGGGCAAGGGGTTAACGTCTGCACTCGTAATGATGGGTCTTCGATCCACTGTTATATTGTGAGATTTGTTTCTTTTTACGATGAGGGTAGAAATTTCGTAAATTGATTCGTAGTACGTACGAGTACGTATGAAATGTGCGATGAGGTACATACTGGATGATACGTACGCAAGTATCGTTTGGGCTTATTTTACTGGATGATATGTGAATACCCCTGCGTCCCCCACCTGGTAGGTGAAAAGCCGTATGTTTTGTGTTTTGGTTAGAAACGTTACTGCCGGATACATCCACAGCGCTTCGTTGCGCTCCGTGTTCGATGTGGGCAGGCCCAGAAGAGCAACTGGACAAACACATTACGTTAATATCGTATACTTCAAAGGTTTGGAGGGAGTCGGTGTCAAGGGTGTATTTATGTTGCGGGAAGGTCGTGCAATGGACAGACAGGTATCTCGTCAGCTGGAGCCTTGTTAGTGATGCGGCTACTTCGCGGGCGGGTGGTTATGTCGTAAGTCTCTCTGGTGGGTGTTCGTAGGAGTAGTTTTCTCTTGCGATTGGATACACCTGTCGGCCAGAATACGTTTTTTATCGTACAAATGGAGATATGTCATTTTCGACTGGGTTTCGGATTTGTTCCGGGTAAAGAAGTCGTATTCGATACATACCGTTGCGACGTGTAGGGGAATACTAAATTATATGGCGGTTATCATTCTTCCTGGGTAAGTGGTAAATGATACTTCCTCTGTCTCATAAGTCTGGGTACCTATGTTGGGAGAGACCATTAACGGTCTCGGAAGTCTTCGGCGATAACGTTTTCGAAATCTTGAGCGTTTTTTGGGTTGGAAGACATTTTTTTTTTTTTTTCCTGCGCACTACCCTGCATGGGTTAGCGGCTAACAAAAAAGTAGTCAGGTCGAAAATGACCGTATTTGACCCCTTTCCAGAGGGGGGGGGGATGGGGGCACTATGGAAAATATAGCTAGAAACCCCCAAGAATTATCCCTATCCCTAAACCTAGCCCCTCGCTACTCAACGACCCATGTCGCGTCCCCCCATAATAAAACCAGTATAATAGTGACCCACACTAAAAACAAGAGACTTGAGGGTTCCACACTAAAATCAAGACACTTGGTGAGCCCACACTAAAACCAAGGCACTTGCGGGGCAAACCAAACACCAGTAGGGCCCTATCCCAACCCCCACGTATTCATGTCGCTTCCCACTATACTAAAACCAGTATAATATTGACCCCACACTAAAACCAAGACACTTGGGGGTCCCACACTAAAACCAAGACACTTGGGGGACCACACTAAAACCAATACACTTGGGACCAACACCGTACTTTTCGCAGATCGGGCCCGTCGAGGCCTTGGGCACCCGCACCTTGCCCGGCGAAATAGCCAGCGCAACCTCCACCGCAATTGCAATGCGGCGGCCCTCTGATAGCCTGCCACCCTTACAGAGAGGTGGGGGGGTACTTGGGGGCGTATCCATCGTTTGTAGTGTGTGTGGGGTAGGTTTGGGGTGGTCATCACGAATTATCACAAGAATTCTCATAAAAATTCTCAAAAACGTAAACGTTCTCAAAAATGTTCTCAAGAAAGGGCCAAAATGGGCATATTTTGACTCCTTTTTAGTATGGACGACTAAGTTTTTTAATTTTGTTTTTTTGCATCAGCTTCGTTGGCGCTTCCTCTTTCCAACAAACCCAACTATAGGATGATCGGAATAGTGTGCATACGCGAACAATTAAAAGTCCATAGGCACCCAGACTTATGAGACAGAGGAAGTATAAATATCGTGTATCACTGGTTACGGAGATCTGAATGGTATGGATTATATTTTGTATCCCGGGAGAGTCGTGAATGGTACGAAGAAGGTATAGTATCGTCTACTACTGTAGGTTCGTCAAATGGAGATGTGTCATTTTCGACTGGGTGTGGATTCGTTCCGGTTAATAAGTCGTGTATGATAAAAACCGTTTGCGACGTGTTAGGGATACAATTATATGGTTATCATCGTTCTTCCCGGGTAAGTGGTAGATGATATGTAGGATATGCATAATTTGCCTCTGGATACGGGTTCTTGAATGATCGTATGGACTATACTTTTTATCCCGGGAAAGTTGTAAATGGTACGGAGGCCTATTTAATAGGTATAATATCGTCTACTCGACGGTATACGTAGCTTCTTTTTTTCTTTTTTTTTGCCTGGAGTTTTGCTACGTAATTTCATGTTCAAATCAAACAGTCCTATAGATATATAGACAGGACCAGAAGGTGACTGGTGGAACTGATATTTATTGCTTTGTCGGATTGGCGAATGAAGAGTACATGTTGGGTGCGCATCTTGAGGAGGGGTGTTCCGTAGATGCTGCGGTGTTGGTGGATACTGATTTTATTGGGTCTTGCAGGAATCTGTCTTTGTGCTGTTTAGTGGTGACAGAACAAGGGAGGGTATGCATATTCATGATGATTGGTTGTTCTATAACCATTTTTTTTTCCGAACTTGATGGGAGATGGAAATCTTGTTCGCGAGTTGGGAGATGAAATATTGTGGGTATATGATTATTCATGATTGAGGGTGATGAAATCTCGGTACACGAGTAGGAAGAAGGCGAATTATTTCAGGGAACAAGGATCGCTAGTGAACTGAACCAGGAACAGGGAGTGTGTTTGTTTTGGTTCTGGCACGAACGGATATTGTTTCGGGAATAGTAAGCGCCGGGCAAACTCTATAGGGAAAGATAGTTTATGGCGGGAGTAGTTGGCACAGGGAGAGGTGTGTCCCGGGGGAACGGAGTTCCTCGCGAGCGCCAGATCATTTATCTATCGCTTTAGTTTTGTGTTTACGGCATTGAACTGTTGCAAAGGAGATCTGCAATAGGTTCATACGGGAGGGAGAGGTTTTTGCTTGTAAGGTACAGGTTTCCTCTTGAAATATTTTAGTCGGTTTTTGATCATGGAGATGAGCTTTGTTCGGTTATCTTGAATTGTCCTGGCTGTTTTGCTGAAAAAACAGAGAGTGTGTTCGAATATGCTTGTTCAGTATTTTGACGGTTTCATGACTATTCGGTATATTGGCTTATTATGAAATACTTGGTGGTTGCTTCTGAGGGTGTACGTGATACCCACTTGGTCACTTCCATCCGTATCTACTCTGCCGGGAGAATCATACTAAAACCTGAAACATCATTTTTCTTCGCCTGGGACTTATCAACAGTATACAGTACAAGCATCGTGTACAGCAGCGTTCGTACGAAACATGCTTACAGTAGTTAATGACTGCTGTGTGTCCTACACTGCTGACCGATAGATCCTAGAGTCAGCTGAAAGGGGATCAGTACACGTACGTTCCTTTGTCGCAGTACGCGTTTCTTCTGCTGTCGTACAGGAATCAGATCACATGGCATTTTACAGCAGTAGTACTGGTGTACCTATACAAGCTGCTGTAGAAGATCCTGCAATGTGTTTTAGATTGCATAAAAAACACCAAGTAGTGGTTTTGTGCGAGCACTGCTCTAGCGTAGGTCACACTGCGCTTTCTACATGTATGTTTCGTTTCGGAGGTTCGACTCACACCTTCCACGTTTTTTTTTCACTCTTGACTTTTTACATCCCCCTTGCTTTTTCTGACGCATGGTATAATATAAGTTGTGTGTTTTCACCCAAGGCAAAAGGTTTGGGCACGCTTACGCGTGGTGTGCGTTAGTACCTGAACATTTCACAGCTACTACTCTTGGGAGTAAAGCAGAGCATGTTCGAGAAAATACTGCTGCTGTAGGTACTTCGTACACTCGCAGTATTTCGGATTTTTGAGGTTTTGTACTCCTACTTCAAATACTTTCGGGCTCGAACTAATTCGGGGTTCGCAACTTCTGCTGTCGTGGATACTCCCTGTTGTGCTTCAAGTAAATCGGGGTTCTGTACCGCGGGTACTGTGAGTACTAGTCTTGCAGTGTTGCGTCCGTTGGTAGTGTTCGTACTGCTTTTGCGAGTACTCGCAGTACCAAAATACCCTCAATATGCCCACAGTATACTTCGAGTATGAAGTATACTTCTACCGTCTGTGCACCCTGTCGACTTTTTTTAGGCCCATTGTTCGGCATAAAACACTCCCAGATAGTCCCACGAGTGGGAGTTGGAGCAAATTACCTTCGCTGCGGACAACTCAGGTACTTGGGGCACTGCAGCATTTCGATTTACTCTCTGCGAGGAATATTTATACGTACGTTTGTCAAATTTTCGTACTTGTGCCAACTTTTCTCTTCGTGCAAAGCACTTTTCGGCGAAACACCAAATGCTCGGGCACATGAAGCCCGGCTGGACACATTGGTCCAGGTCTCGGCGCGATCCGTGCACTCTGGAGCGCGTGGCAGGCGCTCAAAGTTTTTTTTCCGGCGGGAGTGGATAAGACGATTTCCCTGATTTCGATACGAGAGGCCTTATTTCGTACGTACGTACCTCTGAAATGTCGTCATTTTTTTGGCCTTCATGTACGTACTCGTAGTACCTCCACGCGCTTCAAGTTTTTTTCGGCAGGACTGATAAGACGATATCCCTCGTTTCGATACGAAAGGCCTTATTTTGTTCGTACGTACCTCTGAAATGTCGTCATTTTTTTGTCCTTCATGTACGTACTCGTAGCACCTACCGGTACGTTTTTTTGCGTCTGAACACAACACACAACACAGACAACAGACAACCCAATACAGCAGCACATCAGAGGGCGTGGTTAACCCCAGCTGCATACAGCACTGCAACTCTGCCTTCCAGCAGCAGCAGCACAGTGATCAGTCACGGGCACCTGTGGCAGGTCTACAGGCTGCTGTATTATTGCTGTGGATATCTGCTTTTTTCTGACCCAAGAGCGATCATCCCGCAATAGCGCACCTCTCTCTCTGCTTCTTTTACATATTGCTGTGTGATCCAATACTGTCTCTGCTCCAGCCGTGCTCGACACAGTGCGCCAACAGCAGCAGGTAGCGTACTATGCACATGTGGCAGATGTACTCTCAGTACTACCGCAAGCAGTGGTGTTTGTTGTTGTCTTCGGCATATTGGCCTATAGTATGCGCGTACCTGCTGCATGCAGTGTGCGACCGGCATTTTTTACTCCGTACGGATCATCCCCTGATCGCAGCAAATCATTCCTACAAAAGCGTCGCGTACAGCAGCATTCGTACAAAAATACTCTAAGTTACGGACTGCTGTGTGCCCTACACTGCTGACCGATCCCAGAGGCAGCCGAAAGAGCACCAGTGCACGCTCCTTTGTCGGAGTACGCGTATTTTATGCTGTCGTATCATTATCATATCACATGGAATTTTAATTCAGTACTGCTGTACATACATGCTGTTATATCCTGCGATGTGCTTTAGATTGCGTAAAAACACACGACGTTTCAGTTTGTGAGTACTGCTGTATGTAGGGTATGTATGATCGATGACAAACTGCGCTTCAGAAATATATTTTTTCGTTACTTCTGTACCGAGGTTCGACTCGGACGATCCTTGCTCTTTTCATTTCTTCAAATTTCCACCAGTATATTATAATACTCGAATTACGGGGGACCATAGTTAATAGGACCAAATATTGTTAGTGAAAATGGTTATATATATAGGTTTTTGTGTATACCATAAGTCCCATTAACTATGGTCCCCGGTAATAGAATCATACGACAAATAAACCGATTTGGTGCACATGACCACAACCAACATCCATCCATCTCGGTTCCACCAGAAAACAACCACTCCCCCCTGAAAAGCATCTACCAAAACCCGCTGTCCACACCCACCTTGCTTTTCTGACCTGCTATTCACGCGTATGATACACATAGCCTACAAGTTGTGTGTTTTCACGCAATGCCACGGAGTTTGGGCGCGCATACGCTTGGCGTGCGTTCATACACTTCAACATTTCACAGTTTAGTTATAGTTGCTCCCAATACTTGGGACTAAATCAAAGTATGTTGGGGAAAATACTGCTGTACCTGGTAGGTACTACTTCGTGCACTCGCAGTGTTCCGGGTTTTCACTGCAGCAGCAGCAGCAGCAGATAGATACTGCGAGTACTCGCAGTATTACTTTGTAGTATTTCAAGGTTCTGTATACTATAAATATACTGAGGATACTACTCTGCGGATACTTTCGGGCTCGCACTAATTCGGGATTCGATTCAAGGTTCTGCACTTGAGATATTTTCTGTACTCCAAGTACTTCGTGTTTCAATACTACTGCGGGTACATATTTTTGCCTGTACTCTCGAGCTTCCGTGCTGCTCATACTCTCAGTATACTCTCAGTAGTTGGGCCTTCTCAGTACTCATTCTATATTGGCCGCCGTACTGTTCATACTCTCAGTATACTCTCAGTAGTTGGGCCTTCTCAGTACTCTCTATATATTGGCCTCCAGTACTTCAATCCTCTCAGTACTCGGACTACGAGTTATTCTGGACCATCTTCTACTCTGTCCGTGAAGATTTATTTCTACCCAGAGCACCAAAAAACATAATCTTTTAGGGAGGAATGGAAGTATTTTGTATGTGTGCTGGATTTTACCCAGCCACCAGTCACAAAGAAATAAAACGCAACCTCAACCTTACGCAACTTTTTGTAATTATATTTACGCCGCAAGCAACGAAATGATCGCCGCGAGTCATCTGTCCAGGATCAATATCCACTCACCGGTATACCCTCTTTTATTTTATTGTATGTACAGTAATAGTAAATCAATATGATCGCACACTATTTCCCTTGAACAGCACTATGTAGTATGTCCTCAAAAATACGTGTGTGTGTTCTTCACATGATGGATGGATGCAGTTAGTTCTCAACACGCAGTTAGTTCTCTACAGGTGTGCAGATATTTCATACGAGCATTAGTTCGCTCTTGCGCCACTCCCCTGGGCACTTCCCGGAGGGGAACCGTGTAGGTACTGCGAATACTCTCTCGAGGTTCTGTACTGCGAATGTTGCCTGTACTCCAATAAAGTGTTTCGCGTTTCGGTACTACACGGGTACATACTTGCCTGTGCTCTCGGGGTTCGGCACTGCTCATACTCTCATTACTCTCAGTACTTGGGCCTGCTCAGTACCCGTAATATTTTAGCCGCCAGTACTCCAATACTCTCAGTATTCGGGCTACGATTTGTTCTCGAGCATTTATCTGTGAAGCCTTCTTATGTTACCCTGAGCACCAAGAAAAAGATATTTTGGCGGGATATATGTTGTACCTGGTATGCGCTAAAGCTTACTCAGCCGGCCACAAAGTACTATAGCGCAACCTCGACCTTCCGCATTTTTTTTGTACTTACGTTTACGCCGCATGCATTGAATCGATCGCCGCGAGTCATCTGTTCAGTAGGTTCAATATCTACTTCCTACCGTTACCCTATAATTTACCAGGGTATTTCGTGTGCCCGAAGACAGAAAATAACTAATTACCTCCATTTCCAGTAATAATTAAATAAATTGAAATTCAGATCCATTATTTTAATTGTTTTGGTCAGATTGTATCTGATCTATCTATCTCCAAATCGAAAAGTAAATATTTTTTGTACTAATCGACTCACACTCTTTCCGCAAACAGTATAGTCCGTGCTAAAAAAAATGTGTGTGTTCTTCACGTTAATGCCGGCTGTGGATGCAGCTACTGCTTCTAAGCAGCTGTGCAGGATTTCATACGACGAGTGTTTTTTCGCTCTTGCGCTCCCCTAGGCACCTCCCGGAGGAGAACCTTGTAAAAGGTATAGATCGTAATAACATGAATGAAATTCCAACGATATTGCGCAACCCTTAATGTGGCACGTGTCTGGAGGCCGTTTGGTCACAAACGTTTCTGACTGACGGGTCTCCTCAACCGGGGAACAAACGTTTTGGTACGCGGTCTATCATGCACTTTGTTTGTCGGCGTGAGGACACTCGTCAAGACTCTCAGTTGTGCGCCCGGGCGTGGAAGCATATTGTGCTCTTGTCTGGTACCAGATATAAGATCTACGTCATCTGCACACGTCTACACACGATGGTCTGTAGGATATGGGGCTCCTCAACCGGGGAACAAACGTTTTGGTACGCGCTCTATCATGCAATTTGTTTGTCGGGGTGAAAACACTCGTCAAGACTCTCAGTTGTGCGCCCGGGTGTGGAAGCATATTCTGCTCTTGTCTGGTACCAGATATATGATCTACGTCATCTGCACACGTCTGCACACGATGGTCTGTAGGATATTTATAGTCTATGAAATTCATATGTCCCTACCCACTATGGTCATACGACTACGGCCATGTATGAGATCGAATACATCTCTCCTATCGAGTACACCCCCCCCCCTTACCCACTATTGCGTGCAATCTAGGTCAGGCGGATCATGACCTGTACGACGTATGACACGTTTTGGTACGCACTCAATTGTGATACCATGATAGTTTTGTGAAAGCTCCCTGTGCTTGTTGCTAACGTGTGGTAGGCGGGATGAGGACGCTCATCAAGCCGCTAAGGAATACGAAGAACGGCAGCTCAAGACCAAGCTGACCGATGGAAACATGAAGGCGACCATGTCTGCGGAAGAAAAGGCAAGCAGCTTACTGAAAAAGGTTATTTTCTCCGTGTCGTATCTGCCCCCCCGCCGTTTACTCTGTTCCAACGTTTTGTTCCCCTGTTGGTCCCTTGCCATCCCCCCTTTGCCTTCTGTGCCCCACTTCGTATATTTTGATCGGAAATAAAGAGATAGGGTACGAGCTGGTCCCGAAAAAATCGCAAAATTCCACCTTCGGGCAATCAAAAGCGGAACACGTTGGTTATTTCAAAACTAAAGATATCCACAGGACCACATGGACAACGGGCACGTATCGGTGAAGATATTTTTGGCGTGCGACTTGTGGTTCGCGAGATATGGGAAGTGTTCGTATTACTTGGGGAGGCGTTATTTCATGGGAATTGTAGATTTCTATAGGTCAAGCTATATGTTTTGTTTTTCACTCATGTATCGGTCAATACGACGAATAATTCGACACTAGACCTGTTGAAATGATATCACAACAATGAGAGGAAGACCATGGCACTTGTTTTGTTCCCTACAAGCTTGTTGTAATATGCGCCAGCCAAAGTACTGAAACAATGTATCGAGAACAATTTAGACTCCACGGGAATCTTGTTGCGCTTTGGTTTTTGAGGATGGGAAAACGAAATTTGGCATGGTTGTGCGTCTTGACAAGACGAACAGACTGCTTGACGTAAATTTTTAAGTTTTTTTTTGTGAATCAGGGAGAGTCAACGCTACCGAAAAAAACAGAAAAAACCCAGAAAAATGTATCTCAAGAACCGAAAAAACAATTTTGAAAAAACGTCCACCATGCAGTTTGTTCGTCTTGTCATGAAGCACAACCATGCCAAATTTCCAACTCTAAAAAATAAAAGGCAAAATTGCGAAGGAATTAGGTCTCGGCTCTCCCTGGAATCAGGTCGTAACCCCTACCCTAGGCCTGCTTTCTAACCATCTCTGCCGACAAAACAGTTGGAAGGTTTCCAATGAAGGCTTTCGCCCCGTTTGTTCCCTGCTCCCCTGCTGCCACTATCCTCTTTTCGATATTTGACTCCGAGCCTTGTTTCGAAGAGTTCGACTGCAAACGGCAAAATACAAAACCCCATGGTCTGGAGAAACAACTGTCAGTGTTGTTGTCCGCCTCCCCGCTCCCAACAACCCAGAAGCTAGCTCGTGAAATTTGCGCACAATTGTCGTTGAACTATCGACGTAGCTCCCACCTCCCATACCGGCCAAACAATTTGACTTCGTGATATCTGTTGGTAGTATTAGGTGTGATAGGCCACCGGCTGCGGGCTATTCCTTCGGTAATGCCAACCTCGAGGCGTGCTTATGAAGTGACTTGCAAAATCTAGACCGCGTTTCGCCCCCCCATGCCCGTGTATGAAAACAAACGCGTCGCCCTCTTCCACGATAGGCCCACGCTCTCCTCTGCCTGCGCCCCGCACTCTTCTGCCCCCATCCCGCACCCCTTTTCTTTATCCCAATCCCCACCCTATGTATCATTCTCCGCTCCTTCCCACATCATATCCCTCCCGTCCCATCCCCTCCACTCACCCCCGTCTTTTCTATTCCCCTCCCCTCACCTTTTCCCCCCTGCCTTCCGCTCGCCTCTCCTCCCTTCGTCGGCCAACCCAACATCCACCTTGCATTCTGAAGTCATCCTTCCACGCCTCTCTTTCCTCCCATCCCCTACTCTATAGAACCGTACCCAAACGTTCTCTTTCCACCCTCTAGATCTCGTCTTCCCCCGCCCCTATGCCCATTACCCCCCCCCCCGCCTGCCTGGTCGGTGAAAACCCGACGTGCTCCGACCCGGCATTGCAGGGATGCGAGGGTGTATGGTCATACGACTACGGCCATGCATGATGATAAGTACACCCTCCCTCCCCGCCTTGTATATAGGTTGGGTTGGTGTCGGTTCGGTTGACAACGACACTGTAAAACATGCCGCTCACTACGTGAGCTAGACAACCAGGGTACTTTTTGTTTTTTGGCGGTCGCCCACAGCTGGTCATCGAGTTAGATCATTTGCGCAAGGTAAATAACCTTTACTCCGCACAAAGGAATTGATCGTATCACGTAGTGTTCATTGTAAGGCACCCAAGAGGCGGTTGCATCGTACTCCTATTGCTGTCTCTGGAAGTGGCTACACTGAAAAATAAATTAGCTCATTGAAGCTGTCATCCGTAGGCAAGTCCGCCTCACAAGCGGTTCTTAGTAGGATGCAGCCCACCCTTCATGCGACTCGCCGGACACCTCACGGCGCTTCACGCTTGGTGCAAGCAATGTCTGTCTGGTCGGTGAAAACCCGACAGGCTCCGTCCCTGCATTGCAAGGATGTGAGGGTCTAAGGTCATACGACTACGGCCATGCATGAGATCGAGTATATCTCTGCTATCGAGTACACCCCCCCCGCGCCTTCTTCGACCCCCAGGTATCACCTCCTTCCCCCGCTCATATCCCAAATCTGTACTTTTCACATTCCCCCACACCCCACCCCGTATATCCTCCCCCCTAACCGCTTCCTCCGAAACCCACATTCATCACCCCCTCCCCCATTCAAGCCTGGCCAATTGTATAGACTTTCTTACATGTTTTGGGCCACATTTGATGAAAAGGCCTTGCTTGAACGAATGATGTGTGTCGAGGTTCTGCCTCTGTGAAAATAGATAGCAGAGGTGACACCGGCGTGTCTGTGAAGATACTTGCGACCAAGAGGAAAATACATACTGTAGTGTGAAAAGGCGCTCATGTTGTCATTGTGGAAAGAAGATTGATCTGAGCGATATCAACAATAATGCCGGTAAAGAAGAAGAGTAGAGGAGGAAGGAAGTGGGCATTGCCGTCACTTGAACATCTCGGGACAATGCTCATGGTTCGAGCAGGTGCACTCTACATAAGTCCGTCCTGTTTCCTTCGATATTCGCTCTATCCTTCTAGCAACGTTTTATCAACGCTACATATGGTGATGCATTGGGTGTACAATAAATATACCGTATTACGAGTAAGACAGACTCGTAATCTATCCGCATGTCGTATTTACCCGTACATCCAAACTAAGATACTCGTACACTCGTATTCATGTGTAGTGACTGCACATCGAAATATATTCGTTTGGATCTCTACGTCCATATGTTAGTATGCCCCGGTGAAAGTCAGTAGCTAGAGTACCTCCAGCGGTGTAGAAACCCGATACTCAAAAAATCAATATGCAAAATGGAAAAACATATTCAGTCCTGCGCGATAGCAGTGTCAATATGAAAAACAGTTAGCACAAATGGAATAACATGCGCAGGTCTGAGTAAGAACGGTCTCATTTTGGGTGTATTCATGTCACAAACTGTCACTGTGGTTGTGCATGACCACTGAGTCATAACCTACGAAAGAAAAGCGTATTGGCATAAAATCATTTGTTGCACGTGCAACGCGCCCCCTCAATCAAATACTATATTACGATAGAGCTGCGAAATAGTACGTTATACTTATACGTTATACGTACAGACAAAATAGAAAGTCGGTGGGTGTATGCCTATTAATAGACGAAAATAAATTTGCACTCTATTGTCCAGTAATCAACAGTGAATAGTTTAAGAGGCATTCAAGAAAACTTGGACGTGTGTCCAGTGTAATATATATGTGCGTAAGTAGGAATCCTACTGAGCGGTACCTGGTATGAGCAAAGTCAAAGAAAACAAATCTTGGTGTGAACACCAGCGATATATCCCCTAGAAAAGAAGCGTCAACCCGCCTGCTGGGTGTCCGACACGCGCCCTGATTTGATAGCTAGTGCTATTATATCGAAAAAAACCGAGTCGAAAATGTGGACGTATACATGAATGTCCAACGCTATACTTGAATGTGCATGTACCACATTCAGTTATGTGAGCGTGTATGAGCGTGTATGTACGAACACAAAGTACTGCAGAGTCAGAGAATTAACTAAAAAAACATGCAGATGTGAGCCCAGTACAGCAAAATGTGTATCATGGTTTGTATGAGCTGTGTGATTCGTACTTCGTACGAACGTTGTACAGCAGAGTCAAGGAATAAATCTACACCTTCCCCAGAAAAGCGAGTATGAATAACCTAGCTCGCATCGCTGAAGGCTCGTCTGCTTTCTGGCGAATTGCTGCGTTGTTGTTGATGTTGCTACTCGTAGTCTTCGTGTTCCAGCTCCTGTTGTTTGCTGTAGGTTACGTGAATAAGTAGAAAAGTAAGAGCAGAACGATGTTGGTAGGAGTAATGGTTGTGAAGTGATGCTGGTGGTAGTTATGATAAGCCATGTAAACCTGATGACAATCGAATTGGCTCGACGTGTTGCATTGCAACCGTGAGGTCCCTCGTAGTCAATCTCAGGTGCCAGGTATGAACCATACAATACTGTACTGTTAGCTCCGCGAGGTCCGTATCGACCAGAAATCGGTGGCATGGTGAATATTATGATTTTTTTCCAAACGTAACTACCAACAGACTGAATAATTTTCTGCATTTCCGAACTGTCATGGAGTTCCAAACAACTAGATTATTGTATACCGGAAGGTCAGCATTACATCGCTTTTTAAGTCCTAATACGTCACGAATTGGCTGTCCATAGTGTGCCCAGACGTATAAAAGCATATGTTCTGAACAAATTCATGAACCGGCGTGTTTTTCCGTTCGATGCTGATACGGAAAACAGTGATAGGTGTGATTTTAAGCGTATTTTGGTGTAATGTGCCCCGTTTTAGAAGGCATCGACTGATATGAAGAATCGAGATTACGGTAACCAAGTTCTTGGTATGCCGCACACGTATAAACAAAAAACACTTCAGACGTTCACTTGAGTAAAGAGTACCACCCCGTAAAAAAAGAGTAGCTTTTAATATACATAATACAATGGGAAACACGACACGACACAATAAAAAAGCAAGAAGGAACTACGGGAGGGGTTGAAGAACAAAAACGAGGAGTTCTTCGCCCGCACGGGGAAAACCATTGGAGAAGCAGGGAGAGATAAGCGCGCCGACAACGTAGCGGGGCGCCGCGACTATCGTGCTTTGGAGCGACGCCATGACGGTGCTGCCCGTGCACGCGACGAGGCTGTGGCCAAACATGCCGCTGAGAGCCAAGCTCGCCAATCGGCCGAGAGTCTAGCCGAGGAGCGGAAAGTGGCAATGGAAACCGAGGAGCAGCTGCGACTTGACACGGCAGCAAAATTGTCTAGGGAGCGTTAACAGCCGCCGCACGCGGAGGCAGATATGCGTGCAGCACTAGCGGCGCTGGCAGCCAAGGAGGGGCGGAGGTGGGCAGAGGTGGCGAGGGTGGCGAGGCTGTCGGAGGAGATGGATCGCCACCTTCCTCCTCCTCCTCCTCCCTCTACTGCGCTGTCTGTTGCTGCTGCTCATCCTACCTTGTGATATCCCACACGAAGGTTTTTCCTTGTTTTCTAATTCTCGGTCTCATTCAGGCTTTTGGGCTTTAGAAAAAAATGATGACGGCTGCTGCCAATTTTCTTTGTTGTGGTTGGTCGAAAAAAACGAAATTCATCATTGCGCACAACGTTCAATGGAGACCGATATTGCTGGTACCGGCTATAAAAGGGACCTCACGCGCAGAGCTAACTGTTAAAAACAATACGGCGCAATATTTTTTTCTACCCCCCCAGTAAATAACGCAACCAAAAAAAGTTGAACCCCTCTATTTGGGTAGATTTAGGCAAGTCTAAAATAACACGGGGTTGACGCCAGCTATTTACCAATGATATCGCTGTATTGGCGCAAGCCACGCCAGCTTTCTACCAATCAAATCGCCGTGTTAACGCGAAACGCGACATCACGCCGCACACAAACAAGAAGAAGACAGACACCGCTCGCAGCTCGCACACCCGCAGTCACGCGACGATTGACCTTCAATCTCGACATCTGAACAACCCACGGTCAACGCGCTCCGTACCGGGCAAGGCCAATGAGTGTACATGATGGCCTCGAAGGTATAATTGGAATCCGTGGTCTAGGCAGCGGGAGGTTGGCCGCGGTGTCCTACGCTCTTCGTCCAAATATTTATATAGTTCTATTTTGTGCCAACGGAGAGGGACCGAGAGTTTTTGTCGTCTGTTTTCTACACACCAGCAGCCAAATATGTTTTGTAGACGCCTGGCCCGCCCACGCCACATTTTACCTGAGCACTGTGACGCTTGCGTGGGTCGGAGCCCCTAACCAGCGCGCTTTGCTCAAAGATCGTGACGCAGGCGTGGGCTTGTCGATCGATGTAAAACCAAAAGTGGTATATTTCTTGCCATCGGCGGGAGGCCAAGTTTTTTTGTCGTCTGTTTGCTACAAACAAGCGCCAAAATATGTTTTTATCAGACGCCTGGCCGGCCCACGCCACATGTCGCCGACCAAGGTGTGAGCACTGTGACACCAGGGTGGGTAACCAGAGCGTTCCGTTCAGATTTCATGACGAAGTCGTTGGATTTGTCGATCGATATCTGCCGAGGATTCTCATAAACGTTGGCTCCAGTCCCCAGAGCCTGCCAGAACCGGGGTTTAATATACATTGCGCGGCGCGCAGTAAAAGGTCGCCAAGGCTGTTCCGTGACGTGTGAAATTTGCCGATTTGGGCACTTCCAAAATAACACGGGGTAGTAGACGCCAGCTATCTACCAATGATATCGCTGTATTATCGCGAGCCACGCCAGCCATCCACCGAAAAAAACGATGTATTAACTCGAAACGCGACAGCACACCGCACACAAACAAGAAGAAGACAGACACAGCTCGCAGCTCGCACACCCGCAGTCACGCGACAATTGACCTCAGATCTCGACATCTGAACAACCCACGGTCAACGCGCTTCGTACCGGACAAGGCCAATGAGTATACATGATGGCCTCGAAGGCATCATTGGAATCCGTGGTCTAGGGGCGAGAGGTTGGCCGCGGTGTCCTACGCTCTTCGTGTTAATATTCAATTTTGTGCCAACGGAGGGAGATCGAGAGCTTTGGTCGTCTGTTCTCTACACACCATCAGCCAAATAAGTTTTTAGCGGACGCCTGGCCCACCCACGCCACATTTCACCGACCGAGGTGTGAGTACTGTGACACTTGCGTGGGTCGGAGCCCCTAACCAGCGCGCTTTGTTCAAAGTTCGTGACGCAGTCGTTGGGTTTGTCGATCGATGTCAAACCTGAAAAGTGGTATATTTCTTGCCATCGGAGAGGGGTCGAGATTTTTTGTCGTCTGTTTGCTACAAACCAGCGCCAAAGTATGTTTTTACCAAACGCCTGGCCGGCCCACGCCACATATCACCGACCGACGTGTGCGCACTGTGATATTAGGGTGGGTCGGAGACCCTAACCTGCGTGTTCCGTTCAGATTTCATGACGGAGTCGTTGGATTTGTCGATCGATGTCTGCCGAAGATTATCAGAATAGTTGGCTCCAGCCCCCAGAGCCTGCCAGAACCGGGGTTTAATATACATTGCACGACGCGCAATAAACGCCCGCCAAGGCTGTCCCGTGACGTGTACAAAGTGCCTAGTTTGCCGAGACCGAGAAAGTGAGGTTCATGCAATGTCGAAAAGCTCACCATGCACAAAGCTCGTCCGAATTATGGCGGGGATCTTGGTGGCCAGCTGCTTGATATAGGCTTCGGTGGTGCTGCTGCTGAGCTGACCCCTGGTGTATGAGTAGACGACGGTGCAATCTGCTCTTATCGTCTTTTCAAGTGCTGAGAAGTGAAATTGAGGATTATTTGCTGTGAAGGACCTGGTGAAGAGCCGAAGTTTCCCCTTGGGTCGGTTGTGAGATGGTGCCAATGCTGGCCTGAAGTCCTCACAGGTCTTCCAGCCTAGCTCGTCAGGGATACCTGTCAGGTGAGCGCCTGTAGTTGAGATAGAGGGGTAAGTTTCCCCGCAGAACGAACCACGAGCAGCATATTTATTGCTCCCGGTCGATCGAGAGTGTTGTTTGCACCCATGCTGAGACACGTGTGTCGTAAGTCGTAGACTCTAGTGCTATGGATGCAATTATTTCGCGCTGTTGTGGTGCGGATGCTTCCTGGTTTTGAGGGTTGGTTGAAACCCCTAACGTGCTTGTTGTTGTCCAGTTAGGTAGACCTGCTGATCATGCCGTGTGGCGAGCTGTGTTGGTATCCGAAATGAAGTTGGTACTCTCGTTTTCAAATCCCCCCGGACGTCCGTCGATAAAACAGCGGGCGTCGGTTCGAAGGAAGACTTAGTAGTCGTGTGCGTTGGGTAGACCGACTCAATGCGCGTGCGGACTTAGTTTCCAAGTTGTGGACGACAGTAAAAAGCGTGCTTGCTGATACATTCGATGTTTTGCGCGAACTGGTGTTGCCAGGTGAGTCTGTCTTGCAAGTTGTGCTGCTGTACGAGTAGCTGCAGGTGTTTTCCTTAGCCACTGATGATATTCGATACAGCCGTAGCTGGTGAAAGTGCTGTACGCAGTCGCGGAAGTAGAAGCTATATTCGCTGTAGTAGCATTTGCAGATGCAAGTGCTGTACGTCGTCGCGGTAGAAGCTTTTGATGTGGAAGTCGTTGCTCCATGTTGCCGCAGGTACTGGTGCTGCAGTCGCAGATGGGTGCTGGTTTTGCTGTGCGAGTCGTCCTTGTTGATGCTTTTTCTGCTGCTGTTGAAGATATTGACGGTGACAGTTCCAGGTACGATGCCATGACCATGATGGCCCCTTTGTTGTGATGCTGCTCCCCTTTCAAACGGGTGGCTTAAATAATCTGATTGTCGATGGGGTGGATGGATATTCCGATGTCAACAGGAGCTGGACTTGGTGATGGTGTTGATTGAAGGCGCTGAGATGAACAAGATGAGCATGCCCTTTCGAGACGGTAGAAATGAGGCGCTAATGGTCGTACGAGTAGTAGACTTTATAACTCGGAGTTGTCGTGGTAGTCACAGCAGAAGCAATCGGTGTATCGGAAGGAGCAGATGGAGCTGGGTGGTGTACATTCATCGCTGTTGATCACGTGTAGTCTGTGACGTTGCATTGGCCATTTTTTTACCGTAGCTAAGGTGACGGCTAATGCCGTGTGTGCTCCCAGCCGTTGAGCGATGTGCGCACTGTTGTCGTGTTGATTTTTTCGGCGCAGGCTACACCAAGAGTGCTTGTGTGCAAGGAAATGTGACTTCCTCATCAAGTGCATGCGTACAAAACAAAATCAACTAGATAACCTGGCTTTGTGCAGTGCGAGCAGATCACTACTGCGACTCGTATACACATGCTGAGACGCCCTTTCGCTATCATCGAAACCTCGTCACGCACGATTATTGTAAAAAAGTTTCGTCCGACTCTAAATTCGTGCCTCCCGCGTGAAAGCGTGAAAGCCGTTGCTCGAAATTGAGGCCCCATATAGGCATGAAAATGCTGTATAGGTAAGAAGAGGCTCCCTCGATACTACGCTCTGTAGCCGATTGGTCGACGACCTAGTTGCAAGTTCACAGCGCGTGTAAGTCTGCTCGTCGCACAATAAAACAACGCACACGATGGCGAATCTGTTTGTACGTTCACGCTTAGTAGCTTGAAGAAACGGTTTTGATAACATCTTCCGCGTATGAATAGCGTGAAACCGGACTCCTCATATATATACTACACGCGTGATAGCGCGAGCGGCCTCCTTACATGCTTCGCGCGTAAAGCGTGAAATTAGTCTTCCCTCATGAATATTCCTGACGAGCGTGATGGCGCTGATATGATCCCTCTGCTGTTTCGAGGCTGATATTGATGTTTGAAGACACTCCGCACTTGAGAAAGTGAAGACCGTTCCTCGAACTTCTTGGACGAGCTTGACGAACTCAGCGGGACGTCGCAGCTTGTTGGTGCCAGTTGATGTTTAGATCAAAAGGCGAGGCTCATAACCTGAAACAATGATGCGCGTGAGAAGAGAGATGACATTCGTGGCACCGAAGTATTTGTGAAGATCATTTGTGACAAAGAAGAAAAAACATACCCGATATTTTGAAAGGTGCTTACGTGGCCATTCCAGAAAGAAGACTGATCTGAGAGATCGAGAGGAGAAAAATAAAAACAGGAGCGGAAAGAAGAAGAGTAGAGGAGTTAGAAAGTGGGCGTTGACGTCACTCGATACCATGCTTCGGTAGTCCGTCCTGTTTCCTGCAATGTTCGCTATAACGTTTTAGATGTAGCGACGTTACTCAGGGTAATTCATTGGATATATAACAGACCGTACGACGAGTGGGACAGACTCGTAATCTATCCGCATATTGCAGATGCCCGAATATCCAAACTATTATACTCGTATATTCGTATCCGTGCGTATTGATCGCATATCAAAATAGATACGTTTGGATCTCAACGTCCATATGCTAATATCGCTCGCAGCTCGGCGAGTCTACGACGAACAATCACGACGTCTACGACGACCTCCTCAAGAAGGCTCGTGTTTTCTTCTTGCTATTTTTTTGTGATTTTTCGCTTGTGCCCTCTTGGGGTCGATCCCACACTAACTTCAAGATACGTACTTCCAAAATAACTTCTAGATACACATTGCCGCGCTAACTTCAAGATGAAAATGCGTACACTAATTTCAAGACAAATATTTCTACACTAGTTCCAAGATAAACAAAATCAAACAAAGTCGAAAAAATTAAACAACGGATTTTCGAACATGACTCTGATACGAAGCGCAGTCCAGACTGAACAAGACACCCGCCCCCTCAAGTTAGGGTGGGAATGGGTTCGTTTTTAGAAGAAAATAAATATCCAGTCTATTCAAGAAACCGTTCAAAAATCGAAGGAGTATTTATAGTCCGCCACCACCCTATTTACTTGGTTTTAGAGTACATTCACGGTTGCACCAAATTCCTGATTACTCGACAAAGGAAAGTGGATGATAGCGTTCGACAAGCACATCCCATCAATAGAGAAAGGGGCTGTGATTGGCTGTGATTCGATCTGTCAATTTCGTTTCCGTCTACCTCATTGGAATTATGCGGGAAAACTCAATTTTTAAGGTATTCTTCGTATCTTTATCTCCAGGGAAGAACTATTTGACAGTACTCCAAATTATATACGTATCAGCCCCGCCGCCAGGACTTTGCACACACAGCAATGCAACCCGCGCTTGAATCCGACAAGCAGCCGACAAGAGGTTGCTCCAGAAGTTGACCCTCTTTTGACGAGTCAAATGTTGATGTGAAACTCGACAAAAAATATCCCGAGAGGAAAAAGGGGCGTCCAGTTTTCATTGTATGGGGCAAACGATGCCAGACATGAACGTGGCCGCGCGGCGAGCGATTGCCATCACACCCGGTGTCATCGCCGCAGCGAAGATCAACTGTGATCGGGCCTTGATGCAGCGGAAAGCGAGCTACCCCTGGCGTTCAGATGCGAACGCGTCACTGTTGTCTCACGTGAGAAAACGACCAAGTAAAAATACTCTACCGTACAACTCTGACCGGGAATATATGGACGGTTGAAGTATATATACAAAAATAAACGATTCCTTACTTTTCCGGACAGAGTGGTAGGTAGGTACGAGCACATACAGCAGCACCATGCAGAATTTCGGGCGCGGGGTGAATGCAGCCTTGGCCGCAAGGCTCAAACCTGCGCAGCTGCACGCACAACAACTGCCCGTGAGCTAGAGGTGGGGCGCGCTGCCACGGAGTTGCAGGCAGCGCCGTCGAAATCCCGGTCTCGGCGAAATGCAGTATAGCAACAAGAAGATGGTTGTCGATGCTATGTGTGGGTATGTTTTTGTGGTTTACTCGTGCCCAACAGCAGTAAACCGGGACCACATAGCCTGCGACTTGATCTGTACAATATTTGTTTCGCAGGGGGGGCAGCATTCTCGTGCTGCCGGCCGCCAATCGCAAGGGGCCACCAGAATCTTGCGATTCGTTAACGCTCGCACGTCCGTGTCTACGCTACTGCTCTATGCTCTAGGCTTGGTTGTGCGCCGTCCAGCGGCACGTTTGGTCCGAAAAGCAAGGATGAGTTTTTTTCGGCTCGTAGCTCAACGACGTAGAGGTTGACGCCCGCGCTGCTTTTGTTTATTTTTGAGAGGCAGCATCATTGGGCGGATTTGTTCATCGCAAATACTTTTTTCTCTATCACGGATTGGTTAATTTCCTAAAGTTTTCCCCCCCAGATCTCGACCATGCGGTATTCTTTGTTTTTTCTTTCGTACTATTTATCCAACGAATCTATTCCCACGCCTAACTGTAATTTCGAGATGAAGCAATCGAAAAAACAGAAAAAAATGTACCAAAGAGGATTTTTCGAGCTCGAATCAGAATCGAAAAGCAGTCAAAGCTATCTGTAAGCCAGATAGTCTCCCCCACACTACCTCTTGAATGGAAATTTCCCCACCAGCTCCAAGATAAAGTATTACTAGCAAATATTATCACCTATCAATAGGACAACAACAACAGCACCAGCACCAGCGGGGTGGCGGGGACGCGTGTCTTCAAGGCACGTGTGCCCGTCGGGAGCTCAGCTAGGGCGGCCGTCGAGGCAGGACAAGAAAACAAAGAGGTGGGAGAAGTCGGGAATTGACACGTATATGCTCTGATTTAATACTTAGAGCGGCGGAGGCGGCGCGGGGTGCAGACGAAAGGCAAAGAGAGCACCAACGAACCAAGCGCACGGTGCGCGGTCAGGCACCCGGCCCCGACTCGAGCACCCGATCGTGCATCACTGCATCAGGCCGCAAGTCTTGAGGGGATCCAACGCAATCAGAGGAATAGGGTGACGGAGAGGAGAACGGGTGTACGCGTGCCCCAAAAGGCGGAGAAACCTCACGGCAAGGAGCGACGCGGACGTGGGACGGGTGGGTGTGCGACGCGGGGATTGCTTCAGCGAGTGGAAACGGCTCTGCTGTTTGAAGCGAAGCAGGAGGGAAGGAGGACTGGCTGGTCCAAGCGGGTTGACGGAGAAGAAAGAGGGAGAACGGGTGGGAGTGCTAGTAGCTGGTTTTGTTCGCGGAAATCATACAGAGGTACGACAAGAGTTGTTGAAGTTTTCTCTTTGCCCACCGCGGTCGTCGGTTCACCCCTCAGTCTATTTGGCAGTAGTGTCAGCGAGAAGTCGGTTGGTTCACCCAGCTCATCACTCGACAGGTAGAGCCTTTTTGCTTGTACTTTGCGCCTCATCCTCCTTCGTTGTGGCTGTCTAGATGCCACTGTACTCTGTTGTGCTGGTTGCGATCACAGCTTTCCCCCTGTGCAGACCACTACTATGGCTGTCGTCGCACTGCTGTAATACGGTACACACGAGGCAGAAGGCGAACAAATGGAAAAAAGGGGAATAAAAGAAGGCGGAAAACAGTATTAATAGCACGTACAGTAGGTACCGGATATCTATTGGTAGGCCCTTGCCTTGAATTTTTGGAGGGGCGCTGCTCTGCAATACTGACTGCTTTTGTTAGAGCTGTTACCAGTGTTGGCACAACTGCCAAGGGAAGGGGTGTGTTGAGTGCTGGGGCAGACAACCGTCGTTCATATTTTCTGTGCGCAACATCTTTCGACGAACTTTCTTTTGACCACAGTTTTTATGCTGTTGTCTGACTTCGGGATATTTTGAAGTTTTTTTTCCGTTCACCGCAGCAGTATGTAGCACCGGTAAGTACATACGAGTCTTGTACAAGTACCAAGTATTTCGCAGGAAGTATGCACCTCTTACTCTTGCTTCATGTGACCACGGCATGGATAGCTGTAAGGGCCACCCAAGCAGAGACGAGGGGTGTCGTGGCTTATAGATACGTAGCGCTGTTGAGGGGGGGAGGAATCGAGGAGATAAGGCTACAGAGAGAGCGACACGGCAGGGACTCTCTCCTAAGCACGACGGATTGCAGTGGAGACCAGCAACACCGCACGGCCTACTGCGAGTTAACAACATGCACGCAGCAGTTCTAAACCAGCCCTTTCTATGGACAGCGGGTTTTTTGTAGATTCTTCTTCGGGAGTGCGTGGGAAGGGGGACTGGGCCCTTGCGGTTGGAGGTGGCAGGGTCAGGGGTACAGGAAGTAAAGGCAGTGGTAGTACGTGGCGGGAGGGGTTGGAGAAGAAGGCGGAAGAGCTGTAGAGAGAGCGAGACGGCGGGGACTCTCTCCTAGGTACTACCGATAGCAGTGTAGACCAGCAACACCGCACGACCTTTTGCGCGTTGAAACATGGGCTCGGCAGTTATAAACCAGGTATTTTGATGGACAGCGGGTTTTTGGTAGATGCTTCTTTGGGAGTGCTTTGGAAGGAGGACTGGGCCCTTGCAGTTGTAGGTGGCTGGGTCAGGGGTACGGGAAGTAAAGGCAGCGGTAGTACGTGGCGGAAAGGGTTGGAGAGGGTGCAAGAGCTGTAGAGAGAGCGAGACGGTGGGAACCCTCTCCAAGGTACTACCGATAGTAGTGAAGACCAGCAGCACCGCACGACCTTTTGCGCGTTGAAACATGGGCTCAGGAGTTATAAACCAGCCGTTTAGATGGACAGCGAGATTTTGGTAGATGCTTCTTCGAGAGTGCTTGGGAAGGAGGCCTGGGCCCTTGCGGTTGGAAGTAGCAGGGTCAGGGGTACGGGAAATATAGGCAGCGGTAGTACGTGGGGGGGGGGGGGGTCGAGATGAAGGTGGAAGAGCTACAGAGAGAGCGAGACAGCAGGGACTCTCTCCTAGGTACTGCCGATTGCAGTGCAGACCAGCAACACCGCACGACCTTTTGCGCGTTGGAACATACGCGTAGCAGGTATAAACCAGCCATTTTGATGGGCAGCCGGTTTTTGGTAGATTCTTCTTCGGGAGTGCTTGGGGAGGAGGACTGAGCCCTTGCGATTGGAAGTGGCCGGGCCAGGGGTACGGGAGGTGAAGGCAGTGGTAGCGCGTGGCGGGGGGCGGGGGGGGTCGAGATGAAGGTGGAAAAGAGCTACAGAGAGGGCGAGACAGCAGGGACTCTCTCTTAGGTACTGCCGATAGCAGTGCAGACCAGCAACACCGCACGACCTTCTGCGCGTTGAAACATGCGCGTAGCAGTTGTAAAACAACCATTTTGATGGGCAGCCGGGTTTTGATAGATTCTTCTCCGGGAGTGCTTGGGAAGAAGGGCTGAGCCCTTGCGGTTGGAGGTGGCAGGGTTAGGGGTACGGGAAGTAAAGGCAGCGGTCGTACGTGGGGGGGGGTCCAGAAGAAGGGGGAAGAGCTGAGCGGGACGGCAGGGACTCTCTCCTAGGTGCTACCGTCAGTAATGTAGACCAGCAACACCGCACGACCTTCTGCGCGTTGAAACATGCGCGTATCAGTTATAAAACGACCATTTTGATGGACAGCCGGTTTTTGGTAAATGCTTCTTTGGGAGTGCTTTGGAAGGAGGACTGAGCCCTTGCGGTTGGAGGTGGCTGGGCCAGGGGTACGGGAAGTAAGGCAGCGGTAGTACGTCCGGGGGACGGGGGTCGAGAAGAAGGTGGAAGAGCTACAGAGGAAACGAGACGGCAGGGATTCTCTCCTAGGTACTTCCGATAGCTGTGTAGACCAGCAACACCGCACGACCTTCTGCGCATTGAAACATGCGCGTAGCAGTTATAAACCTACCATTTTGATGGGCGGCGGGTTTTTGGCAGATGATTTTTCGAGAGTGCTTTGGAAGGAGACCTGGGCCGTTGCGGTTGGAGGTGGCAGCGTCGGGGGTACGGGAAGTATGTGGGGGGAGGGGTTGGAGAAGGTGGAAGAGCTACAGAGAGAGCGAGACGGCAGGGACTCTCCTAGGTACTGTCGATAGCAGTGTAGAGCAGCAACACCGCACGGCCTTTTGCGTGTTGGAACATGCGCGTAGCAGTTATAAACCAGCCATTTTAATGGGCAGCGGGTTTTTGGCAGATGCTTCTCCGGAAGTGCTTGGGGGAAGGACTGGGCCCTTGCGGTTGGAGGTGGCAGGGTTAGGGGTACAGGAAGTAAAGGCAATAGTATGTGGGGGGAGGGGTTGGAGAAGGTGGAAGAGCTACACCTAGGTACTATCGATCGCAGCGTAGACCAGATACACCATACGACTTTTTGCGAGTAATAATAATAAAAAAAATAAAAACTAGTAATAGTATTAATGATAATAATAATAATAATAATAATAATAATAATAATAATAATAATAATAATAATAATAATAATAATAATAATAATAATAAAAATAATAGTAATCTTAGTAGGGCCTAAGCTTCTATATGCTGCGCGGGTGTTACGAGCACCACGGCCTTCGGCGTTACGCGCCGAGGGAAACTCGTGTAAACAACAAAAGGATGGGCAAGCTGTGTAGCTCGGACAACAGGACGAGACAGACAAAGAGGTGACGAGGGGGGTGTGAACGAGCACACCCGCCCGCCGTCTCAGTGCGTCGACATGGTGGTCCGCGGTATAGTAGGGGACACTACGCCCTAAGCGGATAAAGAGACAAGGACAAAAGCCCGTCGGGGTGTTTGAGCCCTGTCGGGGGACGCGAGTCCCTTCTGAGGGGACGGACGCCTTGGGCTCCGGTGACGTCGAAACAAGGGGTTTCCACATATATGTGTGGAATGTTGGTACAGGGGACCTGACAGTAACATCACCCCCCAGTTTTTGTGGTGTCGAATACTACTCCACGAAACTTAAGTAACGTGACAGGAGGGTAGTTGCCCTGGATCTAACATTGTGTGATAAGCTCCGACAATGACAACGAGGAGGACAAGTGCAACGTATAGCATGTCCATCACACTATAACTATTGCAAGACATTCGTGTAATAATCGAATGTGACATGTACCATTGACAGAAAAAATAAAATAAACCAATATAGGCTTTACGTGCTCAGGTTTTTTTTTTAGGTCACACGAGGTGGGTCAGGATGGACTGTGGACATTGACAGTTATATATGCTCACTTCGCAGGTATTGCGGCAACGAAACGCGGCAGCGCTCTGACATTGTTGGTGCGCTGCGGCCTGCAGGGCTCGAGATATATGTGACAGACAAAAAATAAAAATTACGCGTACTGGTCATGGCATGAACTTCATGGTGGTAATCCTGACATTGGGAGTGCTTGGCAACTGGGGGTGGCATCGTGGCCGACATTTTGATGCTAACCGACAAAGCACGGTCATACAGGCGCGTGTGCCGAACGGCGCGGTATTTGAGACAAAAAACATGGCTGGCACTCAGACGTCGTGGACTTCAAATATACACAAGTATATTTTATCGAGGGCGAACGACGGGACAATGTGAGTGGACAGATTGTATGGTGTATATGAGTACCCCTAGTCGAGGGAGTATGCTTCCGGATGGTTGTCGAGACGAATCCGTGGTCATGCTATCTCGAGCGGGTACACGTCGCTCTATCGGAGGCGGTATAGCGTAGAGGTCTGCTCCGAGAATTAAATGGACGACTGAAACAGTCGAAGAAAATAGGACTGAAATAGCGACGTTAATGATTATTTTGACTTGTGCGCTTCCGTGACGAGTGGTGTGGGTTACCGGGACGGTGTATTATATGTTGCGCACTTAGATACAGTGAGGTCGTTAATATCACTGGGTCAAATCATGACAGAAAACACAACGTTTGTGTGTACATCGCATACAAAAACAAAGTGATATGTGTACGAAAATAGAGGGGGAGGTGCTTGGTACTGAGCCCTCTAGCCATGTGGGTATCGGAGCCCGACGTGGAGAGACACGTCTACACGACAGAAAAAATACAGAAAAAAAAAATTAAAAAAATATGACAACGGCGTAGGACACCACACTAGGGTCACTGCATGCTGGTAAGAGTGACGTGACTATAGATAGAACGGAACACGGGCTTAGGTCAGTGGTTGCGAAAACTGACGGGGACAGATTAAAAAATGTGTGCACAGGACAGGCCCAATTTGATAACATAAAATCAGTGTTCGGTGACAATGTGGCTACGGACGTGGCTGTCTTTTAGGTGGGTCGAAAGCTGCTGGATTCTGAGACAAGAGTGCAGCGCGGTAAGATTGTACCATTTCCCGACATTGTGGGATTACCCTAAAATGACGCCACACACCCAGCTGAGGGGGGTAGTCTTTCAGCTTGAGGTGATATTGAAAATTTGCAAGCGAAGCGGCTCCTACTCCTCGTTTATGCCCGTCTATTTCCTCCACAGTGAACGGTCCGATAGACACTTTGGTCACTGAGCCTTCTAGATCGGGGATAGGGAGTTGTGTTCCGAGGAACATATCGTCAAGAGCATCCAGGTCCGGGACAGGGGACGAGGCAGGGACAATGTATTTTTTCATACGACCTAGATGGACAGTGGTTTCCGTGGTTGCACCATCTTGGGTGACCCGGTATATGACGGGAGAAAGCTTTGTTCTGACAGTGTAAGGGCCGTGCCAAGGGCTATATAACTTGGGATTAGGGCCGTCGGTTTCGTGATACGGGCGATGTAGTAAGACTTGGTCGCCGGTGGTGAAACTCGGGAATGACAATTTCTCATTCGATGTTGCTTGCTTATCCGCTCGTTCTTTGAGATTACGGCGGGCCAACTCGTATGCCAGCTGTAAGTTTTCGACCGTGCGGCGTGAGTAATCGAGTTGGGACTGGGGAAGGGTCGTGGCTGGCACGCCCAGAATGAGATCGACAGGTAGTACGGCGGCGCGTCCGAACATGAGATAATGGGGGGTCTCTTCGAGTGTGGAAGAGTACGCCGTGTTATGGGCGAGCTGGACAAACGGTAGCAGCTCTGCCCAATTGTCACATGCTAAGGTGCTATACATAGCTACCATATTATGAACCGTACTGTGCACGCGCTCTAGGACAGAATTTCCTTGGGGACGGTAGGCGGCGGTGCGAGTTTTCTTGTATCCAAAAACCTTTTGCAACTCTTTAACAAGGCGGTTCTCGAACTCGATGCCTTGGTCGCTATGTAACGTTTCTGGGGGACCGAATACAGAAAACACACGTTCGACAAGATTTCGTGCGATCGTGGTGGCCTCTTTATTTTTGATGGCTATCAAAATGACAAAACGGGTGAGATGATCGATCACCGAGAGGATATATCGGTTGCCTTCCGACATATACTTGTATTCCACTAGATCAACTGCGACGCATTGGAAAGAACGTGTTACTGGCCGGGTTCCGACAGGTAATTTGGGGGGACGCCGGGACGTTTTGCGGTGTTGACAAGACAAGCAGCTATCGACATGTTTCTGCACGTCGGCGTGCATGGTGGGCCACCAGAACCGGTCACGGACCTTGTCAAAGGTGCCCTTGAAAGCTAAATGACCACCCGACGCGGGAAGGTCATGACAAGAATTTACTACCAACTTTCGGAGTGACGTAGGTACGACAAGTTGATCCCGAAAGTCACTACGTCTACGTAGGTGACCGGGAAGGTACGAACGGTAAAGTAGTTCCTCTTGGAGGAAGAAATGGCTCATGGTATGCTCCGATTGTTTTGACGGGACTGGTGCTGATTTTGGTAGTTTGAGATAATCAAAGTACGGACCAAATTCTTCTGTTTGAGCTTCCAGTAGCCGAGGGGCATCGATAGTTGGGAAGACAGACACCGCACTCGCGAATAATTCGCGATCACTTTCTACGGGCGCTATTTCGTCTAGGTTGCGCACGGACACTTCGTAATCGCGAGGGGCGGGTGGGTGGAATGGCTGGTTATCCGGCACATTCCGACAGATCGCGGCAAGTCGGGGTTCGGAAGGGATGTGTTCTCCGCCGACTTCGCTAAATACGCGAGACAGGGCGTCCGGGACGACGTTGAGTCGTCCTGGGACGTGTTGCACGGTAAAGTCGTAGTTTTGAAGGGCTATTGACCAGCGTGTTAACATATTGCTGGTGTCTTGCATTTGGTACAAGTAGACTAGCGCTTGGTGGTCGGTGCAACATGTAAAGTGTCGTCCCCAGAGGCACGGACGCCAGTGGACAAACGCCCAGACAACCGCGCAGCATTCTTTCATTGTTGCGCTATAATGGCGTTGGCTTTTAGAAAACCGGTGACTGTAATACGCGATAACCTCTAAATCTTTTCCGTCGGGGGTGGGCTGTGCAAGGAAAGCGCCAGCGCCAAGCTCAGAGGCATCGGTATGGACAACAAACTCCCGCGAAAAATCGGGGAAGTGGAGGACAGGGGCTGAAGACAGAACGCGTTTGATGCGTTCGAAAGCATTATCTTGTTCAGTGCTCCAAGCTTTTTTAAATCGGCTTTTTAGGACAAAATCTTTCCCAGTGAGTAGTACTAGGGGTGCGGTGATTTCCGCATAATCTTTGATAAAACGCCGGACAAAATTGACCATGCCGAGGACTGACCGAAGGTCTTTGATGCATGTGGGCGTCGGCAACTGAGTTATTGCCTGAATGCGGTCGGTACTTACTGAAATACCTTTCGCTGAAATGACGTGGCCCAGATATTCGATTTCTTTCTGACCAAACTGAACTTTAGACGGTTTTAGTGTGAGGCCAGCTGCTTGCAATGCTGCGAACAGTTGTTCAAGAGACGCGAGGTGGGTTTCGAACGTCGAATTTAAGACAATGATATCGTCCATGTATGAAAGAATACCTGTATCGGGACCCAGATGACCTAAAGTCAGAGACATCATATGTTGAAATAGCCAAGGGGCGTTACATACTCCAAATGGCATACGAAGAAAACAGTACTTGCCGCTGGGTGTCACGAATGCCGTCCGTTCGATGTGATCTTCATCCACGGGGAGCTGCCAGAACGCGCTGAGGATGTCCGCGACAGAGATGAAAGTGGCGGTGCCTACGGCGTCCAGACAGGTTTCGAGGTTCGGCAGGGGCCAGCTCTTCCGGACGATGTGGCGGTTGAGGGTGTGGCGGTAGTCGACGCAGAAACGTGGACTGCCATTTTTCTTCGCGACTATCGTGACCGGACTTCCCCAGGGGCTGGGACGTTTTTCGATGATGCCCCACTCGAGGATGTCATGTACACATTTTTCAATGACGCCGGACGTACGAGGGTTGGAACGGTACGGGGGCCGGTCTACGGCTCGGGTATTAGTGGGGAGCGGAAAGGTTGCTTCCGCAGTGGTACAGCGGCCTAGCTCTGACATTGACAGGGAAAAAACAGGACGATATCTTGCGCACAGTGTGAGAACATCGTCTTTTTGGACAGGGGTGAGCGTTGTATTTTCGAACGCTTTTGACAACGGACCTTCCAGCTCAGATTTTGCGCTGTGGATCTCAGAGGGTGACGTGGGGGAATGCGCGACAGCGTTCACATGTAGTTGGTCGGGGGACACGATTGATACGGAAAGGACAGAGCCCAGGCACAAGTGGACTGGTAAGGCGACACCATCCGAGGATGGGTTGGCGACTTGGACTACTACTGAACCATCAGTAGCACTCCAGGTGGCCAACGTTCGCGCGACAATAATTTTTTCGAATGCGGCGAGACCTTTGTCCGCCGCGATATCTTCCGCCGACACTATTTTCGGTTCGACAACTACAGTACAATCTTGCTGTGGGGGATGGTCAGAAAAAACAGCGACAAGTGCTTCGTGCAAAGGTTTTAGGTCTACACGCTCGCGCAAACGGACAGGGGTTGCTTCGGCGTCACGGTGGACAGCAGCGACAGAAGGCTGTGCGTCATCGGACATCGAGGGGCTAGAGTCATTGGACGGGGTACGGTTGTGAACACGGTGGACAGCTGGTATACTGGAACCAGTAGATGAAAATGACAGAGTTTGGTGGTCCCAGTCTAATACCGCCCCGAATTCTGGCATGACATTATTATCTAGTAATAAAGAATCGGGGCCGAGGGACGGGACTACAAGTGCATTAACTGTGCACGTAATACCACCAAGAGTAAGGGGAAAAGCAATAAATCCCAGAACATGGATGGGTATACCGTTGGCGGCACGTAAAGACACGGCCGACGGCGGGACAGGGTTTAATGTGGTCGATCGCAAGGAAGGGTGACTTTTCAACCATGAGAGCGAGACAACTGATACATCAGTAGCTGTATCCACTGTGACATTCACAGCGTAGCCTTCGACAGAGCCGTCCACACGGACTCGTCGAGACGAAAAAGAAAGAGAAAAAGGATATTTTTTATGTGTCAACGCGGAGTTGTACCACACTTGGTCTTTATTAATTTCCACCGGGGAACCACTCTTGGTCCCCGAACGCAAACAGGAATGGGTAGGCCGCCGTGCCGTACTGGTACTCGAAACATGAGACAACGCACACGGGGCTTGGTCCATAAACGTTACTCGCTTTAGTGGAGCCTCGGTACGGCCAACATCTAAAACCGGTACGGGACAATCAGACAGACCATCACTCGAAAGACAATTTTCCTCTCTAAAAACCGCGGAAACAGGGACACCAGGTACTGCGACAAGAGGAGAAGTACCTGTAGCTACTGACGTGGAGAGGTGTTTCCTCTTCACGCCTTTTCGGGAAACCGGCATCCCAACTGACCCAGACGGTAGCTCAGCTGGGCCTCCTCACGGATCCTCCTCGTCGCTGGATTCGTCTCTCTTCTTCCCTTTGGCTCGGCCCTTGCCGTTGCGAGGGCGCTTCGCCTCCTTCTCCCCCTCTTTCTCCTTTTCTTTTTCCTCGCGGCGGCGCTGGAAACACTGATCGGTCGTGTGACCGACCGGCTTGCGGCACCCAGGGTGTCCGCACCTCGGCCTTTCGGCGCGCGGTCCGGCGGTGCTGCGGCTGTTGGAGGCGTCCGCACGGTTGGTGTGACGCGATCCACCGGCTCCGCGGGGGTGGGAGGGTTGACGTGTGGCACGCTGAGCCTGCTTGGGGCGGCCGAACGTGTGCTGGGCATACTGGGCCTGGGCGACAGCAGCACGGTTCGGGACAGGAGTGAATGACATGGCACTGACAGTGCCGCCGGCAAGGCTGGCGGCTTCGTGGCGACGTGCACGGTCAATAGCTTCGCGGAGCGAAGTGACAGGTTTGTCGGACAGTTGTAGGCACTGGATAGCCGGGATAAGACCGTGTTGAAACAGGGTGACAGAGAACGCGGCCCACGGCGTACGACCGTGGGTCTGGCGCTCGACAGCTGACTCAAACCTTTGAGTGGTCGTGCGGAACCGAAGCGTATACTCGCTGACAGACTCGGTTGCGCCTTGCTTAAAACTAGCGAGTTTTAGTGCACATTCTTCGACACTGTTGGAAGGCATGAGCAGGTCGAGGAGGGCCGAGCTGAGCTCGGCCCACGTCTCTGGGGGTGTGAACGACCCGACAGTGCTAGTGGAGGCTTCACTCGAAGCACCGGCTACACGCCAGTCGATGGCACCAGCTGGCAGTTGCTGGTATTGAGCCAGGACAGGACCATCGCAAATCAGTGACAAGTACTCGAAAGCAAGTGAGTCTGCGTAGAGTTCGTCGTTGGGACGGACAGTCTTCGCTTTGAACCCAGCGACCAAGCGGTACTGGGACAGGACGGCTGCGACATCGACATCAGAACTACCATCGAGACGGGGCAGCCGGCGTACATCGCTAGCTGTGAGTGCTGTGACTTTAGGGCTTGCGGCTACTTGCGCGAAGGACAGGGGGTTGGAACGAGAAGACAAACTCGACGCTTGGGTGACAGAGTTCGCACTCGACAACGAACTAGACATGCTCACCAGACGCTCCATCAGCACATTAGTCTGGGAAGAAAGCACGGCGATCTCGCCACGCATGAGCTTGTCCAGCTCCTTCTCCGCCAGGCGTTGGAGCTTTACTGTCGTGGACGACAGGTCGATGACGGCAGATTCGGCCACAGAGTCGGCCACGGAGTCGGCATAGCGACTCGCTAGCTCCATGTCGCTTTCGGCAGGGGTGTCTGGGGTGTCGTCGTTGGAGGCATCCGGGATGTCGTTGTTGTTGTTGTTTTGGGGTTCGGAGTTTTTTTATTCTTCGACTCCGCTCGAGTTATCGCTTTGCATCTTGGAAGCTTAGGGACAAGAGGTTCGATAAATCGAGACCGTCGACGCCAATCTTAGTAGGGCCTAAGCTTCTATATGCTGCGCGGGTGTCACGAGCACCACGGCCTTCGGCGTTACGCGCCGAGGGCAACTCGTGTAAACAACAAAAGGATGGGCAAGCTGTGTAGCTCGGACAACAGGACGAGACAGACAAAGAGGTGACGAGGGGGGTGTGAACGAGCACACCCGCCCGCCGTCTCAGTGCGTCGACATGGTGGTCCGCGGTATAGTAGGGGACACTACGCCCTAAGCGGATAAAGAGACAAGGACAAAAGCCCGTCGGGGTGTTTGAGCCCTGTCGGGGGACGCGAGTCCCTTTTGAGGGGACGGACGCCTTGGGCTCCGGTGACGTCGAACCAAGGGGTTTCCACATATATGTGTGGAATGTTGGTACAGGGGACCTGACAGTAACAGTAATAATAGTAATAATAATAATAAAAATAATAATAATAAAAATATTAATGATAATAATAATAAGAAGAATAATAGTAATAATAGTAATGATAATAAAAAAATAAGAATAAAAAATACTAATAATACAAATAATAATAATAATAATAATAATAATACAAATAATAATAATAATAATAATACAAATAATAATAATAATAATAATAATAATAATAATAATAATAATAATAATAAAAATAATAATAATAAGAATAATAAGAATAATAAGAATAATAGTAATGATAATAAAAAAAATAATAATAAAATAATAATAATAATAATAATAATAATAATAATAATACAAATAATAATAATCATAATAATAATAATAATAATAATAATAATAATAATAATAATAATAAGAATAATAATAATAATAATAATGAATCTAACGGAGATAGCTGCGTCATGAACCTTAGCTTCGCCGCGTGACGTTATCACAGTGTATTCAGCTCGACGTATTTTTCCTTGTTACTATTTTCCTTGGTTCTTTGTCTTAATCAAGCAGTGGTGTTTTTTTTTGTTTTTTTTCTTTCTTTTTTCCAGCTCGTTCTTTTTCAAGTGTTGGCCACCTCGCCTGCGGGGGGGGGGCACGACAGATTGTTTCTCCTAGATTTTGCATTCATTTTTTTTCTTGTTCTCTTTCGATTTGTCTACCTTGTTTTTGTTTTCTCCTTGATTGTTTCTTTTCGTTTCACTATTTCATAGATTGCGTATGTCGTGCCTGTCGTATCTAGTATGATGACATGGCTTTGCATTGCTCACTGCAGTGCATACTGCACACGTGGCAACGTAGTATCTCTGTGGCGTAGCTTTGTGACCACAGAACTTGCATCTCTTCTAGGATTGAAGAATCGGCACGGACACTGTGCTGGATGTCGACGGGTAGAAATAACGGTTTAATCTGAAGAACACACACACAGAACGTTGGCCTGCGTTACTACTCTGACCCCTCGACCCACTGCTCGTACCACCTCACTTGCCGCTCGTCGTGGTCGTCTCGGGCCGCACCGTGTCCTTGAGTCGAAATTAAACCTATTTGAGAAAAACTTGACTTCCGCGAACGTGATGCGAAACCAGAATTCATATTGAGTGCACACTGTACATGGCGGTCATAACTTGGCAGAAGCCATAACTTCGCATGTGGGACCAATGGGTAGATCCCCAACGCCGTATACGCGGACGTGAACGCACTCTCGGTTAGTTCTGCTGAATCAGCCGACATGGGCGCACTCGCATATCAGTCATGTATTACTTCTTTGCTTCGCCGCCGAATTGATCGATTGTTAACCCTGCTTTGTTCACGAGCTGGTGTTCCAGTAAGAAAGTCACGTGGTTTCAAATATATATATATATATATATATATATATATATAATATTTATTGCTCCCATTACAACCACGCAAGGGATATCCGCAAAATTGCTTTTACCCTATTCACAGAACTGCTGACGCAGCTCAACCATTTCGTGAAACCGCAGTAGTACTGCTGTATCCCATCGTCGTCTTACCGTAACGTCGAGATCACATGTGTGCATGTACCTGTCTGGTGCTATACAGGCTGAGTTTCACTATTATATGCCTGATCATATCTTCTGGATTTATCGTGCTATTCCGTTAGGAAGCAATGTGCACGTATTAATAATCTGCGCCCCATCACGACCGCGTGAGAGGTACCAGCAAACACTGCTTTTCTCAAACATTTTTGCGCTCCATCGCGACCGCACGAGAGGTAACCAGCCAGAGTACACAGTGCATTATAGCCAGCCACATGTGTGCGCTACGTGTATATATATTATATATATATATATATATTCCAATTTTTAATAACATTTTTCCCTGCCGCAACCTGATGATTATGCCGCTCGCTTTCACCCGACAAGAGGCAATTTCTGCCCTAGCGGTCGACAATCTACAGGTGTCTGTACTCAAGACCTCTAGAGCGTTTGGCTGTGAAGATTATCTGTCACCCAGCAATGCGCACGGGGAGTCATTCATTCATTGTGCCCTATTACATACTTGTATGCGCGCTAAACATCATTATAATCGATCGTTTAGGCTGTGAAGATTTTCATCACCCAGCAGTCCGCGTGAGGAATCACTCGTTCATTATGCCACATTCTTATATTCGCCATGTACCCGTCAATATGAAGTTAATCTGCGCCCCACCGCAAACGCGATATGTCCCCTCGAGTCAATCATTTGACTGGGAATACTATCTCTCACCCAGCAGTTTGCGTGGGGAATCACTCGTTCACTCATGATACATTGTCATATCGTGCATATCCATGTTAATACCAGGTGGGAATTTTCAATCTGCGCTCCACCGCGAGGCGCGATATGTCTCCTCAAGTCGATCATTTGGCTGTGAAGACTATCTCTCACCCAGCAATCTGCGTGGGGAATCACTCGTTCACTGTGCCATATTGATATATCGTGCATGTCCACATCAACAATAATTATTAATCTGCGCCCCACCGAGAATTGCGATAGGTACCGGCAGGGCTCAATTGTTTTACATGGGCGGCATCTTACCCGTGGGTGTTCGTTTTGCGTCACCATGCCGCAACGTATAAACCCATTTGCAGCAATAGGTATGATATTTCCATTCACTTTAGCACTGTTAAACGACTTTTGTACTTTTGTGATCAACTACAGAACATAATAATAGTCTGCGCCCCATCGTGGACGCGACGGGTATATCTATCACAGCAAGAATATTCAGTTGACACACCAACCCCCTCCTGCTGTGATTACTTTTCGCGCCCTGTCGCAACGTGCCATCGAACTGCGACAAATGTCACTCACGGGTCACCAACGGCGACCCAACTCGTTTTTTTTTGTCGTTGCAAGTCCTTGTGGACAGTACACACCAGCAGGACATTGATTAGTATATTGTCCCCGGAAAACCTGATGAACTGCTCGAGGTAATACAGAGACCATCATACATTGTTGTTCCATAAATTCTCGAAACATCATGGCGTATCCACGCCCAGACTGCTGAGAATATCACACAACGCGATCACTCTCTCGATTTCGAGTATCGTCGTGTCTCTGCTGTCGCTCGAAGGAGAATCCGGTGATATATCGTTGCTGCGATTTGTGATTTTCATGAGCTTGATCACGGCGTTCACGTTGGTGTTCGCCCGCTTTTTGTTTTCGCACATGCAATACAAGCCGATCACCAAGCCATTTCCAAACGCACACGCCCTCGTAAACTGGCAATCATCCGCGCCTCATCACGATCGAATAAAAGGTACCAGCAAGACTATCCATTCACATTGCACGGCCTCTTTTTCCATACGCAGACATCCTCGTAAACTGGTAATCATCTGCGCCCCATCACGATCGCATGGGAGGTATCAGCAAGACTATCCAGTTACGTTGCACAGCCTCTTTTTTAATGGCCGTAATAGAATACCGTGGTATATATTTCCACGTGCTGCTGTTCGGCAGACAAATAATGCGATCGTAAATATTCAGCGCCCCATCGCGCTCACACGAGAGGTAACCAGCAAGTAAGCATCAAGACTACAAAGTTGTGGCGTTTTAATGCTTTGAATTATCGTCGCCCTGCCGCGACTTGTGAGTGAAATATGAAATCGTGCCTCTCACTTTGACCGAGCAAGAGTCAACATCTACCCTTGCGGCGACTATATACAAGTACCCGCGCCCGACACTCGGGCGTTTGGCTGTGAAGATTATCTCTCACCCAATACTTCGTCTGGGGAGTCACTCATTCATTGCGCCATTTTACATACTACTTGTATTCGCGCTCAATATCTGCCTTGCGGCGACTAGATAAAAAACGTATCCGTGCGCAAGACATCTCTGGCGTTTCGGCTGTGAAGAATATCTCACGCCCCATACTGGGGAGTCACTCATTCATTGCACCATTATACATAATTGTATTCGCGTCCAACATCTGCCTTACGGCGACTATCTACAAGCGGATCCGCGCTCTATACATCTCAGATGTTTGGCTGTGAAGATTATCTCTCACCCGATACTTCGTCTGGGGAGTCACTCATTCGTTGCGCCATTTTACACACTTGTATTCGCGCCCAATATCTGCCTTGCGGCGAGTATATATAAACATATCCGCGCCCAAGACATCTCAGGCGTTTCGGCTATCATAGTATGAGGAATATCTCTCACCCAATAATTGATTTGGGGAGTCACTCATTCAGTTTGCCATTGTACATACTTGAATTCGCGCCCAATATCTGCCTTGGGGCGACTACCTACACCGGAACCGCGCTCACTACATGTCAGATGTTTTATCTTTGAAGCTTATCTCTCACCCAATGCTTCGTCTGGGGAGTCACTCATTCATTGCGCCATTTTTACAATCTAGTATTCGCGGTCAAAATCTGCCTTGCGGCGACTATATACAAGTATTCGCGCTCAATCCATCGCGGGCGTTTCGGCTGTGAAGATTATCTCTCACCCAATACTTCGTCTGCGGAGTCACTCATTCAGTGCGCCATTTTACATACTTGTATTCGTGCTCAATATCTGCCTTGCGGCGACTATATACACGTATCCGCGCTCAAGACATCTCGGGCGTTTTGGCTGTGAAGATTATCTCTCACCCAATAATAGTTCGTCCGGGGAGTCACTCATTCAGTGCACCATATTTCATACTTGTATTCACGCCCAAGAACTTTGGAGCGTCAATATGATATTTTGCAACTTCGACTATCTACAAGCATCCGCGCTCAAGACCTCTCGTATCTACAAGTATTCGCGCTCAAGACCGCTCGAGCATTTGGCTGTGAAGAATATCTCTCACCCAGCATTCCGCGTGGGGAGTCACTCATTCAATATGCCCTGTTATATACTTGTATTTACGATGGAACAAGTCGATCGTTCGGCCGTGAAGATTATCTTTCGCACGGCAGTCCGCGTGGGGAATCACTCATCCAACGTGCCATATTACGTACTTGTATTGATGCTGAACTGAGACGATCGTTTGGCTGTGAATAATATCTCTCACCCAGCAATCCGCGTGGGGAATCTCTTATTCAATGTGCCCTATTACATACTTGTATTTACGCTGAACCGCGTCGATCGTATGGCTGTGAAGAATATCTCTCACCCAGTATTCCGCGTGAGGAGTCACTCATTCAATATGCCCTGTTCTATACTTGTATTTACGATGGAACAAGTCGATCGTTTGGCCGTGAAGATTATCTCTCACCCAGCAGTCCGTGTGGGAAGTCACTCATTCAATGTGCCATACCTGGTACTTGTATTTACGCTGAACCGAGTCGATCGTTTGGCTGTGAAGATTATCTCTCACCCAGCAGTCCGCGTGGGGAATCACTCATTCGTTATGCTACATTATTATATCTCGAACGCACACGGCAAGCTGAATTTAATACGCTCTCCATAGCGAAGCGCAATATGTCCCCTCAATTCGATCGCTTGGCTGTGAAGGCTTTCTCTCACCCAGCAGTCCGCGTGGGGAATCACTCGTTCATTCTGCCACCTCATCACATCGTGCATGCCACGTCAATATGAATTTACTATGCGCCCCATCGCCAAGCGCAATAGGTACCGTCAAGAACAATTGTTCTGCATGAGCGATATATTACGCGTGGAAGTTTAGCGTCGCCCTGCCGCAACGTTTCGAGCCCAATTGCGGTCGGTATGATATCGTATTTCACCTTGTGACACCTGCAAGTTTTAGCGCCGCCTTGCCGCAACGTATGAGCCCAATTGCGGCATATGTATGGTATCACTCTTCACCTTCCAGCAGCAATGTGAAGCGATTTTTATTAATAGTGGCCAACTACAAATATATCAGAAAGTCTGCGCCTCATCGTGTACGCGATGGGTACATATACCACAGCAAGAATATGCAGTTGACACACTAACCACCTGCTGCTGTAATTGATGTTTCTACTTGCCGTAACGTGCGATGGAATGGCGATAGTGTCGCTCACGGTACACCAATAGCGAATCAACGCGTTTTTCTGTCCGTGCAGGTCCTTGTGGTCGATGCATACCAGGCACGATATGAACAAGTATCTTTCCACACCGAAAACTTCACACGGTGATACAGATAGCATCATTTGCTGTGCTATAAACACTCGGAATATCGTGGTGTATCCACGCCCAGGCTACCCCAGAGTTTCCTCGTACGCGATCTCTCGCTCTCGATTACGAGTATCGTAATATCTCTGCTTTCGAGTATCGTAGCATATCTGCCTTCGAGTATCATATTAATAGTACATCTGCCTTTGCTCAAGGTGGTCCGATGATATCTCGTTTCCACGTTTTTCTTATTTCATTTATTTGGATGTGGTCGATCAGGAGGTTCAATCGTTGCTATTTCCCCGCTTTTTGTATTTGCATTATACATGCAATACAACTCGATCACCAAGCCAAACGCACACACGCCCTCGGCCCGTAAGCGTCGGGGTTAAGGATACAGATAACAACCCGTCTCTGCACATAAAACCGGTCGATGCGATGCACTGCTGTGCCCACGCCTCCGCGCTCGCTCGCTGCCTGTGCCACGCATGAAGCGCTCCACCTCCGCTCCACATCCGATGTTGAATCTGAATTCACGGAATACCTGATCAAGAAATCACGAATACCTGGCCCAGCGAGCGACCGCTGTCCGGGTGCAAGCCTCGGGCACTGTCTGTTCGCGTGTTCCACCAGTCTGCCAGCACCGTTCCGTGCGGTATCCACTTGATAGTCCCACAAGCGCGATCAACCAAACAGTGCCCGCTGCTGCTGTCGTAGTAAGCTACGTACTACTAATACGTACTCAGCCAAAGAATGTGAACCACAACGCCTAATTATCTCTGCAACAACAAACTGCAGATTATTATTTATTACAAGTTTTCCCTTCGGAGTGGCATGAGCGTAGCGTGTAAGAAGGCTCTTGCCGAAATACGTATTTGGTGGGTTGGTTTGAACTATTCCACCAATTGCAGTTGTATGTGCTGCAGTTGGGGCAATAGCTCAAATGTACACCTGTTAACAACCAAGTATATATGAGTATAAGGAAAATACTAGTGGAACATGCAGATGAGGGTGACGCAAGAGAGCAGTTCTAATGACCGAAAAAGCAGGTAGTAATTATGTATTACAGCTGTTATGAGATATGAAGGCGACATGAGCGTGATATGCAACTTCGACAGTGAGCACTTGCTCAACGAATCCCAGCGCCAGTCGACACATGTCCTGCGACACCTAACCGTTCGACAACGAGCGAAACCTTTGGCGGACGCCCAAACCAACTACGACAGGAATTCCTCAAGAAAAAATGTCTTCAACGAAGCGTAGCAGTAGGCCCGGGGTCGTCGTCAAACGTAAAGAAGTCGAAGCGAAGGGAGTAAGTAGTAGCAAAAATTCCCTCGCAAACGCGAATGTCGCTAATAACAACGGAATCAGCACCCCGGCAAACACCCAAGGTAGATTGAAAAAAACAGGATCTTTCGTTGTCCACGGCACCCAAAGAGGATGCAAAAAAGTCAGTTAAACCTTGGCACTCGCCAAGGCACTGGCGTGATGGAGGCGATGCAAAAGCTGACACTCTTCTCAGGTGAAGAAACCCCCACCGAAAAAACATGAACCAGTCCGCTCCCCACGCTTGAACTCAAAGTACCCGCTGACAGACTTGCAAGCACACGCACAACGGATGTTTGCTGAAAGTATTGAAATATTGTAGACGTAGGCGTACGCCGCAACGAAACGCCCGCGAACACCTCTATATTCGGACCCCAGGCGCAGACCAAAGGCAGATGAACTGTGTATGGTGCTGTACCGGAAGATCATGAGAGACGCGAGAACAGACTCTTAAAGTACGAAGATCTATTCCGAGCCCGAACCGAGGGGATCGACCGACACAGCCTTCCCGCTTGGCGGTGCTTTTCTCCAGTTCCACCCGAGCCCATTCGCCGAACTTCGCGTGGCGTTCGCACTGAACTTGCTCGTCGTGGGCGATGAAGAGTTTCCTGGAGTGTTTGGAGCCCGAGAAGTGCAGGGGGGGCTTGCACAGGCCGACCAAGATGCCGTTGTCCTTGATAGTTCATTTGCAGTAGACACAATCCTTGCGGACCTGCAAACATAGATTATAGACAACAAACCGACAGCACAAAGGAGACATGTAAGACGTGTTGAATACAAACATTTTACTTGGTATGAGTCTAGTTGACGAAGACTTTGAAAAGGGCAAATGCCAAAATCAGTTATACCTGATCCGTTTGAGCCAAAATCAGGTGTATACTAAAACCAAGTAAAAAACGCGCGCTACGAGCGGTGTTTTGTCCATGAAAGTCGGGTAAAAAAAGAAGCGTTCCATATATGGCCTCCAAAATCTAAGTCGTTTAGTTTTCTTTAGGCTGTAGATACCACGGGCTTCACTTGGACCTGCAGAGAGTCACTGTTTGGTACGGAACTGCCAGCTCGGCACGAAATTATTTTGCCGTACCAAACCTGAGACAAACTCGACGCGGGGTGGTGCAGATAAAGACCATGGTGATGTATGGACCACTGTGACCATAGAAAACAACAAAGCAGCGGCAGTAGGACACAACAACTATTCAATAACTGAAGCACGTCGCACATCCCAAGGAAGAAAAAAAGCGAATCCAGCATACTCATGCACCTGGTATGCATATTTATGTAAAAACGTACTTTGACGTACAACGTGTACGTGCGAGTGAAGAGTTTATACGTTGCGTAATGCAGAAGAATTTCAACCGAGGGAGGGCAGACGCATACGGAGAGAAACAACAGTGTACATATGTGGCCCCTCTGATTGGTTCAACGTTGGCCAAAATCAGTTGAAAGCTAGAGAGATTAGAAAAAAGACTGGTATAAGTTGGCCTTTTCTAGCCAAAATCAGCTACGATGTCAGCCTGGACAATAGCAGGGCTCCTGGGGTGTGTTTTGTACTTGTTTTTAGAATGTATCTGATTTTGGCCGAAAAGCGGCCAGATATACCTGATTTTGGCAAAAACACCTTGAAAAACAGTTTCGAAAATACGCGTTGGCGTGCGCTGTACAGGCAGAAAGCACTAAAGGTAAATAGGAATGAGATGCGATGAATGATGTTGGCAAACCCTTACGTCTTTTTTCGCGGCAGAGACGGCGACGGCAGAGTCGGCAGCAGCATAATAAAACATGGAAACGTGTTAGTGTACTCAACGCCTGTCTGTTATCGTGTCAACAACAGCAGCAGCGGCGGTAGACAACTGTCTCGGAGTGGAAAGAAACGCAGGCTGCAAACAACAACGGCAACTGTTCGGGAAAAAAAGTTGGTTATAGTGTGCAAAACAAAAACAACGGCAGCAGCAGCGCATATACAAATGGCAGTATGCATACTATCCCCCTGTCTCGGTGTGAGCTCGTATCAAGAAAAAAAAAGATGAACATTTTTTTTTGGTTATACGTACTGCTGTAGTGTGCAAGACAAAACTCGAAACTACTGTAGTACCTGGTATGTATTTGTGTCTTGTATTTAGTGCTGAAGGTCGACAACATGCGGGAACAGCAACAACCCAGACAACAGCTGCAGCAGCAGCGGCGGCAGACACCGACTCAAAGCTGCGTACAACAGCAACAACGCGAACGACGCCTGCGTACACAGTAAAATCAGTGAAAGATGTACTCATGGCATCACTATCCTTGTGACAGCAGTAATAGTTCTTCGGAGATTTGGTACGGAGATTTGGATATGGTACGGAGATCTGGCGGGACATTGCGGGAATATTGGGAGATACGTGAGGGAACTTGGCTTTGAGTTCTGGTTTCACTTGACCAAGGTGGTTCACTTTTCGTGTTGGTATGGGCTCCCGCCGAGCCCGCTTCCACTTCCCCAACTACTTCGAGAACTACTTCTTCTTCTCCTCAACGTGCACGATAATACACATGAACTAACAGGCCGGTCTAGGCCGCCTGCCTTTATTCTGAGAGCCCCTTCAACTGGGCCGACAGCATCATTCATGATTTACCTATTACACTAGTGACTCGTGATCGTGGGTGAGTGTTGTGCGAAACTACAGCCTGAGTTTGGCGGTTGGCAGTGATACATGTCTTCTACATACGACTTCTCCCCTTAGTATGCGCGATGGGACGCCATTCCCTCCTCGGCACAGCAGTAGATCAGGGAGGCGCACTTGGCCAGGGAAGCAGCGGAGGCGAAGCTTCTCAATGTACAACATGAAAAGGAACAAGGGCAGCAGGAGGCAGCCGCGTCAGCGCGGTCCGACATTCCTGAGCCAGACTTACCACACGGGGCGGACACGCGAGGAGAGTCATCGGCAGCGCACGCACGAGATGAACCGCGGCTGACATCCGGTGGACAAGATCTGGCACACCAGCTGGCCCGAGGAATTACGCTCGGGGCAAACGCAGGCTTACCACACGGGGCGGACACGCGAGTAGAGTCATCGGCAGCACATGCACGAGATGAACCGCGGCTGACATCCGGTGGACAAGATCTGGCACACCAGCTGGCCCGAGCAATGACGCTAGGGGCTAACGCAGGAAAAGGCCATGAAGGAGAGTGGGGCTGCAAGGTGGTTGTGGGGCGAACATGGACACGGACGCTGGAGGGCACTGGAACTGGGGCGGAGAAGGCTTCCCTTCTTTTGCACCAGATTAATACAGGTTTCGTTGGCCTACTCCCAATTCTCGGGATGCGAAGCGCTATTTACTGCTTTGCTGTAGGTCACGATGATTAGCATTTGTGTGCTTTCTTTACATGTACGTGACATACGAGTAGGTCTGGTGATTCTTCATTGTTCCGTTTGGCATTCTATACGCATCATACCATAGCGCAGGATAATTCGAATAGTGACTGAGGATTCGGGTAAGGATGTAGTATCGAAGTCAAGTGCGCAAAGTTGGTGCCGAGTGGAGTTGCGTTGACGTTGTACTGGACACGGACCGCAGATATGCCCTGATGCTGGATGTTTTTCTATTGCGTTGCTCGGCCAGCGGAGCACCATCAAGCATCTGTATTTTATGCAATTATAGAAGAAGGAAGAACAGTGAAACTTTATGTGAAGTTTTCGTTATCCATACTGCTGTGTGTCTGCGGCTGAAGTACTCCATCGAAAGCTCAGTACCTCGTATCAGATACCCCTGAAGTGTAGCTTGATTATTGAGAAGAAACGTACGGGGATACATAGCTTTACTTCTATGAATGTTATTGTACTTCAAACTGGGGGGATATCATATTACTAGTAACTCTGGAGTGATTTCTGTATTACTTTTCAGAAAGGCAGTGGTTATGAGGTGGCAGCGTTTGCTGACGCGAGCGATGCCAGGCAAGCCACGGACAGGAAGTCCATCTCAGGTGGAGTTATCACATGCGCAGGTGCCTGCGGTGTGCTGGTACTCGAGGACGCAGATATGTGTCACGCTTTCGACCACCGAGATAGAAGGGGGGATATTGTACTACTTGTAGTAATTTCTCTGATGAGATTTTTGAGGACAATAAGGGCTATTTCTCTTGCTAGTAACCCTATCACCAACTCGAACTCGAAGCATATCGATGTGCGCCACCACTTTCTTAGGGAATTGGTGGAGAGGGCCGAGATCAAGGTGATTCATGTGCCGTCGGCGTATCAGCATGCTGATTTTCTCACAAAGGCACTAACCAGGGTGGCGTTTGAATTCCACAGGGGCATTGCCATGAATATTTGGAGTGAGGGATACAGTTTCATGTGTTGTGTTTTTGGTTAGGACTGTGTGTTGGAAGACTGATTGAACGTGTTTTTGTGGTGATATTTTGGATCATAAGGAGTCTCGAAATTGTGGTATCTAATCGCAAGTACCTGGTAGTGCCATGTCGTTTTGGATTCCGACTTAATTGTGTGATGATTTTATTATTGCTGGTGCGGTATTCGCCACCGTATCTAACGTGTTTGGTTTTCAGAGTCTTGGGGACTTCTTGTTTTCTATTTTTATGTGATGATATTCGCGAGGAGGAATTATATGTTTGATATTTGACTTGGATTCGTGAGGCGGAAAACTTGTGTCGAGGACACTGCAGTAGTATGTGCTCGATAGTGGATTTTATGGGTAGGAATTGAGAGAGCATAGAGAAGGAAAGACATATAGAGGAGTATTGGACAGGACATTTTCTCTGTATGATAACTTGGCGTTACTTTGTGGGTGTGTTTGATGATTGAACAATTTGTGTTTGAAGTTGAGACTGATGGAGACGATAATGGATTGATCACCCATTATTTGGCGACATTATATTTAAATTCGAATTGAGTTGTTTGTGATTTGAGGAGGGCCGATATGATAGAGACAGGTTGTGTTGAGAAGTTTGAAATCGTATTAAAAGTGATCGGGGATCTAGCTGAGGCTATAGTTTTGAGAAGGCATGATTTTATCAAGAGTATTGTGCGAAGGGTATATTATGGACTTTTCCCTGTTATTGCATTGAGATAGCGGAAAGTGATGGCTCGAGCAGGGGGAGTGAAAGATGTACTCATGACATCACTATCCTTGTGACAGCAGTAATAGTTCTTCGGAGATTTGGTACGGAGATTTGGATATGGTACGGAGATCTGGCGGGACATTGCGGGATTATTGGGAGATACGTGAGGGAACTTGGCTTTGAGTTCTGGTTTCACTTTACCAAGGTGGTTCACTTTTCGTGTTGGTATGGGCTCCCGCCGAGCCCCCTTCCACTTCCCCAACTACTTCGAGAACTACTTCTTCTTCTCCTCGACGTGCACGATACTACACGTGAACTAACAGGCCGGTCTAGGCCGCCTGCCTTTTATTCTGAGAGCCCCGTCAACTGGGCCGACAGCACCATTCATGATTTACCTATCAATCAGCATCAGGGACGATAGGCGCGCGGGGTTACAGCAGCAGGAAAAGAAGCAGCAGCATAAACAACAACAGCAGCAGCGGCGGTAGACACTGTTGGGGAAACGAACGCAGGCTGTAAACAACAACGGCAGTAGCAGCGGCAGCAGCAGTACAAAGCAAATGGCAGTAGGCGCAGTAGTGCATAAACAAATGGCATTATTAGTACCAGGTACGTTTTTTGTCTTGGATTTAGTGCTAAAGGTCGACAAACAACAACAACAACAACAACAACAACAACAACAACAGCAGCAGCAGCAGCAGCCGCGGCGGTATGAAAAGGTAGCAAACAACAACACCAACAACAACAGCAACAGAGAAGCACAGAACACAACTCACCGCCACCTCCTGTCTCGAGCGTGAAGGACACGGTGCGGACGTCGATAGGCCTGGCGCACAATTCACAGTCTTTGGGCCACTTCAAGATTATTCCGCTGCCGGGGCAGGTGTCGTGGTCGCAGGTCGCAAAATCGACCTTGCCTCCAAAGATCTGTCTCCATCATATAGCTGGGAGATGCAGCGGTTGCACTTTACAGTGGGATTGAGCACTGACTTGGACAGGGGGGTTCTGTTCGAAATGGGCTTCCAAGATCCGTCAGAAGAGGGCGAGGCAGAGGTGTATTGAAGGCAGAACCTTTAATATCGGCAGCAGGAAAAAGTGCAGTCCACTCTGTAGAAGCACCACCACCAGGAGCAGGCGATGCCATCTACCAGGCAGGAGCAGCACCAGCGGGAGGAGCACCCGGTACCAACAGAAATAGCGAAAGCAAAAGCAGCACCAGCAGGAGCGGCACCAGAAGGAGCGGCACGAGCACGAGCGGCACGAGCAGGAGCGGCACGAGCAGGAGCAACGCCAGCAGGAGGCCAACTGGCCAAGCGGTATACCAAGAGGCAGCAACAGCGTGACGCGCGTCGTATGCTGTCCACGCTACATGTGCCCACGCACGCAAATAATCCAATGACCCGCGTCGTAGTCCTGTTGAAACTATTCCGGAACAAAATAGAAAAATAATCGGTCTACTATCGTATGTATGCCGTCGTATAGCCGGTCTCTTCGGGCCAAAGCAGCTGAGATCAACGGCAGTCCTGTCGAATCTGTTCCCGAAAAGTCCCTCCACTCGCGAATAGTATAAAGCTCTCGCGAATCAGGGCTGACAGTCTTGCGAAAGGCCACCGAAACGCCCCCACGGCGACCGACCAGAGAAAACGAATTTATAGTTTTGTTTAATATGTCGGTTCCCGATCTCTAATACCTGGTAATCTTTTCCTTTTTGTCCTGTTTTTATGGTATTTGGAAAAGTCATCACAGAAATTCTTATTATTACGCATGATTGAAAATAATCATGTAGAACCATGGTCATGATTTTGGGTAATGATTCAAACTATCACACCAGGTACAGCAGATGTACCCGAACATTTCATATTGCGCAGCCGCCCAGAATGTCTCGTAGAATCCGGACGAGGACCTGGTTGTTGCTAGTGGTGGTCGTGGCGTTATCTTGCTTGGCATGTCTCCTGACGTCTTTCGTGAGACATGGAGCGTAAATCATCGCATTTCGATGATGATGTCCAACAAAACCCACAACCGAGAACCTGTTCGTCGCCCCAGGCAACTGTAGCCCCAGGCAACTGTAGCCCAGCCTTCATGAAAGTCTATGGATGGATGTTTTAGGTCATGTATTAGTCGTCCCTCATGATGTGGGCCAAGAAGAAGTGAGCATCGTGCGTCACCACTTACAACCTCAGAAATCAAGAGTCACGTAATCCGCAGTAGGGCATGGTGCCAAACGGTACGTAACTGTCTTATCAAGAGACCAAACGATTACCCTCCCGGGCTCTTTACATAACAGTGACGAACCGAAATAACCAGAACGTAACTCCTTGACTTAAATCAACCACAGTAGTGGTAAAAGGAAACTCATCCCGACGACGAGCAAAAACCTATCCCTCAATCCCAAACAACCTATTGCAATCACGGAAAAGGCACGACAATGTATGAAATTCCGAGTTTTCGGGTCGGGATTTTTTCTGGCAGGTGTGTTCCTTGGTTGTTAGCTTGTTTTTCATTTTTCTTGGGCTTGGTTAGGGATGCTTTTCGCGTAATTTGCCCTGCCTACCCCCCACGCTCAGTGCCGGGGCTGGTCTGGGTAATCGGGTCACTCATTTGTGGCACAGGACACGTTTCCTGAGTTGTAGGCTGGGTTTTCTGTGTGGTTCTTGACATATTCCGTGTTATTTTTTCTTCTCGCTTTTATTTCACTCTTCGCTTTTCCCTGCATCTTCCTCGCCCCCCCCCCGTCGCGGGTGACATGGCGATGATTTTCCGTTGACGATTTCTCCCTGCCCCTTAAGGCTACGTCTTCCTTTCATTTTTGTTTTTAACGTACTTTGCCGGCTTCGTGGCCTTGCCGTTCAGACGTGTGGGAGTGGGTTTTGACGAGCCGCATCTTCGACTCATGTTCTAGTTTGTGGAATCGGGGTTTCCATGAATTTCCCATAATTCTGCATATGCGGCTCATCAGAGTGGGCTAGTGTTATGATACTGCTTTGTATGAGGTTGAAAGCCCGATAATTACCTGGGTTCTGGCACGGAGGTCGTATTTGTAGTACTTCGAAGGCGTATTCTTAGGTGGAAAACCAGGGGTTTTCGAGAGAGGCACGAGCGTGGTCTCAGTCTCCATCGTGCACGAAAGGAATAAAGGTGCTCTTCTATCTCTAAGCAAGCAACACATGTGAGTACCAATGAGTACCGGCTTAATAGGCAGACCTGCCCAGGGATACAAAGTGTCCCGCTGACCATGATCTTAACTAATGGTATCTACGCTGCTATTATATTGTCGGGAGGCAAGCATATATATATTTTCCCCCCTTTAAACCTCCAAAAGGTGTGGGTAAAAAAAGAAAAGTGTGGTCAAATGAAATCGTACTGGAAATAGAGGTAATTATTTGTTTTCCGAATTCGGGGAGACGAAATAATAAGAACTGCTGTAGTTCACACACGTCAAAAAATGTCGGGCACACAGCATGCGATATGAATACGTATGGTCAGATGGTCAGCTCCTTCAACAATTTCAGGAAATCAGAACGCAAGCAAGCCTGTGTTGGTATCCAAACGTTTTTACGTTGGTGGTCACCCAGATGAGGCAACTGAACACGCTTGCGACCGACTTCATTTTGTTGCAGCTATCAATATTAATATTGTTCTATTTGATTAGTCCCCGGATGAATGAAGTTATAAACTCTATCAGTACTGCAGTGCCGTTTTGCTGGCAAACCAGTTTAATTTCATGTGGTTTTGCCTAGAATGGGACTGCGCGACTACCACATGATTTTTTAAGAGTGGTGCCCTAAAACGGGACTGACTACAATACTTAACCCTTTTAGAACCGCAGTCTCGTTTTGGGGACAAACCAGTCAATATATATATATATATATATATATATATATATATATAAAGTAATTTGTCCCCAAAACGGGATTGCGGTTCTAAAAGGGTTAAAGGGTTAGTCTTCCCCCCCCAAAATTATACCCGTCTGTGCTATAATGATGTGGGTATTCATAGTTGTCGGCAAACCAGTTTAACTCATGTGTTTTTGCCTAGAATGGGACTGCGCGACTACCACATGAGTTTCGAAGAGTGGTGCCCTAAAACGGGACTGACTGCAGCACTTCAAGGGTTAGTCTTCTCCCCAAAAAATTAGATCCGTCTGTGCTATAATGATGTGGATATTAATAGTTGTGTTATCGAAGCCTGTGGCCCGTTATTCAGAATCTACAAATAGTTGCTGCTGTGTGTGACAAACCCACGCACATTGGGCGGAAATGAAAGGACCGTTTGGAGTAAATACGAGTATCTCAACTCTTTACGTTTCCGATTTTTTTGTGTTTCTCGACATCAGACAACATGCACAGCACACAAACAATGTTACAACCCCATCTAACAGCACAAGCAGCAGCAAGCCACACCACGCGCGTGTCGCAGGTTAGTGGTGTACCGCTATGGCCAATTGTTTTATCGGAGGCTGCGATCCCTCATCTGTCCTCTCCACCTCTCTCTCTTATGTTGTGTTGTTGTGCATGTGTGTGCGCGCCGCGAAAAATAATGCCAGGTACCAGGTAATATGGTACTTTGTTGACGTGGTAAAAAATGGTCACGATGCCCGATTTCGGACATGCAGGCGCTAGTTCGATCCTCGCAGATGTTCATGTCTATTTTCCATTTTTTCCCCCGACTTTTTTTTGTATCATGCACATAACCCAGACACCACAGGCGAAAAACAGCACGACATGAGCAGTGCAGTTCGCGTGCTACAACCAACTGGCTATCACACGATACCCGCCTGCCGCCCGCCAGCAGAGAAGGAAGCTAGATCACGCGTGTGCTGTGGTTTGTGCGCGCTGCATTGCTGGGCTTTGTCCTGCGATCTGTAGACCTGGGGGGCGGTCTCTGCTGTTATGTGATGCACGCATGCTGCCACAGGTACAGCAACGCTGCTGCTGCTGCAGTGCAAGTTTCGTAGGCAGCCGAGTGTGCTCGAGAGTTCCAGCTCCTTCTTCGGTGCATCCTTTTCTATTTCTGTAAATATGATCCCACCACGTGTGTGTGCCGTGTGTCACGCGTGGAGCGCTTTCAAATCTTTCGTTTGTGGCAGCCCTCGGTTTTGTGCAGGAGAGGCCTTCTTCGCCGTGAGCACCAAAGTAAAGACATGCATTTAGTGGCAAGTATGATACAAGGTTTGGCGGAATCAAGAACATGTATAAAGCGATTCAGCCAATAGAAACAGTTCCACGCTATTTCCATCTACTGGTATGTTTTGTCCTCAATAATGCAGGTGCAGTTCTCAGAAATGGTCTTCCTGTACGCGTCTATATGTACAGCAGTAATATCCCCTGCCAGATATTACACAACGTCGTAATACATGTATGATACAATGTCGCGTGCTGTTTCGTTTTCAATTCGTTCTTGCTCCACTCCTAGGCACGTCCGGGAGGGGAACGTTGTATATTGTTTCATTTTTCACTGTTGTTTACGAATCTCTGAATGATATGGAATCTACCAGGTATTATTTATTTCGGAAAGTCGTGAATGGTACGAAGGTGGAATATCGTCCAGGTTTGTGCTGGATGGTATACGCAAACCCCCTGGTAATTCAAGAAGTGCATCGTCAAGTCCAACCGTATATTCCCTACGCAATTATGTACGCGTTTACGTATGGGCATGACCAGAAGTGACTGGCCGGACTGAAATATCTGCTTTAAGGGGGCGCTAGTACCATCAGGAATGCGTGGTCAAGTTCCCGAGCGTAGGCGTTTCGGCAACATATACATACGACTTGAAATTAGAGGAAGGGATTTGCAACTGAGATCCGTACTTCGTAGTTGTAAAATAGTTGATGTAACTAAACGAAAATCCTGAACTTTTTAGCCCATTTTGCACCTGTTTGGGCCCTACCAGGTACAACTAACTACCCATCACGGGAACGTAGTTTTTGCTCCCGCAGCATCTTCGACGACGACTCCCTAAGAAGTATATCACCCGCCTGAAGAACAACAATATTCTAGTGAAGGTCATTTCTTCATTATTGGTGGTGTAGCCATTGCGCTATGCTCCCTTGCGTGAAATTAATCATTTTTGCGTTTACGCGAGCTTTTTGTGCTACTCGCTCTCAACTTCGAATACACGAAAACACTTCGTGAGTCGTTTCTCACTGCGTTCGACTGCCGTCTGGCGCACTCGACGCTCTCACACACCCCAGCAGGAGCATCCCTCGATTTTGCGGGGTGTATTTTCCTGTGAAGAGCTCTTCTAGCTGTCTGTGAGTGAAGTGCAAACGTTCAGTTGGGGGCTGTTTTTCGTCTCATTTTGTGCACGCCAATATTCGACCAATTTCGACCACTGCAGCACCTCTAAGTCGAGGTGCCGGCCTCTGTTGAGAACCTGCGGGAATCAATCTCGAGGGAGACGCAAGCTGCTGTGATGAACTTCTTTCACGTCACGTTTGCTCTCCGGTAGGCACGAACCACCCGGAGTTATAAATGCAATGGCGACGTTTTTATCTGTTCCGATAAAACATCTAGATATTAGAGTGACCGCAAACACGGGGACCAGGAGGCTTGGATGCCAGCGTGGCCTTAATGGTTTGGCAACTACGGGTACGTAGATACACCCAGAAGGTGCTTTTTTGTTGAATGGTATTCGTGTTTACTGATTGTTTTGATGTTTGCTATTAATAGAAACTATGGAGTGAGACTATTTACTTGTTGCAGAATAAGGGGGGTTTGCATATAAATTCATCACTAGTTATACTACCACCAGTACCGTCGTGCGAACTTGGATTTGTTCGCGAAGGAGCAAAATGGAATGCTTGACGTTTTGCGGATGGTTCAATCACTTTATTAGCTGGGAGGGCTTAGGCTATTCGTGTTGAATGTTGCAGCATTTTAGGTTTCTTTATTTGGTTATCTGGAGCTACCTGGTAGAACATAAAAGTCATTAGAGAATATCTCCAGTGCATGCACACACGACTATTAATAGTATTTCGGGTAAGTTTAGTTTCAGATAAATTCTATGTGAATAAAGTATATGATGTCTCGCGTTTGCCGTTACGATCCGTGAATCCATGGCGGCGGTACAAGTAGTGAGGGACGAAACAATATTTTTTTGCCCGGGAAACCTCGTGATCCCTGGCATGAAAATTTCGGCTTAAAACGTCAATTTGAAAAACCACCCCCCAGAGTCCCGGAAAACGTCAAGCAAAGAATATCGAGAACAGCCGAAGAGCGAAAGTCAGCTAACCACGGCGGCGCCTCGAGATTCGTCGACGTTACGCTGGACCCCCCGTGCAAATGCGCTAGCCAAGGGAATTTTTAGACACCAAGAGCCACGTACAGCTCTCGTCGAAGTCGTGTAGCGCGCCGGAGAAAGAGGAAGTTTGATCGGTCCCGGGTCGTCCAAAAATCGAACTAAATATACTCCATCTGTGGGCGTAGACGCGCTGATTTTCCCGAGCCACCGCAGACCGTCGTCGCTCTTGCACCAAAAATGGGCCCCGTTGGGAAGCACGGTGTTGCAGTATCGGCGAAGCCAGTCGGCGTGCGATACGCAGCCATAGCCAGGTGCCAGAAACCGCTCGCTGTTACTCCGAGAGAGCTCCCGTTGTGCCGCGCCGATTCTCATTCGGCGGTACAGGCGGTTGGTTCGGCGGTGCTGGTTTGGGGTGCCGGCCCAGTAGCGCAAAATTGCGTGGCGAGGAAGCTGAAGGTCCATTTCCCGATCCCAGGATGGACGGAATAGTCCTGTCCAGTGTGTCTCGTACATCACCTCGATGACGCCACCTCGACCTCGAACCGATTGGTGTCCGGTAATCTTTTCCACTTCGAGTCGGTGAAGAGGTGTCGAGACGTCGTCCTGGGTGACGTGGTCCGGGGGAGATTCTTGAAGAAGTTGTTGAGCACGTGCTGCGCCAACCCCGCTGGCAAATACTTCGGCATGTCGCCACGGTCGTGGGGGTTGGCACAGGGCTTGCAGCGTTGAACTGAAACGCGCCGACGAGCATCCGCGCCGGGCATATCGGAGGGGAGATCCAAATACAGGAGCTTTGCCCCAAGAGGAGATCCGTCCCGGGTGTCCGCTGCGGAGCAGGGGCCAACTGCGAGAAATTTGTAGGGGCCTGTCCAGTTGAGTGAGAGTTCAGCCTGGAGGACCTTGGCGTCCGTGTCGGGCTTTGCGCCTTGGTGGATGGTGGCCGCCGTATTGTACACCCACGCCCAGCCGCCAACGTCAAATTTGGGGACCGGACGCAGAGCGTCGGAGAGGGCGGAGCTGCGGTGGTTCACGCGGGCAACAGTGAGGGCGTGGTGTTCGCGAACGATATCGTACGCGCGCTGCTGGCGGTCCGTCGCCAAGTCGCAATAGGCGAGGTGGTCGCGGGCCAAGATTTGGTGGCCGGCGACTCCAGCACGCTCGAAAATCGTGAGGGGGAGGCGTGGCAGCCGAGGGCGAACTGAAATTCGGCAGCTGCGCCAAGGGCGTCAAAGTCATTCGTGGGGACGGGCGGTGCGTCAGTTGGCAGCGGAAGCCGTAAAAGAGGGGTTCCCACGGGCTCGGCGCGGTCGCGTTCGGGCGGGATGGGTGCCGTCGGGACCAACGAAGCGCAGGAGCCGGGGCCAAAACGACTGGTGCGGTCGGTCGCGGCCGTGGGGCTCGCGGCGGCGTGATAGCACGACGGGCGGATGGTCTAGGGCCCCCGCCGGGCCCGAAGCCATAATCAACGGCAGGCGGCGCGGAGCCAGCGGCGGCGGCTGTTCGTCCGCGCGTCCGAGTGGAGATGCGGCCGGAAGACGGCAAAACATTCGAAAGCGCCGGGGTGCCAGGCGGCGATGGGGTAGACGCGGCCGGATCAGTGATCACAGCGGAATCTTCTCCCTGTGAAATGCTCGTCGGGGGAGGAGCGCGCAGAGCGACAATCGTCGCTGCAGCGGGGGCTTCTGCATTGCCTTGGCCTGGAGGGACAGACGCGGCCGGAGCAGTGTTCACGGTGCAATCCTGTCCCTGTAAAGTGCTCGTCGGGGGAGGAGCGTGCTGGGCGACAATCGTCGCTGCAGCGGGGGCTTCTGCATTGCCCTGGCCTGAAGGGGCAGACGCGACCGGAGCAGTGCTCACGGCGGAATCTTCTCCCTGTAAACTACTCGTCGGGGGAGGAGCGTACTGGGCGACAATCGTCGCTGCAGCGGGAGCTTCTGCAGAGCCCTGGCCGCCGCCGGAGGGTACGACGAAAACCGAAGCGAAAATGTTGGCGGCGGGTGAAAAATTCCCTCAAGCCAGGACGGCGATCGACGGTGGCGACGGAAGCAGATACACGAGCGACGAATCCCCCGAAGGAGCAGAGAGGTCGTCAATCCTCATACGTGGCCTGTGTGTGCGAAAATCGCGAATATCCAAAGAGGTGAAAGGCAGCCCACCCAAGACGGCACTTTCTGTGCGGGGCACCAGCCCACCCAAACCTACACCGGGAGTCGGGGAAGAGCGAGTGCGAAGCCCGCAGGCTCGGATGAGGATGATACCCCCGTCCTCGACGGGGGTGAGGCTGCTAGACCGACTGCGGTCGTGTTCTGTGGCGGGCTCCGGCAAGCGGGAGAGAAAATCAACATTTCCGTTGGCGCTGCCCTTGCGGTACTCGAGGGTGTAGTCGAACGCGGTGAGGAACTCGAGCCACCGCCGGACTCGCGCGGTGTGGTCCCTACTTTGCCGATGCTCTCCAGTGCTTTGTGGTCCGAAAAAATGCGAAACTTTGTCCCCCATAGGTAGCCTCAGAGTCGCTAGATGGCCCAGACAATGCTGCCAGCTTCCAGGTCCAACGGGGTCCAGTGCCTCTCGGAATCGAGCGTAGTGCGGCTGATATAAGCAATCGGCCGTACCGAGCCGTCCAGTTGTTACTGTTGGAGCGCGGCACCAAAACCGTCAATGCAGGCGTCACAGTACACGCGAAAGGGGCGGGAGCCGTCGGCTGCAGCGTCCCAGTCCGGGAAGACCAAAATTGGCGGAGCAGCGAGGTGGTAGAGAGCGGTCGGAGCGGCTATTAAAACGCATCCAGCTGTCACGTCCCAGGAGTACTGCATGCTGTATCTCTGAGGGGGGAACCACGCAGGCCCAAACTGCGAGGGAGCACGTAGGCTCATTTTCTCGGAAAAATTGGACGCTCAGGCGCAAGCTCGTCGATGTCTGCAGAGGGGTCGATTCGCCAACCCCCCCCCCAAGAACGAGGGGTGCTTTTCTGCTCGCACTCGATGGATGCCGCACCAACCGAGAGCATGCGATCCAAACATCTGGTCGAATGAAAGTCTGTGGGGAGCCAGTGTCAAGAAGCGCCACGCAACCAAAAATTGCAAGAACACCAGCTCCGCCGTGAATCGCGATTTTGGTTGCAAAAGAGGCGTCATCGAGGGTAATGGTGCCCTCGACGAGGCAGGGGCCGTGTTCTGGCAGCACGAGGGAGGGGTCGACACTACAGTAGATGCGGCAGCCAAAACCTCGGGGCTGTGACCAGACGCCGCGTCAGAAAAATAGGTCGAAAACTCCAAAGGAGGACCTGGGTAAGCGCGGTCCAGGCCAAAAGGCGGGGCGACGCTGGTGAAATCTCATGAATTCTGTCAGTCGTGGCCGGAGTGCAAAATTGATGAGAGGAGGCGGGGTGTGCCAACCCGGCCCCACTTGAACGGAGGGTGTCGCGAACGGCGGAAAGAGCTTTCCCGAGCATTTTTTTCCCCACGCCACCGAGAGGGGTCTTGAGCCTCGGGGTCGTCTGTCCGGAGACCGATGCCCCACACGGGGTCAAAATGGCTGGCTTCAGCCAAAATTTGGTTGCCAGTGCTCAATAGGTGCTGTTTCATGACCGGGTTCGGCGTGAATTTATAAAAAAAAACAGCAAGGACGGCGTCTTCCCGAACGCGGTCCCAGGTAGCGCAGTCGAAGTTATGCACGCCTCGACCGAGGCGTTTGTGCTCGCGAGGGTCTGGCGAGGCCATAATCCGCTCCGCTGTGTCGTGGTCCAGAACAAGGCGAGCCTTTTCAGACATCATATGCTGCTCCGCGCGGGAATGAATATGGCACTCCGTCAGTAACAAAAACCGAGGGGGACCACTGCGAAAAATAGGAGGGGGGCTGCCAGAAAAATACCACCCGCACCGTTGAATACTCGAGAGTAGGGTCAAAGACCGAAGATGTCGAGTCGTCGGTGGCCGCCGTTGCGGTGTGGGGGGGGGGGAGTGTGCTTCTCTGAAACACTGAGCCCCTGGTGCACAAGGCGAGTCCGGTTCCACGTATACTGGCTCAATGTCACCATTGCCCGTAGGCAAGAAATCGCCAGAAGGTTCTGTCACTGCGCCCGATGATCTCTGTCCTGGACCGAACGGGGCAGAGGGCTCTGAGCCCGTTCTGCTTGACGAGAGCTGCGGTTTTTCCGAATTTAACGGGGTATGCAGTCCGGTTGATCAGACCGGAGGCTGTGGAGTCCCCGCTGGCTCGACGGGCTTTACCAAGTTTTTTCCTGTTCCACTGGAGCCGAAGGAGCGCGGCGCACGTGGGGGGGCGTGTGCGACAAAGCAGTATCATAACACATTTCATTATAAACCAAAAATACTTCCGTAAATCAGCAGTTTATCCCTCATACGCTACTCTGTGAATATGTCTTCCATTCTTTATATTTTGTTGCTGTTGTTGTTGATGTTGATCTCACACTAACTCATCGCCACAATACAATGCAGTCCGTGGTCGCAGGACAGGCTCCAATAACTCTGAACTCGGAGAAATAACCTCGGTAAAACGAAACAAGCAATTAATAATAGTACACATGATACCTGAAGCACATCTACACCCAGACAAAAAATAAAAAGGGAGGTCCGCGCATGTACGTATCAAAGACATGCGGTACGCTGTACAAGTTGCCACAGAAACGGAGAAGACCACATACTGTTTACGTATAGATGGCTTGGGGTTTTGTTGTTCCGTTCTAACCACCTCTATCGCTACCGCAGTTAAAACATATTTTTACAGCAGCAGTAGAACTTCCCCGTAGTGGACCATTGTGTGCTTTCGTTGTTGTTCGGTGTAGCTGGATACCTCTATTGCTACTACGCACTTCAAACATATTTTCACAGCAACAGTAGTATTTATAGAACTTTCCTCACCTATTTATTTATCAAAATGTTCATAGTATTAATAAGTACAGTCATCATCACTATCATTACATTGATTGTAATATTTTAAATACACAACTCCCGAGAAGGATTGAGCAGAACATTTGAACAAAACCTGTGATGCCTATCGTTTTATTTAGGCTTTAAATTTAACGAGTCCTCGCACGGTCCGCCTTTTTGACGGCAAACACAAAATACCAGTATAAAATGCCATCGAATAAAAAGAAAAAGACGCAGGAATCGCCCCCCCCCCTAAACCCAGTCCTTTCTTTGTTGCTGTGTTGTCTCTCACATTCGTTCAGGTGGTAAGGGTTGCTTCGTTCGATGCTCAAAAAGAGTATTCTCGCATCAGAGTGACTGAGCCGACTGCGTTGTGACCTGCCCGACTACGGCCGCTCTTAAGTCTCGAGCTTTTTTGTTGTCGGTCTTTCTTTTACGATGTTGAAAGAACAGGGTGCAGGGTAGGCCGCTAAATTCATACCTGGTACGTTTTTGAGTGTAGTCGCATCGTCGTTCGCAGACAAGATGGGGTCTCACGCCGCCAATATAACTGAGACGATCTTTCTTGCCCCTCCTAAACTGTATAGTACGGTTGACCTCACATAAAAAAATGCGCGCGGTTGACATGGGCATGTAGCTACGTACCTGCCGTGAGTTCTTCCCCCGACATCATAACATATATATACGACGTTGGCCGATTGGCCTGTTTTCATTTACACTGGGGAGGTGAAAGTTTTGTTGAAGATACATAGTGGAGGAGGATTGATTGTATTTTTTATCTCCGTCTTATGTATTGAATGGTTTCCGAATAAAGTTGTATACCGTGTGTTGCACGAGGCTAGAGAAGAAATAAGTCGTTCGGGCTAAATGTCGCGCTCTGATTTTGGCGGGTAAGGTATTATTCTAGGCATTATTCTCTTCACGTCGTCAAGGACTCCTACTGTGTTTTTTTGCCGATTCGATGTCGATCGAGGTTTTCTCTTTGTTGGCGTTGTTGCTGGAGAGCGCTATGGGTTGCGTTTCGAAGACAAGGGAGTGTCATACTTTCGCTGTGGGGTTTCTTTCGCTTCATTGCCGCAGAGCATAGAATTTTTCTCCATTTCTAAGTATTACCTGTCGTGAGCTGTACGGGACGAGAAAATGTAATAATACCGTCCCCACGAACGATTTATGAACTCTTCTCCATGGCTTTGGCTTTCTTTTTTATTTGGTTTGTCGAGGTTGATCGAGGTTTCCTACTTTTTTGCCGTTGTTGCTGAAGAAGAGTGAGTGCTGTGGGTTGGGATTTGGGGAACAAGAGAATCTCATGCACACACTTGGTTTTTCTGTTTTGTTTTGGTTTAGTGCCGCAGAGCGTAGATTATGTAGTATGTATCCATCAATAATTACCTGCTGTGGGCTGTACGGGAGGAGTAAATATCATACTTTCCCCACTAACGTGTACAGTAAGACTGTAGTACTACGTACGGTCAACCTCACATTAAGAAAGCGCGCGGTAGTTAGGCAATCTGAGCGGTCTTTGCTCAAATGGTCGGTATTGTTTTTTTTTAGTTCTGCTGCAAGGTGCCTTTACACTCAATCAAGTGCATCAGCGATAATGTAAATTAATTAGTTGGTGACGATGTCCATTAGTCGAGCCCCGGGTCACCAGGCGTCGAACCTGTTGCTCGTATTCTTCCTTCCGACTATTATTACTTATTCCCGTCGGGGATCCGGCCAACATTTGTCACGGGCCCTTGGCATCGGACTCTGCCATTTGCAGTAAAGTTCGCTCGACTGCGGGGCCTTAAGCTTCGAGGCGGCCATTACGCCGCCGAAGAAGCTTTTCCCCCTTGTGTGTATATGTATTACCAGGTATGTATTACTATGATTATTTTGCGGCTCACCACAGGCGACTATTTATTTTCCCAGTCTTACTTCAAGTGATCCTCGGCTCACCACAAGCGAGTATTGGGCTCACCACAGGCGAGTATTTCTGGCTGTAGTTCAGCACTTTTGCGAAATTTCGGTCTCGCGTGTCGTTGCGTGTCATGCGTGCTGCTGGTTTCTCCTACTTCTGTTCTCATCGTCGTGTTCTTGGAGTGGTGCGTCGTCTCCTCGGTGTGTGATGCTGTTGCCGTCACCTCGCTCCTGTGCATCACGTCCTGTCTCCTGTGTCGGCTTCGTCGCGTGCCTCGTTGGAGCGGTGCATATACCCGTGAGCTGCTGCAACAGCTGTCGTATACATGCGTACGTACTGCTTCGTAGTGTGTGTGTGGCGTCCCTTTGATGCATCTGCGCCTTATTTTGGGGGGGGGGAAGACTCACTCTTTTAAGTACTGTAGTCAGTCCCGTTTTAGGGCACCACACTTGAAAAATCGTGTGGTAGTAGCGCAGTCCCGTTCTAGGGGAAAACGCATCAAACTAGAGTGGTTTGCCCCCAAAACGGCACTGCAGTTCTGAAGGGGTTTATAAATTTATTCATCCGAGGACCAATCAAATAGAATAATATCGATATTAATGGCTGCATCAAAATGAAGTCGGTCGCAAGCGTGTTCAGTTGCCTGTCCGGTGCCTCATCTCGGTGGACCACCAGAGTATAAAACCGTTTGGATACCAACACAGGCTTGCTTGCGTTCTGATTTCCTGAAATTGTTGAACGAGCTGACCATCTGACCATACGTATTTTTACATCGCATGCTGTGTGCCCGACATTTGTTTACGTGTGTGACCTACAGCAGTTGTTACCAGGTATTATTTATGCTTGCCTCCCGACAATATAATAGCCGCGCAGATGCCATTCCTATCTAACCCGAAAATCCTTCCATTAATCCGCAGTATCACTCATACGCTACTCTGGAATGTGTCTTCCGTTCTTCCATTTATAGATGACTTGTGGTTTCGTTGTTCCCTTTTAGGTGGATACCTCTATTGCCACCGCAGTTCAAACATATTTTTACAGCAGTGGTAGAACTTCCATGCCTGCATATTTCTTGATCATTAAGGCAATAGGTACAATCATCCTCACCATTATTAAATAGATTGTGTTACTTTGAATACACAACTACCGAGAAGGATTACATAGACTATTAAACACCCTGTGATGCCAATCATTTCATTTTGGCTTTTGATTTATCCAGGTGCCTCATCTCGGTGGACCACTAGCGTAAAACCGTTTGGATACCAACACAGGCCTGCTTGCCTTCTGATTCCCTGAAATTTTGAACGAGCTGACCATCTGACCATACGTATTTATTGTTGTTGTTTTGTTGTTGTTCTCACATTAACTCATCGCCACAATACAATGCAGTCCGTGGTCACAGGACAGGCCCCTATAACTCTGGAGTGGAAGAAGTACCTCGGTAGTAAAACAGAGGCAAAAACAAAAAAACAAGCATACGCATTCCACCACTAAGGACACCATGGAAGAAAAAAGGAGACTAGCAGACAAACCACTAAAAAAAAAAGATGAAGCGAAGCAAAAAATAAAAAAAGCAGCTAGCAAAACGCAACAAAGCAAAACGGAACATACAGAGACACAAAGAGTTACGAGCGGGAAAGAAAGAAAGATGAAAAAAAGAAGGGACAAGAAAGCGATAATCACAGGCGGGGGGGAAAGAAAATACGAAAGGCAGGCACTGGAGCATACAGGCACGCAAAGTTGCCCAGGTGGCACCATGCTAGTTACTTGGGTCCCAAAGAAGGGAGTGCATCATGACGATGATGACCATAACAAGGCTTCAGTCTGTTGGGCAGACCGCCCCCCCCCCCCCCCGCCCCCCCATTCCCCCTCGTCCCCCTTTCGCCTCCCCCCTCTTCCTTGCCATTCTGCGCACTCGCGTTGGCGTCAACGGCTGTGGTCGTGGTTATCGTTGCAGCTATCCTATGCCGTTCTGCCGATGCCTCCTTCTCATCTGTATGCCATTTCCGCATGAAGGCCTCCGCCCCTTCCTCGACCCGTCGGAACCATCTGCCGGCCTTCTGTGCTGCCTCGCGCCACCCTTCGAGCTTGATGCCGAACTCCTTGAGGTCCTCTTCAAGGTACCTCATCCAGCCCCACTCCTGTCTTCCGGAGTAACCCTTACCCCCAACCATTTCCCCAAACATCACCCTCTTCGGCAGACGCTCCTCTCCCATGCGTGTCACAAAGCCCGCAAACGAGAGCCTACGTTTGCGTACCGTCGTCTCAACGCTCTCAGATTTTGTCCTGAGAAGCGCGCTAGCATAGGATAGAATGTGGTCTTCGCGCTTTCGTTTTCGCCAGCCGATGCATCGGAGGAGCATCTTGTGGTGGGCCTCCCGTAGCCTACCGTAATCAGTCTTGCTCGGGCTCCAAGTAACGCATCCGTAGAGCAACGTTTCGATCACCTCGGCTCTCAGCATTCGCACCTTCAGGCGTAGGCGCACACCCGGGCGGCCATAGATTTCCATCTTATACCGTCCGAAGCATGCCCATGCCCTCTGGAGTCGACGCGTTACCTCGACACTTCTGCCCGTCCAATCTGCGCTGATAGCCCCGCCCAGATACACAAACTCGGTCATATCGCATGCTGTGTGCCCGACATGTTTTAACGTGTGGCCTACAGCAGTTATTAATATTTTTTACGCTTGCCTCCCGACAATATAAAATAGCAGCGTATAATAGCAGCGTAGATGCCATTCCAATATATACCAAAAACCGTTCCGTAAATCAGCAGTATCCCTCATACGCTACTCCGTGAATGCGTCTTCCATTCTTTTTTTTATAGATGACTTGGGGTTTCGTTGTTCCGTTCTAGGTGGATACCTCTATTGCTACCGCAGTTGAAACTTTTTTTTACAACAGTAGTAGCAGAACTTCTCTGCTTACATTTTTCTTGACCAACATATATATAGTATTCATAGGTACAATCCTCATCACTATTACTACATTGATTGTAATACATGAAATACACAACTATCGAGAAGGATTAAATAGAACATTTAAAAGAAATCCTGTGATGCCAATCATTTTATTTTGGCTTTGAATGTATCAAGTCCTCCCACGGTCCGCCTTTTTGACGGCAAACAGAAATTACCAGTATAAAATTCCATCGAATACCAGGTATACAGAAAAAGATAAAGGAGTCGACCCCCCCCAAACCGAGTATTTTCTTTGTTGCTGCGTTGTCCCTCACATTCGTTCAGGCGGTAAGGGTTGCTTCGTTCGATGCCCGAAAAGGGTATCATCGCATCAGATTGATTGAGTCGACTGTGTTGTAACCTGCCCGACTTCGGCCGGTATGTATTGAGCTTTTTTGTTGTCGGTCTTTCCTTTACGATGTTGTGAGAACAGGGGGTGCAGGGTGGGTCGATAAATTTATACGTTTTTGAGTTTAATCGCATCTTCGTTCGCAGACAAGATGGGGTATCACGCCAGCCAGTACAACTGAGACGATCTTGATTCTCCCTCCTATATAGTACGGTGGACCTCACATGAAAAAATGCGCGCGGTAGACATGGGCATATAGCTCAATTTTTTTTCCTGTGGGTCTTTCATTTAAGATGTTGTGAGAACAAGGCGTGCAGGGTGGGTCGTTAAATTTGTACGTTTTTGAGTGTAATCGCATCGTCGTTCGCAGACAAGATGGGGCCTCACGCCAGTATATATTTTTCATCGTTATTTCTTTCCCGTTTGTACCTCTTTGTGTCTCTGTTTGTGTCTTCCGTTTTGCTTTTTAGCTTTTTGCTATCTGCTTTTGTTTTTTTTGCTTCGCTTGATCTTCTTTTTTAGTTTTTTGTCTGCTAGTCTCTTTTTTGCTTCCCTGGTGTCCTTAGTGGCGGAGTGCCTATGCTTGTTTTTTTGTTTTGGTTTCTGTTCTACACCCCTCGTGAAGCGTGCGAGCCTGTAATCTGCGAAAAATTGCGCATTCTCTTGTGTGTCCTTTCTTGATGTTTTGCTTTCTATTGCTTCCTTGCCTAACTTGAACTTTTATCTCTCTCTTCCCTTTTGGATGTGTGTGTGTTTTTTTATTTCGATTTTCAACGTCGAGTTGTTATTTTCATCCTAGCTATTTTTTTTTCTGGGTAGTATGTGGTCTTCTCGGTTTCTGCGGCGACTTGTACAGCGTACCGCATGTATCTTCTTTTTTTTCTTTTTTTTTTCTCATCCCATGCATTATCTTCGCACATCTTTTTCTCTCTCTCCTTCCAACTCGTAACTCAGATCCGGGGTCACATAGCAGGCTCTTCTCCCCCCTTCCCGCTACGGTACGTGCCTTCATTTTTATCGCGAGAATATTTCAGCCTTTTCTTCCCTCGTCGACTCGCATCGAATTGTGCCTACCCACGCTGCAAGGCGCTCTCAACAATTGAATCCTTTTTTTTATTTTTGCAAATAAAGTCAAAGTCCGACCCACCTGGGGCTCGAACCCAGGACTCAAACAAGTAGAATTCGAGGTTAACCACTTGAACCACCGGGGCGACCGGTCTGATACGTGCGCGCGCGGACCTCCTTTTTTCATGTTTTGTCTGAGGTGTAGATGTGCTTCGATTATCGTGTGTACTACCCTTTGCTTGTTATATTATATTACCGAGGTATTTCTTCCACTTCAGAGTTATTGGCGCCTGTGCTGCGACCACGGACTGCATTGTATTGTGGCGATGAGTTAATGTGGAAACAACAACGAAACAACTGAGACGATCTTGCTTCCCCCTCCTATATAGTATGATTGACCACACATGAAAAAATGCGCGCGGTTGACATGGGCATATAGCTACGTAGCTGCCGTGAGTTCTTCCCCACAAGTCATAACTAACATATTGTTGTTGTTGTTGTTGTTGTTGTTGTTGTTGTTGTTGTTGTTGTTGTTGTTCTCACATTAACTCACAATACAATGCAGTCCGGGGTCGCAGGACAGGCTCCAATAACTCTGGAGTGGAAAAAACACCTCGGTAGTAAAACAGAGGCAAAAACAAAAAAACATGCATACGCACTCCACCACTGCGGACACCAGGGAAGCACAAAGGAGACTATCAAAAGCAGACGAAAACCCTAAAAAGAAGAAGAAGCGAAGCAAAAATAAATAAATAAATAAAAATACAGAAGCAGATAGAAAAACGCAAGAAAGGCAAAACGGACCATACTAACAGGGACACCAAGAGGTACACACGGGAATGAAAGAAAGATGAAAAAAAGAAGGCACAATAAAGCGATAATCACGGGCGGGGGGGAAAGAAAATACGAAAGGCAGGCACTGGTGCCTACAGACACCCAAAGTTGCCCAGGTGGCACCATGCTAGTTACTTGGGTCCCAAAGAAGGGAGTGCATCATGACGATGATGGCCATAACCAGGCTTCAGTCTGTTGGGCAGATCGCCTCCCCCCCCTCCCCCCGCCGTTCCCCCTCGTCCCCCTTTCGCCTCCCCCCTCTTCCTTGCCATTCTGCGCACTCGCGTTGGCGTCAACGGCTGTGGTCGTGGTTGCAGCTATTCTATGCCGTTCTGCCGATGCCTCCTTCTCATCTGTATGCCATTTCCGCATGAAGGCCTCCGCCCCTTCCTCGACCCGTCGGAACCATCTGCCGGCCTTCTGTGCTGCCTCGCACCACCCTTCGAGCTTGATGCCGAACTCCTTGAGGTCCTCTTCAAGGTACCTCATCCAGCCCCACTCCTGTCCTCCGGAGTAACCCTTACCCCCAACCATCTTCCCAAACATCACCCTTTTCGGCAGACGCTCCTCTCCCATGCGTGTCACAAAGCCCGCAAACGAGAGCCTACGTTTGCGTACCGTCGTCTCAACGCTCTCAGATTTTGTCCTGAGAAGCGCGCAAGCATAGGATAGAATGTGGTCTTCGCGCTTTCGTTTTTGCCAGCCGATGCATCGGAGGAGCATCTTGTGGTGGGCCTCCCGTAGCCTACCGTAATCAGTCTTGCTCGGGCTCCAAGTAACGCAACCGTAGAGCAACGTTTCGATCACCTCGGCTCTCAGCATTCGCACCTTCAGGCGTAGGCGCACACCCGGGCGGCCATAGATTTCCATCTTATACCGTCCGAAGCATGCCCATACCCTCTGGAGTCGACGCGTTACCTCGACACTTCTGCCCGTCCAATCTGCGCTGATAGCCCCGCCCAGATACACGAATTCGGTCGTGTGTTTGTGCACTTGGCCGGCTGCAGTGACGGTGAACGGCACGTTCCTCCCATCTTTCGTTTGCAGACGCATTATCTCCGTCTTGGCCTCCGAGACCGTCAGGTCGAAAGCGGCACATGTAGACACGATCACCGTCATCACCCTCTCCAGGCCGTTGGGTGATCCCGATACTATGCCCGCATCATCAGCATAGAGCATAGCCCACAGTGTCTGGGCCTCTTTATCATTCCTCTGTCCGTCGGCGTGCCCGGCCCGTGCCTTCCCCCTTTTCTTTTTCTTCTTCTCCTGCTTTTGTTGGAGTTGCACCAAGCTGTCTGTGATGGCTTTATCAGCAGCGAAACGTTTCTCCGCCACACGCAGCACCGCTGTAAAAAACATGTTGAACAACAATGGCGCTAGCACACACCCTTGCCGTAGGCCCTGTTTCACGTCGAACATATCTGAGCACTCGCCGTCATCCAGCCGCACGCATGCTCGCATGCCGTCGTGGAATTGGCGGATAACGGTGAGCATTCTAGGTGGCACGCCAAAGCGAGCCAAGACAACCCACAGGAGGGTTCGGTCGACGGAGTCATAGGCTTTGGTGAGGTCGACAAAGCACATGATTAGCGGAGTGTCATTCTTCCTTGCCAATTCCTGCAAGCGTCGCACCACGAACATCATGTCGACCGTCGATCGTTCGGGCCTAAAGCCACACTGCTCCTCTGGCTGAATGCCTTCCCGTTCGCAGTAGTCGCCGAGTCGGCGCGCGATGACTTTGAGGAGTACTTTGCCGGCATGCGCGACAAGGGAAATGCCACGATAGTTACCACACTCCGTCCTGTCTTTCTTCTTGTGCAGCACCTTAATTGTTGCATCCTTCCATTGCTGCGGCACGATCCCTCCCCTCCACACAGCGACGATAATCTCGTAGAAGCTTCCCAAGGTGTCCGAGTCTCCCTCGTCGGCCAGGACCTTCAGAAGTTCAGCTGGGAGACCATCAGGCCCAACCGCCTTGCGGTTCGCCATCGCCCTGATCGCGTCTTCCACCTCGTATCTAGACGGGACGTCGTCCAGCGGACTGCACGAGGGCCAGACCTTGAGCTCATCGACGATAGTCTGGTCATCGGGTCATATATGCGATGTTGGCCGATTGGCCCGTTTATATTTGCACTGGGGAGGAAGTGAAAGTTTTTGTTGAAGATAGTGGAGGAGGATTGATTACACTTTGTGTGTCCGTCTCAATTAGTTAATGGTTTCTGAATTAAGGTGTCTGCCGTGTGTTTCTCGAGACTAGATAGAGAAGAAATAAGTCGATCGGGCTAAATGTCGCGCTCTGATTTTGGCGGTCAAGGTATTATAATAAGTATTTTTATTATGTTCACGTTGTCAAGTACTCCTACTGTGCTTTTACAGTCGATCGATGTAGATCGAAGGTTTTTCTTTGTTGGCGTTATTACTGCTGGAGAGCGCTGTGGGTTGGTTTTAAAAGACAAGGTAGTATAATACTTTCGCTGGGTTTTCTTTTCGACTCATTGCCGCAGAGCAAAGATTATTTCTCCATTATTATCTACTACCTGTCGTGGGTTGTACGGAACGACAAAATGTAATAATACCTTCCCCACGAACGAGTTATGATCTATCCCCTATGGCTTTGGCTTTTTTTTATTTGGTTTGTCAAGGTTGATCGAGGTTTCCTATTTTTTTTTGTCGTTGTTGCTGAAGAGTGCTGTGGGTTGGGTTTTGGGGGACAAGATAATCTCATACACATACAGCATGTGGTTTTTCTGTTATGTTTTGCTTTAGTGCCGCAAAGCGTAGATTATGTAGTATGTATCCATCAATAGAAACCTGCTGTGGGCTGTACGGCAGAAGCAAAGATCATACTTTCCCCACGAACGTGTACAGTATTACGTACGGTCAACCTCACATTAAAAAGCGCGCGGTAATTAAGACACTCCGAGTGATCTTTGCTCGAATGGTCGTTATTGTTTCTTTTCCAGTTCTGTTGCAAGGTGCCTTCACACTCAATCAAGTGCATCAGCGATAATGTAAATTAATCAATTGGTACCGCAGTGGACAAAGCATGATAGTAGATCTTCCTAAGGTAGCTAATTAGGCACTCTGATCGGCTAGGGGTATGTTTTTCGCGGCTTAATCAACTTTCGGGTCTTTCCCAGCCGCAGCATCCCGGGTCAACCTAGAGTCTCCCCAAGCTCAGCATGCATGCCGGCCGAGCCCACCTAGAGTCTCACCAAGGACCGCATCCCAGCACTACCCACTGTCATAGGGTTTGGGCTAGGGATAGGGTTCGGGTTAGGGTCGGAGGGTCGGCCTCAGGCGTCAAACACAAAACCCCCATAAACATATACTATTATCAAGGTTTTTTCACCCCTCAATTGGTAACGATGTCCATCAGCCGAGCACCGGGTCACCAGGCGTCGAACCTGTCGCTCATATTCTTCCTTCCGGTTTTTATTGCCTTTTCCCGTCGGGGATCCCCGTCCAACATGTGTCACGGGCCCTTGGCATCGAAAAAACATCGAAAACTGCCGTTTGCAGTAAAGCTGCGGGGCCTTAAGCTTCGAGGCGGCCATCATGCCGATGAAGAAGATTTTCTCCCTTGTATGTATTACTATGATTATGTTGCGGGTCACCACAGGCGACTATTTCTTTTTCCAGTCTTACTTCGCGGCTCACCACAGGCGAGTTTCGTATACGAAATTTCGGCCGAGCGTGTCGTTGTGTGTCGTTGCGTGTCGTTGCGCGTCATGCGTGCTGCTGTTCTCATCGTCGTCTTCTCGGGGTGGTGCGTCGTCTTCTCGGTGTGATGCTGCTGCCGTCACCTCGCTCGAGTGCACGTCCTGTCTCCTGTGTCTGCTTCCTCGCGTGCCTCGTTGGACCGGTGCATATACCGGGGTGTTGCTGCGACAGCTGTCGTATACATGCGTACGTACTACTTTGTAATATGTGTTACGTCCCTTTGATGTCTCTGCCCCTTATTTTGGGGGGGGGGTAATACTACGGTTACAGTACAAAGTCTGTCCCGTTTTAGGGCAAAACACTTTTCAAACATTCATGTCGTAGTAGCGCAGTCCCGTTCTAGGGGAAAATACATGAGAGTAGACTGGTTTGTGTTCAGTTGCCTGTCCGGTGCCTCATCTCGGTGGGCCATCAGTGTATAACCGTTTGGATACCAACACAGGCTTGCTTGCGTCCTGATTTCCGGAAATTGTTGAACGAGCCAACCATCTGACCACACGTATATTGTTGTTGTTGTTGTTGTTGTTGTTCTCACATTAACTCTCTGACGAAGGAGTCCGTGGTCACACAAAAGGTGCTGGAGCCCTAGGAAGATCCGAAAAACGAAAAAAAAACGAAAATTCGGCTGCCTCAAAATACACGAGACGAAGAAGGCGCACACGAGCTAAAACCAATGGGCAAACTGAACTAACATGGCCACGGGTATATCCTCTCAACTATAACATAGAGTACCCCCGTTCCCACCACTAACCAACTCGTGGCTGCTGACTACAGCGGATGCTGTCTGAAGTGCTGCCTGCACCGTACGAAACGCACGGTAGTCGTGAAAACGAAAGAAGAACACACCTGCCTGCTATCTGGAGTGCTGTCAGAGTGAAGACTCGCGGATATGCAGTGAAAAAATGAGCAATCGAACCTTACTACCACACGAATATCAATGATCGCTATCTCTTCCTGGATTGTCTGACACAAAAAGGTGCAGCACAGTTATGATACCACGTCCCTGATAATTGCGTAGGTTATTCACCATGAAGGGTATACAACTCGTTAAACTACAAAGACCAGTGACGACGTTAATAACAAGTACCGGTAGATACTATTCTGCCTCGTGAAAAACAATACCAGGAAAAAACAAACTATGACCGCTTCTCTCGTGATGATGGTGTGCGCGCAGATCATGGGTCTCCGTGCACCGTCTTCCTGCCGCTCTTCATGGCCGCCTCATCGCCTTGGCCCAATCCACCCGCTCCTTTGCGCGTGCACTCGTTGCCACGCCCTTCCAGTCGATTTTTTCTCCGTCATCCTGAAAAACAAAACGCTCCTCGCACTTGCGGTTCTGATCTGAAAAATAAAAATTCTCGCGCAGGGGGAGGTCAATCCGTCTCTTCCCCGCACGTCGACGCTCAGTCTCCCTCCTCCCTCGTCGTCGAACCCAGCCTCCTACCGGCGCAATAGACTGTGCCGTAGTGTGGCCTGTGGTGGCGCCTGCCTCCGCGTACGGACACCCCGATTGAGCATTGCTGCTCTGCCGCAGCTGCCTAAAAAAGACGCGCGAATCGTAGGTCTCCGTCCCTGACGCACCACGTACGACCCAACTCTACTGCCGCCTGACCCTCGCGGCCACAGGCAGCAGCAAGAAGGTATCACTCCTTGAGGGTGAGTCCGGCCTTACACCCGCCAGAAAGACCTACCCCACTCGCTATAAGCCTGATAGGGCATGCCTCGCAGCATTCCTTGCCGAGGCAGCGAGGGGAACGGAGGTATACCACCTGCTGTGTGCCCGACATTTTTTAACGTGTGTGATCTCTGCTTCATAGTATGTGTGTGACGTCCCGTTGATGCCTCTGCGCCTCAGTTTGGGGGGGGGAGAGACTAACCCTTTAAGTACTGTACTCAGTCCCGTTTTAGGGCGCCACGCCTCAAAAAATATGCGGTAGTAGCGCAGTCCCGTTCTAGGAGAAAACACATGAGATAACAGTGAGTTGCCCCCAAAACGGCACTCACTGCAGTACTGAAGGGGTTTATAACTTCATTTATCCGAGGACCTATCAAATAGAATAATATGAGATTAAATAGCTGCAACAAAATGAAGTCCGTCGCAAGCGTGTTCAGTTGCCTCATCTGGGTGACCACCAGCGTAAAACCGTTTGGATACCAACACAGGCTTGCTTGCGTTCTGATTTCTTGAAAATGTTGAACGAGCTGACCATCTGACCGTATGTTTTTATATCGCATTCTGTGTGCCCGACATTTTTTAACGTGTGTGACCTACAGCAGTATTTTTTTTCAGGCTTTTGCCTCCCGACTATAAAATAGCAGCGTAGATGGCCATTCCAATATACACCAAAAATCCTTCTGTATATCAGCAGTATATATCCCTCATACTCTGTGAATATGTCTTCATTTCTTCTATTTGTTGTTGTTGTTGTTTGTTGTTGTTCTCACACTATCTCATCTCCACAATACAATATGCAGTCCGTGGTCGCAGGATAGGCTCCAATAACTCTGGAGTGGAAGAAACACCTCGGTAAAAATATAACAAGCAAAGCTTAGAATAGTACACATGATAACTGAGACACATCTATACACCTCAGACAAAAATTATAAAGGGCGGTCCGCGCACGCACGTATCAAATGCACGCGGTACTCTGTACAAGTTGCCACAGAACGTTTCTCATATATTTCTTCATCAATGTTTGTAGTAAATATCAATAGGTACTGTCAACATCACATCATTACATTGATTGTTATACTTTCAATACTCAACTACCGAGAAGGATTAAGTAGAACACATCATAAATAATAAATCCTGTGATGCCAATCATTTTATTTTGGCTTTAAATTTAACGAGTCCTCCCACGGTCCGCCTTTTTGACGGCAAACACAAAATACCAGTATGAAATTCCATCGGATAAAAAAAAAGATGAAGAAGTCGCCCCCCCCCCCGAACCGAGAGTCCTTTCTTTGTTGCTGCGATGTCTCTCACATTCGTTCAGGCGGTGAGGGTTGCTTCGTTCGATGCTCAAAAAGAGTATTATCGCATCAGAGTTCTATTGAGCCGAATGTGTTGTAACCTGCCCCCGACTAGGCCGTTCCTTATGTCTCGAGCTTTTTTGTTCTCGGTCTTTCCTTGACGATGTTGTAGAAACAGGGGGTGCAGGGTGGGTCGTTAAATTTATACGATTTTGTGTGTAATCGCATCGTCGTTCGCAACAAGGTATGGGGTCTGACGCCACGAACAGTATAACTGAGACGATCTCTCGTCACCCTCCCATATAGTACGGTTGACCTCACATGAAAACAATGCTCGCGGTTGACATGGGCATACATTACTACGTAGCTGCCGTGAGTTCTTCCCCGCCCGAGATCGTAACATTTATACGATGTTGGCCGATTGGCCTGTTTTAATTTACACTGGGGAGGAGGTGAACGTTTTTGTTGAAGATAGTGGAGGAAGATTGATTGTATTTTGTGTGTCCGTCTAAATTATTTAATGGTTTCTGAATAAAGTTGTCTACCGTGTGTTCCACGAGACAGAAGAAGATAAGAAAGAAGTCGTTTGGGCGCGCTCTGATTTCGGCGGTTGAGGTATTATAATTCTAAGAAGTAGATTATTATGTTCACGTGGAGGTATTATATTTAAAAGAAGTATATTATGTTCCCGTCGTCAAGGACACCTACTGTGTTTTTTTGCCGATGTAGGTCGAGGTTCGAATATCATACTTTCCCCACGAACGTAGAGCATATAATATTCTCCATATTTAATTACTACCTGTCGTGGTCTGTACGGGAGGAGTAAACATCATACTTTCCCCACGAACGTAGAGCATAGATTATTTCTCCATATTTAATTCCTACCTGTCGTGGGCTGTACGGGAGGAGTAAATATCATACTTTCCCCACAATCGTGTACAACAGTGTAACGTACGGTCAACCTCACATAAAAAAGCGCGCGGTAGTTAGACACTCTGAGCGATCTTTGCTCGAAGGGTCGGTATTGTTTCTTTTCCCATTCTCCTGCAAGGTGCCTTGACACTCAATCGAGTGCATCAGCGATAACGTAAATGAATTAATTGGTACATTGGTAGTGTACAAAGCATGATAATAGATTTTCCTAAGGTAGCTAACTAGGTGTATGTTTTACGCGGCTTAATCGACTATTGAGTCTTTCCCAACCACAGTATCCCGAGTCAACCCAGAGTCTTCCCAAGCTCAGCATCCATGCCGGCTGAGTCAATCTAGAGTCTCACCAAGTAGAGCATCCCAGCACTACCCATTGGCATAGGGTTCGGGTCAGGGTTTGGGTCGGAAGGTCGGCCTTAGGCGCCCAACACAAAACCCCCATAAAGATCTACTATCAAGGTCTGTCCACCCCTCGATTGATAACGATACCCATCAGCCAAGCCCCGGGTCACCAGGCGTCGAACCTGTCGCTCATATTCTTCCTTCCGACTATTATTACCCATTCCCGTCGGGGATCCCCGTCCAACATGTGTCACGGGCCCTTGGCATCGAAAACTGCTATTTGCAGTAACGTTCGCTCAGTTGCGGGGCCTTATAAGCTTCGAGGCGGCCGTCACGCCGCCGAAGAAGCTTTCCCCCCATGTAGGTATTACTATGATTATGTTGCGGCTCACCACAGGCGACTGTTTCTTTTCCCATTCTTACTTCAAGTGATCCTCGGCACAGGCGAGTATTCGGCTCACCACTGGCGAGTATTTCTGGCTGTAGCACTTTTGCGAATTTTCGGTCTCGCGTGTCGTTGCGTGTCATGCGTGCTGCCGTTTTTTCCTACGGCTGTTCTCGTCGTCGTATTCTTGGAGTGGTGCGTCGTCTTATCGGTGTGTGATGCTGGTGCCGTCACCTCGCTTCAGTGCATCACGTCCTGTCTCCTGTGTCTGCTTCGTCGCGTGGCTCGTTGGGCCGGGGCATATACCCGTGAGCTGCTGCAACAGCTGTCGTATACATGCGTACGTACTGCTTCGTAGTATGTGTGTGACGTCCCTTTGATGCCTCTGCGCCTTATTTTTTGGGGGGGGAAGACTCACCCTTTTAAGTACTGTAGTCAGTCCCGTTTTAGGGCACCACACTTGAAAAATCATGTGGTAGTAGCGCAGTCCCGTTCTAGGGGAAAACACATGAACCTATAGAGTGGTTTGCCCCCAAAACGGCACTGCAGTACTGAAGGGGTTTATAACTTCATTTATCCGAGGACCAATCAAATATAATAATATTAAGATTAACAGCCGCAACAAAATGAGTCGGTCGCAAGAGAGTTCAGTCGCCTCATCTGGGTGACCACAAGCGTAAAACCGTTTGGATACCAACACAGGCTTGCTTGCGTTCTGATTTCCTGAAATTGTTGAACGAGCTGACCATCTGACCATACGTATTTATATCGCATGCTGTGTGCCCGACAATTATTAACGTGTGTGACCTCCATTGCCACCGCAGTCCGAACATATTTTTAGAACAGTAGTAGAACTTCCCTGCTTACGATTTCTTTATCAATATATTTGGAGTATTAATAGGTACAATCATCATCACTATTTTTACATTGATTGTAATACATTAAATACACAACTACCGATGAGGATTGAATAGAACATGAAAAACAAATCCTGTGAGACCTATGCCAATGGGAAAGCGAAGTATCCATAAAAAGTTTGAATTTCAAAGATACCCTCCAAAAACATTTAGAACACGCTTCCTATGGGCAGGTTTAGAAAAAAACATTGTTCCTAGCTTTTGGAAAAGCCCGAAAAAAGCAAATCTGGGGCCGATGTTGGGCCAACATCGGCTTCAGAGAAATTCAGGCCGATTTTTGGTTCGAAGCGGCGAGATTCCGAGTCCTCGACAGACATCGAGCAACAAAACCAACGATTGCGTCATGAATTCTGAACAGAGTGCGCTCGTTAGGGGCTCCGACCCACCCTAGAGTCACCGTCTTCACACCATGGCCGGTGTCATGTGGCGGGAGCTGACCAGGCGTATATTGAAGAAACATTTGGCCGCTGGTTTGCACAAACAGAAGACAAAACTTCTCCATCCGTCTCGAATGGCAAAAAATAGACTTTGTTTCAAGTTTGGGAGGATAGTGTAGGACGCCGCCGCAAGCTCTCGCCCCCTAGACCATGGATCCACCTGATATCTTCGAGGCCGTCATCTATGTTCGTTGGCCTTGCCAGAACCGAGCGGGTTGGCCGTGGACTGAGTCTATGTCGAGATCAAGCGTCGATCGTCGCATGAGCTGGTTTCTATCACCGTGTTGACAATTTGCAACCAGAAAAAACAAATTGCGCCACCTGCAGCCGTTGGTGGGAAAAAATTAAAAAATAAAACATTTTTCTCTTTTTTTCCCACAGCGGCGGTACGAGAAAATTGTTCTTTGAAAGCGATATACTTGAAAAAATATTTCGAACTTCGCGTTTCCATTAGCCTAGGTCTTGAAACCTGATAATTTTCATGTGAAAAATGATGTATGCTATCTCGCGTTTACCGTCACGATCTGTGTATCTGTGGCGAGATGGTAGTAAGGGACCAAGGAAGGTTTTTGTCCGGGGAACCTCGCGATCTCTGGCATTATTTTTTTCGGCTTTGTTTTTACATTTTTGGACGCGGCTACTGTATTTTTTTCCTTTGATTGCAACAGTCTGTGTGGGATTGAGGGAGAGGCCATTGCTTGTCGTCGTGATGAATTTCCTCTTGCCATTATTGTTGTTGATGTAGGCCAAGGGGTGTTGTTCTGGTTATTTTGGTTTGTCACTGTTATGTAGGAAGCCAAGAACGGTGTTCGTTTGGCCTTTTCAAATGACAGTTACGTACCGGTTGGTACCATTGCCTATTGTGGATTACGTGACTCTTGACATATATCTGAGGTTTTAAGTGGTGACGCACGAGGCTCACTTCTTCGCTGCCCCTACCCTGGGGGAGGCCAATAATACATTACTTGAAACATCCACCCATAGACTGTCATGCAGTCTGGGCCACCGTTGCCTGAGGCTACGAACATGAGATGGCACATCCGGGGTGTACTATATGGCTGGTTGCGTTTATCGGACCCTGCGATGCAGCACCGAGGAGGGATACTAGGCGAAGCTGGGGGCGTGGGCGCATGCACAGCATGGCATCCCGACTCCCGACGACACCCACTACAACGACCAACAACCGCCGAAAAAAAATACAGCTGGACTCCTCCTCTGCTATTGTTCTGAGCAGCAGTGCAATTCTCACAGTCAGTCGAAAGGACAGCAGTACGCACGTGCCTGCTGTCGTCACCGTTTGCCTGCACCACCACCACGCACCGCCGTTTCTGCTGTTATTCGAGCTGAGCGGTTAGTATTTGGGTCGACAAGCTTGTAATAACTTTGTTGGCGTAGTGGACTCAAAACCTGTGGCACAGCAGCAGGGCGTCCCCTGCAATAGCTCGAGAGGACAACACTAGTTGTAGCAGTATAGTCCCTGCGTGTTCGTAGCCTCAGGCAACGGTAGCCCAGACTGCATGGCAGTCTATGGACGGATGTTCCAGGTCATGTATTATTGGCCTCCCACAGGGTAAGGGCAGAGAAGCAGTGAGCATCGTGTCACGCCTTACAACCTCAGATGTCAAGAGTCACATCATCCACAGTAGGCAATGGTACCAACCGGCAGGTAACTGTCATTTAAGGAGACCAAACGAACACCCTCCCTGACTTTTTGTTTTAGTGATGAACCAAAATAACCGGAAAGTAACTCCTTGGACTGCATCAACCACGCAGAGTAATGGCAGAAGGAAACTCATCCCGACGACAAGCAAGAATCTCTCTCTCAATCCCATTCAAAACTATTGATATTACAATCACGGAAAAGATTGTAACAACAGTAGTCGCGCCAAAACAATAAAACCTACCAGGTGTGACGAAAAATATCATGCCAGAGATCGCGAGGTTCCCCAGACAAAAAAAAAACATTTGTCCCTTACTACCACCGCCAAAGATACACAGATCGTGACGGTAAACGGGAGATAGCCTACATCCTTTTTCACAAAGGATGTATCAGGCGCTAGAATTACCTGAAATTAAAGTCGATTGTGATACATAAACCGAAAATACTCCTTTCATTGGCTCTTGTATTAAACTAGCTCCTAATAAACGGATAAGGAAACATTTAAATGCTGCAGCTTCCAACACGAACAAAACAAGCCCTCCCAGCTAATAGCGCTATTCGATCATCCGCGGACCATTGAAGAAAAATATTTTTTTTCTCCTTGCCGAAAAAAAACAAGCTCCCGCAACAGTACCGGTGGTATAATAACCAATCGTGAATCAAGATGCAAACCTCTTTTATTCAGCAACGAGTAAGCAGTCACAAACGAAAGGTTCCATCGTGATTCAATAAAATCAGCTGCCACCACTAATACCTCTTATCAGCTATGCACCTCTCAAGGTGCACGCACGTACCCTTACTTCGCCAGCCCGTTCAAAAAATAAATATCAGTTCCACCAATCTGCTTCTGGTCGTGTCTATACCAGGTATACGTTTTTCGGATTTATTTGCAAAGACCGTTTGATTTGAACCTGAGAATCCATTTCAAAACTACCAGGCGTGAAACAAAGGCTACGTGTACCATCTATTAATGGGACTAACCTATAGAAGATAATCTACCTTCGTACCATTCACAACTTCCCCGGGATAAATTACATTCCGTACTATTCAGAGATCCGTTTCAAGACTGAGCGAGATAACCGCGAAAAACGGATAAAAACGACGAAAGAATAGCAAAAATGGGGTAAAGGTCGTGAACTCTTCGAAAACGAACATGCAAGCGGTGCTTTACGTCCGTCCCCTTCCAAAATTCCGGACCATGCCTGCGTACTGCGAAATCGAATACGAACAATCACAAAGGCAGGACGAGGCTCTACGGAATAACGTTAAGGATCGGCAAAAATGCGAAAAATATACGAAAACATAAAAATAGGCGCAAAAATTGAAAAAATCGAATGATAAAAATGTCCCTAGGTTTACCTAGGGTATCTAGAAGCAGAATTATTTTCCTGTCCTAACGGGCAAAATAACAAAAAACGGTGAGTGATATTTTGGCAGAGTACGGTACAAAAAATTCAAACCGAGAAATCAGGGTACACCAAACCCACGTTAAACGACGTTTTCTGTCAAGGGATAGCGTTGTATGGCAAAACATCCATGTCCGTCCGTCCATACACAAAAATTACAAAAAACGGTACACCATTGTATTTTTTGCTAGTTTACGGTACGAAAAAGTAAAACAAAGCAAATATTTCGGATGACAGACTTTGAACCGCTTGACAGGCAATCTGTCAAGGAGCTCCAACACTAGAACTAGTATATCCAGTTTTTTATTGGCCTTGAACAGGTCAAAAGTTTTGACTGTTAACCGACATTTTTGAAATACTTATCAAGGCACACCAAACCCAAGCCATATGACGTTTTCTGTGAAGGTATTCCGTTTTCTGGTGAAAAAACACTGTCTCGGTGTAGCTTATAATTACGAACTAAAACCTCGTTCGTGAATACAAGCGCCTTCTTGTACTCGTGTTCATACAAACATACCAGGTACGAGTCAAGCGTAGCTCGTATTTCTGAAGTTTTTTTTTTTCGTTTCGTGCACGTGCATGCACTCAGAGCACCGCACGGCGGTCGAGCCCGGTGCCGTCGCGGGTGTCAGCGGGTGCTGGCGGGTAGAACGGGGGTTGCAAGGAGCAAGGTCGTCAGCTTCCTGGCTTGGCGTCGCGTGTGCCTCGAGACACGAGGGAAGTACGAATGGGCTCCGTCTGGCCTCCTCGTGAGGCTCCGCTTGTACCGTACTAGTATACGATATATAAGGGTCGTTTGATATGCAAAATAATATTCAAGCGGTGCTTATTTTTGCGACCAAACTAAAGTCGAAAGAGAGAGTGATGCAGTCGGAGAACCAACTTTGTCGACCTGGCGAACAAGGGCCACGGTGAGCACCGGTCTTCACGCGAGGCGGGCGACGGGGCTCACTGTGGCAAAGTGGGAGGAAAGCTTTACCCGGACCGAATCGGTGGTGAGGTGGTCGCGAGACGGACGGGCGGCGTACGAGGCTAAGAGAGACGCTCTGCTATTCGTTCTTTTTGTTCTTGACCGGAGACGAGTGCAAGGTGTTCCGGTCAGGAGAAAATTATTACTTGAGAGGGGACAGGTATTTTTTTTCTTTCCGCTAATAATTACGAACGAAAACGGTGTTCATGAATACAAGCGCCTTCTGGTACTCGTATTCATACGAACATACTAGGTACGAATAGAAAAGCGTAGCTTATATTTCTGAACAAATACCTCACGAATGAGAAAAATACCCAAAAAGGACGAAATCGAGGAGAAAGGTTAAGAATAGGCAAAAAAACAAACTTGAAAAAAAATCAAACAATATCGAAAAAATTGATCCGACAAAAATCCAACAAAAAAGAAGGTAATCAAAACTGAGAAAGCTATTCGCGAAAAACGGATAAAAACGATAAAAAAACTCGCAAAAATGGGATATAAACATCGTAAATTCTTCGAAAACGAACACGCAAGGGGTACTTTACGTGATACGAACATACCAGATACGAATAGTCAAGCGTAGCTTACATTTATGAACAATTACCTCACGAATGAGCAAAATACCAGAAAAGGACGAAACCGAGGAGAAACGTTAAGAATTGGCACAAAAACGAAATCGAAAACGAAAAAAAAACGAAAATCCCCCCGAAAAAACCGCAAAACTGATCGATCAAAACTACACAAAAAAGGAAAATAATCAAACCTGAGCTAGATATTTGCGAAAAAAAGATAAAAGCGACGAAAAAATCGCACAAACGGGGTATGAACATCGTAAATTCTTCGAAAACGAACACGCAAGCGGTGCTTTGTTACGTGCGTCCCCTTCTACAACTCATACGAATAGTCAAGCGTAGCTCATATTCCTGAACAAGTACCCCACGAATGACATGAAACCAAAACGGACGAAACCGAGGGAACACGTTAAGAATCGCCAACAAAAAAGAAAAGAAAAAAAAAGAAAAAAAAAGGAAAAAATCAGCGACCAAAACTCCAAACAGAAGTGAAAAATAATCAAGGCTGAGCGAAACAATCGCGAAAAACGGATCTAAACGATGAAAAAATCGCAAAAATGGGGTGAACGTCGTGGAGTACTTCGAAAGCGAACGTGCAAGCGGTACTTTACGTGCGTCTCCTTCTATAATTCCGAACCATACGTACGTGCGTACTGCGAGCGCGCATATGACCAATAAATAAAACAGGACGAGACTCTACGGAATAAGGTTAAGAATAGGCAAAAATGCGAAAAATATACGTAAAAAAACAGGCAGGAACATCGAAAGATTGGACCGACCAAAAGTCACAAAAAAATGAAAATAATTTAAAACTGAGCGAGATAATCGCTAAAACCCAATAGAAACAATGAAAAAAACGCCAAATTGGGGGTACGCATCGTGACTACTATTACTATCAATACTATAAATAAATGTTGATTCTACTTCATTAACTGCTGTACGTGCAAGTGGATCTTCTACGTGCACACGCACTTGTTTGTACCAGGTATGTACGTAAGTTTCGTATAGGGTGTTGTACGTCTAGCGCTGTCTTGTATTGAGACAACAGAACAGGTAGAAAAGTGTGCACACGCAGTCGTGTACTTAGTATGTATGTAAAATTCGTGTAGGGTGTTGAACGTGTAGTGTTTTCTTGTGTTGAGACAATATAATAGAAGTGGAAAAATACAGCAATTAAGTGTTCATAGTGCCCATGATGAGGCCAGTGATTTCCCGTCTGACAATGTGCGGCATGAAGGGAAAGTTTCGTCGTCCATCGCTCATAAAAATGCCCAGGAAGAAGGCTGATGATGGGAAACAATTACTATTTTCAAGAAAAAAGGCCGACTGACAAAAGAGTTAAACGGCCCACGACAACAACAGCGGCCTACAACACCAAGGACGACAGACAACCTACCCTTCTACACAGGTCGAAAGAGAACAACAACAGTGATACTTTTGACTTCTCCATACCTACAACCCGCGGTACCTATTTTGCATCCAAGCACAAGTCACCCCATAGCGTTCGGGTTAGGGTTAGGGTTCGGGTCGTGTGGTCAGCGTCTACTGTATTCCTGGTATCTCCTGCTGCTACCTCTATTTCCAGTACAATTCATTTAAATCAGCTCTCGTATCACTATTGTTAATACAACTGCTGCTACTACAACAACTACTATTACGGGGGACCATAGTTAACAGGACATATGGTACACATAAAAACCTTTATGTTTAACCATTTTTACTAACAATATGTGGTCCTGTTAACTATGGCCCCCGTAATACTACAACTACTACTGCTACTATTACAATAACTACTACTATTAGTACTACAGGGGCCAATAGTGTTTTATCATGCGCCTGACCAGAGCCCGCCACACGTCACCGGCCATTGTATGTTGTTGTTCTTGTTGCTCGGAATTACTGGACGCGCACAGACGCGATCAAACGCCGAGACCAACTCTCCTGTTGTTGTGGTCTGGAGCCGCGAAGAGACGCGCTGGGTGCGCTGCACTGCGCGTAGGACCCAAGTGTCCGAGCCAACTCTGACTGCCTTCCTTTGGTCTGGCGGCGGAGAGACGTACCGAGTCAACTCGTTTTGGTATTTTATACTTCACATATGACTGCTGCTGCTGGTGCTGGTGTTGCTGCTGTGCCGCTGCTGCTGTAGTCTACGAGCACGTATCCACCGAGAGGTGCGCGCGTGCGCTTCTCTTGGCACCCAAACCCGCGCCAGCCGACTGTTATAGTGGCCACGGAGAGATGCACCCCCCGCTGACCGCGCGTCGAGCGCGAAGCAACAACGCTAGTTAGTATACAGTTGTGTCACCATCCAACTCGTCGATTGTTCAGCTGCTGCTCGTTGTCGTGGAAAACATCTTGGATTCAGAGAGCTTGCTCTTCTCGTGTACCTACCTAGTGTGAAATCATAATATGTTGGTACTTGGTATGATGGTACTACGCGGCTTGATATATACTATATGGAACAAACATGGTATGTGATATGGGATATGTTGGTGGTATGGTATATGGGAATATGGGAAAACCACCGTATATGGTATGATATGTGTTAACGGTATATATATATTTTTTGTTTTTCAACATCACTTCTACTTTCCAGCCTTACTCGTGGGAGGTTTTACCCTCAACGAGCTTCTGGACAAGCCGTGGTCACAGGTGTCCCCCCATCTCCCCCCCTGGTACGTGCCTTTATTTTTTGTCGCGTGTAGGGTTCAGCATTCCCACTGCTCGTCGATTTTCATCGAATGTAGCTAACTCACGCTCTCGCGCTTTCCGCGAATCAATTTCTTTTTTTTTCAAGAAAAAGCCGCGAGCATGCACTCGGCGAGACTTGAACCCACGAAATCGATCTTGATAGGCACGCGGACCACCTACCAAGCCACTTGGGACGCTATGGAACGGGAAAAACTCAGTATATGGTATGGTACGTTTGCGGTATGGCACCATGGTACGATGTCGTGGATGTATTATATGGCTACATTTGCCTGGTGGTATGGTATGCTTCAGTATATAAGGTCAATAAGGGTCGAATACGTCGTACGAATGTCATTTGTAACGAGCTTATATATCGGCCATTGGAAAGTGTTCGAAAATATAAGCCTTGCGGACAAACAGACAGACAGACAGACAGACAGACAGACAGATTTGCGTTCACCAAAACAGAGACTCAGTTCTACAAACTGAGAATAACCCGGATAAGGGAGGGTAATATGACTTTACAACATGTTGAAATCTTTTCATTTTACAAATATTGAATAAACTGTTGAATTTTTGTATGGGATGGCTCTAACTGTGAGTAATTTTTCCGGGGGGTGAGCTGCTGCTGTGATGCTTGGATTGTAATTGATATGGCGTCGGTATCCCCGAAATTTTATGGTGATTTACTATTTATGGAATCACCCCTTATTAGTGGTACGGATAGCCATTGATCTATGATTTAGTCTGATTTTTTTACTTCTTGCAGCTATTGTCGAATCTAGTTCACATCGATAGTACATACAAGTTCTCCCTTCGGAGTGGCATGAGCGTAGCGTGTAAGAAGACTCTTCCCGAGATACGTATTCGGTGGGTAAGTTTGAGCTATTCCACCAGTTGCAGTTATGTGCTGCAATTGGGGCAATAGCTCAAATGTACCTGTTAACAACCAAATATGTATTTGGTTACGGAAAATAGAAGCGGAACATGAAGATGAGGGTGACGCAAGAGAGCAGTTCTAATGACCGAAAAAGCAGGTAGTAATAATGTATTACAGTTGTTATGAGACATGACGGCGACATGAGCGTGATATGCAACTACGACAGTAAGCGCTTCTTCAACGAACCGGAGCAACAGGAGACACATGTCCTGCGACACCTAACGGTTCGACAACGAACGGAAACCTTTGGCGGACGCCCAAACCAATTACGACAGTAATTCCTCAAGGAAAAATGTCTTCAACGAAGCGTAGCAGTGGACCCGGGGCCGGCGTGAAACGCAAAAAACTCGAAGCGACGGGAGTAGTAGCAGAAATTTCCTCGCAAACGCGAATGTCACTACTATCAACGGAATCAGCACCCTGGCAAACACCCAAGGTAGATCGGACAAAACAGGATCCTTCGCTGTCCACAGCACCCAAAGAGGATGCAGAAAAATCAGTTAGACCTTGGCATACGCCAAGGCACTAGTTTGATGAAGGCGATGCAAAACCCGACACTCTTCTTGGGTGAAGAAGCCGCCACCGAAAAAAAATGAACCAGTCCGCTCCTCGGGCTTGAACTCGAAGCACCCTCTGGCAGACGCGCAAGTACACGCACAACGGATGTTTGCTGAAAGTATTGATATATTACAGACGCAGGCGCACGCTGCAACGAAACGCCCGCGAACACCTCTAAATTCAGACCCCAGGCGCAGACGAAAAGCAGATCAACTGTGTATGGTGCTCTACCCGAAGATCCCGATAGACACGAGAACAGGCTCTTAAAGTACGAAGATCTACTCCGAGTCCGAACCGAGGAGATCGACCGACACAACCTTCCCGCTTGGCGGCGCTCTTCTCCAGGCCCACCCGAGCCTTTTCGCCGAACTTCGCGTGGGGTTCGTCCTTAACTTGCTCGATGTGGGCGATGGAGCGCTTGGAGCACGAGAAGTGCAGGGGCGCCTTGCACAGGCCGATCAAGATGTCGTTGTCCTTGATAGTTCCTTTGCAGTGGACGCAATCCTTCCTGACCTGAAAAAATAAATTATACCTGGTAGACAACAAACCGACAACACCGAAGGGACATGTAAGACGAGTTGAATACAAAGATTTCAGTTGGTATGAGTTTAGTTGACGAAGACTTGAAAAAAAGTTTAGAAAATACGCGTTGGCATGCGCTGTAGAGGCAGGAAGCATGAAAGGTAAATAGGGATGGGATGCGATGAATGATGTTGGCAAACACTTTCGTCGTTTTTCGCGGCAGAGACGGCGACGGCAGAGTCGGAGGGGCAGCCCGAGACGACGTCCTTAAGACAGTTCCAAAAATGGGCGTTGGTGTGCGCTGTACAGGAAGAAAACATGCAAGGTAAATAGGAATGGGAGAGAAGGAACAACACAACAACAACGACAACCAGCAACAGCAACAACAACAACAACAACAACAACAACAACAACAACAACAACGGCAATGGCGGCGGCAACGTAAGTGGTAGCAGTTGTTGAGGCCTTACTTGTATAATAAAAAAATAGCAGCAGATTACTTCTATGAGCAAAATAACAAAAGCATACGCAAAGAGCAGCAGCATAATACCATGGGAACGTCTTAGTGTACTCAATGCCTGTCTGTTGTCATGTGTAAACAACAACAGCAGGTGCGGCGGTAGACAACTGTCTCGGTGTGGAAAGAAACGCAGGCTGTAAACAACAACGGCAACTGTTCTGGAAAAAGCAAACTTGGCTATAGTGTTGCAAAAAACAACAACGGCAGCAGCGCATATATAAAAGGCAGTACGCGTACTATGCCCCTGTCTCGGTGTGAGCTCGTATCAAGAAAAAAAAAACTGCAAAAAAATCTTGGTTATATTGTGCAAAAAAACATCTTGAAATTAATACCTGGTATGTGTGTGTTTCTTGTATTTAGTGCTGAAGGTCGCCAACGTGCGACGCAATGCTGCCTACAACAGCAACAACGAGAGCGACGACCACATACACAACAAAAGCAGCATCAAGGACGATAGGCGCGCGGGGTTGCAGCAGCAGGAAAATGAGCAGCAGCAGCAGCAGCAATGGGCTGCGCCACCAAGTCGTGTTCTCGCGTGCGGGAACAGCAACAACGCCAACAACAACAACATAAACAACAACACCAGCAGCAGCGGCGGTAGACACCTACTACAGCAACAGCGCGAACGACGACTACATAAACAATAAAAGCAACATCAGGGGCGGCAGACGCGCGGGGTCACAGTATCAGGGAAAAGAGCAGCAGCAGCAGCAACAGTGGGCTGCGCCACCAAGCCGTGTCTCGTATCACAAACAAAAATGGCAAGTGTGGAAAAAACTCTACAACAGCAGCCGCGGGAACATCAACAACGCCAACAACAGCAGCAGAAACACCAACAGCAGCAGCGGCGGTAGACACTGTTGTGGAAACAAACGCAGGCTGTAAACAACAACGGCAGTAGCGGCGGCAGCAGGAGCACAAAAACAAATGGCAGTACGCGCAGTAGCGCATAAACAAATGGCATTATTGAAATTTGTCTTGGGTTTAGTGCTAAAGGTCGACTACGTGCGGGAACAGCAACAACATCACCATCAACAGCGTACCAGGCAAACAACAACAGCAGCAGCGGCGGTAGACACCTGTCTCGGTGTGGAAAGGAACGCAGGCTGTAAACAACAACGGCAGCAGCATCGGCAGCAGCAGCGCATACGCGTACTTTACCCCTATCTCGGTGTGAGCTCGTATAAAAAAAACAAAATGGGGGTAAACATCTTGGTTGTAGCGTTCAAAAGGGTATCTTGAAATTATCACGGTATTTTTCTTGGATTCAGTGTTGGAGGTCGACAACGTGCGGGAACAGCGACAACGCCAACAACGGCATGAACAACAGCAGCAGCAGTGGCGGTAGACACTGATTCAAAGGTGCCTACAACAGCAACAACGCGAACGACGACTACATAAACCAAGCTGAAACGACAAAAGCAGCATCAGGGACGGTAGGTGCGCGGGGTTACAACAGCAGGAAAAGCAGCAGCAGCAGCAGCAATGGGCTGAGCCCCCAAGTCGTGTTCTCGTATTAATATCAACAAAAATTGGAAGTAGTGTGGAAAAAACTCAACAAAAGCAGCCGCGGCGGTAGACATAGGGAACGGACAACAACAGCAGCCGCGGCGGTAGACATAGGGAGCAAACAACAACAGCAACAGAGAAGCACAGAACACAACTCACCGCCACCTCCTGTCTCGAGCATGAAAGACACGGTGGAGACGTCGATAGGCCTGGCGCAGAATTCACAGTCTTTGCGCCACTTCAAGATTATCCCGCTGTCGGGGTAGGTGCCGCGCTCGCAGGTCGCAAAATCGGCCTTGCCCCCAAAGTTTTGTCTCCATAGCTGGGAGATGTAGCGGTTGTACTTTACAGCGGGATGGAGCACTAGGGGGTTCTCTTCGAAACGGACTTCCAAGATCCGCCAGAAGAAGGCGAGGCAGAGGTAGGTGCATTGAAGGCAGCACTAGCGGCAGCAGCAAAAGGTGTCGTCCACTCTGTAGAAGCAGCACCACCAGGAGCAGGCGATGCCGTCTGCCAAGCAGGAGCAGCACAACCAGGAGGAGCACCAGCAAAAGCAGCACCAGCAAAAGCAGCACCAGCAGGAGCAGCACCAGCTGGAGCGGCACGAGCAGGAGGGGCACGAGCAGGAGCGGTACGAGTAGGAGCAACACCAGCAGGAGGCCCAGCGGTATACTAGGCAGCACCAGCGTGGCGCGCGTCGAATGCTGTCTACATGTATCCACGCACGCAAACCATCCAATGGCCCGCGTCGTATGCCGTCTCATAGCCGGTCTTTCCATGATAAAGAAACTGAGATCAACGTTACAATTGGCCAGAAAAATGTCAGTCCTGTTGAAACTATTCCCGAAAAAATTACAAAGTCCCTCTACTCGCGAAAAGCTCAAAGCTCTCGCGAATTATGGTTGACAATCTTGCAAAAGTCTACCGAAACGCCCTGACAGCGACCGTCCACGGCAAACAAGTTTACACTTGTATTTATATACGTACCTGGTACTCGTACCTGGTATAAATAAATATATTATCCTTCTCGGCCTTCTCGGCCGATGTGAGCGAAGCCTTAAATTCCGATTTTGTCTTCAACTTTGTCTGGGACTCCGAACGCCTTCGCTTCCCTGCCTTCGTGCTTGCTTTTTCGACCGCTGTCCTCGAGGGTCGCGCGAGCCGGCCTCCGACGGGTGTTCTCCCGTGCGCGCGTCGCGGAGTCTCGCGCCACCGACGAGCGCGGCGACCCCGAACTTGAGGGATATTTGCAGGGGAAGGGAGACACGGACGTTCTATTTTCTTTGGTCCTGGAAATTTGTTTTGGTGTTGTTGCTCCGCGAAGAGCTTCTCGTGACAGGCTTCATCCTACAGTAGTTTTTTCTCTCTGACGTTCGATCTCTCGGTCTTGCTGATGCTACCGCTTTCTACCGACTGCCTTGCTTTGCGGGCCGCCGCCATCGGCCTGTTCGAACCCCTCGGTCCTGCCATTCTCGGTGACTACCTTCCCTTGCCCCTCTCTCTTCGCCGGACGACTACACGCGCCTTCTCAGGGTATCGCGCCGTTCTTGGTACCAGATCATTGCATATTCCGGTGATTTTGCTTTGTTGGTGTTTTTTTTAATAAAATTTTGAGAACTCGGGACGTCTTCTGTTTTCGCCGATAGAATGGAATGGAGGTTGTTGGGGAGTATGAATTCGGCCGAGGGTTGTTAGCTCGATCGGAAAAAACAACCAACCACATCGGAGGGTATCGTACAGGTGGCCGTACATGCTCGGATTTTCCACAACTGCTGAGTGAGGCGCGTTGGAATACCAGTAGTACAGTAGTTCAGAGGTGTTCTACTTCGAATGTGTGCGTACAAACCTTTGTTTTCGCCGGTCGAATTGAATGAAGGTTGTTGGCAAGTCGGCCGAGTGTTGTGAGTTCGATAAGAAAAACCGATCAATCGCATCGGAGGATATCATACACAGCAAGCAGACGATTTTCACATTGAGAAAAAAATCATATCTAGTCCAGATGTGAGGTATTTATTTACTAGTAAATGGGAGATACGGACCCGCTTTAAAGATACGATCCTTCGTTCCAGGTACAAGATATGATGTTCCGCTGGGTACCATTTCCTGTTGAAAAGCTCGTCCAATTGTTTCGGCGAGCACTACTGGAGGTAATCGAGGGTTGGAGACTGCTTGCTTAGACTGCAAGTACTCGCAGTATGTCGGAGTTTTGTGCTGCTGTACGTAAACTGCTGCGTGTGCTATACGTATTTCCAACATAAATATTGTGGTATTCACGCTATGAGTATACTGCCCGTGTCAGCAGTGTTTTGCTGTTGTTCTGTATTGGCGATCGATATCAGGTACCAGGTATCAGCTATCAGGTGTTCGATACTGCTCATACTCGCAGTATCTCGATTACTGCCAGTTCTCAGGATTGAGTGCGATAATGCGCATACAGCACGCGTCCTGTTCTCCCAGTAATTTGGGCGTACACCGCAAGTTGTTGTCTGCTGCCATGACGTACGTACCGCTGTGCTGCTGCTGGTCTTGCGGCTGGGTCTGCACAGCAGCAGCTGCAGCAACCGACCTCAGCAGCAGCGATGCCTGCTACTTACTACTTGCTGTTGCTGCCATTTTGCATGTTGTGCTGCTGCTGCTGCTATCGCTTTCATGTGCGGGAGAGACCCTTTCTTCTGCACAAGCGCCGTTGGAAGTAGGTACAGCTCGCCGTAGATATGGGTGTGATATCGGCGTGGGTATTGGGTACTTGGCAACTGGGCAGAAAAAGGGCAGCAAAACTACTATCGTAAACAACATCATCGAAGTAATCTCAGTTCTGAGAGTATAAGAGAGACCTCTCAGAACTGACCTGATTTCTGCCCCCGCCAGCAGCGACTGAGCTCCAAATTATAGATGATTTCCTGGCCCATAACTATAGACGGTTCTGATTTTTGGGCTTCAGAGTAGATGGCCAACAAAGACAGCAATAATAATAACGTCCCAAAAAAATGCTATAAAAGCAGAGTATTCTCGGAAGAATGAGAGAATGTGAGTTTTGTACGTACGTAAGAAGTTTAGCCAATCAGATGAATGCGATGTTTCACGGTAGCATGAATCGTAGCCCTTGGTACATACACCTTGTCTGGTACGTAGCCGCAACCTACACGCAACAGCGCAGTGAAGCAGAGGCAACGCTACAGGTTCAAGGTGTGATACAGACTAGTTTGAGTTCCCACCCACCCGCCCGTGCTTTTGAGGGAGTCAGTGGGGGGGGAGTTAAATGGTCGCAGTAACTTGTGTGTTTGTTGCTGTTTGTTAGACGTACCCGTTATGTTCGCTGGTGGTGCGACCGGGTGTCGTAGATTGCGCAAGTGGCGGCGGGGGCTAGCCGCATTGTTTGGCGTTTGTTTGTTCGATGCAAGTGGGGTTTCTTTTAAAAGTTGGCCTATTATGACGGTTCACGGAGGTTTCGGGGTATCTGGCCCCATATCTGATCAATTTTTATCAAAATGTTTGGTGGAATAAATGTTCCTCCGAGATTTTATCTCTCATGAAAATTTGATGAAATAAAGGATAAAAAGAAAAGTGTGGTTAAGGCCGTTTCCTATGCGGTTCGATTTTTGAGCTTCAGATTTTGACCCGATCGCATTTTCAGATGTGAACTTGGCAAATCGAAACAGCCTTCCTATCTATGCGGAAAAATCTGATTTATTGTGTATGTAGAAATTCGAGCAAATGCCGAGACCATGGTTTGGCGCCGCGAAGAGACGCCCTGGGTGCGCTGCCCTGCGCGTAGGACCCAAGTGTGCGAGCCAAGGCTGGCTGCCTCTGGTCTGGCGGCAAAGAGTCGTGGCGAGTGCGCTAGAGCCAACCTGTCTTGATATTTTATGTTCCACTTTGTGACTGACTGCTGCTGCTGCTGCTGTACAGCAGTGTAGTCTACGAGTACTCGTACGTATCGACGGAAAGGTGCGTGCCGAGTGCGCTTCTCTTGGTCTCCAGGCCCGAGCCGGCGCCAGGCCACTGTAGTCTGGCCACGGAGGGACGGCCCGCCCGCCGCCCGAGCGTCGGGCGCGAAGCAACGTCGCTATACCGCTTTGTCACCATCCAACTCATCGATCGTTCTGCTGCTGCTGTTTGCTGTCATGGATAACATCTTGAATTTAGAGAGCATGCCATTTTTCGATTTGAAAGTCTGATGACCCAGGTCGTCGGATTTTGGGGCCAAAATCCGACGAATCTCAAATCGAAAAATTTCCGGTCGGATTTTGCATATCTCGACTGCATAAGACCTATGCCAATGGTACAGCGAAGTTGCAATAAAAAGTTTGAATTTCAAAGATACCCGGCAAAAAAATTCAGAACACGCTTCCTATGGGCCACCTAAAAAAAAAAAAAAGTTCCTAACTTTCGGAAAAGCCCGAAAAAAGCAAATCTGGGGCCGATGTTGGGCCAACATCGGCTTGAGAAAAACTCAGGCCGATCTTTGGTTCGAAGCGGCGAGATTCCGAGTTCTCGACAGACATCGATCAACACAACCAACGATTGCGTCACGAATTCTGAACGGAGTGCGCTCGTTAGGGGCTCCGACCCACCCTAGGGTCATCGTCGTCACACCATGGCCGGTGTCATGTGGCGGGAGCTGACCAGGCGTGTGATAAAAAAACATTTGGCCGCTGGTGTGCACAAAACAGAAGACAAAACTTCTCCATCCGTCTCGAATGGCAAAAAATAGTCTTTTTTTCAGGTTTGGGAGGATACCGTACGACGCCGCCGGCAAGCTCTCCCCCCCTAGACAATGGATCCGCCTGATATCTTCGAGGCCGTCATCTATTATACTCGTTGGGCTTGCCAGATACCGAGTGGGTTGGCCGTGGGCTGAGTCTATGTCGAGATCGAGGGTCGATCGTCGCACGAGCTGGTTTCGATCACCGTGTTGACAATTTGCGACCAGAAAAACACAAATTGCACCGCCTGCAGCCGTTGGGGAAAAAAAAAGAAAAAATCAAACTTTTTTCTCTTTTTTCCCCACAGCGGCGGTACGAAAAAAAATTCGGCTGTTTTTCTAAAGCCATATATTCGAAAAAAAAACTTTTCAACTTCGCGTTTCCATCATTCGTTTTTGAGATCGAAAAACACAAATCTGAAGCTCGAAATCGAACCGCATAGGAAACAGCCTAAGAGATTTAATCTCTCATGAAATTCGATTAAATAAAGGATACAAAGAAAAGTGTGATTAAATAAGATCGTGCTGGAAATAGAGGTAATTATTTATTTTCCGAATTCGGGGAGACGAAATTGATACACTTTTTATCCAAGGGTCGATGGGGCACTTTGGTGAAAAAGGAAGATCCGGTTTTTTGTTACGATCCCTAAAGCGGGGAAACGAAATGGGCGCAACCCCCCCCCCCCATCAAATATACGTATGCAAGCGACAGAGAAACAAAGTGCCTGTAGAACGGCAACAATACACAGCAGTGCCGCTGCCAGCCGCTATCGCCTGATACTCTGGCGAAAGCTGGATGGGAACATCATACGCACAAGCTATGTAGCACAGCAGCTATAGCTGCAGCAGATAGCAGCAGCAGCAGCAGCAGCAGCAGCAGGAGTAGCAGCAGTAGCAGCAGGAGCGGCAGCAGCAGCAGCAGCAGCAGCAGCAACACGCGGCAGAAGCAGCAGCAGGATAAAGCGGCAGACTGCTGCTATAACCTGCACCAGTAGTAGCAACACGGCAAAGAGAATAGCGGCTTCTTCCCACTCATTTCGAGTATGAGTTGCTGCTGATAAATAATGGAGCCCTCAATTATAATACCAGCCTGCTGGCGCCACCGCGCCCGAGTATTACGCTCCATGCACGCCCGGAGTCCAACTTGGATGCTTGGCAAATAGACCGCGGAGACATCGCTCGCACCGCCGTGCTGCTAGTTTGCTGCTGCAGCTGTTGCTGCTACTGCTGCGTTGGGTGTGCGGGAAGATGGTGCCAGTAGATAATTGTGCTGCTGGTGGTATGGAGAGAGCTGGGAAATGAGAAAATGGAGGAGTGATGGGTTGTTTTGCATCGAACCAGGAAATTTCTCAGATGCGGACGACGATTCCGGGGTGCAGACCACGCTACACATTTTTCAAGTAAAAAACATCCCTAAAGATCCCTTCTCCCAGACTGCTAAACCAACTCCTGTCTACTTTGTCCGTCGGATTTCTCTTCTGGGTTCTCGCTCCGTGATTTTGAGCACGCTCATTGGTCAAAACCAACAAAGCAGCCGGCAGTTGAATTAGTTCGCAAGCTGTATCCCGGGTCGATAGCGGTTGTTGTATACTTCTCGTACGTTTTTTTGTACAACCCAACGACAAAAAGTGATTCTTGTAAACTAAACTATCCAACAAGGTACCTTTACGTCGCCCGCCGGCTTCAAAATCATTCATGTACTATTTTATATGTACTCGTACTATACCCTGTACTACGAGAGAAGCGGGAAGTTTGCATTATCTTTTACTCGGATTAATATGTCGTACCTCGTACCAGGTATTTATTGATTTTCCGGTTCGGGAATACAATCATCATGTAGCAGCTGTTTTTGTTGCAGTGTTCACGCTCGTGTTGGGTACGGGAAGATGGTGGTAAGAAAACTGGTGTATGTACTGTAAATGAGAAAAGAGTTTTGTGAAGAGTATGGGGGGGTGGGGGTGCTGGTGATCTCGGCCGATTAGCCTCTTCGTGCCTGGCACACGGGACCGACTGTCCATTTAGACCCCGGTACAGATTTGCACGCTTTGACAACAAACCACAGAATGATACGGGTACCAGATACTTCTTCTTGCGGGTTGTGTCCTCCGTCCGTGTGATTCGGGCACGCTCACATTGGGCAAAACCAACGATAAAGCCGGTACGTTCTACCATTTTGCAAGCTGTAGCCCTTTTCAACAGGTAGGTGTATTCGGAGGACTTTTAACAATCTGGGAGAAGGGATCTTTAGGTTGGTAGCTGTTCAGGTGTTTTGGTTCCTGTTGGGATCAAGGTACGGGCAAAGACCCGACCCAACCCCTGACTCTAACCCTAACCCTAACCCTGACCCTGACCCCAAACCGCAGGTAAACCGGGCCAAAACTCGCCAAACGCGGCTGCGCCGCGTTTGCAACGAACCAGGAAATTTCTCAGTTGCGGACGACGATTCCGAAGTGCAGACCACGGTACGTATTTTTCAAGTCAAAAACATCCCTAAAGATCCCTTCTCCCAGATTGCTAAACCTACTCTGTATTCGCCCGCGAGTGACCGGTCGCCCCGGTGGTTCAAGTGGTTAACCTCGAATTCTACTTGTTTGAGTCCTGGGTTCGAGCCCCAGGTGGGTCGGACTTTGACATTATTTGCAAAATTAAAAAAAGGATTCAATTGTTGAGAGCGCCTTGCAGCGTGGGTAGGCACAGTTCGATGCGAGTCGACGAGGGAAGAAAAAGGCTGAAATCTTCTCGCGATAAAAATGAAGGCACGTACCGTAGCGGGAAGAGGGGAAGAGCCTGCTATGTGACCCCGGATCTGAGTTACGAGTTGGAAGGAGAGAGAGAATAAGATGTGCGAAGATAATGAATGGGATAAGAAAAAAGAAAAAAGAAAAAAAAAAGTGGTTTGACCCCGATAAAGTCGACACATTCTTTGTTTGTTTTCGAGCGTGTTTTTGCATGCTGTTCGTGTTTTTGTGTTTACGACGGATTGACCCGCACAAGACCCTCGTTTAAAACAAAATTTGAAATGTTAAAATCCTCGAGGATCTTGCTTTAATTATTTATTTTTCGATTCATAGTTGCCATCTGACCAAAACAATTAAATGAATTGACCTGAATTTCAATTTAATTAATTCGTACTGAAAAAAGAGTTAATTATTTATTTTCCGTCTTCGGGCACACGAAATTTATTTCGTACTGGTCTGTATCACACCTTGAACCTGTAGCGTTGCCTCTGCTTCACTGCGCTGTTGCGTGTAGGCTGCGGCTACGTACCAGACAAGGTGTATGTACCAAGGGCTACGATTCATGCTACCGTGAAACATCGCATTCATCTGATTGGCTAAACTTCTTACGTACGTACAAAACTCACATTCTCTCATTCTTCCGAGAATACTCTGCTTTGTACTTTGCTTTCGAACTTGTATTATATTAATGCGCAACCCCCCGCCCGGAGAAGGGGGGTTGGAGAAGGGGTGATCCCCCGGGGCTGCCCCAACAGCAACCCCACGCTAACATCCGTATACTCGAGTCAACTCCCAACCCAACTGGCGGCATAGAACTCTCGACGCCAGCTTCCATCGACCCAAATGGGAGTCGACCCTATTTACGGATGTACTCTCACGGCCCCTTTCCCCCTGACTTGCAATATCATAGGGAACGCATGTAATAACACACTTCTTCATAGTTTCACTTCTGCCTAGTCAAATCTAAGAGTGAGTTAACCCGCCCCCACTCTGTGCCCTGGCCCGGCTGAATCCCATCGCTAATTCCTTCCTGGGCCATCACGTCGGCTACCCAACTGGCATCCTTCCCATGACTGCGAACATACGTCTTGTACGCATCGGACGCCCATCGGCCCTCACGCTGCAACACCTCTGGTGTTGCCCCCCCCGCCGACAAGTGAGTTGCGCCTCCAATCCTCAGAGAGTGCAAAGCGTACTCCTCCGCACGCCCGCCCGCCAACGCAACCACTTTTCGCAGAGCTGCCGTCGCTTGCTGCTGTGTCCACATGGACCATCTGCCATTACCAACACCAAAAGCGGCAAGTGGGGCCGACGAGGGAAGAAACAAATAGCAAGACATCAGTTCGATCATGAGATCGACAGCACCGCCACCGTCGCCCACGCGCAACGCCGGACCACAACGTACGCGCGTCAAAACCGCCCCTTTCCGCAGTTGGTCCCCTTTCGACCCACGAAACCTAACCTCAACGCGGTCTGCAGAAGACCACTGCGACGCGGTAAGCTGAATATTCTCGCGAAAAAACGCTACATCGGCCCGTCGCAAGCAATAAGTTTCATGCACACGCGACCGAGTTTCCGCAAACATTTCTGACGCGCGAGTCGAAAAACGAAAGGAAGCGCAGAGGGCAAGCCACAAGACACGACCCCCCGTCTGCCATGTGGAGATCAATTTTTCGCCCGCGATCAATATTTCCCACGAAACAGGCCGACGAGCGGTTGCTTGGTTACCAGCGTCGGCATGCGAACGAGCGGCTCCTTTGAGGGCATTACCCAAAACAGGATGGGTAGTGTCCAGTTCGAACCCTCGTGAAATTCGATGGAAAAACTTGATCGCTGACAAATGGCTCTCGATAGTTGCCGACCGCAATTTCTTAGTGGCAAAAGCGTACGCTACGTACTCGAACAAATGCCACACGTTAGTCATGCTGTCTCCGCCACGCTCTAGGAATACAGGCATGTCACAACGTACCCGAAAGTCTACCCATGCGCCAAAATGCCCCTGATAAGTGCGTTCAGACGAGGTCGCAATGGCGTTTCGCATGAGTTCGAGGCCAACACCGAAGTACAGAGAGATGTGCCCGCACCCCCCAGGTCCTGCTCCTGCCACGGAATGTCGGGTCGAACAGCACGCAAATTAACGAGGACGGAGGCACAATCCCACCATGAGATACCATCAGAGGCCACGTTAAAAATTCCACGTACGTGTTTTGCGTCAAAGTGCCAACCAGAGGACAACTCGAGCACCCCGAGGAGACGCATTAATGCGCCAGATCTCGGCTCCTTTCCCCCTCGACAACGCCGCATCCACTCGACGGCTGCTTCGTTGTCGCCACGTAACAACACACAGTCCCCCATGGCGAACGGACGTTCATCACACGCAGATACGAGAACCCATGCAGAAACTACCATGCCCAGCGATTCTAGAACGTTAATTGATATATCGTTCTCATCTGCAACGGACTTACTCGATCCACAAAATCGAGACCGCTCTCCTGCGTCAAGCTCGTATCGCCAATACACCCCAGTTTCCAAGCAAAAACCCCCGACAGCGGTTTTAGATGCGTCCGAAAAAAGAGTACGTCTAGGGGGGCGCTCAAGCAAATTATACATCGGAGCCGACAAGGTTCCTCCGCGCGCGTCCCACCCTTCCTCAACGAACCACCGCCTGAACTCGAGGTCACCATGGAACTCGGGTCCCAGGGCAAGACGCCGCCCGGGGTTCGCCATACGGCAATCAAAATTAGCTCCGGCGGCAATGCGCGGCATACCAACTGAAGCTAACAAGCGGTTAACGAAAAAACGCCCCGGACGTACAGCAAAGGAAACATGCATGAGGAAGCCAACGAGCTGCGACACCTGCTTCGCAGAAGCAGATGCACGAGACGAGGGCCACTCCTTGAGGATATTGTGCAGCTTGAGGCGCTTATGGGGCGGCAACGTGTCCGTAAGCGCCTCAGTATCAATGATCCATCCCAAAATGTCCAGTTGCGTGTCTGAGTTTAGTAATTTTCTTGGCTGACAGGAGGGGCGGATCGGAAACACCACGTTCGCCCAACAAGGGAAAGTGGTCCGACGCCAATGACTGTACAGCACGCAAGCAACGGCGGCCGTCCGGCCACCATTGCAACTCGACGAGAATGCCATCGTCCACGTAGTACCTCACAAAACAATTGCTCCCGGTGTTGCCCCCTGAACCAGGAACGGGCCCACAATCACGCGGGATAGCAACGACCCGAACTCCCCGCGGCGGGGAGAGTTCAACGTGCGCAACGGCGGCAGCCCCTTGTTGGGAAACGTCTGCGCCTTGAAAGGTAGAGCGGGTATGAGCATGCTCGAGCGCAGATGCCATCAACCCCCAAAACCCAGGACTATTGCGCCAACCAAACTGCAAGCGCAAATCCACGACAACGTTATCACCGAAAACGTATCCAAAATTCGGCGCGCCTGCCGGATCAACCAAAACCTGCCGAAAAGCGTCTTTGACATCCACACGGCACAACAGGATTCGAGCGCGACTACCATGCGTCTGTCGCAAAAACAGCACCCGTAACAGCGCATCACGAAGCACATGGCCGAGCTCGCACGATGGTGCGGAGTCAAAGTCAGTGTCACCATTAACGCTGGTCCGACCGCCCTCGCGCGCAAACGTAAGGTCGTGAATAATCCTTAATTTGGGTTCGAGAACGACACTCAGCGGTGAAAGGCGAAGACCCTGAATCTCGTCTGCATATCGCAAATCAAACACCACCGCTCGGCCGTGCACCACGTCTGCGCATATCTTATTGTGGATATCCGCCGCATGCGTGGCGACGACCGGGTGATTACCATACTCGAGTTCCGTGGTCAAATCCCCCCCCCGTGCGACGCCGACAGGCGCGCCCGGCGCCAGCACACGAAGCAACAAAGAAATACGAGGGAATTTCTTGATCTCACCAAACCAGTGCTGTACGGCAGCAACGTTAATATGCGGAGAGAAAATTGAGGAGCCGATGGTGGACAGAAAAAAGTGAACACTGCCTTGGCACTGTCGCAAGAGTGAGGAGCTGAGTGACGCGACCTGATCGAGGTTCGCTGAGCCTCGCGCAGACACCGCTTGCACCACTACCTCCCGAGCGGCAAGCCACGCATCTACCTCATCTACTCGCAACGCATCCAGACGCACGTCGCCGACCGCACCTTGCACGTACGCCGTGTCAACTGGCAAAACACTCGCACGCACGCCCACACCCGTACCTTTATCTGAGAAGGGAACCGAACCCGGAGTCACAGCGACGCGATCACGCCCGACGCCGCCATCACCAGCCAGAGCTCCTAACGCACGCCTACGCAACCCCCCCGCTCCTTCGCGGGTGGCCGGCCGAGTGCCCGTTCCACAACTGGCGACGTGCGCCGTCGCCGCTCCGCCACCGGCCCGCACCGCCGCCGCCCCCCCAGGTGTCGGCCCAACCGACAGGAAGGGCCCGTGTCTTCATCCCGAACCCGAGCCACCACCACCCCCGGCCCCCCCGCGACCACCATCTGGGCGGAGCACCAGAGCCCGCGTCCGGCTGGCTTGCGCCGCCGCTCCACCTCGCGTTCCCCCAGCTGGAGCCGCCGATCCGCCGCCGAGAAGAGCTGCAGGAGAGGAAGAGTTGGCCGGGGTATTCGCATGCACGAATTTGCAGTCGGAATACCGGCATAGGCCCGTGGACGCAAACATCCTGCACAGCGCGGCGCTCTTCTTTCTGGCCGGACCCGTCTTGGCAGGGGCGAGGCTTTGGCCCCGCTTGGGTGCCCCATCCCTGCTGTCGCGTGGAACTTGGAGACCTTCCACGAGCTTCAGGACGTCGCCACCGGACGAGCAAAAGTTGCGTGCACGACCAAACGCTGGGACGGGCGGCGCGTCAAACACGGCGTTGAACTGAGGGGGAACAGTCAACAGACGAACTTGCTGGGCAAACCTCATGAGGTCGTTCACCCACAGGCGCAGGTCGTCGTTCACCATGTCGCTCATAACAGCCCGCGCCGCGGAGCCGGAAAGCAAAAGGATGTTGCTTAGAGTATGCCGGCGAAGACCGGCCGCCGCGGATGTGAACGAGACGTCGACGGGTGCCAGCCGGTCCAGGCACGCGCGGTCGTCGGCGACGTCAGCCGAGAGTCCAACTGTAAGAACCGCCATAAGAGCCTGGCGCAAGAGGTCCAGGCGGTCAGCGACAAACACCAGGTGGTCGACAGGGCGGTCGGCACGTGGCCCATACATGCTCACGTCGAAGTTGCTGACAGCGCGAAGCTGAGCCGCCACCCCCGCCGTAACGTCGACGCTCTCACCCACAAATGACTGAATATCTGCGGCCGACTCGCCGAGGTTCGGAGGCAAGCGTCCCCGAAGCAGCCAGTGTTTGCGTGACGACATTTTCTTCCAAAGGGCCGTGTCGTCAGTCAACTGTGATCTCTGGACGTGCCGCTCCCTCGCATCCCCGCCGTCTCGCACGGAAGGCTCACGGTCGGCAAAGTTGTCCACAAACTGCTGAATCAGGACCTCGACGTCGGCGGTCTTGGATGCGCCGCCGGCGACGGCGTCCCGAAGGCTCGCAACAGACAGGAGCACGTTGTCCAGAGATGACTCGACGCCGAGGATCTCCGTATCCATGCGGGAAAACTCGGAGGACACCTGGTTTTGCCAATGCCGCACGTCAGCTGTCGATACCACTCCCCCCGAGGCTGCCGGCATAGATGGAGGACTAGCCGTACCAGCAGGAGTAGCAGCCGCAGCAGCAGTAGCAGCAGCATCGTTGGCCTGGCGAGAGGCCACAGCAGCGTCGGTGGCCTGGCGAGCCTCGGCTTCGGCTCGTCCAGCACGGTGTGCGTCGACCTCCGCTTGCACAGCAGCTACAGCAGCATGAGCATTCGCCTCGGCTTGTGTTTGCGCAGCAAACAACGCAACCTGCACACCTCGCGCCGCGGTAGCCGCGTTGGCACCGGCCTCCGGCGACTTGCTCTCGTCGGACATCCCGAACTCAAACTAGTCTGTATCACACCTTGAACCTGTAGCGTTGCCTCTGCTTCACTGCACTGTTGCGTGTAGGTTGCGGCTACGTACCAGACAAGGTGTATGTACCAAGGGCTGCGATTCATGCTACCGTGAAACATCGCATTCATCTGATTGGCTAAACTTCTTACGTACGTACAAAACTCACATTCTCTCATTCTTCCGAGAATACTCTGCTTTCCGTCTTCGGGCACACGAAATTTATTTCGTACTGGAAATAGAGGTAATTATTTTGTTTCCGTCTTCGGGCACACGAAATGGAAATAAAGGTAATTATTTATTTTCCGTCTTCGGGCACACGAAATGGGGGCAAAAACCCCCCCATCAAATATACCAGGTACGTATGCAAGCGACAGAGATACAAAGTGCCAGTAGAACGTCAACAATAAACAGCAGTGCTGCTGCCAGCCGCTATCGCCTGATACTCTGGCAAAAGCTGGATGGGAGCATTATACGCACAAGCTATTCTTGTAGCACAGCAGCTAGCTGCAGCAGATAGCAGCAGCAGCAGGAGCAGCAGCAGCAGGAGCAGCAGGAGCGGCAGCAGCAGGAGCGGCAGCAGCAGCAGCAGGAGCAGCAGGAGCGGCAGCAGCAGCAGCAACACGCGGCAGAAGCAGCAGCAGGATAAAGCGGCAGACTGCTGCTATAACGTGCACCAGTAGTAGCAACACGGCAAAGAGAACAGCGGCTTCTTCCCACTCGTTTCGAATATGAGGTGCTGCTGATAAATAATGGTGCCCTCAATACCAGCCTGCTGGCGCCACCGCGCCCGAGTATTACGCTCCATGCACGCCCGGAGTCCAACTTGGATGCTTGGCAAATAGACCGCGGAGACATCGCTCGCAGCGCCGTGCTGCTAGTTTGCTGCTGCTGCTGCTACTGCTGCGTTGGGTGTGCGGGAAGATCGTGCCAGTAGATAATTGTGCTGCTGGTGGTATGGAGAGAGTTGGGAAATGAGAAAATGGAGGAGTGATGGATTGGGTGCGGGGGGGGTGGTGATGGTCGCTTCTCCTCTTCATATCTGGCGCGGGACTGTCTACTTTGCCCGTCGGATTCCTCTTCTGGGTTCTCGCTCCGTGATTTTGAGCACGGTCATTGGTCAAAACCAACAAAGCAGCCGGCAGTTGAGTTAGTTCGCAAGCTGTATCCCGGGTCGATAACGGTTGTATACTTCTCGTACGTTTCTTTGTACAACCCCACGATAAAAAGTGATTCTTGTAAACTAAACAACTATCTAACAAGATACATTTACGTCGCCCGCCGGCTTCAAAACCATTCATATATTATTTTATATGTACTCGTACTATACCCTGTACTACGAGAAAAAAAGCGGGAAGTTTGCATTATTTTTTACTCGGATTAATATGTCGTACCTCGTACCAGGTCATCATGTAGCTGCTGTTTTTGTTGCAGTGTTGAGACTCGTGTTGGGTACGGGAAGATGGTGGCAAGAAAACTGTTGTATGTACTGCTTGCTGTAGATGAAAAAAGAGTTTTGTGAAGAGTATGGGGGGGTGGGGGTGCTGGTGATCTCGGCCGATTAGCCTCTTCGTGCCTGGCACACGGGACCGACTGTCGATTTAGACCCCGGTACAGTTTTGCACGCTTTGACAACAAAACCACAGAACGATACGGGTACCAGATACTTCTTCTTGCGGGTTGTGTCCTCCGTCCGTGTGATTTGGGCACGCTCACATTGGGCAAAACCAACGATAACGCTGGCACGTTCTACCATTTTGCAAGCTGTAGCCCTTTTCAAGAGGTCGGTGTATTCGCCCGCGAACAACACAAGTGGTTTGACCCCGATAAAGTCGACACACTATTTGTCTGTTTTCGAGCGTTTTTTTGCATGCTGTTCGCGTTTTTGTGTTTTCGACGGATTGACCCGCACAAGACCCTCGTTTAAAACAAATGTTAAAATCTTCGAAGATCTTGCTTTAATTATTTATTTTTCGATTCATAGTTGCCATCTGACCAAAACAATTAAATAAATTGACCTGAATTTCAATTTAATTAATTCGTACTAAAAATAGAGTTAATTCAAACTATTACGGGGGGCCATAGTTAACAGGACCTATGATATACATAAAAACCTGTATATTAAACCATTTTTACTCACAATATTCGGTCCTGTAAACTATGGTCCCCCGTAGTAGTCTGTATCACACCTTGAACCTGTAGCGTTGCCTCTGCTTCACTGCGCTGTTGCGTGTAGGTTGCGGCTACGTACCAGACAAGGTGTATGTACCAAGGGCTACGATTCATGCTACCGTGAAACATCGCATTCATCTGATTGGCTAAACTTCTTACGTACGTACAAAACTCACATTCTCTCATTCTTCCGAGAATACTCTGCTTTGTACTTTGCTTTCGAACTTGTATTATATTAATGCGCAACCCCCCGCCCGGAGAAGGGGGGTTGGAGAAGGGGTGATCCCCCGGGGCTGCCCCAACAGCAACCCCACGCTAACATCCGTATACTCGAGTCAACTCCCAACCCAACTGGCGGCATAGAACTCTCGACGCCAGCTTCCATCGACCCAAATGGGAGTCGACCCTATTTACGGATGTACTCTCACGGCCCCTTTCCCCCTGACTTGCAATATCATAGGGAACGCATGTAATAACACACTTCTTCATAGTTTCACTTCTGCCTAGTCAAATCTAAGAGTGAGTTAACCCGCCCCCACTCTGTGCCCTGGCCCGGCTGAATCCCACCGCTAATTCCTTCCTGGGCCATCACGTCGGCTACCCAACTGGCATCCTTCCCATGACTGCGAACGTACGTCTTGTACGCATCGGACGCCCATCGGCCCTCACGCTGCAACACCTCTGGTGTTGCCCCCCCCGCCGACAAGTGAGTTGCGCCTCCAATCCTCAGAGAGTGCAAAGCGTACTCCTCCGCACGCCCGCCCGCCAACGCAACCACTTTTCGCAGAGCTGCCGTCGCTTGCTGCTGTGTCCACATGGACCATCTGCCATTACCAACACCAAAAGCGGCAAGTGGGGCCGACGAGGGAAGAAACAAATAGCAAGACATCAATTCGATCATGAGATCGACAGCACCGCCACCGTCGCCCACGCGCAACGCCGGACCACAACGTACGCGCGTCAAAACCGCCCCTTTCCGCAGTTGGTCCCCTTTCGACCCACGAAACCTAACCTCAACGCGGTCTGCAGAAGACCACTGCGACGCGGTAAGCTGAATATTCTCGCGAAAAAACGCTACATCGGCCCGTCGCAAGCAATAAGTTTCATGCACACGCGACCGAGTTTCCGCAAACATTTCTGACGCGCGAGTCGAAAAACGAAAGGAAGCGCAGAGGGCAAGCCACAAGACACGACCCCCCGTCTGCCATGTGGAGATCAATTTTTCGCCCGCGATCAATATTTCCCACGAAACAGGCCGACGAACGGTTGCTTGGTTACCAGCGTCGGCATGCGAACGAGCGGCTCCTTTGAGGGCATTACCCAAAACAGGATGGGTAGTGTCCAGTTCGAACCCTCGTGAAATTCGATGGAAAAGCTTGATCGCTGACAAATGGCTCTCGATAGTTGCCGACCGCAATTTCTTAGTGGCAAAGGCGTACGGTACGTACTCGAACAAATGCCACACGTTAGCCATGCTGTCTCCGCCACGCTCTAGGAATACAGGCATGTCACAACGTACCCGAAAGTCTATCCATGAGCCAAAATGCCCCTGATAAGTGCGTTCAGACGAGGTCGCAATGGCGTTTCGCATGAGTTCGAGGCCAACACCGAAGTACAGAGGGATGTGCCCGCACCCCCCAGGTCCTGCTCCTGCCACGGAATGTCGGGTCGAACAGCACGCAAATTAACGAGGACGGAGGCACAATCCCACCGTGAGATACCATCAGAGGCCACGTTAAAAATTCCACGTATGTGTTTTGCGTCCAAGTGCCAACCAGAGGACAACTCGAACACCCCGAGGAGACGCATTAATGCGCCAGATCTCGGCTCCTTTCCCCCTCGACCACGCCGCACCCACTCGACGGTTGTTTCGTTGTCGCCACGTAACAACACACAGTCCCCCATGGCGAACGGACGTTCATCACACGCAGATACGAGAACCCATGCAGAAACTACCATGCCCAGCGATTCTAGAACGTTAATTGATATATCGTTCTCATCTGCAACGGACTTACTCGATCCACAAAATCGAGACCGCTCTCCTGCGTCAAGCTCGTATCGCCAATACACCCCAGTTTCCAAGCAAAAACCCCCGACAGCGGTTTTAGATGCGTCCGAAAAAAGAGTACGTCTAGGGGGGCACTCAAGCTAATTATATATCGGAGCCGACACGGTTCCTCCGCGCGCGTCCAACCCTTCCTCAACGAACCACCGCCTGAACTCGAGGTCACCATGGAACTCGGGTCCCAGGGCGAGACGCCGCCCGGGGTTCGCCATACGGCAATCAAAATTAGCTCCGGCGGCAATGCGCGGCATACCAACTGGAGCTAACAAGCGGTTAACGAAAAAACGCCCCGGACGTACAGCAAAGGAAACATGCATGAGGAAGCCAACGAGCTGCGACACCTGCTTCGCAGAAGCAGATGCACGAGACGAGGGCCACTCCTTGAGGATATTGTGCAGCTTGAGGCGCTTATGGGGCGGCAACGTGTCCGTAAGCGCCTCAGTATCAATGATCCATCCCAAAACGTCCAGTTGCGCGTCCCAATTAGTAATTTTCTTGGCTGACAGGAGGGGCGGATCGGAAACACCTCGTTCGCCCAACAAGGGAAAATGGTCTGACGCCAGTGACTGTACAGCACGCAAGCAACGGCGGCCGTCCGGCCACCATTGCAACTCGACAAGAATGCCATCGTCCACGTAGTACCTCACAAAACAATTGCTCCCGGTGTTGCCCCCTGAACCAGGAACGGGCCCACAATCACGCGGGATAGCAACGACCCGAACTCCCCGCGGCGGGGAGAGTTCAACGTGCGCAACGGCGGCAGCCCCTTGTTGGGAAACGTCTGCGCCTTGAAAGGTAGAGCGGGTATGAGCATGCTCGAGCGCAGATGCCATCAACCCCCAAAACCCAGGACTATTGCGCCAACCAAACTGCAAGCGCAAATCCACGACAACGTGATCACCGAAAACGTATCCAAAATTCGGCGCGCCTACCGGATCAACCAAAACCTGCCGAAAAGCGTCTTTGACATCCACACGGCACAACAGGATTCGAGCGCGACTACCATGCGTCTGTCGCAAAAACAGCACCCGTAACAGCACATCACGAAGCACATGGTCGAGCTCGCACGATGGTGCGGAGTCAAAGTCAGTGTCACCATTAACGCTGGTCCGACCGCCCTCGCGCGCAAACGTAAGATCGTGAATAATCCTTAATTTGGGTTCGAGAACGACACTCAGCGGTGAAAGGCGAAGACCCTGAATCTCGTCTGCATATCGCAAATCAAACACCACCGCTCGGCCGTGCACCACGTCTGCGCATATCTTGTTGTGGATATCCCCCGCATGCGTGGCGACGACCGGGTGATTACCATACGCGAGTTCTGTGGTCAAATCCCCCCCCCGTGCGACGCCAACAGGCGCGCCCGGCACCAGCACACGAAGCAACAAAGAAATACGAGGGAATTTCTTGATCTCACCAAACCAGTGCTGTACGGCAGCAACGTTAATATGCGGAGAGAAAATTGAGGAGCCGATGGTGGACAGAAAAAAGTGAACACTGCCTTGGCACTGTCGCAAGAGTGACGCGACCTGATCGAGGCTCGCTGAGCCTCGCGCAGACACCGCTTGCACCACTACCTCCCGAGCGGCAAGCCACGCATCTACCTCATCTACTCGCAACGCATCCAGACGCACGTCGCCGACCGCACCTTGCACCTACGCCGTGTCAACTGGCAAAACACTCGCACGCACGCCCACACCCTTACCTTTCTCTGAGAAGGGAACCGAACCCGGAGTCACAGCGACGCGATCACGCCCGACGCCGCCATCGCCAGCCAGAGCTCCTAACGCACGCCTACGCAACCCCCCCGCTCCTTCGCGGGTGGCCGGCCGAGTGCCCGTTCCACAACTGGCGACGTGCGCCGTCGCCGCTCCGCCACCGGCCCGCACCGACGCCGCCCCCCCAGGTGTCGGCCCAACCGACAGGAAGGGCCCGTGTCTTCATCCCGAACCCGAGCCACCACCACCCCCGGCCCCCCCGCGACCACCATCTGGGCGGAGCACCAGAGCCCGCGTCCGGCTAGCTTGCGCCGCCGCTCCACCTCGCGTTCCCCCAGCTGGAGCCGCCGACCCGCCGCCGAGAAGAGCTGCAGGAGAGGAAGAGTTGGCCGGGGTATTCGCATGAACGAATTTGCAGTCGGAATACCGGCATAGGCCCGTGGACGTGAATATCCTGCACAGCGCGGCGCTCTTCTTTCTGGCCGGACCCGTCTTGGCAGGGGCGAGGCTTTGGCCCCGCTTGGGTGCCCCATCCCTGCTGTCGCGTGGAACTTGGAGACCTTCCACGAGCTTCAGGACGTCGCCACCGGACGAGCAAAAGTTGCGTGCACGACCAAACGCTGGGACGGGCGGCGCGTCAAACACGGCGTTGAACTGAGGGGGAACAGTCAACAGACGAACTTGCTGGGCAAACCTCATGAGGTCGTTCACCCACAGGCGCAGGTCGTCGTTCACCATGTCGCTCATAACAGCCCGCGCCGCGGAGCCGGAAAGCAAAAGGATGTTGCTTAGAGTATGCCGGCGAAGACCGGCCGCCGCGGATGTGAACGAGACGTCGACGGGTGCCAGCCGGTCCAGGCACGCGCGGTCGTCGGCGACGTCAGCCGAGAGTCCAACTGTAAGAACCGCCATAAGAGCCTGGCGCAAGAGGTCCAGGCGGTCAGCGACAAACACCAGGTGGTCGACAGGGCGGTCGGCACGTGGCCCATACATGCTCACGTCGAAGTTGCTGACAGCGCGAAGCTGAGCCGCCACCCCCGCCGTAACGTCGACGCTCTCACCCACAAATGACTGAATATCTGCGGCCGACTCGCCGAGGTTCGGAGGCAAGCGTCCCCGAAGCAGCCAGTGTTTGCGTGACGACATTTTCTTCCAAAGGGCCGTGTCGTCAGTCAACTGTGATCTCTGGACGTGCCGCTCCCTCGCATCCCCGCCGTCTCGCACGGAAGGCTCACGGTCGGCAAAGTTGTCCACAAACTGCTGAATCAGGACCTCGACGTCGGCGGTCTTGGATGCGCCGCCGGCGACGGCGTCCCGAAGGCTCGCAACAGACAGGAGCACGTTGTCCAGAGATGACTCGACGCCGAGGATCTCCGTATCGCAACAGACAGGAGCACGTTGTCCAGAGATGACTCGACGCCGAGGATCTCCGTATCCATGCGGGAAAACTCGGAGGACACCTGGTTTTGCCAATGCCGCACGTCAGCTGTCGATACCACTCCCCCCGAGGCTGCCGGCATAGATGGAGGACTAGCCGTACCAGCAGGAGTAGCAGCCGCAGCAGCAGTAGCAGCAGCATCGTTGGCCTGGCGAGAGGCCACAGCAGCGTCGGTGGCCTGGCGAGCCTCGGCTTCGGCTCGTCCAGCACGGTGTGCGTCGACCTCCGCTTGCACAGCAGCTACAGCAGCATGAGCATTCGCCTCGGCTTGTGTTTGCGCAGCAAACAACGCAACCTGCACACCTCGCGCCGCGGTAGCCGCGTTGGCACCGGCCTCCGGCGACTTGCTCTCGTCGGACATCCCGAACTCAAACTAGTCTGTATCACACCTTGAACCTGTAGCGTTGCCTCTGCTTCACTGCACTGTTGCGTGTAGGTTGCGGCTACGTACCAGACAAGGTGTATGTACCAAGGGCTGCGATTCATGCTACCGTGAAACATCGCATTCATCTGATTGGCTAAACTTCTTACGTACGTACAAAACTCACATTCTCTCATTCTTCCGAGAATACTCTGCTTTCCGTCTTCGGGCACACGAAAAAAAATCGAAATCGAAAAAAAAGCTATAGGTCCAAGGTGTCATGCAAAGTGCAAACCTCGTTTCAAATATCAAAATCTTCGAGGAAAGCTGTAATTTTTTTTTTTCCGGTTTGGAAATGCTATCTGACTAAAACAATGAAATAATTGACCTCGGCTCCAATTTAATTATTTCGTACTGGAAATAGAGGTAATTATTTATTTTCCGTCGTCGGGCACACGAAATAGAATGCAAGTGAGACAGGCACAATAACTGAGAACTGACACTCGGCGTTGCCTTTTCCCCGCACCACTTGGCATTGCCCTGATCCCGCCCGCAACAAGATCGAAAGGTGTATTTATGTCAAGTTGCTTAAACATATTCACACGACTTGGCACTGAGGTATATTTTCCTATCCGGAGCATGAGTAGTTAACCATTATTCCTGATATGCAAATGTCGGGTGGAGTTTTTTGGGGAAATGAACTGCTGCTGCTGCTGCTGTTAGTTGCTGTCACTGATGATGTGATGTTAGAACATATTGTTCGTACTATCAATAATACGCCACGAGATAGACGACAAGGAGGACTATCGTCTTCCTGTTTGTGTAAATTCGATGGCTATACGTGTATACCATAAGGGATCAATTCGTGCACCGGGTGCGCTTGGGTGATGCGCGGGTGAGGCTTGCCCTGGGGCGGAGAGCCTTGCTCACGGAGAGCGGTCGAACGGGAGCATTCGCGCCATAAGGCGGTGGAAGGAGAGAAGAGAAATATATATGTTATCCTTTATCGTACTGAGAGCAAGGGGGCCACGTTACCCTAGACTCTATAAGACCCCTGAAAGCAGGTCAAACACAATTTTATGCAACCCCTCGGGGAAACATAGTTATCATCACAATCTCCGTAGATGGATTGCAGTGACACAACTCAGACACTTGAACTAATACGACAATGACACGTATCAGACATGTGTACGGCTACATCATACGACCATGTCCGACAGCCTTCCTAGACGTAGCACACTGTCAGGATAATTGTGCCTATTCCGTACCAGGTCCACACTCATCCAACACATAAAAACCCTCTTGTCGTGACACTACAAGTAGCAGTGTATTCACTCCAAAAACAGAAATTCCAAAACCCACTATAGAACCAAACAGCTGCCTCCCTGCTGTCAAATCACCAAAATCCTCCAAAACCCAGACTCAAACCAATTCAATCAAGGTGAAGCAATATATTGGCCTTACTCCAACCTCTTCCCGGTAATCAACATACAGCCTTCCCTATGGTAGGTTCAACTGCATGAAATAGGAAAAATAGTAGATTGGCCTTCCAGATTTCAGTACCAATCTCAATATAATCTCCAAAATGAAAGACTCTGAAATTCCTCCATCAGTCGAATACCAAATCAATATAATTCCCTCAACTATCATACCAGCTTGTCATTCAATAACCATGTACCACTCAAAGCCAATAGCCTCTCTTCTGTGGGCGCACATTTAATGACATCCAAGAAAAGCGTCAAATATCTCATTGACCAACACACTGCGGTCCTACAAGCCGGGTATGGGTATATAGAGCACACCAGAGTTGTACGGTGAGATTCGACTCATTTCATGCAATAGGGCATGCCCAAAAACTATACCAGCAGATTTACCAATCTTCTCGTTTCTTAACTGAAAAATCACGAGAAAGTGCGCCGGTTCTTAATATTAATAGCTCAAAAATATAATTCTTCGAGTTTCTTAACCCATGCAGAACTGAAAAACTGATCCCGACACTAATTCCAAGTAGTTTGTCCCCAAATACGTGGGACCAGTTCTTTAAGGGGTTAACTCCAAAAGAAACTAATCATACATCAGGTGTATATGCGTGATACCAGATTCCTGGTACCAAGTGAGACACCTGTCAGCTGAGTATACGGCTGAGGTATTGTATACCCAAGTCGTCATATGATACGATCCTGCAGATATGTGAGAGATCAAGATGGTTGATCGCTCAACAGTCAAAATGGCGGTAGAACTTGTGTCGGCAAGATCTGACTGGAAGAAGCTACACATAATTTCAAGTAAAAACGAACCACTACCTGCGCTTACATAGCAGTACCGAGCAAAATAATAAAAAAGACACAACAAAAACACTATCAATACCAACCGTTACCCAATATAATAGTACCACTACAACCACACATCACGACCGTCGAGCATCCACCCCATTTTCTCCGTTCACCATGCCCGGTCGTGATTTGGTCCTCTCGTCAACCGTCCACCTGATGAAGAGCAATTGCTCGAAGATGATGGTCCTTCACTTTTCTCGCACGCGCGCCCGCCGTAGCCGAGTCGGACGCCGACCGGCCACCTCGCACCCCCACCCCACGAAGGTGCCGCTGCATGACCAACCCGTACCGATCCCAACTCGCTCCCAAGCGCTTCCATTCGGCGCACCGCCGTCCTCGTCAATGTTCTCCGAACACCCGACAGCTCCTTCCATCACACCAATCTCCCCCACCAGACCCATGCCATCCACCGGTACCACTTCACGCTCCAAACCGTGCTGCTCCTCCTCATCCGACTCCTCCTCCTCAGTAATATCCATCAACTCCTCCTCGTCGCCTTTCTTGACGTACGTAGACGCCCGTACTTGTTGTTCCTGCTGCTGTTGCTGTTGGGCCGCACTTTTTGCTCTCGATAGCACTGGGTCGGCGGGTGACAAGTTGTCGCAGCTCCTCGAACCATTGTCCTGGGCTTGGTGCGTGTTCTCTGTCTTCTTCCTTGCCTCCTCTCGTGCATTCGCGGCGGTTGCGTAACCCCTCCTAGCTCTCAGCTGCTGGTCAACATGTTTTTCAATGGCTTCTTGTTGCTCCTTGACGGTAAGCAAGTGGAAAGATGATAAATCCATGCGGCATCCTGCGCCCGGCCTACCGTGACGTTCCTCCTGCTCCTGCTCCTGCTTCTGCTGCTTTGCTGCTGCTGCCGCTGCCGCCGCTGATGCTGCTGCTGCTGCTGATGGGGCTGCTGCTGTTTCCTGTAGCTCCTTCCATTCTTCAGGAGTCCATGTCCCCAACCCGATGTCCGCTCCCTCGCGGTGTCGCCTCTCCTGATCGAGGATCCTTGTCATCCAAGGAAGCTCCTCCCCTAAAACCACAAAACCCACCATGGTGCGCTGCACCCCGTGCCCGAGCGACCGTGACCATACGTCAGACGCTAGCGTTAGGGATCAATTCGTGCACCGGGTGCGCTTGGGTGATGCGCGGGTGAGGCTTGCCCTGGGGCGGAGAGCCTTGCTCACGGAGAGCGGTCGAACGGGAGCATTCGCGCCATAAGGCGGTGGAAGGAGAGAAGAGAAATATATATTTTATCCTTTATCGTACTGAGAGCAAGGGGGCCACGTTCCCCTAGACTCTATAATCGAGGACCTTTAACAATCTGGGAGAAGGGATCTTTAGGTTGGTGGGCTGTTCGGATGTTTTGGTTCCTGTTGGGATCAAGGCACGCGCGAAAACCCAACCCAACCCCTGACTCTAACCCTAACCCTAACCCTAACCCAAACGCTGACCCCAAACCGCAGCCGAAACGGGCCAAAACTCGCCATAAACGCGGCTACGCCGAGTTTGCATCGAACCAGGAAATTTCTCAGATAGATGCGGACGACGATTGATTCCGAAGTGCAGACCACGCTACACATTTTTCAAGTAAAAAACATCCCTAAAGATCCCTTCTCCCAGACTGCTAAACCTACTCGTATAAGACCCCTGAAAGCAGGTCAAACACAATTTTATGCAACCCCTCGGGGAAACATAGTTATCATCACAATCTCCGTAGATGGATTGCAGTGACACAACTCAGACACTTGAACTAATACGACAATGACACGTATCAGACATGTGTACGGCTACATCATACGACCATGTCCGACATACCAGGGTATTTTATAAAATTATGAATTATCTTAGTAGGGCCTAAGCTTCTATATGCTGCGCGGGTGTTACGAGCACCACGGCCTTCGGCGTTACGCGCCGAGGGCAACTCGTGTAAACAGCAAAAGGATGGGCAAGCTGTGTAGCTCGGACAACAGGACGAGACAGACAAAAAGAGTGACGAGGGGGGTGTGAACGAGCACACCCGCCCGCCGTCTCAGTGCGTCGACATGGTGGTCCGCGGTATAGTAGGGGACACTACGCCCTAAGCGGATAAAGAGACAAGGACAAAAGCCCGTCGGGGTGTTTTAGCCCTGTCGGGGGACGCGAGTCCCTTTTGAGGGGACGGACGCCTTGGGCTCCGGTGACGTCGAACCAAGGGGTTTCCACATATATGTGTGGAATGTTGGTACAGGGGACCTGACAGTAACATCACCCCCCAGTTTTTGTGGTGTCGAATACTACTCCACGAAACTTAAGTAACGTGACAGGAGGGTAGTTGCCCTGGATCTAACATTGTGTGATAAGCTCCGACAATGACAACGAGGAGGACAAGTGCAACGTAAAGCATGTCCATCACACTATAACTATTGCAAGACATTCGTGTAATAATCGAATGTGACATGTACCATTGACAGAAAAAATAAAATAAACCAATATAGGCTTTACGTGCTCAGGTTTTTTTTTAGGTCACACGAGGTGGGTCAAGATGGACTGTGGACATTGACAGTTATATATGCTCACTTCGCAGGTATTGCGGCAACGAAACGCGGCAGCGCTCTGACATTGTTGGTGCGCTGCGGCCTGCAGGGCTCGAGATATATGTGACAGACAAAAAATAAAAATTACGCGTACTGGTCATGGCATGAACTTCATGGTGGTAATCCTGACATTGGGAGTGCTTGGCAACTGGGGGTGGCATCGTGGCCGACATTTTGATGCTAACCGACAAAGCACGGTCATACAGGCGCGTGTGCCGAACGGCGCGGTATTTGAGACAAAAAACATGGCTGGCACTCAGACGTCGTGGACTTCAAATATACACAAGTATATTTTATCGAGGGCGAACGACGGGACAATGTGAGTGGACAGATTGTATGGTGTATATGAGTACCCCTAGTCGAGGGAGTATGCTTCCGGATGGTTGTCGAGACGAATCCGTGGTCATGCTATCTCGAGCGGGTACACGTCGCTCTATCGGAGGCTGTATAGCGTAGAGGTCTGCTCCGAGAATTAAATGGACGACTGAAACAGTCGAAGAAAATAGGACTGAAATAGCGACGTTAATGATTATTTTGACTTGTGCGCTTCCGTGACGAGTGGTGTGGGTTACCGGGACGGTGTATTATATGTTGCGCACTTAGATACAGTGAGGTCGTTAATATCACTGGGTCAAATCATGACAGAAAACACAACGTGTGTGTGTACAACGCATACAAAAACAAAGTGATATGTGTACGAAAATAGAGGGGGAGGTGCTTGGTACTGAGCCCTCTAGCCATGTGGGTACCGGAGCCCGACGTGGAGAGACACGTCTACACGACAGAAAAAATACAGAAAAAAAAATTAAAAAAATATGACAACGGCGTAGGACACCACACTAGGGTCACTGCATGCTGGTAAAAGTGACGTGACTATAGATAGAACGGAACACGGGCTTAGGTCAGTGGTTGCGAAAACTGACGGGGACAGATTAAAAAATGTGTGCACAGGACAGGCCCAATTTGATGACATAAAATCAGTGTTCGGTGACAATGTGGCTACGGACGTGGCTGTCTTTTAGGTGGGTCGAAAGCTGCTGGATTCTGAGACAAGAGTGCAGCGCGGTAACATTGTACCATTTCCCGACATTGTGGGATTACCCTAAAATGACGCCACACACCCAGCTGAGGGGGGTAGTCTTTCAGTTTGAGGTGATATTGAAAATTTGCAAGCGAAGCGGCTCCTACTCCTCGTTTATGCCCGTCTATTTCCTCCACAGTGAACGGTCCGATAGACACTTTGGTCACTGAGCCTTCTAGATCGGGGATAGGGAGTTGTGTTCCGAGGAACATATCGTCAAGAGCATCCAGGTCCGGGACAGGGGACGAGGCAGGGACAATGTATTTTTTCATACGACCTAGATGGACAGTGGTTTCCGTGGTTGCACCATCTTGGGTGACCCGGTATATGACGGGAGAAAGCTTTGTTCTGACAGTGTAAGGGCCGTGCCAAGGGCTATATAACTTGGGATTAGGGCCGTCGGTTTCGTGATACGGGCGATGTATTAAGACTTGGTCGCCGGTGGTGAAACTCGGGAATGACAATTTCTCATTCGATGTTGCTTGCTTATCCGCTCGTTCTTTGAGATTACGGCGGGCCAACTCGTATGCCAGCTGTAAGTTTTCGACCGTGCGGCGTGAGTAATCGAGTTGGGACTGGGGAAGGGTCGTGGCTGGCACGCCCAGAATGAGATCGACAGGTAGTACGGCGGCGCGTCCGAACATGAGATAATGGGGGGTCTCTTCGAGTGTGGAAGAGTACGCCGTGTTATGGGCGAGCTGGACAAACGGTAGCAGCTCTGCCCAATTGTCACATGCTAAGGTGCTATACATAGCTACCATATTATGAACCGTACTGTGCACGCGCTCTAGGACAGAATTTCCTTGGGGACGGTAGGCGGCGGTGCGAGTTTTCTTGTATCCAAAAACCTTTTGCAACTCTTTAACAAGGCGGTTCTCGAAGTCGAGGCCTTGGTCGCTATGTAACGTTTCTGGGGGACCGAATACAGAAAACACACGTTCGACAAGATTTCGTGCGATCGTGGTGGCCTCTTTATTTTTGATGGCTATCAAAATGACAAAACGGGTGAGATGATCGATCACCGAGAGGATATATCGGTTGCCTTCCGACATAGACTTGTATTCCACTAGATCAACTGCGACGCATTGGAAAGAACGTGTTACTGGCCGGGTTCCGACAGGAAATTTGGGGGGACGCCGGGACGTTTTGCGGTGTTGACAAGACAAGCAGCTATCGACATGTTTCTGCACGTCGGCGTGCATGGTGGGCCACCAGAACCGGTCACGGACCTTGTCAAAGGTGCCCTTGAAAGCTAAATGACCACCCGACGCGGGAAGGTCATGACAAGAATTTACTACCAACTTTCGGAGTGACGTAGGTACGACAAGTTGATCCCGAAAGTCACTACGTCTACGTAGGTGACCGGGAAGGTACGAACGGTAAAGTAGTTCCTCTTGGAGGAAGAAATGGCTCATGGTATGCTCCGATTGTTTTGACGGGACTGGTGCTGATTTTGGTAGTTTGAGATAATCAAAGTACGGACCAAATTCGTCTGTTTGAGCTTCCAGTAGCCGAGGGACATCGATAGTTGGGAAGACAGACACCGCACTCGCGAATAATTCGCGATCACTTTCTACGGGCGCTATTTCGTCTAGGTTGCGCGCGGACACTTCGTAATCGCGAGGGGCGGGTGGGTGGAATGGCTGATTATCCGGCACATTCCGACAGATCGCGGCAAGTCGGGGTTCGGAAGGAATGTGTTCTCCGCCGACTTCGCTAAATACGCGAGACAGGGCGTCCGGGACGACGTTGAGTCGTCCTGGGACGTGTTGCACGGTAAAGTCGTAGTTTTGAAGGGCTATTGACCAGCGTGTTAACATATTGCTGGTGTCTTGCATTTGGTACAAGTAGACTAGCGCTTGGTGGTCGGTGCAACATGTAAAGTGTCGTCCCCAGAGGTACGGACGCCAGTGGACAAACGCCCAGACAACCGCGCAGCATTCTTTCATTGTTGCGCTATAATGGCGTTGGCTTTTAGAAAACCGGTGACTGTAATACGCGATAACCTCTAAATCTTTTCCGTCGGGGGTGGGCTGTGCAAGGAAAGCGCCAGCGCCAAGTTCAGAGGCATCGGTATGGACAACAAACTCCCGCGAAAAATCGGGGAAGTGGAGGACAGGGGCTGAAGACAGAACGCGTTTGATGCGTTCGAAAGCATTATCTTGTTCAGTGCTCCAAGCTTTTTTAAATCGGCTTTTTAGGACAAAATCTTTCCCAGTGAGTAGTACTAGGGGTGCGGTGATTTCCGCATAATCTTTGATAAAACGCCGGACAAAATTGACCATGCCGAGGACTGACCGAAGGTCTTTGATGCATGTGGGCGTCGGCAACTGAGTTATTGCCTGAATGCGGTCGGTACTTACTGAAATACCTTTCGCTGAAATGACGTGGCCCAGATATTCGATTTCTTTCTGACCAAACTGAACTTTAGACGGTTTTAGTGTGAGGCCAGCTGCTTGCAATGCTGCGAACAGTTGTTCAAGAGACGCGAGGTGGGTTTCGAACGTCGAACTTAAGACAATGATATCGTCCATGTATGAGAGGATACCTGTATCGGGACCCAGATGACCTAAAGTCAGAGACATCATATGTTGAAATAGCCAAGGGGCGTTACATACTCCAAATGGCATACGAAGAAAACAGTACTTGCCGCTGGGTGTCACGAATGCCGTCCGTTCGATGTGATCTTCATCCACGGGGAGCTGCCAGAACGCGCTGAGGATGTCCGCGACAGAGATGAAAGCGGCGGTGCCTACGGCGTCCAGACAGGTTTCGAGGTTCGGCAGGGGCCAGCTCTTCCGGACGATGTGGCGGTTGAGTGTGTGGCGGTAGTCGACGCAGAAACGTGGACTGCCATTTTTCTTCGCGACTATCGTGACCGGACTTCCCCAGGGGCTGGGACGTTTTTCGATGATGCCCCACTCGAGCATGTCATGTACACATTTTTCAATGACGCCGGACGTACGAGGGTTGGAACGGTACGGGGGCCGGTCTACGGCTCGGGTATTAGTGGGGAGCGGAAAGGTTGCTTCCGCAGTGGTACAGCGGCCTAGCTCTGACATTGACAGGGAAAAAACAGGACGATATCTTGCGCACAGTGTGAGAACATCGTCTTTTTGGACAGGGGTGAGCGTTGTATTTTCGAACGCTTTTGACAACGGACCTTCCAGCTCAGATTTTGCGCTGTGGATCTCAGAGGGTGACGTGGGGGAATGCGCGACAGCGTTCACATGTAGTTGGTCGGGGGACACGATTGATACGGAAAGGACAGAGCCCAGGCACAAGTGGACTGGTAAGGCGACACCATCCGAGGATGGGTTGGCGACTTGGACTACTACTGAACCATCAGTAGCACTCCAGGTGGCCAACGTTCGCGCGACAATAATTTTTTCGAATGCGGCGAGACCTTTGTCCGCCGCGATATCTTCCGCCGACACTATTTTCGGTTCGACAACTACAGTACAATCTTGCTGTGGGGGATGGTCAGAAAAAACGACGACAAGTGCTTCGTGTAAAGGTTTTAGGTCTACACGCTCGCGCAAACGGACAGGGGTTGCTTCGGCGTCACGGTGGACAGCAGCGACAGAAGGCTGTGCGTCATCGGACATCGAGGGGCAAGAGTCATTGGACGGGGCACGGTTGTGAACACGGTGGACAGCTGGTATACTGGAACCAGTAGATGAAAATGACAGAGTTTGGTGGTCCCAGTCTAATACCGCCCCGAATTCTGACATGACATTATTATCTAGTAATAAAGAATCGGGGCCGAGGGACGGGACTACAAGTGCATTAACTGTGCACGTAATACCACCAAGAGTAAGGGGAAAAGCAATAAATCCCAGAACATGGATGGGTAGACCGTTGGCGGCACGTAAAGACACGGCCGACGGCGGGACAGGGTTTAATGTGGTCGATCGCAAGGAAGGGTGACTTTTCAACCATGAGAGCGAGACAACTGATACATCAGTAGCTGTATCCACTGTGACATTCACAGCGTAGCCTTCGACAGAGCCGTCCACACGGACTCGTCGAGACGAAAAAGAAAGAGAAAAAGGATATTTTTTATGTGTCAACGCGGAGTTGTACCACACTTGGTCTTTATTAATTTCCACCGGGGAACCACTCTTGGTCCCCGAACGCAAACAGGAATGGGTAGGCCGCCGTGCCGTACTGGTACTCGAAACATGAGACAACGCACACGGGGCTTGGTCCATAAACGTTACTCGCTTTAGTGGAGCCTCGGTACGGCCAACATCTAAAACCGGTACGGGACAATCAGACAGACCATCACTCGAAAGACAATTTTCCTCTCTAAAAACCGCGGAAACAGGGACACCAGGTACTGCGACAAGAGGAGAAGTACCTGTAGCTACTGACGTGGAGAGGTGTTTCCTCTTCACGCCTTTTCGGGAAACCGGCATCCCAACTGACCCAGACGGTAGCTCAGCTGGGCCTCCTCACGGATCCTCCTCGTCGCTGGATTCGTCTCTCTTCTTCCCTTTGGCTCGGCCCTTGCCGTTGCGAGGGCGCTTCGCCTCCTTCTCCCCCTCTTTCTCCTTTTCTTTTTCCTCGCGGCGGCGCTGGAAACACTGATCGGTCGTGTGACCGACCGGCTTGCGGCACCCAGGGTGTCCGCACCTCGGCCTTTCGGCGCGCGGTCCGGCGGTGCTGCGGCTGTTGGAGGCGTCCGCACGGTTGGTGTGACGCGATCCACCGGCTCCGCGGGGGTGGGAGGGTTGACGTGTGGCACGCTGAGCCTGCTTGGGGCGGCCGAACGTGTGCTGGGCATACTGGGCCTGGGCGACAGCAGCACGGTTCGGGACAGGAGTGAATGACATGGCACTGACAGTGCCGCCGGCAAGGCTGGCGGCTTCGTGGCGACGTGCACGGTCAATAGCTTCGCGGAGCGAAGTGACAGGTTTGTCGGACAGTTGTAGGCACTGGATAGCCGGGATAAGACCGTGTTGAAACAGGGTGACAGAGAACGCGGCCCACGGCGTACGACCGTGGGTCTGGCGCTCGACAGCTGACTCAAACCTTTGAGTGGTCGTGCGGAACCGAAGCGTATACTCGCTGACAGACTCGGTTGCGCCTTGCTTAAAACTAGCGAGTTTTAGTGCACATTCTTCGACACTGTTGGAAGGCATGAGCAGGTCGAGGAGGGCCGAGCTGAGCTCGGCCCACGTCTCTGGGGGTGTGAACGACCCGACAGTGCTAGTGGAGGCTTCACTCGAAGCACCGGCTACACGCCAGTCGATGGCACCAGCTGACAGTTGCTGGTATTGAGCCAGGACAGGACCATCGCAAATCAGTGACAAGTACTCGAAAGCAAGTGAGTCTGCGTAGAGTTCGTCGTTGGGACGGACAGTCTTCGCTTTGAACCCAGCGACCAAGCGGTACTGGGACAGGACGGCTGCGACATCGACATCAGAACTACCATCGAGACGGGGCAGCCGGCGTACATCGCTAGCTGTGAGTGCTGTGACTTTAGGGCTTGCGGCTACTTGCGCGAAGGACAGGGGGTTGGAACGAGAAGACAAACTCGACGCTTGGGTGACAGAGTTCGCACTCGACAACGAACTAGACATGCTCACCAGACGCTCCATCAGCACATTAGTCTGGGAAGAAAGCACGGCGATCTCGCCACGCATGAGCTTGTCCAGCTCCTTCTCCGCCAGGCGTTGGAGCTTTACTGTCGTGGACGACAGGTCGATGACGGCAGATTCGGCCACAGAGTCGGCCACGGAGTCGGCATAGCGACTCGCTAGCTCCATGTCGCTTTCGGCAGGGGTGTCTGGGGTGTCGTCGTTGGAGGCATCCGGGATGTCGTTGTTGTTGTTGTTTTGGGGTTCGGAGTTTTTTTATTCTTCGACTCCGCTCGAGTTATCGCTTTGCATCTTGGAAGCTTAGGGACAAGAGGTTCGATAAATCGAGACCGTCGACGCCAATCTATGTGGGGCCTAAGCTTCTATATGCTGCGCGGGTGTTACGAGCACCACGGCCTTCGGCGTTACGCGCCGAGGGCAACTCGTGTAAACAGCAAAAGGATGGGCAAGCTGTGTAGCTCGGACAACAGGACGAGACAGACAAAAAGAGTGACGAGGGGGGTGTGAACGAGCACACCCGCCCGCCGTCTCAGTGCGTCGACATGGTGGTCCGCGGTATAGTAGGGGACACTACGCCCTAAGCGGATAAAGAGACAAGGACAACAGCCCGTCGGGGTGTTTTAGCCCTGTCGGGGGACGCGAGTCCCTTTTGAGGGGACGGACGCCTTGGGCTCCGGTGACGTCGAACCAAGGGGTTTCCACATATATGTGTGGAATGTTGGTACAGGGGACCTGACAGTAACAAATACGTCAGCTGTGAGTTCGACTGAATATATTACGGGGGACCATAGTTAATAGGACCTGTCGCTGTGGTATACATAAAAAACCTACCAGGTATATTTAATCATTTCTACTAACCATATTTGGTCCTATTAACTATGGTCCCCCGTAATAGTTGATACTCAACTTTGCAAGCTGCGTAATACGTCCCATCTATATCCCATATTTATGAAGTTCCAAACTGTATGATAAGTCGTTCGCGGGTATTCGATATCTGGTACCAGGTATGTATTTCGTTGTCAAGGATATAGGCCAGTGACTCCTCTGGATGCTACCCGGGTCAACAGGACAATTTACATGATCATTCTGCGCACTGATAGTATATAACTCGATAAGGGAGGGTAATATGACTTTGCAACATGTTGAAATCTTTTCATTTTACAAATATTGATTAAACTGTTACCAAGTATTGCAATCAGGAAGACGACTACAGTGGCCGCGCGAAAAAATAAAAAATATGGGGGAAAGTATCATGCCAGAGATCGCGACGGTAAACTGGAGATAGCATACATCATTTTTCACATGGAATGTATCTGACAGTAAAATTATCCGAAATAAACGTCGCTTGTGATACATAATAAAACCGAAATTCTCCCTTTTTTCCCGCTTTCGTATACTATTAATACCTGTAGCTCTTATTACCGGGGAACATAGTAAATAGGACCTATGGTACACACAAAAAAACTGTATATTTACATACTTTCACTATTAATAACAATATTTGGTGTATTTACTATGGCCCCCCGTATTATCAATAGTAGTAACCGATTAAAGAAACAATCAAATGCTGCAACATTCAAGATGATCTGCCTGAGCGGTCCCATCTAACAGAGCTATTCGATCATTCGCAGACCGTTAAATGAAATGTGTAATTTGTCTCCTTCGCGAACTAATCCAAGTTATCACAACAACAATAGTACTGGTGGTAGAATAGGGTGTCTGCGCAAAACAAAAACTATTACGGATTTTGCTTATATATTCCCCCGTTACCGACGACTATTAATAATCAAATATCGTAATCAAATTTGCATAAAATTGACGAAGTTACCCATTTTGGATAGTATATTTTACTAGAGCCATATTAGTAAGATATGAGATTCGACCGCTGCATTCTGTTGGCCGAAAACTCTCCGGACGCTTCGGATTGGCCAAGCTTGCCCCGAGAGTGACCTGGGGCCATGTCTGATACGGTCGGAGATTTTGCGAGATTTTATGCCCCTGCTGCTGCATGCCTACTGTGCTGCCTGCTGCTGCAGCAGATAGGTGCTACTGCAGCTGCTGATGCACGTCACGGACTACTGCTACTACGGCATGTAGTGTGCTGCTGCGGCTGCTGCTGCCAGTAGGTGCGCCTGGCTGTGCGGTGCTGTTGCTGTAAGCGCTGCGGCAAGCAAGCGCTGCGGCAAGCAAGCACTGCGGTAAGCAAGCGTTGCTGCACACGAGAGTTGCTGCAAGCGGGCGCCGCTGCACAAGCAAGCTCTGCTGCGAGCAAGCGCTGCTGCAAGCAAGCGCTGCTGCAAACAAGAGAGCCGCCTCAAGCAAGCGCTGCTGCAAGCGCTGTTGCAGGCGCTGCTTGCTGGTGCTTGCGGCTGCTGCTGCTGCTGCTGGTGCTGCTGCTGCTGCTGCAAGCGCGCACCCTTGCCGCCACGCTCCTGATCTTCGCCGCAATACCACCCCCTTTCAGGCAGAGAGGACAACGAAGAAGAAGGAGTGGCGGCGTTGCTTGCACAGCGAGTGTCGACGAGCGCAAGTTTGATCGCACTGCTGCCTGTTGGTGCTTGCTGGGCTGGTTACTGATTCTGCAGCTCGTTGCTGTTGCTGCTGCTGCTACTGCTATAGGTAGGCACTGCTCCTTGCACGTCTTATGTTCTTCTCGTTGGGTCCTGCAAAAGTGCTTCCGCTGCTGCTGCAAGTGTTTTTTTTGTCAAAAATAAGAATCCAACATTTAGCTCCCCATTCTGCGCATGTCGGAAGGCTTTCGATTATGATTATATCTTTCCGACAGAAATCCCCGATACACAAAAATATAATGCGCAGACACTCTAATAACGAATCATGAACAAATAAGCAAACCCCCCTTATTTTGCAACCAGCAAGCAGTCACAAAGAAAGGTTCCAGCGCGAATAAAAAAAAACAGTAGCCCCCACCAGTACCACATATCAGCAATACACCTCTCAAGGTGCACATACATAACTCCGCCAAACCGTTAATACATACTTCCTCTGTCTCATAAGTCTGGGAATTTATGCTGGGAGAGACCGTCAACGGTCTCGGAAGTCTTCGGCGATAACTTTTTCGAAATCTTGAGCGTTTTTTGGGTTGAAACACATTACTATTTTTTTTCCTGCGCACTACCCTGCATGGGCTAGCGGCTAACAAAAAAGTAGCCAAGCCGAAAATGGCCGTATTTGACCCCTTTCCAGAGGGGGGGGGGATGGGGGCACTATGGAAAATAAAACTAGAAACCCCCAAGAATTATCCCTAACCCTAAACCTAGCCCCTCTCTACTCAACGATCCATGTCGCGTCCCCCTATACTAAAACCAGTATAATAGTGACTCCACACTAAAAACAAGACAGTTGGGGGTTACACACTAAAACCAAGACACTTGGTGGGCCCACACTAAAACCAAGACACTTGCGGGGCAAACCAAACACCAGTAGGGCCCTATCCCAACCCCCACGTATCCATGTCGCTTCCCCCTATACTAAAACCAGTATAATATCGACCCCCCACTGAAACCATAACACTTGGGACCAACACCGTACTTTTCGCAGATCGGGCCCATCGAGCCCTTGGGCACCCGCACGTTGCCCGGCGGAATAGCCAGCGCAACCTCCAGCGCAATTGCAATGCAGCGGCCCTCTGATAGCTTGCCACCCTTACAGCGAGGTGGGGGGGTACTTGGGGGCGTATCCATCGTTTGTAGTGTGTGTGGGGTAGGTTTGGGGTGGTCATCACGAATTATCACAAGAATTCTCATAAAAAAATTCAAAAGCGTAAGCGTTCTCAAAAATATTCTCAAAAAAGGGCCAAAATGGGCATATTTTGACTTCATTTTAGTATGGACGACTAAGTTTTTTTTTTTTGCATCAGCTTCGTTGGCCCTTCATCTTTCCAACGAACCCAACTATAGGATGATCGGAATAGTGTGCATACGCGAGCAATTAAAAGTCCATAAGTTCCCAGACTTATGAGACAGAGGAAGTATTACTTTGTACCAAATGGCCGTTTTTTTCCGGAATATTTCACTTTTCTGGTTTGGCCGCGGGTGGGTCTTTTCTCGTGCTTCCTGCTTCGGGGCCCGCAGGGGGGCGGCGTGGACAGTACGGTGCAAGCGTTGGCTCCGGCCGGGCTCCGTGGCCCATGCTCTACATGGTCGAAGTCACGTGACCCGGCAAGCAACTCAGGGGATGGGGTCCCACTTCCGGAAAGCCATCCAGGGGCTTGAAAACCTACCCGGAACTTCGTATTTTTAGCTGCGAAGATTTTTTTTTTCTCGCTTTTTGCTGCAACTGCAACAACAACACACAGCTGCTCTAGTTCGTGCTGCTCGAGCTCATGCTCGAGTGAGCTCGAGCAGTACGCAGCAGTAAGACAACCGCAACAGCAGGCGTACGAGTGCTGCTCGAGTGGAGTGTTGCTCGAGTGCCGCTGGGTGCTACTGCTGCTGCTGCTGCTGCTGAGTGCTCGTGTGCCCGTGACTGCTTGGAATAGGATATTTTTGTTTTTAATGAGGAAAGATTACTTCAGGATGAAATGCGGATAAAATGGGGAATGCTCAAAAGATACCAAGGAAGCAACTTTTTTTTCTCGTTTCGGAGGTGGGTAGATATCACCACAAGGCACCACCTCCCGGATTTTTGGGGTTCTAGGACCCTGGGTCGCCGTTTAATGTCGCATACCTGGTACGGGTTTTCACCTATTTCGGCCGTTCGCGGTGCGGGTAAGAATTCGATTTTTCGTTTTTGCGGCGGTTAGAGGCGATGCGAGATCGTAGGACACCAGAAATTCGCTAGGTGGTGCTTTGTGGTGATATCTACCCACCCCAGAAACGAGGGAAAAAAAATGTTTTCTTGGTATCTTTCCAGCGATTTCTGTAGTTTTACGTTGCATCCTGAAGTTGTGTTTCATCCTGAAGACCGAAAATATCCTGTTTTTGCCACGCCGTGCTCGTGTTTGTCTCGTGCTCGTTGCGCTTGAGCAATCGAGTGATCGTGGTCCCGTGTCTTTTTTTTTTGTGCAAGGCCATGATGGCATGCTTGGAAACCTACTCACGTGCGCTCGAGTGCTGCTCGAGCAGTACGCAGCAGTACAAGACCAGCAACAACAGGCGTACGAGTGCTGCTCGAACAGAGTGTTGCTCGAGTGCTGCTGAGTGTTGCTGCTGCTGCTGAGTGCTCGTGCGCTCGTGACTGCTTGGCCATAAGACATGCGAACACACTGTATCCACCAGGTATATACATATTTAATTGGTACCTGGTACCTGGTATTTTTTTTTTAGTATCTCGGTGCGATTCACTATTTTATATCGGATCTTTGTACGACGTATTGCGTTGCCTGTGATATTAGTCGAGCTCATCGTCGAGCAGTACGCAGCAGTAAAACAACAGCAACAACAGGCGTACGAGTGTTTCTCGACGCGAGTGTTGCTCGAGTGCCGCTGGGGGCTGCTGCCGCTGCTGCTGAGTGCTCGTGTGCCCGTGCCTGCTTCGCCGCGCCGTGCTCGTGTTCGTCTCTCGTGCTCGTTGCGCTTGAGCAATCGAGTGATCGTGGTCCCGTGTCCGCTTTTTGCGGTGCAATAAAATAGGCTTGGAAACCTACTCATGCTCGTGCCCTCGAGTGACGCTCGAGCAGTACGCAGCAGTACAAGAACAGCAACAACACGAGTACGAGTGCTGCTCGAATCGAGTGCTGCTCGAGTGCTGCTGAGTGTTGCTGCTGCTGCTGCTGCTGCTGCTGCTGATGAGTGCTCGTGTGCTCGTGACTGCTTGGCCACAAGACATGAGAACACGTTGTGCCCACCACGTACATACACCTGGTAGATTTTTCTTAGTACCTGGTATCTCGGTGCGATTCCTCATTTATTTGTCGCATCTTCGTACCACGTAGCGTTGCGTGTAATACTGTAGTAGCCTATTAATAGTGTTCACTGCCCTTTGTACAATATGTGCCCGTGTCACGCGGTTTGCTTATCATTCTGCTGCTCCAGTTGTTGCTGCCGCTACTGCTACTACACACAATCGCGTTATAGCTGCTACTACTGCTGTTGCTGGCACAGGTAGCTTTTCTTGCGGCTACCCTTATTTCATTTTTGTCCGTGCCACGCGGTTGCTTATCTTGCTGCTCCTGTTGTTGCTAAGCCTGCTGAAACAAATGTGAAGTATCCAGCTTTTCCAGATTCTCCAGATCATACAGAAATCCTGCAGATCATACAGATCCTGCAAATCGTACAGACCGCATCCCGGTTGAGATATCCAGATCATTCAGGTCACCCAGATTCCATTCAGGTAGATCATACAGATCCTGCAGATCATACAGATCCAACCCGGTAAAGATGTACAGATCACACAGATCCCACTCAGGTATACACCTGTGACATATCCGCCTCATACAGACCCATCCCGGCTTCACATGATGCAAAGAAGTGTGAAGTATACAGGTTTTACAGATCCTCCAAAAACATACAAAAAACCCGCAGATCATACAGATCCTGCAGATCATGCAAACCCACCAATAAAAATATGCATATCATGCAGATCGTACATACCCCATTCCGGTGTACAGATCATACAGATCACACATATTCCACTCAGGTAGATCACCCAGATCCTGCAGATTATCCAGATCCTGCAGATCGATGACACCCACCGATAAACATGTGCAGACCATGCAGATCGTACAGACCCTATCTCGCTAAAGATGTACAGATCTGCAGATCGGACAGATCCCACCGCGGTCAAACTGTACTGATTGTACAGATCACACAGATTCTACTCTGGTATACGCATCTATGAAAATTGTAACCAGACAGACCCCCTTCCGGCTAAACATTTGAAATGTCGTTGAGATCAACCAGATCCCACCTGGCACACAAGTCGAAATGATGCAGAACATACCGGTCTCTCCAGGCAAACTAGTAGGAGTTTGTAGATAATCGATCCTTCGGATCATTCGTGCATATCCTCCACATCATGCACACATGGCGTTCAGATCATCCCACCCAGCACGCAAGTGCAATCATAAGGACCAAGCACATCTCACCGCCAAAATAAGAGTGATACATCTACATTATACAGACAGACCCTGTAGATCGAACAGATCCTTCAGATCATGCGGACCCACCCACGCAAAGCTATTCATCAGTTAATCACGGCACGTACATGCGTGTATGTTCGATTAAAATGTGTGTGTGTAATTCATGCAGGTCGTGCAGGCCCCACCCAGTAAAGGTGTTCAGATCATCAAGGATCACATCTATCGATGATACAGATCCCACCCAGGCGATAAATACCTGGATGATACAAACCCCGTCAAATTCCTTCTGAATGCTACGCTTTCCTATGAGCAATACAGTAGTCCATGCCTCCTACCAGGTATACGCCAAGACATGCGGGAGCATCCAAGACTAGACTTCTATTCTTCGCTTTTAGCAATAAATCAGTAGCCCATGACTCAGTTCACTCCGAGATCATTTTTACACAAAAAAGAGGTGCAAGGGTTTTACATGCGTCTCCCTTTTCAACTTGTGACACCCCCCGGATTTCGTGCCACCCACATCCCGAAGGGGAACCTTGTACCTGGTTTATGTATACGTATGTTTGTCAAATTTTCGCACTTTTCCCAACTTTTCTCTTCGTACAAGCTCTTTTCGGTAAAACGCGAAGTATTCGGGCACGGGAAGCCCGGCCGGACACATTGATTGGTCGAGGTCTCGGCGCCATCCGTGCACTCTGGAGCGTGTGGCGGACGCTCAAAGTTTTTTTCCGGCGGAAGTGGGTAAGGCGATTTCCCTTGTTTCAGCACGAGAGGCCTTATTTTGTACTCGTACATACGTATCGATAAAAATGTTGTCTGTTTTCTCCCCTACGTAGGCTCCCATGAGCTGTGAGCACAAAGCTCTGACATATACCAGGTACACAACAGACAACACGCACAGATCCCGTGGTTCCAACGCTGCCCACACGCCGTGCGTGTGCGACAAACCCATACGCGCAGTATTACTGTGGCTGATTGTGTTTGTCGGAGCCTGCCGTCCTCATTCCACCGTCTGCCAGTCCCAGGCTGACGCATACACCTGTACATTTTTTTTGTGTTGTTCCACGGAGGACGGGCCACCGCCCAGACAACAATAGCAACAGTGCACTGAGCGTGCTTACCTCTAGCTTTCTACAGCACCACAACTCTGCTGCCCAGCAGCAGCAGCAGTGGGCACACCTTGCGCGTATGAATGATCGTACTGTGGCTATCGAAAGTTGATTTGTCGGAGATTTCGATCGATCGCTTGACCACGCCACCACCACACCATCATCACATCATCACCTCTCTCCCTACAACTTCTTGTGCATACATTTTGCTCTATGTGATCCAACATTGACACTGCTCCTGTCGTGCTCAGCGCAGTGCGCCAACAGCAGCAGTAGGCAGTGTACCATGCGCATGTAGCATATCCGCTCTGTACGGTCAGTACTACGGTAGTTAGTTGTTGTTGTCATCGGCATTGGCCTATGCGCGTACCTTCCGCAATGTGTAACCGGCAGTTTTTGCTCGGGACCGATTATCCTCGGATCGATGTGTTCGTCGAGTCGAGTACATCAATCGTTCGTACAAGCATCGTGTACAGCAGCCTTCGTACAAAACATACTTACAGATACTAACTGATGTGTCTCCTACACTACTGACCGATAGATCCTAGAGCCTGATGAAAGGGCGTAAGCACCCGTTCCTTTGTCGCAGTACGTGTATTTTCTGCTGTCGAGTCATATCACATGGCGTTTTACAGCAGTACTGCTGTACATACAGTCGTACCTATATTAGCTACTCTACTCTGTAGGAGATCCTGCCATGTGTTTTCAATTGCGTAAAAAACACAGCGTGCCCGTTGTAGGAGTACTGCTGTAGCGTAGATGTTGACTGCGGATGATAATCTTTTGTTTCCGAGGTTCGACTCGCACCATCCACGCTTCTTTTTTTTCTCAACTGCGTAGATGTTGACTGCGGATGATAAACTTTTGTTTCCGAGGTTCGACTCGCACCATCCACGCTTTTTTTTTTCCTCAACTTCGGGTGTATTTGTACCAGTACATCGACCTTGTTTTTCTGACCTATTTATACGTATGATATTATAAACGTTATATGTTTTTACCCAAGGCCACGGGGTTTGGGCGCGCTTACGTGTGGCGTACGTTCATACCTCAACCTTTCACAGCTACTCCCAATACTTGGGAGTATTGTCACGCAAAGTATGTTCGAGAAAATAGTTTGTAGGTACTTCGTGCACTCGCAGTATTTCGGGATTTTTGTACTTCAAATACTGCGAGTGCTCGCAGTATTTTGAAGTTCTGTAGTGCTACTCCGGATACTACTGTGGATTTTCGGGCTCAGACTTATTCGGGGTTCGCTATACTGCTGCTTTGAATACTCCCTACTTTGCTACAAGTATCTCGGGGTTCTGTACTGCGGGTACTTCGACTACTAACTTCGCAGTACTTCATCTGCTGGCAGTCTTCATACTGCTTCTGCGAGTATTCGCAGTACCGAAATACCCTCAATATGCCCAGTATACTTCGAAGTACAACTCGACCGTCTGTGCTACGTGTCGGCAATTCTCAGGCCTATCGTTCGGCACAATACACTCCCAGATAGCCCCACGAGTGAAAGTTGGAACAAAAATTACTTTCGCTGCGGACAACTCGAGTACTTGGAGCACTGGAGGTATTTCGGGAGTATGTACTGCGAGCAACGTTACTGCGAGTACGCTCTGCGTATATTGTCTGTACTCCCAGTATTTCGTGTTTCGATACTGCGGGTACATATCTGCCTGTGCTCTCGAGGTTAAGTACTGCTCATACTCACTCTCAGTGTTTGGGCCTTCTCAGTACTCTGTTAAGATCACCCACCTAAGATATGTCTTCCAAGTACTACAAATGCGTTCCCAGTGCCTAAACCCAGGTAATTACCGGGTTTTCAACCTCATTCAAGGCAGTATCATAACAACTCGCAATATTTTGGCCGCCAGCACTCCAATACTCTCAGTACTCGGGCTACGATATGTTCTCGATCGAGCAGTTATCTGTGAAACCTTTATGTTACTCTGAGCGCGAAGAAACATTTATTTTTGGGGAATATAGATTATATGTGCTGTATCTCACTCAGCCGGTCACAAAGCATTATGTCGCAACCTCGACCTCATGCAACATTGTACTCACGTTTACGCCGGATACATCGAATTGATCGCCGCGAGTCATCTCTTCAGGATCAATATCCACTTACCGATACCCTCTTCTCTCTGCTTTTACATTATTGTAGTGATGATCCCACCCTATTTCCACAAACAGTATGTATGTAGTCTTTCCTCAAAAATGTGTGTGTGCTCATGATGGGTGGATGCAGCTAGTACTTAAACGGGTGTGCACGTATGTCATAAGGGTATTATTTAGCTCTTGCGACACGCCCCTAGGCACCTCCCGGAGGGGGAGCCTTGTACGACATAATATATATATATATATATATATATATATATATATATACAAGTTCTCCCTTCGGAGTGGCATGAGCGTAGCGTGTAAGAAGACTCTTCTTGCCGAAATACGTATTTGGTGGGTTGGTTTGAACTATTTCACCAATTGCAGTTATATGTGCTGCAGGTGGGGCATTAGCTCAAATGTACCTGTTAACAACCAAATACCAGGTATGTATTAGTATAAGGAAAATAGTAGTGGAACATGCAGATGAGGGTGGCGCAAGAGAGCAGTTCTAATAACCGAAAAGCAGGAAGTAATTATGTATTACAGCTGTTATGATACATGAAGGCGACATGAGCGTGATATGCAACTTCGACAGTAAGCACTTGCTCGACGAATCGCAGCGCCAGTAGACGCATGTCCTGCGACACCTAAAGGTTCGACAACGAACGAAGCATTTGGCGGACGCCCAAACCAACTACGACAGTAATTCCTCAAGGAAAAACGTCTTCAACGAAGCGTAGCAGTGGGCCCGGGGTCGGCGTGACGCGCAAAAAAGTCGAAGCGACGGGAGTAGTAGCAAAATTTCCCTCGCAAACGCGAATGTTACTAATAACAACGGAATCAGCACCCTGGCAAACACCCAAGGTAGATTGAAAAAAACAGGGTCTTTCGTTGTCCACAGCACCCAAAGAGGATGCAAAAAAGTCAGTTAAACCTTGGCACTCGCCAAGGCACTAGCGTGATGAAGGCGATGCATAACCTGACACTCTTCTTAGGTGAAGAAACCCCCACCGAATCAAAATGAACCAGTCCGCTTCCCACGCTTGAACTCAAAGTACCCGCTGGTAGACTTGCAAGTACACGCACAACAGATTTTTGCTGAAGGTATTGATTTATTTTAGACGCAGGCGCACGCTGCAACGAAACGTCCGCGAACACCTCTATATCCCAAGCGCAGACCAAAGGCAGATCAACTGTGTATGGTGCTCTACCGGAAGATCATGATAGACACGAGAACAGACTCTTAAAGTACAAAGATCTACTCCGAGTCCGAACCGAGGAGATCGACCTACACAGCCTTCCCGCTTGGCGGCGCTTTTCTCCAGTTCCACCCGAGCCTATTCGCCGAACTTCGCGTGGCGTTCGCCCTGAACTTGCTCGTCGTGGGCGACGAAGAGCTTCCCGGAGCGCTTGGAGCACGAGAAATGCAGGGGGGGCTCGCACAGGCCGATCAAGATGTCGTTGTCCTTGATATTTCCTTTGCAGTAGACACAATCCTGACGGACCTGCAAACATAGATCATAGACAACAAACCGACAGCACAAAGGAGAAATGTAAGACGTGTTGCATACAAATATTTTAGTTGGTACCTGGTATGAGTTTAGTTGACGAAGACTTTAAAAAGGGCAAATGTCAAAATCAGTTATACCTGGTCCGTTTGAGCCAAAATCAGGGGTATTCTAAAACCAAGTAAAAAACGCGCGCCACGAGCGGTGTTTTGTCCATGAAAGTCGGGGAAAAAAAGAAGCGTGCCACATGGCCTCCAAAATCTAAGTCGTTCAGTTTTCTTTAGGGTGTAGATACCACGGGCTTCACTTGGACCAGCAGAGAGTCACTGTTAATAGGCTTCGTTTGTTCTGCGACGGCGGGGGCGCCAAGAAGAGTATTTACTCTGGCGCCCCCCCCCCGTTGACAACTTTAAATCTCCTTGACCGTCCTCGCGGAAATGCCAGCTCGGCACGAAATTATCTTGCCGTACCAAACCTGAGACAAACTCGACACGTGGTGGTGCAGATAAAGACCATGGTGATATATGGGCCGCTGTGATCATATAGAAAACAACACAGCAACGGCAGTAGGACACAATAACTGAAGCACGTCGCACACCCCAAAGAAGAAAAAAAGTGAAACCAGCGTACCCATGTATGCATATATATGGAAATGCGTACTTTGACGTACAACGTGTACGTACGAGTACGGAGTTTATATGTTGCGCAATGCAGAATAATTTCAACCGAGGGAGGGCAGACGATTACAGGAGAGAAAAAACAGTGTACGTATGTGGCCCCTCTGATTGGTTCAAGGTTGGCCAAAATCAGTTGAAAACTAGAGAGAGTAGAAAAAAACAGGTATAAGTTGACCTTTTCGAGCCAAAAACAGTTACGATGTCAGCCTGGACAATAGCAGGGCTCCTGGGGTGTGTTTTGTACTTGTTTTTAGAATGTAGCTGATTTTGGTCGAAAAGTGGCCAGGTATACCTGATTTTGGCGAAAACCCCTTTAAAAACAGTTTAGAAAATACGCATTGGCGTGCGCTGTAGAGGCAGGAAGCACGAAAGGTAAATAGGAATGGGATGCGATGAATGATGTTGTTGGCAAACCCTTACGTCTTTTTTCGCGGCAGAGACGGCGACGGCGGAGTCGGCAGCAGCATAAAACATGGAAACATGTTAGAGTACTCAACGCCTGTCTGTTATCGTGTCGGAACAACAACAGCAGCAGCGGCGGTAGACAACTGTCTCGGTGTGGAAAGAAACGCAAGCTGTCAACAACAACGACAACTTTTCGGGGAAAAAAAGTTGGTTATAGTGTGCAAAACAACAACAACGGCAGCAGCAGCGCATATACAAATGGGAGTACGCGTACTATACCCCTGTCTCGGCGTGAGCTCGTATCAAGAAAAAAAAAATGGTTAACTTTTTTTGGTTATACGTATTGTATGTAGTGTGCAGAACAAATCTCGAAATTTCTGTAGTACCTGGTATGTATTTGTGTCATGTATTTAGTACTGAAGGTCGACAACATGCGGGAACAGCAGCACCAACGCCAACAGCAACAACAACAACAACAACAGCTGCAGCAGCAGCGGCGGCAGACACTGGCTCAAAGCTGCCTACAACAGCAACAACGCGAACGACGCCTGCGTACACAACAAAATCAGCATCAGGGACGATAGTGGCGTGGGGTTACAGCAGCAGGAAAAGGAGCAGCAGCAGTAGCAACAGCAGCAGCAATGGGCTGCGCCACCAAGTCGTGTTCTTGCGTGCGGAAACACAGCAACGACGGCAACAACGACAACAACAGCCTAAACAACAACAGCAGCAGCGGCGGTAGACACTGTCGGGGAAACGAACGCAGGCTGTGAAAAACAACGGCAGTAGCAGCGGCAGCAGCAGCACAAAAGCAAATGGCAGTAGGCGCAGTAGCGCATAAACAAAAAGCTTATTAGTACGTTTTTTTGTCTTGGATTTAGTGCTAAAGGTCGACTACGGGCGGGAAGAGCAACAGCACCACCACCAACAGCATACCAGGTAAACAACAGCAGCAACAGCGAAGGTAGACATCTGCCTCGGTGTGGAAAGGAACGCAGGCTGTACAGAACAACGGCAGTAGCAGCGGCGGCAGCAGCGCATACGCGCACTATACCCATATCTCGGTGTGAGCTCCTATATAAAACAGGAAGGCAAAAACATCTTGGTTGTAGATTCAGTCCTGGAGGTCGACAACATGCGGGAACAGCAACGTCAACAACAACAACAACAACAGCACTAACAGCAGCAGCAGCAGCGGCAGTGGGCACTGACTCAAACGTCCCTACAACAGCAACAACGAGAACGACGACTACATAAACCAACCTGAAACGAGAAAAGCAGCATCAGCGGCGGTAGGCGCGCAGGGTAACAACACCAGGAAAAGGTGCAGCAGCAGTAGCAGCAGCAATGGACTGCGCCACCAAGTCGTGTTCTCGTATGAATACAAACAAAAATTGCAAGTAATGTGGAAAAAACTCAACAACAGCAGCCGCGGTGGTAGACATAGGCGACAAACAATAACAACAACAGCAGCCGCGGCGGTATAAATAGGGAGCAAACAACAACACCAACAACAACAGCAACAGAGAAGCACAGAACACAACTCACCGCCACCTCCTGTCTCGAGCGTGAAGGACGCGGTGCGGACGTCGATAGGCCTGGCGCATAGTTCACAGTCTTTGGGCCACTTCAAGATAATCCCGCTGCCGGGGCAGGTGTCGCGGTCGCAGGTTGCTTAATCGACCTTGCCTCCAAAGTTCTGTCTCCATCATATAGCTGGGAGATGCAGCGGTTGCACTTTACAGTGGGATTGAGCACTGACTTGGACAGGGGGGTTCTGTTCGCAATGGGCTTCCAAGATCCGCCAGAAGAGGGCGAGGCAGAGGTGTATTGAAGGCAGCACCTTTAATATCGGCAGCAGGAAAAAGTGCAGTCCACTCTGTAGAAGCAGCACCACCAGGAGCAGGCGATGCCATCTACCAGGCAGGAGCAGCACTAGCGGGAGGAGCACCCGGTACCAACAGAAGCAGCGAAAGCAAAAGCAGCAGCAGCAGGAGCAGCACCAGAAAGAGCGGCACGAGCACGAGCGGCACGAGCAGGAGCAACGCCGGCAGGAGGCCAAGCGGTATACGAAGAGGCAGCACCAGCGTGACGCGCGTCGTATGCTGTCTACGTGTGTCCACGCACGCAAATAATTCAATGACCCGCGTCGTATGCCGTCTCATAGCCGGTCCCTTCACGCCAAAGCAACTGAGATCAACGTTCAATTGGCCAGAAAGCTGACAGTCCTGTAGAAGCTATTCCGGAACAAAATAAAAAAATCGGTCTACTATCGTATGCCGTCTTATAGCCGGTCTCTTCGGGCCAAAGCAACTGAGATCAACGGCAGTCCTGTTGAATATGTTCCCGCAAAGTCCCTCCACTCGCGAATAGTATAAAGCTCTCGCGAATCAGGGTTGACAATCTTGCGAAAGGCTACCGAAACGCCCCCACGGCGACCGACCAGAGCAAACGAATTTATAGTTTTGTTTGTATAAACATATATTTATGTATATGCATCAGTTCCACCAGTCCCCTTCTGGTCCTGTGAATACCAGAAAAATACTACGGTACCACGTACCAGGTATACGTTTTCCGGATTTGATTTATAGATTCTGTTTGATTTGAACATGAAAATACACTTCAAAACTACCAGGCGAAAACTGTATCTCCATCATCTCCGACTTACCAGAAACGAACCCCAACCCCGTTGAAAATGGCATATCTCCATTTCGTGTGCACGAAGACGGAAAATAAATAATTACCTCTATTTCCAGTACGAAATAATTAAATTGAAACCGAGGTCAATTTATTTAATTGTTTTGGTCAGATAGCATTTCCAAACCGGAAAATAAATAATTACAGTTTTCCTCGAAGATTTTGATATTGGAAACGAGGTCTGCACTTTGCATGACACCTTGGACCTGTAGCTTTTTTTTCGATTTCGATTTTTCTTCGTTTGCCCGAAGACGGAAAATAAAAAATTAACTCTATTTTCAGTACGAATTAATTAAATTGAAATTCAGGTCAATTTATTTAATTGTTTTGGTCAGATGGCAACTATGAATCGAAAAATAAATAATTCAAGCAAGATCTTCGAAGATTTTAACACTTGTTTTGAACGAGGGTCTTGTGCGTTTGTGCGATCAAAACATATTTCGACCGACAGGTGTATCCAATAGCAAGAGAAAACTGCTCTTACGAATACCCACCAGAAGGACTAGACGTAACCTCCCGCCCGCGAAGGATCACTAAAATGCTTCAGCTGACGAGATACCTGTCTGTCCACTTCACGACCTCCCCGCTGCTGCAGCTGCTGCTGTTGCTGTCATGGAGTATTTGATGCCGTGCAGACGCTATTCCCTTCGTTTATAGTACTGCGGCAGACAGCACCCGATTCCCATGCGACCATCTCCTCCGCCACTAAATTTCTGCTAGCAAAGTGCTCGCGACTATAAATAGTACGTCACGTGGCATCCCCATCCCCTCGTCGTGGTGGGGTGCGCACAGCATGGCGGCTGTGCGGCTTCTCGCGAATTGAGCAGGATGTTCCTCGCGTTGCCATATTCATATCTGCTGCCTCCTGCATACGGTGATAAATCCCGCACGACTTAGCCTCCTGCATACGGGAATTGATTCCCGCACGACTTACACTCCTGCAGACGATAAATAAATACCGCACGACTTAGCGTCCTCCATACGGGAGGGAAATCCTGCACGACTAAAAATTCCGCCGGAGGATTAAAAAAGCAAGAAAAAAAAAAAAAAAACATCCTGCATACGGGAAACAAATCCCGCACGACTTTAGCCTCCTGCAGTCGGGGAATAAGAGCACGACTTAAAATTCCCCCATCCTATCCGTAGGTGGGGTTGCCCACGGCTGTATTCCTGCCATAGGGCTTTTAGCTGCTGCTGCTGCTGTCCCCCCCCCCGTATCCGCTTCACACGGCAGAAATGCGTATGGTTCCCGCCCGGCGTAGGACATAAGCCGCCGCCGGTACTCCCTGCCTATGGTTCTGCTTCCGCCGCAGGACTTAGTTGCTACTGCTACTTTACAGCAGAAACTGCGACGTCGTCTGTACGGCATCACAGGTGGCCACTGGGGTACCTTGAGACGTCTCCGGTTGACCTAATAAAAAACACCTTGAGCCACAATCTCAAGCTTGGTCTTTGGCCAAGGTAAGCGTTCACAACGCCCCCGGATTGTCTTATGTACGCGTCACAATGTACCCAGGTTGGAAACATAACAGGTCAACGTCCTGTGATAGTCCTGTGATATTTGTTATATTTGTGTGATTGACAACAACTTTGAACCAAAATCAAAAACCAATCAACGATACAAAACGACAATACCTGGTACACAAAACACGAAACACGGAGGAGTTGAAACAAAAGTCAGAGTACTTGAAAAATTTAAAAATATGGGTACGTACACTAAATAAAATCAATACGAAATTGGGGAAGACACTAATATGGGCAAACACGATCTACACCCGCAACAACTTATATTAATAGTTGATCGTATGGTCAGCAGCGCGTTGTTTTTCTGCGTATAGATATTTTCTGGTCTCACTCAGTATTTGGAACCGCGCAAACATGACAACATTTGCGAACACATGCTCCTTACGCAAAAAAACACCTAAAACGTACCTGGTACGTTAAAATTAAGCACAAATTGTGACACTTCCGGCCGTCCTGCTCTTGGGAAAGAAGAACGTTTTTTACCCTGTTCGTGCACGTTTTCATACACGATCCCGGGAGATCTACGGTCGGAGAGCACCCAGCCGAAACAATCACTCAAAACCGAACATCAGGTCGTGAGCACGACCCACAAAACGCGCGAACGGCTGGCGGCGCAGTATTATGCAGCGTAACGCCATATCGAAAACACGAACGGGACGCGTGCGGGCGGAGTGGTGGCGCCATCCAGGGAACACGAGGCCGGAGCGCGCCCCGGCGAAAAACCCGCGCGGAAAGGCGGTCGGTGACGAGAGAGGTCCCCGAATCAATTTCCGAAAAACAGTACGTTAGGTACTTTTATATATCTCAGCGGGGTTGGCGTCGGTTGGCGACGGTACCGTAGAACACGCCTCTCACTGCGTGAGCTAGACAACCAGGGTCCTGTTCTTTAAAAGTTTATAGCGACCCCCACGGCTGGCGGTCGAGGTAAATTATTTGTGCGGGGTGGGGAACCTTCACTCCGAACAAAGGAAATAATCGTATCGCGTAGTGTATGTATGGTAAGGTACCCACGAGGAAGTTAAATAGTACAAGGCGCTTCGCTCCGCGGGCGGCCTACGCCGCCCGCTACGCTCGCTCAGGAAGGAAAAAAGTACATCAAATTATGCGAAGTGACAGAGGTCCACGATTGAGTTCAGGTCGTAATTGCAAACCGGCGACTTGATAATGCCCAGAGTCCCGCCGCCATGCTTCAGGAAAAAACAGCTCCGACGCCAGCTCGGATGCACATACGCTTCGCGTCGCGGATGTCGTACGTACGTACATACCCCAAGTAGGATACTACTGCTGTCTGTACTTATTTTCTTCTTTCGATATGCTCTATGCCTGTACTCGTATGTACGAAGAAAGCGAAAGCACAGCACGGCACAGCAGCAAAAACCATGAAAATGAAACCGAAAACTCGGAAAGGAAAACAAATCCCCGTCCCCTCTCGTGTAATACTTTTCTGCCTGATTGGAACACATTACACCCGGTCGAAAAGAAAACAAACAAAAAATCGAACAGAAGAGCTTCTCTCTCAGCCTCGTACGCCGCCCGCCCCTCTCGCGACCACCTCGCTACCGATTCGGTCCGGGTAAAGCTTTTATCACTCTCTGCCACAATCAGCCCCGTCGCCCGCCTCGCGTGAAGCCCGGTCCTCACCGTGGCCGTCGTTCGCCAGCTCGATAATGTTGGTGTTCAAACTGCACACCTCCCTCTTTCAACTTCAGCGTGGTCGCAAAAATAAGCACCGCTTGAATAGTATCTTGCCGTCCCGAACGTCCTTCATAACTCGTACATACTCTATCAACAATCATAGATGAAAGCCAGACAAAGCCCGTTCATGCACCCCTCGTGTCTCGAGGCACACGCGACGCCTTGGCACGAAAGCGGCGACCGCGCTCCTTGCAACCCCCCCTCTACCCGCCAGCACCCGCGGACACCCGCGACGGTGCCGGGTGCTCCCGCGATGCCGTGCTCGGAGTACACGCACGCACACGAAACGAAAGAAGAAAAAAGGGAGAAAGGACCGAGAAAAGAAAGAACTGCTGGAAAGGTCCGGCAAGTAATGAAAGGAGGCGGTTTGGAAGTGGGAGCTCTGAGAGGCCAGGGATGCACCAACCGAGCACGCTCAGGGGTTGTGATCTAAGTATGTAGTTCTATGCCCATTGTTGCTTCTGGAAGTGGCCACATCATGAAACAAATCAATTCATTGCAAGCTGTCATCCATATTCAAGAAAGTCCGCCTCACGAGCGGTTCTTAGTGTGTGTATGGTAAGGCACCCACGAGGAAGTTAAATAGTATGCCCATTGCTGCCTTTGGAAGTGACCACATCATAAAACGAATCAATTAAATGCAAGCTGTTATTCATATGCAAGAAAGCCCGCCTCACTAGCGGTTCTTAGTAAGATTCAGCTCACCCTTTATGCGGCTCGCCCAACATCTCATGTCGGTTCGCGCCTGGTGTCAACAATGTCTGCCTGGTTTGTGAAAACCGGACGTGTTCCGTCCCGGCGCTATAGGTATGCAAGGTTCTATCGTCATACGACTACGGGCATGCATGACATAAGTGTACCCCCCCTCCCCGATCCCTAGCCTCCTTCCTTTCCCCCCTTCCTCCAATGTTGCCCGTTTTCTACGCTCTACCCTCGACATCTACCCCACCTCCCCTCCCCTCCCCTCCCCGCCACCACCCAGATGCGTGCAAAACATTCTTACTTCCATCAGGTCCGACGTTCTACGAAAGCGCGGTACGGGGGTCACTTTGACGGCGGTGGCGACGAAGGCCTCACGTCAGCAGGAGTCACCGCCGTTATCCCGGCCCTGGGGAGCGTGGCTACTCCAAGATTCAAGATGACCAATTCTACCTGGGGAAATGTGAGCGAAGCTTCGATATGGATATGTATATGTCACACTGTGAAAAATAATTGTGTTTGCCAGGCGACGCTCTTTCGCTCCGCGCCCGCTCGGCCGATCTATTTGCCGCTCGGCTCGGCCGACGGGGAATCGGCCGGAGAGGGCACCCATCGGGCCTCCCGCCCTAGCCCGAGAAGCGTGGCCCGTGCGGCGCTCTCGAAAAGTCGAATATATGGAGTCAGATTTACGGGGCGCCCCGGCTCACTCCACCGAACCAAGCAGGGAGTGTGAAACCCCCTCCGTGTTTGTGCTCCAGTCATATTACTTGCGATAAAAGGTCAGCACCTGAATGATTTGCTATGGCCAGTGATCTGATTTTTTATTTAATTAGGGTGTCTGCGCAAAATAAAAAATGATACGAGATTTGCTCATCTGTTCTCCCGTTACCGGCGACTAATCAAAACGCCTATTAAATTATCAAACTTACACAAATATGGCGAACTTACGTATTTTTCGATATTATATTATAGGGCAGGCAGAGCCACATTTGTGTGATATGAGATTCGACCGCTGCAGTTTGTTCGCCGAAGCCTCTCCGGACGCTATGGATTGGCCAAGCTTGCCCCGAGAGTGGCCTCGGACCATGTGTACTACAGGCGAGGTTTTGCGAGAAGAATTTGCTACCGCTGCTGCTGCATGCCTCTACTGCCTGCTGCTTCGGCAGATGGGTGCTGCTGCATGCTGCACGTTGCCAACCACTGCAAGTAAGTGTGCTGCTTGCTGCAGCGCTGTTGCTGCAAGCGCTGCGGTAAGCAAACACTACGGTAAGCAAGCGCTGCTGCAAGCAAAAGAGTCGCTTCGAGCAAGCGCTGCTGCTGCTTGCGGCTGCTGCTGCTGCAAGCGCGTGCACCTTTGCCGCCACCCTCCTGACCTTCGCCGCTACGACTCTTTCTCGGGCGGAGAGGACAGCGAAAAAGAAGGAAGGGTGATCTTCTCGTTGTGGCGGCATTGCTTGCACAACGAGTGTCGAGGAGCGCAGGATAGACCGTATTTCTGCCTGTTGGTGCTTGCTGCTGGTCAGTGCTGCTGCAGCTTGCTGCTGCATGGGGCTGCTGTTACTGCTGCTGCTGCCTGCACGACTTCTGCTCGTCCTGTAAGTGCTCCCGCTGCTGCAAGAGTGTTTTTGGCCGCACGCCCCCATGGTCTTACCTGGAGCCAGGAATTAAATTAAACTGGCGCGGAGCGCCAAACACGAGGGATTGAAGCGACCGAAGTATTTTTTGCCTATAGGCGAAAAAAACTCTGTCTTGAAGCGGTGCATTCAGGCTTCGTCTGTCTGTACGTCGTGTTTTAGCAGTACTGATTGTGATAACTGTACGGGACCGATTGCCACAAACTCGACATCTACAGAAGTGGGCGCTCTTGGGCTAGCCCGTGAGACTTGTTTCGCCGCATAAGTTGTCTCGAGTTGGTTGCTGTCGGAGTGCTGCCATGGTCTTGGTGGTGCTTTTAGAGCGGCAATATTTCGTTTGTATTTTCGCTTCGTTTCCTGCGAAAGCACACGGCCTACGGCATCTAACAGGCAAACAACTTGCCTCCTTTACGTATTTACTGGTACTGGCCGAAATAGGAGTACTGCAGCTTTTGCGTCTATTTACACTTGTCCACAACACAAATGCTGTGTACGCTTGCCTTGATGTTCTTTATCTATGTACCAGGTACATATCTCTTCTTGCATTTCCTCTTGGTATTTTTTTATAAAATTAGGAAATACGTCAGCTGTGAGTTCGACTGATTATATAGTTGATACTCAACTTTGCAGGCTGCGAAATACGTGTCGTCTACATTCCATTTTTACTGAATTTCCAAATTGCATGATAAGCCGTTCGCGCGTATTCTATACCTGGTATGCATTTCCTTGTCAAGGATATAGGCCAGTGACTCCCCTGGATGCTACCCGGGTCAACAGGACAACTTACATAATCATTCTGCGCACTGATACTATATAACCCGGATAAGGGAGGGTAATATGACTTCGCAACATGTTGGAATCTTATCATTTTACAAATATTGATTAAACTGTTGAATTTTTGTATGGGATGGCTCTAACTGTGAGTATTTTTTTCCGGGGGATGCTCTGCTGCTGTAGTCGCTGCTGCTGTGATGCTTGGAGTGTATTTGATATGGCTTGAGGTGGCACCTGAATCAGGCATCGGTATTCCCGAAGTTATATGGTGATTTACTGTTTATGGAATTACCACTTAGTAGTGGTGCGAATAGACATTGATCTATGATTTGGTCTAAAATTTTTTCTTCTCGCAGCTAGTATTGAATCTACTTCACATCGATAGTATATAGAACCACTTATTTAGATCTAAATCCCTGAGCGTGCTCGGTTGGTACATCCCTGGCCTCTCAGAGCTCCCACTTCGAAACCGCCTCCTTTTATTACTTGCCGGACCTTTCCAGCGGTTCTTTGTTTTCTCGGTCCTTTTTTCTTTTTTTCTTCTTTCGTTTCGTGTGTGTGCGTGTATTCCGAGTACGGCATCGCGGGAGGGCCCGGCGCCGTCGCGAGTGTCAGCGGGTGCTTGCGTGTAGAGGGAAAGTTGCAAGGAGCGCAGTCGCTGCTTTCGTGTTTAGGCGTCGCGTGTGCCTCGAGACACGAGGGATGCAGGAACTGGCTCTGCCTGGCCTCCATTTTTTATTTGTGATAGAGTATGTACGAGATAGATAGACCTCTCCAGCGGTTCTTTGTTTTCTCCATTACGCGTGCCCGAAGACGGAAAGTAAATAATTCACTCTATTTTCAGTACGAATTAATTAAATTGAAATTCAGATCAATTTTTTTATTTGCTTTCGTCAGATGGCAACTATGAATCGAAAAGTGAATAATTAAAGCAAGATCCTCGAAGATTTTTATGTTTGTTTGAAACGAGGGTCTCATGCGGGTCAATCCGTCGAAAACACTAAAACACGAACAGCATTCAAAAATACGCTCGAAAACAAACAAATATTGTGTCGACTTTATCGGGGTCAAACCACTGTTGTTGTTCGGTGCGGGCGAATACACCTTTTGAAAAGGGCTACAGCTTGCAAAATGGTAGAACGTGCCGGCTTTATCGTTGGTTTTGCCCAATGCGCGTGCCCAAATCACACGGACGGAGGACACAACCCGCAAGAGAAAGTATGAATGATTTTGAAGCCGGGCGACGTCCCAGATAAAGGTAACTTGTTGGATAGTTTTAGTTTACAAAAACATACTGAGTATAACTTTTTATCGTTGGGTTGTACAAAGAAACGTACGCGAAGTATACAACCACTATCGACCCGGGATACAGCTTGCAAACTCATTCAACTGCCGGCTTCTTTGTTGGTTTTAACCGTTGAGCGTGCTCAAATCATGGAGCGAAAACCCTAAAGAGAAATCCGACGGACAAACCAGACAGTCCCGCGCCAGATATAAAGAGGAGAAGCGACCATCACCCCCCCCCCCCGCACCCAACCCATCACTCTTCCATTTTCTCATTCCCCAGCTCTCTCCACAACAGCAGCACAGTTCTATACTGGCACGATCTTCCCGTACACCCAACGCAGTAGTAGCAGCACCAGCAGCAGCAGAGTAGCAGCACGGCGGTGCGAGCGATGTCTCCGCGGTCTATTTGCCAAGCATCCAAGTTGGACTCCGGGCGTGCATGGAGCGTACTGCTCCGGCGCGGTGGCGCCAGCAGGCTGGTATTGAGCGCACCATAAGCAGCAACTCATACTCGAAATGAGTGGGAAGAAGCCGTGTTGCTACTGGTGCAGGTTATAGCAGCAGTCTGCTGCTTATCCTGCTGCTGCTTCTGCCGCGTGTTGCTGCTGCTGCTGCTATCTGCTGCTGCTATCTGCTGTAGCTATCTCCTGTGCTACTATAATAATAGCTTGTGCGTATGATGCTCCCATCTAGCTTGCTAGTATCAGGCGATAGCGGCTGGCAGCGGCACTGCTGTTCATTGTTGACGTTCTACTGGCACTTTGTATCTCTGTGGCTTGCATACGTTATTTTGATGGGGGGGGGGGGGGTTGAGCCCATTTCGCTTTCCCGCTTTCGGGGCTTTTACAAAAATCCGGAACTTTCGTTTTCACCCAAGTGCCCCATTGATCCTTGGACAAAAAGTGCATCCATTTTTTCTCTTGGCACTCACGACCCCTTCTTCCTTCTTGCTTTCTTCGTTTCGTATGCGTGCGTGTACTCCGAGCACGGCACCGCGGGAGAGCCCGGCGCCGTCGCGGGTTTCAGCGTGTGTTGGCGGGTAGAGGGGGGGTTGCAAGGAGCGCGGTCGCCGCTTTCGTGTAGGCATCGCGTGTGCCTCGAGACACGAGGGATGCATGAACGGGCTCTGTTTGGCCTCCATTCGTGATTTGGATACATTACGTACGATATACAAGGTTCCCCTTCGGGATGTGGGTGGCATGAAATCCGGGGGGTGTCGCAAGTTGAAAAGGGAGACGCAGGTGAAACCTTTGCACCTCTGTTTTGAGTAAAATTGATCTCGGAGAAAACAGAGTCAGGGGCTACTTATCCACCATGGTATTGCTAGAAGCGAAGAGTAGTAGTCTAGTCTTCGATGCTCTCGCATGTCTTGGCGCATACCTGGTAGCAGACATGGACTACTCTATTGCTTAAAGAAAAGCGTAGCACCAAAATTGAAGGGGTGTGCATCATCCAGGTATTTATTGCTTGGGTGGGATCTGTATCATCGATATAGGATAGGTAATCCTTGATGATCTGAACACCTCTACTGGGTGGGGTCTGCACGATGCATGCACCTAACCCTAACCCTAATCGAACATACATGTGCCGTGATTAACTGATGAATAGCTTTGCGTGGGTGGGTCCGCATGATCCGAATGATCTGCACGATCTGCAGGGTCTGTATAATGTAGAAGTATCACTCTTTTCTTTGGCGGTGAGATCTGCTTGGTCTTTTTGATTGCACTTGCGTGCCGGGTGGGATGATCTGAATGCCATGTGTGCATGATGTGGAGGATCTGCATGATCGATTATCTACACACTCCAATTTGTAGTTGGCCTGGAGAGACAGGTATGCTCCGTATCCTTTCCACTCTTGTAAGCCAGGTAGGATCTGGTTGATCTCAATGACATGCTCATGTTTAACCGGGAGGGGATCTGTCTGATTACATTTTTCCTAGATGTGTATCTGAGTAGAATATGTGTGAGCTGTACAATCAGTACAGTTTGACCGGGATGGGATCTGTCCTATCTGCCGATCTGTACATCTTTAGCGAGATAGGTTTGTACGATCTGCATGATCTGCACATAACATGTTTATCGGTGGGTGTCATTGATCTGCAGGATCTGTATAATCTGCAGGATCTGTATGATCTACCTGAGTGGAATCTGTGTGATCTGAATGATCCGCACATATTAACCGGGATACGGTCTGTACGATTTGGAGGATCTGTATGATCTGCAGGATGTCTGTATGATCCGGAGGATCTGTAAAAGCTAGATACTTCACACTTGTTTCAGGATGATAGTTAATAGCAACTACAGGAGCAGCAAGATAAGCAACCGCGTGGCACGGGCAAAAATGAAATAAGGGTAGCAGCAAGAACAGCAACCTGTGCCAGCAACAGCAGAGAGAGGTAATAGCAGCAATACCGCGATTGTGTGTAGTAGCAGTAGCGGCAGCAACAACAGGAGTGTTAGCAGAATATTAAGCTAACCGCGTGGCACGCGCACATAGTACAAAGGGCAGTAAACACTCGGCTACAATATAACACGCAACGCTATACGTGGTACGAAGATCCGACAAAAGATCATTCGCACCGAGATACTTAATATAACACTACTATACGTCGTTCATTGTGTACTGTGGCATTGATGGTATGTATCGTTAGTGAGGGACGGGCAAAGGGCCGATGCGTTGGCGCCGGCCTCGAGGCCTGCGCCGGCACATAGTTTCTCACCGTCGACCGCCATTTTAGTGCACGGCCACAGCGTCGTTAGGGCATACAGCAGTACATGGTGTCTCGCAACGTGTATGGTATGTGTCGGCAGTGAGGGACGGGCCACCGGCCGACGCGTTGGGGACGTGGTGGATACAGCGTGTTCTCACGTCTTGTGGCCAAGCAGAGCACACGAGCACTCAGCAGCAGCAGCAGCAGCAGCAGCAGCAGCAACAGCAACAGTCAGCAACACTCGAGCAACACTCGATTCCAGCCGCACGCGTACGCCTGTTGTTGCTGTTCTTGTACTGCTGCGTACTGCTCGAGCAGGACTCGAGCGCACGAGCATGAGTAGGTGTCAAGCCTATTCCACCGCAAAAAAAAAGACACGTCACCACGATCACTCGATTGCTCAAGCGCAACGAGCACGGGACAAACACGAGCACGGCGTGGCCAAGCAGTCACGGGCACACGAGCACTCAGCAGCAGCAGCAGCAGTAGCACCCAGCGGCCCTGGAGCAACACTCTACTAGAGCAGCACTCGTACGCCTGTTGTTGCTGTTGTTTTGCTATTGCGTACTGCTCGATGAGCTCGACATTATTACACGCAACGCAATACGTGGTATTTAATACAAAGATCCGATAAATGATGAATCGCACCGAGATACTAATAAAACAATTCCATGTGCGTGGTGGATACAGGGTGTTGTCATGTCTTGTGGCCAAGCAGTTACGAGCACACGAGCACTCAGCAGCAGCAGCAGCAGCACTCAGCAGCACTCGAGCAACACTCGATTTGAGCAGCACTCGTACGCCTGTTGTTGCTGTTCTTGTACTGCTGCGTACTGCTCGAGCAGGACTCGAGCGCACGAGCATGAGTAGGTGTCAAGCCGCTTGCACCGCAAAAAAAAGGACCCGGGACCACGATCATTCGATTGCTCAAGCGCGACGAGCACGAGACAAACACGAGCACGGCGTGGCCAAGCCGTCACGGGCACACGAGCACTCAGCAGTAGCAGCAGCAGCAGCAGCAGCAGCAGCAGCAGCAGCAGCAGCAGCACCCAGCGGCCCTGGAGCAACACTCGATTAGAGCAGCACTCGTACGCTTGTTGTTGCTGTTGTTTTGCTGCTGCGTACTGCTCGAGCATGATCATTGAGCTCGACATTATTACACGCAACGCAATACGTGGTATTAATACGAAGATCCGATAAAATTTTAAATGATGAATCGCACCGAGATACTACTTCTGTTCCCCTCGCTGCCTCGGCAAGAAATGCTGCGAGGCATGCCCTATAAGGCTTAGAGCGAGTGGGGTAGGTCTTTCTGGTGGGTGTAAGGTCGGACTCACCCTCAAGGAGTGATACCTTCTTGCTGCTGCCTGTGGCCGCGGGGCTCAGGCGGCAGTAGAGTTGGGTCGTAAGTGGTGCGTCAGGCACGGAGACCTACGATTCGCGCGTCTTTGTTTAGGGAGCTGCGGCAGAGCAGCAATGCTCAATCGGGGTGTCCGTGCGCGGAGGCAGGCGCCTCTACAGGCCACACTACGGCACAGTCTATTGCGCCGGTAGGAGGCTGGATTCGACGACGAGGGAGGAGGGAGACTGAGCGTCGACGTGCGGGGAAGAGACGGATTGACCTCCCCCTGCGCGAGAATTTTCATTTTTCAGATCAGAACCGCAAGTGCGAGGAGCATTTTGTTTTTCAGGATGGCGGAGAATGGGAACCGACTGGAAGGGCGTGGCAACGAGAGCACGTGCAAAGGAGCGGGCGGATCGGGCCAAGGCGATGAGGCGACCATGAAGAGCGGCAGGAAGACGGTGCACGGAGACCCATGACCTGCGTGCACACTATCATCACGAGAGAAGCAGTCATAGTTTGTTTTTTCCTGGTATCGTTTTTCACGAGGGAGAATAGTATCTACTTGTTATTAACGTAACTGGTCTTTGTGTTGTAACAACCCACACAATTATCAGGGACGTGGTATCATAACTGCTGTGCTGCACCTTTTTTGTGTCAGACAGCCCAGGAAGAGATGGTGATCGTTGATAGTCGTGTGGTATTAATAGTAAGGTTCGATTGCTCCTTTTTCACTGCATATCCGCGAGTCTTCACTCTGACAGCACTCCAGATAGCAGGCAGGTGTGTTCCTCTTTCGTGTTCACGACTACCGTGCGTTTCGTCCGGTGCAGGCAGCACTCCAGACAGCAGCCGCTGTAGTCAGCAGCCACAACTTGGTTAGTGGTGGGAACGGGGATACTCTGTTATGTTATAGTTGAGAGGATATACCCGCGGCCATGTTAGTTCAGTTCTGCTTATTGGTTTTAACTTGTGTGCGCTTTCTTCGTCTCGTGTATTTTCAGGCAGCCGAATTTCGATTTTTTGTGATTTTTCGGATCTTCCTAGGGCTCCAGCACCTTTGTGTGACCACGGACTCCTTCGTCAGGGAGTTAATGTGAGAACAACAACAACAAAACTAAAGAAACAATCCCATGTACGTGGTGGATAAAGCGTGTTTTCATGTCTTGTGGTCAAGCAGTCACGGGCACACGAGCACTCAGCAGCAGCAGCAGCAGCAGCAGCACCCAGCGGCACTCGAGCAACACTCGACTCGAGCAGCACTCGTACGCCTGTTGTTGCTGTTGCGAACTCGAGCAGCACTGCTGTGTGCTGTAGTTGCAGTTGCAGCAAAAAGCGAGAAAAACAAAATCTTTGCAGCTGAAAATACGCACATCCGGGTAGGAGTTTAAGCCTCAGGATGGCTTTTCGGAAGTGGGACCCCATCCCCTGAGTTGCTTGCTGGGTCATGTGATTTTGACCATCTAGAGAATGGGCCACGGAGCCCGGCCCGAGCGAACGCTTGCACCGTACTTTCCACGCCGCCCCCCTGCGGGCCCCGCAGCAGGAAGCACGAGAAAAGACCCGCTTCCAAACGAGAAAAGTGAACTTTTCCGGAAAACGTCCATTTGGTACAAAGTAATATAAGGGTCGTTCGATGTTGCAAAATAACACTCAAGCGGTGCTTATTTTGGAGATCACGTTCAAATTGAAAGAGGGGGCTGCGAAGTCTGAGTACCAACATTGTCGACCTGGCGAACGACGGCCACGGTGAGCACCGGGCTTCACGCGAGGCGGTCGACGGGACTGACTGTGGCAGATAGTTAGGAAAGCTTTACCCGGACCGAATCGGTGGCGAGCTGGTCGCGAGAGGGGCGGGTGGGGTACGAGGCTGAGGAAGAAGCTCTGCTGTTCGTTTTTCTTCGTTTTTGACCGGTGCGGACCTTTCCAGCAGTTCTCCGTCTCGAAAGGGATACTTGTGGTGCTTTGTTTTCTCCATTTTTCTCTTGGCACTCTCGGTCATTTCTTCTTTTTTCTTCTTCCGTTTCGTATGCGTGCGTCTACTCCGAGCACGGCCCGCGGGAGAGCCCGGCGCCGTCGCGGGTGTCAGCGGGTGCTGGCGGGTAGAGGGGGGGGTTGCAAGGAGCGAGGTCGCCGCTTTCGTGCCTAGGCGTCGCGTGTGCCTCGATACACGAGGGATGCATGAACGCGCTCTGTTTGGCCTCCATTTGTGATTTTTGGTATAGTATGTACAAGATATAAGGGTCGTTCGAAATTGCAAGATAATATTCAAGCGGTGCTTATTTTTAATACCACGTTCAAATTATGGGGGGCCATAGTAAATAATTATTTCGTACTGGAAAGAGAGGTAATTATTTATTTTCCGTCTTCGGGCACCTCGTCGTTGCTTCGTTGCGTGTACTGCTGCTGTGTACGGCATGACGGCATGTATATACGTATACGTGCATGAATCCATGTGTGGACGATGACTTTTCGATGTTGGCTCTTGTCATCAGGAGGAGTGGACAGCAAAACATATTATAGGACACAACGATGAAACTGTAATTATTTATTTTCCGGTTTGGAAATGCTATCTGACCGAAACAATTAAATAAATTGACCTCTCGGTTTCAATTTAATTATTTCGTACTGGAAATAGAGGTAATTTTTTATTTTCCGTCTTCGGGCACAAAAAAAATCGTTTCAAATATCAAAATCTTCGAGGAAAGCTGTAATTATTTATTTTCCGGTTAGGAAATAATGCTATCTGACCAAAACAATTAAATAATAAGACCTATGCCAATGGTACAGCGAAGTTGCAATAAAAAGTTTGAATTTCAAAGATACCCGCCAAAAAAATTCAGAACACGCTTCCTATGGGCCACGTAAAAAAAAAAAAAAGTTCCTAACTTTTGGAAAAGCCCAAAAAAAGCAAATCTGGGGTCGATGTTGGGCCAACATCGGCTTGAGAAAAACTCAGGCCGATCTTTGGTTCGAAACGGCGAGATTCCGAGTCCTCGACAGACATCGAGCAACAAAACCAACGATTGCGTCATGAATTCTGAACGGAGTGCGCTCGTTAGGGGCTCCGACCCACCCTAGGGTCACCGTCTTCACACCATGGCCGGTGTCATGTGGCGGGAGTTGACCAGACGTGTGATAAAAAAACATTCGGCCGCTGGTTTGCACAAAACAGAAGACAAAACTTCTCCATCCGTCTCGAATGGCAAGAAATAGACTTTTTTTCAGGTTTGGGAGGATACCGTACGACGCCGCCGGCAAGCTCTCGCCCCCTAGACCATGGGTCCACCTCATATCTTCGAGTCCGTCATCTATATTCGTTGGGCTTGCCAGATACCGAGTGGGTTGGCCGTGGGCTGAGTCTATGTCGAGATCGAGCGTCGATCGTCGCACGAGCTGGTTTCGATCACCGTGTTGACAATTTGCGACCAGAAAAACACAAATTGCGCCGCCTGCAGCCGTTGGGGGAAAAAAAAGAAAAAACCAAACATTTTTCTCTTTTTTTGCCCACAGCGGCGGTACGAGAAAAATTTCGGCTGTTTTTTTAAAGCGATATTTTGAAAAAAAAAATTGAACTTCGCGTTTCAATTGGCATAGATAGGTCTAAATTGACCTCGGTTTCAATTTTATTATTTCGTACTGGAAAAAGAGGTAATTATTTATTTTCCGTCTTCGGGCACACGAAAAAATCAAATATAAAAATCTTCGAGGAAAGCTGTAATTATTTATTTTCCGGTTCGGAAATGCTATCTGACCAAAACAATTAAATAAATTGACCTCGGTTTCAATTTAATTATTTCGTACTGGAAATAGAGGTAATTGTTTATTTTCCGTCTTCGGGCACACGAAAACGAAATGAAAGAGGGAGCTGCGAAGTCTGAGTACCAACATTGTCGACCTGGCGAACGACGTCCACGGTGAGCACCGGGCTAAACGCGAGGCCGGCGACGGGGCTCACTGTGGCAGAGAGTATGGAAGGCTTTACCCGGACCGAATCGGTGGCGGGGTGGTCGCGAGAGGGGCGGGCGGCGCACGAGGCTGAGAGAGAAGCTCTGCTGTACGTTTTTGTTTGTTTGTTTTTTTACCGGTGCAAGGTGTTTCCATAGACAGAAAATTATTTCATGAAGGCACGGGGATTTTTTTCTCTCCAATTTTTTCGGTTTCACTCTCATTGTTTTTGCGGTGCTGCTGTGCCGTGCTGCTGTGCTTTCTCTTGAGGCCACGCTGGCACGCTCAGGCCAGCTCATCCCCTACTCGTGTAAACCGACAGCATTTTCGAAAAAAAAAAGCTACAGTTACAAAACGAGACTGTCAGTTTTCTGACCAATGACAGGCTAAGGCGAGCTTGAGGCAAATCACAAATCACTCGCGAAGGCATGCGAATCGCTAACTGGCTTATCGGCGTGGTCAGCGCAACTTGGGACTGCGGGGCTATGGCGTCCCCACAAGGTAAGAGGCTTACGAGGATATACATGCAAGTGGCCTGCGAAAAATTGGTGGTATTTGGTGGACTGTATGTCGAGAGCTGGTTAGGGCTTGTTTTGGCCACCGACGAGAGCGGTTGCGCCGCCGCTTGACCCTGTGAGTCAGGGTCCAAACCCCAGTGTTAGTCTGCCAAGAAAGCTTGGTGTCATATCCGGGCTTCATCCTCACCGCCGTGCTGTTTGTAGCAGACTCGCAATTTGCCATTTCGCGAACGGTCAAGTATTAGTTGACTTTGGGCCTGAAAGGTCTGACTTTGGGTCCAAAACTGGACACGAGGGTTATCTTAGGGTTACAAGGGTATACCTGTAGACGTACTGACGCTGCAAGGGCATCACAAATGCACGCCACCCCCGAGAATAACCACTGTCGCTGCCCTGAGGTATGGCCTATCATCTGTCGTGGAACTGGCGCACGGGGTGCCGTACAGCAGTAGAATTCGATGTTTTAGTTGGGCCTGGTTGGTGACGTAAGATTGTGCTTAGGACCAGCACACACCAGGGCAGGGCCAAATCTACCGGTTTTGAGGTCTGCAGTTCTCTTTGGGTTTTGGGTTAGGGTTAGCAGTAGTGGTGGCTCGTAGGGGCATCGCGGAAAACACCAATACCGTGGACCTAGCATCCCACGATATATGTTTTTTTGTCCCATAAAAATCCTGAAACTTGCACCAATTTAACTATATACAGGCTAGGCCACCGGTACCAAAGTGGGTCATATCCGCCCGTAGTGGGGGCTGCTGTTCTCCGCGGGTTTTCCATTTAGGACTCTGTCTCTGGTAGATGAAAGGTAGCTGGTATCTAGACGAATCTTTTCTAAACCATGTTGAGTCTCAAGGTTCAACGTTGCGGACACTAAAACATCAACACCACAAACCCAGCATCCTACCACAGTGTTACAAAAAAATATACCCTGGTAGGAAGCAACAGATATTATACCATTTTTATTTTGTGCAGGGTCGCCCACCGGTACACAAGGGTGTGAGATCCACCCGTAATAACAGGATGTGCTATCCGGTTTCTGCTTTTGGGGCTCAATATGCTATATGTTATTTTTGGCTGACTTCTAGACGGATACTTGAACACCACCCTCATGGCATTGTATTTTGCGGCCAAATAGGAAATACCTGGTACCAGTACCACATATCTGTAACATATACATACCTGGTATAAAATAGTACTGTTCAAAAACGGCATTTGTTACCAATAAAGAGATCATTTGGTGCCATTATTATGTGGTAGCTAGCACACCTGTAACAAAAACACGTAAGGGGCCGTTTGGGCGCTGCTGTTCATCCTGTTTTCGACATACTGCTCACAACCTCTCAGGGATGAAAGATAGGTGACGTCAAGACGGTTCTATCAACACCCCTCAACTGTATTTGTATGATGATGTGGCAAAGAACACATCAAAACCTTAAGTGTAGCATACTGCAAAAATCTGCGTAGTGTTCAACTACAAAACCGCTATTTCTTGTGCTGTGGGGATCATACGCAGGCTCGCACATAGCGGTTGTCCCGAGCGATGCTCCGGCAATGGATGTTGCTGCAATGTTGAGCGCTCAGCCACGAAGGAGTCACTGGCGCGAGCAGGAAGAAGTTGAGCGTGGTGTGGGGCTTGAAGAGCAGGCCGTCAGCACCTATTTACGGAACCTTTGTGGAGGCACGCATAAAAAACAGAGATACTTGAAGACCGTCAAGGAGCTAGCGGCAGCTGGAATCTACCGAGTCTTAGGTGGCAAGAGGCCAAGGAGGGTGTGGTGGCTAGCCTCTACTGGCAAGGGGGGTGCGGAACCCAGATTCAACGCGCGGGAAGAGGTTCACGCATTCACAGCAGAGGAAGATAGTGCTGTACCCGAACCCATGGCCGCGCCCGAGACTGCTGGTGCGGCAAGGGAAAACGCTGGTAGTGCTTCTGTAATACCCCAAGGGGGGGGGTATCGTGCGTCTGGTACGGCAGCAAGGGGTGGATGTGTTGGGATTGGCGAGACGCCATTCAAGTTATCTTTTCCGCCCTGTGTCGAGGGTGGCAGGGCAAACTTTGAACACCTGATTTCCTCCGAATATTTCTTGGATAGGGGCGGCGGGGTGCGGGAGTTGTCTTTGAAACATTACATTTGATATTAGCAAGCAGGGTCCAAGGATAGGAGCTTGTGTTCCCCAAAGCTCGTTCGACTTGTTTTGTTCGCAAGGCGAAAAAAACAATAAAAAAGCATTAATGTCTTCGGTCTTGAGGGGGTTCATATGGTGTTGTATTACCAACACGTGAACGCCTTTCCTCGCTAGAAACACATTTATTTTTCTATTCATATTAGATTCCACTTCTTTCGCTCTCTCCTGGTCGTAACATACATTCGGGGACACATACGTAGCTGGTTCTTCTACACCCCTGCCCACTGCGGTTCGTGCCTTGAATTTTCATCGCGGCAAGAGTTCAGCCCTTACTTCAATCCTCGACTCGCGGCAGATTGCGTCAACACACGCCGTGCGCTCTCAAGTGTTGCTACCTGGTTTATATTACTCTTTGGAAATCAATCTAATACCACGGACGGATTCGAACTCAGGGTTGACCTAAAGAAGTACTAGAGTGTAACCACTAGACCACCCGGCCGACCGAAAATGACTACTGCAAACAATTCCTCCTGTTTTACTTGATATTATATTGTGTCTTTCACCACCGTCGTCGCCAATCACGACACGCATTTGCGTTTCTTTTCATACGCAGCCAAAAAATAACACTTCTTGCCCCAAGCCCAACAATGTCGTCAGTCAAACCGAAAGCACAGCAGTTATTGACCCTGAAGTTTAAGCTATCCTCTTGTCGCCACTTCACCCCATACCACTCACAACAACAAATCGCAGATGAAGCAAAAAAGTCGGAAGCAGCTATATACTCAACAGGCCCATAACACCGCAGCAGCGCCAGCACATCCGTGCTACAGTAGAAGCAAACTCCATGCTTCCAGCGAACGTCATGGGAATACTTCGGAAGCTCTATGATACTGGTAATTCCCAACCCAAGATACTATCCTCCCACACGCAACGTACCGCAGCCAAAACAGCATTCGTGCTCCTAACGAAGTACAACAAGTTTTCGTCTGCGCCGCATCCTTGCTTCTGGCGCTAGAACAACGCCAGTACGCGGGGGCAGCTTGGGGGGGGGGGGGGAGGGGGGGGTGTACTCGATAGGAGAGATGTACTCGATCTCATGCATGGCCGTAGTCGTATGACCATAGACCCTCGCAACCCTACAATGCCGGGACGGAGCATGTCGGGTTTTCACCGACCAGGCAGACATTGCTTGCACCAAACGCGAAGCGCCGTGAGGTGTCTGGCGAGTCGCATGAAGGGTGAGCTGCATCCTACTAAGAACCGCTTTTGAGGCGGACTTGCATATGGACGACAGCTTCAATGAGTTTGATTCAATTTCCGGTGTAGGCATTTCCAGAGACAGCAATGGGAGTACTATGTAACTGCCTCTTGGGTGCCTTACCTTGAACACTACGTGATACGATCATTCCCAATTGTGGGGGGGGAGGGGGGGGGGGTAGACCCCGCCCCAACTAATAAAAAAATGTTTGCCCAATGAGATTATTCATCACTAGTGCCTGGGCAACGCCAGCACAACCTCCTTGGGAACACCCTCCATGCCATCGCCAGAAAACATTCCTATCGCGCTTTTGAAGCACGGTCCTCGTTTGCACTGTGATTCCCGCCACCCCTACACCCCATGTCTACAGCAGCATTATGCTGCATGCGGCTTCTAGCGTTGCGTGCGAGGATGTAGGGCACCTCGTCATCACCACCGCGCTGCTTCTGGCGCTCGAATATTGCCTGCATGTGGGCGGGGTGGGGTGGGGGTGGAGGAGGGTGGCGGATACAGCAACAGTGGGAGGGCGGGGGGGGGGGAGGGGGGTCGAGGGGGTTACACATACACGTGTACATTCCATCTTATCATTGTGTATATAGGAGACATCGGCGACGTTATCATACTTTTATATGACCCGTACTGTCTACATAGTACCAGGGATTGCGATAAGATGTTCATCTACTGCTGTGCTGTTACACAGCCGGCGCCACATCACTTGCAGATGTCGGACAAAACAAAAAAAAAGCATGAGGTATCGAAGTAGACTAAAAAACATTCATACTGCGGCTGTCGTTGTTCTATTTGGTGCAAAATAGAGGCTTACGAACTACGTGCCGTCTTCTGTCGATACTGCGGTCCCTGGTATACTAGGGGCAAGAAACGAGGCACTCTCGTAGGCGTAGCAGAAGGAATAAAATCGAGCAGTGTACCGTGCAGGACATGAGTGAGGACACCCGAGAAACAAAGCTACAACGCCTGGTTGGGATCTCCGACAGCAGTTGAATATACGCCGCAGAGCATCATGTGCCCCACACAGTTCAAAACACAAGAACATACCGCTTCGGACGACAACATTATACCATGTTTGTATATACCTGGTAAGTCCTTTACAACATGCTGGTGGGTACATATCTGGACCATGCACTATCTTTCTGGTATACCAGGTACCAGGTATATAATACCAGGTAGACAATATTATAGTAGGGAAAAAATATAAAAGAATACCGTACAGCAGTAGTACGGGCATAATGAAGGCTTTTCAACCAAGGGGTTTCTACATGCTTGTGGTCCCAGGCATTTTTTTTGGCCCCTGCTATTGTGCAAGCAGTCCATTATAATAGTCTAGTATAACCAACATATATACCTGGTAGAATACAGCAGTAGTACGGGCATAATGAAGGCTTTTCAACAAAGGGATTTCTACATACTTCTGTTCCCAGGCTATTTTTTTTGCCCCTGATATTGTGCAAGTAGTCCATTACAATCTAGTATATAACCAAAATACAGCAGTAGTACGGGCATAATGAAGGCTTTTCAACAAAGGGATTTCTACATACTTCTGTTCCCAGGCTATTTTTTTTGCCCCTGCTATTGTGCCAGTAGTCCATTACCAGGTATAGTCTAATATAACCAACAGAATAGACCTGGTAGTGAGCAAAGTACCAGTGCCTACATTCTTTCGGGAAATGTGCACGACGAGGAACAGCGACGCACCTGAACATCGACTCCGGCCACAATCTCGGCCTGCTGACGGCCACAGGTAGCTGCACCCGGCTCGATACCCTTCGTCCACTTCGGGAGCGGAGTCCCGCACTCGCACTCCCCAGCTTGCTCCTTGGCACAGATGAGAAGCCATCCGTGTACGCTAGGCGGGTTGTCGATGGCAACCCTGACCAGCTCCTGCGCCAAAGCGGAGGGGGTCCGTGCTGAAGGAGGATCGAATTGCAGAACGTTGGCCAGCTCATCCATCAGCCATCCTCGGACTTCGTGCGCTTGGTAGGTCGCGGCTGTTCGTCGGCCATGATGAGGAGAGAGGGCTACCTACTGGCTGTGGATTCGAAGTGCTGTTTCTCTCTTCGTGGAGTTATTGCTGTGCCCGATGGTACATTATACCCGTACGTGGTACATCGTAGCCGTACTGCTGTTTTTCATTCATAATCGATGCCACTCTATTTCCTATTTAGTCGAAATTAATTATTGAGGTGATTTCTAGCGTGTGATGAGCAGTAAAAAAATTGCGATACGTATCATTTTTTTTCGGCGAATAGACCAGTCGGAATAATGACGCCGTTCCATTACAAACCCGGGGTTTTCATTTTGACCACCAGACGAATAACCTGAGCGTGCTATTACGGGAGACCATAGTTAATAGGACCTACGGTACACACACAAAACTATATAGAACTACATACTTAGATCACAACCCCTGAGCGTGCTCGGTTGGTGCATCCCTGGCCTCTCAGAGCTCCCACTTCCAAACCACCTCCTTTCATTACTTGCCGGACCTTTCCAGCAGTTCTTGGTTTTCTCGGTCCTTTTTTCGTTTTTTCTTCTTTCGTTTTGTGTGCGTGCGTGTTCTCCGAGCACAGCATCGCGGGAGGACCCGGCACCGTCGCGGGTGTCAGCGGGTGCTGGCGGGTAGAGGGGCGGTTGCAAGGAGCGCGGTCGCCGCTTTCGTGCCTAGGCGTCGCGTGTGCCTCGAGACACGAGGGATGCATGAACGGGCTTTGTCTGGCTTCGATTGATGATTGTTGATAGAGTATGTACGAGTTTATAAAGGTCGTTCGGGAGGGCAAGATAATATTCAAGCGGTGCTTATTTTTGCGACCACGCTGAAGTTGAAAGAGGGAGGTGTGCAGTTTGAACACCAACGTTATCGAGCTGGCGAACGACGGCCACGGTGAGCACCGGGCTTCACGCGGGGCGGGCGACGGGGCTGATTGTGGCAGAGAGTGATAAAAGCCTTACCCGGACCGAATCGGTAGCGAGGTGGTCGCGAGAGGAGCGGGCGGCGTGCGAGGCTGAGAGAGAAGCTCTTCTGTGCAATTTTTTCTTTTCTTCTTTTCGACCGGGTGTAAGGTGTTCCAATCAGGCAGAAAAATATTACACGAGAGGGACGGGGATTTTTTTTCCTTTCCGAGTTTTCGGTTTCATTTTCATTGTTTTTGCTGCTGTGCCGTGCTGTGCTTTCGCTTTCTTCGTACATACAGTACAGACATACCTGGTACCAGGTAGAGCATATCTAAAGAAGAAAATAAGTACAGACAGCAGTAGTACCCTACCTGGGGTGTATGTACGTACGTACGACATCCGCGACGCGAAGCGTATATGTGGCATCCAAGCTGACGTCGGAGCTGTTTTTTCCTGAAACATGGCGGCGGGACTCTGGGCATTATCAAGTCGCCGGTTTGCAGTTACGATCCTTGAAAACACTAAACTCAATCGTGGACCTCTGTTCCCTTCGCATGATTTGATGTACTTTTTTCCTTCCTGAGCGAGCGTAGCGGGCGGCGTAGGCCGCCCGCGGAGCGAAGCGCCTTGTATTTCCCTATTTTTACTAAGAATATTTGGTCCTATTTACTGCGGTCCCCCGTAATAGCGTCAAAGAGGAAAAGGCTGTGTGTCGTACAGCAGTACATACAACAAGCATGTCAAAAGAGGAAAAGGATTATCCTACCTCGGGTATGTACGTACGTACGGCATGTGAGCAAGCCTAGAGGGCCACGTACGTCCGGCAACCGCCCGCGAAGCGAAGCGTATATGGCGTCCGAGCTGTTTTCTCCTGAAGCATGGCGGCGGGACTCTTGACATGATCAAGTCGCCAGTTTGCAACTATTGTACGATCGATCATGAAAAAACTATATTCAATCATGGACCTCTGCTATGTCCACTTTGCATACGAGTAATTTAGTGTGTTTTTCCTTCCTGAGCGAGCGTAGCGGGGCCGCCCGCGGAGCGAAGCGCCTTGATACATACCTGGTGCTTGTATCTGGTTTAAGTTAACTATTATTCCTGATATATATGCGTATGTCGGGTGGAGTTTTTCGGGGAAATGAGCTGCTACTGCTGTTGCAGTGACTGATGATGTGATGTTAGAACATATTGTTCGTACTATCAATAATAAGCCACGAGATAAACGACAACGAGGACTATCGTCTTCCTGTTTGTGTAAATTCGAAGGCTGTACTTGTATACCAGGTATTTGTTTTTATTAAATACGTCAGCTGTGACTTCGACTGATTATATAGTTGATACTCAACTTTGCAAGCTGCGTAATATGTCTCGTCTACTGTATATCCCATTTTTACTGAATTTCCAAATTGCATGATAAGCCGTTCGCGCGTATTCTATACCCTGGTATGTATTTCCTTGTCAAGGATATAGGCAAGTGACTCCCATGGATGCTACCCGGGTCAACAGGGCAACTTACATAATCATTCTGCGCACTGATACTATATAACCCGGATAAGGAAAGGTAATATGACTTTGCAACATGTTGAAATCTTTCCATTTTACAAATATTGATTACGCTGTTGAATTTTTGTATGGGATGGCTCTAACTGAGTAATTTTTCCTGGGGATGAGCTGCTGCTGTAGTCGCTGCTGCTGCTGTGATGCTTGGATTGTATTTGATATAGTTTGAAGTGGCACCTAAATCAGGCATCGGTATTCCCGAAATTAATATGGCGATTTACTATTTTTGGAAGTACCACTTAGTAGTGGTACGAATAGACATTTACCTGGTATCTACTTACTAATATTACTAGTATGATTTGGTCTGAAATCTTTACTTCTTGCAGGTATCATTGAATCTACTCATGTGCACTTTGCTTTCGAAGTTAGTTGTATTATTTTAATGCGCAACCCCCCGCCCGGAGAAGGGGGTTGGAGAGGGGGGGATCCCCCGGGGCTGTCCCAACAGCAACCCCACGCTGACATCCGTATACTCGAATCAACTCCCAACCCAACTGGCGACATAGAACTCTCGACGCCAGCCTCCATCAACCCAAATGGGAGTTGACCCTGTTTACGGATGTACTCTCACAACCCCCCCACTTGCAATATCATGGGGAACGCATGTGATAACACACTTCTCTTTCATGTCTGCCTAGTCAAATCTAAGAGTGAGTTAACTCGCCGCCAATCTGTGCCCTGGCCCGGCTGAATCCCACCGCTAATTCCTTCCTGGGCCATAACATCTGCTACCCAACTGTCATCCTTTCCGTGACTGCGAACATACGTCTTGTACACATCGGACGCCCATCGGTCCTCACGCTGCAACACCTCTGGTGTCGCCCCCCCCGCCGACAAGTGAGTTGCGCCTCCAATTCTCAGACAGTGCGGATCGTACTCCTCCGCACGCCCGCCCGCCAACGCAACCACTTTTCGCAAAGCTATCGTCGCTTGCTGCTGTGTCAACATGGATCATCTGCCATTACCAACGCCCAAGGCGGCAAGGGGGGCCGACGAGGGAAGAAACAGATAATAAGACATCAATTCGATCATGGCATCGACAGCACCGCCACCGTCGCCCACGCGCAACGCCGAACCACATTGTACGCGTGTCAAGTTCGCCCCTTTCCGCACTTGGTCCCCTTTCGACCCACGAAACCTAACCTCAACGCGGTCTGCATTAGGCCACTGCGACGCAGTGAGCTGAACGTTACCACGAAAAAACGATACGTCGGCCCGTCGCAAGCAATACGTTTCGTGCACACGTGATCGAGTTTCCGCAAACATTTCCGACGCGCGAGTCAAAAAAAAAAAGGAAGCGCAAAGGGCAAGCCACAGGACGCGACCCCGCGTCTGCCATGTAGAGATCATTTTCTCACCCGCGGTCAACGTTTCCCTCGAAACAGGCCGACGAACGGTTGCTTGGTTACCAGCGTCGGCATACGAACGAGCGGCTCCTTTGAGGGCATTACCCAAAACAGGATGAGTTGTGTCCAGCTCGAACCCTCGTGAAATACGATGGAAAAACTTGATCGCTGACAAATGGCTCTCGATAGTTGCCGACCGCAATTTCTTAGTGGTAAAGGCATACGCTATGTACTCGAAAAAAATCCACACGTTGGTCATGCTGTCGCCGCAACGCTCAAGGAATACAGGCATGCCGCAACGTACCCGAAAGTCTACCCATGCGCCAAAATGCCTCTGATAAGTGCGTTCAGACGAGGTCGCAATGACATTTCGCATGAGTTCGAGGCCAACACCGAGTACAGAGGGATGTGCCCGCATCCCCCAGGTCCTGCTCCTGCCACGGAATGTCGGGTCGAACAGCACGCAAATTAACGAGAACGGAAGCACACTCCCACCGTGAGATACCATCAGCAGCCACGTTAAAAAATCCACGTACGTGTTTTGCGTCAAAGTGCCAACCAGAGGACAATTCGAGCACCCCGAGGAGGCGCATCAAAGCGCCAGATCTCGGCTCTTTTCCCCTTCGACAACGCCGCACCCACTCGACGGCTGGTTTGTTGTCGCCACCAACAACACGCAGTCCCCCATGGCGAACGGACGTTCATCACACGCAGCAACGAGAACCCATGCAGAAACGACCATGCCCAGCAGTTCTAGAACGTTTATTGATATATCGTTCTCATCTGCCACGAACTTGCGCGATCCACAAAATCGAGACCGCTCCCCTGCGTCAAGCTCGTATCGCCAATATACTCCAGTTTCCAGGCAGAACCCCCTGACTGCGGTTTTAGATGCGTCCGAAAACAGAGTGCGTCTAGGGGGGCGCTCAAGCAAATGATACATCGGAGCCGACACGGTTCCTCTGCGCGCGTCCAACCCTTCCTCAACGAACCACCGCCAAAACTCGAGGTCACCATGGAACTCGGGTCCCAGCGCGAGATGCCGCCCGGGGTTTTGCCATACGGCAACCAAACTCAGCTGCGGCGGCACTGCGCGGCATACCAACCGAAGCTAACTAGCGGTTAAAAAACACGCCCCGGACATACAGCAAAGGACACATGCATGAGAAAGCCAACGAGCAGCGACGCCTGCTTCGCAGAAGCAGATGCACGAGACGAAGGCCACTCCGCAGGATATTGTGCAGCTCAAGGCGCTTATGGGACGGCAACGTGACCGTAAGCGCCTCAGCATCAATGATCCATCCCAACACTTCGAGTTGCGTGTCCCAGTTTAGTAATTTTCTTGACTGACAAGAGGGGTGGATCGGAAACACCGCGTTCGCCAAACAAGCGAAAATTATCCGACGCCAGCGACTGTACAGCACGCAAGCAACGGCGGCCGTCCGGCCACCATTGCAACTCGACGAGAATGTCATCGTCTACGTACTACCTCACTAAACAAATGCCCCCGGTGTTGCCGCCTGAACCAAGAACGGGCCCACAATCACCGGGGATAGCAACGACCCGAACCCCCCGCGGCGGGGAGAGTTCAACCTGCGCAACGGCGGCAGCCCCTTGTTAGGAAACGTCTGCGCCTTGAAGGGTAGAGTGGGTATGAGCATGCTCGAGCTCGAGCGCAGATGCCATCAACCCCCAAAACCCAGGACTATTACGCCAACCAAACTGCAAGCGCAAATCCTCGACAACGAGATCACTGAAAACGTATCCAAAGTTCAGTGCGCCTGCCGGATCAACCAAAACCTGCCGAAAAGCGTATTTGCCGTCCACACGGCACAAGAGACTTCGAGCGCGACAACCGTGCGTCTGTCGCGAAAACAACACCCGTAACAGCACATCACGAAGCACATGGCCCAGCTCGCAAGATGGCACAGATTCAAAGTCAGTGTCGCCGTTAACGCTGGTCCGACCGCCCTCGCGCGCAAACGTAAGATCGTGAACAATCCTTAACTTGGGTTCGAGAACGACGCTCAGCGGTGAAATGCGAAGACCCTGAATCTCGTGCGCAAATCGCAAATCAAATACTACCGCTCGGCCGTGCACCACGTCTGCGCAAATCTTATTGTGTATAGCCCCAGTATGCGTGGTGACGACCGGGTGTTTACCATACGCGAGTTCTGTGGTCACCCCCCCCCCCCCCCCCCGTGCTACGCCGACAAGCGCGCCCGGCGCCAGCACACGAAGAAACAACGAAATACGGGGGAATTTCTTGATCTCACCAAACCAGTGCTGTACGATGGCAACGTTAATAGTGAGGAAAGCTTTACCCGGACCGAATCGGGGGCGAGCTGGTCGCGAGAGGGGCGGGTGGGGTACGAGGCTGAGGGAGAAGCTCTGCTGTCCGTTTTTCTTCTTTTTTGACCGGTGCGGACCTTTCCAGCAGTTCTCCGTCTCGAAAGGGATACTTGTGGTTCTTTGTTTTCTCCATTTCTCTTGGCGCTCTCGGTCCTTTCTTCTTGTTTTCTTCTTCCGTTTCGTGTGCGTGCGTGTACTCCGAGCACGGCACCGCGGGAGAGCCCGGCGGCGTCGCGGGTGTCCGCGGATGCTGGCGGGTAGAGGGGGGGTTGCAAGGAGCGCTGTCGCCGCTATCGTGCCTAGGCGTCGCGTGTACCTCGAGACACGAGGGATGCATGAACGGGCTCTGTTTGGCCTCCATTTGTGATTTTGGATAGACTATGTAGGAGATATAAGGGTCGTTCGAAGTTGCAAGATAATAGTCAAGCGGTGCTTAATTTTGAGACCACGTTCAAATTGAAAGAGGGAGCTGCGAAGTCTGAGTACCAACATTGTCGACCTGGCTGACGACGTCCACGGTGAGCACCGGGCTAAACGCGAGGCGGGCGACGGGGCTCACTGTGGCAGAGAGTAAGGAAAGCTTTACCCGGACCGAATCGGTGGCGAGGTGGTCGCGAGAGGGGCGAGCGGCGTACGAGGCTGAGAGAGAAGCTCTGCTGTACGATTTTTTTAGTTTTTGTTTTTTTGACCGGCGCAAGGTGTTCCAATAGACAGAAAATTATTTCATGAGGGGACGGGGATTTTTTTTCTTCCCATTTTTTTCGGTTTCACTTTCATTGTTTTTGCGGTGCTGCTGTGCCGGGCTGTGCTTTCCCTTTCCATGTCGAAGAGGAAAAGGCTGTGTGTCGCACAGCGGTACATACAGCAAGCATGTCAAAAGACGAAAAGGATTACCCTACCTCGGGTACGTACGTACGGCATGTGAGCGAGCACAGGGGGCCACGTACATCCGGCAACCGCCCGCGAAGCGAAGCGTATATGGCGTCCGAGCTGTTTTCTCCTGAAGCATGGCGGCGGGACTCTTGGCATTATCTATTACGGGGGACCATAGTTAATAGGACCTGTCGTATACATAAAAACCTGTATATTTAAACATTTCTACTAACAATATTTGGTCCTATTAACTATGGTCCCCCGTAATAGTCACCAGTTTGCAACTTGTGTACCCCGACCTTCGCGTGTCGATCTGCTGTTTCAGTGTACGAAATGGTACAAGTATTATCGTCTCGTCGACCCTGGCAGCATCCAGGGGGGTCACCGGCCAGTAGTCAATCGCTAGGCAAATAATGGAAGACGCGCGAATGGTTCACGCAGCTTGCAAAGTTGAGTATCGATCGATCTGCCTATCGGTTGAACTCACAGCTGACGTACTTCTTTAGTTTTTCATTAAAAACTAGTATACGATCGATCATAAAAAAACTATATTCAATCATGGACCTCTGTCCGCTTTGCAGAGTAATTTGGTGTATTTTTCCTTCCTGAGCGAGCGTAGCGGGCGGCGTAGGCCGCCCGCGGAGCGAAGCACCTTGTACATACATACCTGGTACTCGTACCTGGTATAGTTAACTATTATTCCTGATATGCAGATGTCGGGTGGAGTTTTTCGGGGAAATGAGCTGCTGCTGCTGCTGCTGTTGCTGTCACTGATGGTGTGTGATGTTAGAACATACCTGGTATTGTTCGTACTACGAAGCAATAATAAGCTATGAGATAAACGCCAAGGAGGACTATCATCTTCCTGTTTGTGTAAATTCGAAGGCTGTGCTTGTATACCAGGTATTTCACCAAAATATGAAAGACGTCAGCTGTGACTTCGACTGATTATGTAAACATAATCACGTTTACCCTTTTCCTAAAATCACTTGATCATAAGCACCCGCCTCGCGCTCAGCGAGTCTCCCACGATTTTTTGTCGCGTCTACGATCCTTGCTTTCGTCGCGTTCTTTGCTTTCTTTGCGTGCTTGCTTCTCGTCCCACACTTTTTTTCCCGGAACAGTAGAAAAAAAATCTCGGAAAAAGAAAAAGTCGATTTTGCTTTTTCAGCGGTTTGGGAGGCTCTCTTTCGTTTTTTTTCACCGGCTGGTTGAAATTCCTTTTGCACTTTCAGCTATTTTTTCCTTTTTTTTTCTTCCGTTTCGTGTGCGTTTGTGTAGTCGGAGCACGGCGACGCGGGCGATCCCGGCGCCGTCGCGGGTTTCGGCGGATGCTGGCGGGTAGAGGGGGGGTTGCAAGGAGTGCGGTCGCGGTTTTCGTGTCTAGGCGTCGTGTGTGCCTCGAGACACAAGGGAAGCATGAATGGGCTCTGTCTTGTTTCCATCTGAAAAATCAGATGAGTATGTACGAGTCCATAAGGTTCGTTCGGGATTGCAAGCTAGCATCCACGTGGGGCTTATTTTTGCGACCACGCTGAACTATACACAGAAACGAACGCCCGTCTGACCATCGACATCGTCGAGCTGGCGAACGAGGGTCACAGTGAGCACCGCGCTTCACGCGGGGCGGGCAACGGGGATCACTGTGACAGAGAGGGGGGAAAGCTTTACCCGGACCGAATCGGTGGCGAGGTGGTCGAGAGCGGGGCGGGCGGCGTACGAGGCTGAGAGAGAAGCTTTGCTGTTTATATTTTATTTTGTTTTCTCCTTTGACTGGTGCAAGGTGTATCAGGGGCAGACCATTATTACATGAGAAGAGGGGACGGGGATTTTTTTCTCTTTCCGAATTTTTCGGGTTCGTTTCCATTGTTTTTGCGGTGCTGCTGCTGCGCCATGCTGTGCTTTCTCGCACGTGCGTACATACCAGGTACATATCATACAGCATATCGAAAGAAGAAAATCAGTACCCTACCTGGGTTATATACGTACGTACGTACGTACGTACGTACGTACGGCATGTGACTCTTGGCATTATCAAGTCGCCAATTTGCAACTACAACAATCATAAAAAAATATGTTCAATCATCGACCTCTGTCCGCTTCGCGTAATTCGATGTACTTTTTCTTCCAGAGCGAGCGTAGCGGGCGGCGTAGGCCGCCCGCGGAGCGAAGCGCCTTGTAGTTGATACGTTGATACTCAACTTTGCAAGCTGCGTAATTTTTAGCAAGATATTTGTGTTTCAGAGGTGTACCTAGTTTTGATACAACTTTCAGCAAGAATTGATTGTGGTTCAGACACACGTGAATTATGTATCTACGGTATCTATTTTCGGTACGTGCCTGAATAAAATGAGTACACAGTACAATAAATATGTTCGGATTGGACTCTCGTGTTTTTCCCGAGGCGGAATTCGCACTGCTGTTGTTTGTGAGGTACCTGGTACCCGGTATACTGCTGCTGTATTAATGAATTCCCGTTCTTTGCAAGTTTATGTGGCGATCGGGCCGTCGTGATAGATCGAGGTGTGCGAGGAGGCCTACATGATGAGTTTGTGTCTACATTGAATACTTGTAGTAAGGTATTTGAGGATTTTTCAGCAAGAAGTTATGTGTTTCAGAGGTGTACCTGAGGAAATTTCAATTTTCAGCAAGAAGTTGTGTGTTTCAGAGGTATACCTACTTTGGATACAACTTTCAGCAAGAAATTATTGTGGTTCAGATACATGTGATTTACAGTATGTACCTACGGTAGCTATTTTCGGTACGTACCTGAATGAAATGAATAAACAAACAGTGCAAGAAATAAATATGTTCGTATTGAACTCTCGTGCTATTAGGGTGTTGTTTGTGGTATGCGGTAGCTTGATACAGGTCTGCAGGTATTGGGGGTTTCATATATTGTGGGGTTTCGTATTATGTATCGGGGCATTATTTAGTATGCCTCGTGGATGGAGGGATGGAGCTGCTCCTCCGGGAGCAGTCGCTGATGTTAATGATACGACCCAGGCTTTGATGATAATACTGCCTGCCTATATGTGAGTGGTGCAGCCGGTGACAATCTTGGTTGCGGCTTACCTCCTGTGTGTGGTTTATGTGGTGGGGTCTCTGACAGAACGGTATTGACCCAACCTAGTGTGTGTTGTGTTTGGTTTATCGTACTGTATTTTATTTGCTCTTCCTCAACGATCATGGTGTAGACCACGCGTGTATCACGTGCACGCGTCCGACAGCTCCTGAGATCAAACACGATATCGTGACTTCGGGCCCGGAGGACACTGAAGGGTTATACTGTGTTAGAGGAGAGCACCTACTGGTGGAAGGGCGTCTGTGGTGTTATGCCGCAAATGGAGGAGCTGCTTGGTATGGAGGCGCAGCAAGAACGAGGGTATCGAGGTGACGCGCGGTTGCAGCATCAGCAGTATGACTTTGGTGGACAACAGCAGCAACACTGGGGTGAAGACCAGAGTTATCAGCAGCAACATCATCGACGGCAGTATGGAGGCCGAGGGCAGCAACAGCCTCTGTTCGTCAGCCCCAAGCACAGGTAGTCAAGACACCGAGACAATCGATGATTCAGGTCATATAATATTATCTCTAAGCAGCGGTAGGGACAGCAGAAGTGACACTGTGCGTCATTCCATAACACCCAGATGTGAAGAATCACATAATACCGGTACACAATATGCCAATATCCCGAACCGGTACGTAACTGTCAAGCTAAGAGGCACAACGAATACCCTCCCTGACTCTTTACGTAACATTGACGAACCAAGACAACAACACACAACTCCATGACCTAAACCAAGCACAAACATGATATAAGAAAGAGGAAACCCACCCCTGTGAGCAAGAACCTCTCACTCTTCCCACAGAGAAATATTGCACTTGTAGATGAGATTACAATATATCCACGCCAAAATGATAAAAAGTAAGGTGAAGAGTACAATGCCAGAAATCGCGGAGAACCCCGTTCCCCCGGACAAAAGTCTCCTTTTGCCCCCTACTCCCGTCATAGATTCTCAGATCGTCACGGTAAAGCGAGATAGCATACGTTCTTTCACATGACCGTATCATAGAATTTATCTGACGCTAAAGTTACCCGAAAAATAATAGTCGTTACCCAGTAGCTCCTAATAATCGAATAAAGAAACTAAAAAATGCTGCTACTGCTGTCGACACGAACAGCCTAAGCCCTCCCAGCTACGAAGACTATTCGATCATTCGCCGAATTTTTTATGTTCCACTTTTCTCCGTTGCAAACAAGTATTCGCAAGATGATACTGTTGGCAGAATAACCAATCAACCATGAATATGCTCACCCTCCTTTATTTTGCAATATGTAGACTACTACTGCGAAAAATAAAAGATACCCGTAAAAATCTATAAAATCAATATCTACCGCCAATACCAGCGATACACCTCACCACCCTTTGGTGTATCAACGTACCCTTATTTCTCCATACCGCTAAGAGAATACATTTCATTTCTACCAGGCCCCATCTGGTCTTGCCTACACCAGAAAAACACTGCAAGTCTTTCGGATGTACAAAGACTGTTTGATTTGAACGTGAAAATACACTCCGAAGCTACCAGGCGAAAAAGGCTACGTATACCATCCAGAACGAATCCCAGATGATACATCGTCTACTATCTACTGTTTCTCTACCCTGGCCGCAAATAAATAGACCTCACGTTCGACCAAAAAAATAATTTCGATCGACAGGTGTATCCATCGTAAAATTAATTTCACCGTTCATTCCTACGAAATCACACCATATGACCAGACCTGTCTCCCCCGCCCCGCGATGTTGCCGGACCTTGCATATAGCTCCGGCAGACGAAGCACCCAGATCTGCACGCTTGTTGCCACCCGGACGAAACCCCATCGTTATTTGTTACTGCTGCAGACAGCCCACGATTACCCCACGCCCGTTTCCTGCCACCGCTATTGAACGGCAGCAGAATGCACGCGGCTATTATAGGGTTTCCCCGTAAAAAAAGAAAGTCGTGAAGATCGTCGTCTCGCCAAAAGAAAGTCGTCTCGAGGTTACGCCGCTAGATTATACGTAAAAATTCAAAAACCTAAAAACTTTACCATGACGAAAAAATCTGACGAGAGGTACTTCTACGGCATATTTATTTTCGTCGTGAGGCAGAACAGCTGCGAACAGACCGCACCCAGGCCATCCCTATCTCCCAACCTAGGCATCCCTCATCTCGTGCGCTGTAAGCAATCCACAGCAGCAGCAGTGTACCACGACGACAATACCGCTTCAACGTGTGGCTGGCCGGCACTGCGGGAGATAGATACTGCTTTCTGTTTGTGTGAAACTCATCTACAGCTCTCTGCGCTGATCACATGTTGAGTTTCTTGTCGGCGAGAGGAGACATGTCCTCGGGTGCACGCAGCAAGGGGCATGCAACCATACCAACAGCGAGCGCAAAAGAGACATTCCCTTTGCACTCGCACCCCGCCGAGCCGAGACCATCGCCAAGGCTATGGAGAACCGCAGCATGCCGGACTGGGGGTGGAGGGGGTGGCGTTGGGCCTGTCAGGGCGACCGGGAGCAACAGCTCTCCAGTGCGTATGGATGATAGCTTTGGCTCGCTGGGACGCTCACCGGAGTTGGAATTTGTGGGCACGAGAGGTGGAGGAGCTGCTGCTGTGGTTGGAGGTTCGAGCAGGGTGGAGGAGGCGGATGAAAAGGACGAGGATGATGAGCAGGGGGGGGAATAACGCAGGCGGTGGTACCACAGCAGGTTGTGCTTGAGATTTATGTAGCGGGTCACTCGGAGCATATACTCGTATGGCGTTCGTACGAGTATGGCGAAGGAGCAGCACGGAGGATCGCTCCACTGCTAGCTGTAAAATGACCAGATACGAGTGTTTTATACCACTATTAGCAAGTATGACAAATGGTATCAGGTATGTTTGCTGTATGTACTCGTACGTCCGGCAACTGCTGCTGTACGAGCGCTGCTGCTGTACGAGCTTCAGGCACACATACATTAATCAACACACACAGGTGATTGGACCCACGAATGGAAGGGGTGTACAACGGCAGCAGTAGCGCCAGTTTATAAGATAGAGCACCTACCGGTACCTGATAACCGGAGGTTTTAGTTTTTGCGGGTTCATGCGTCATACCTGGTAGGTGATGAGAGTATCAAGAATGCGCAATCGGCACAGGAAATACAATACCTGGTACCTGGTAGATGAAAAAGCGGGCCGACCGTCGAGATCTACATCATTTCCGCAGACTACTCGCCAAACTGTGGTTCAAACGTCACGGCGAACTTCGCGACGTTTTATTTCGCCAGAAAATAACTGAGACGACGTTCTTTCACGACGTTTATTTTTTTATTTTTTACGGGGAAACCCTATATTTTTTATACCACGCGAATTTGCCCCACCCAACACCCCCCGGTAGGGTTGCACACGGCTGGCGGCCGTGCGGCTTCTCGCGGAATTCGCATGCAGACATGTACCCTCGCTGAGCGCTAACCCCATATCTGCTGCCTCCACAACCTCTGAAGTGGAGTGCGTACGGCAAATAAATGTCGTACGACTTGAAGTCCCCCGCTCACAACACACGGCGGAGGTGCCTACGGTTGTACTTCCGCCGTAGGGCTTTTAGCTGCTGTACCCCTGAAACGCAGTCGTCTGCACATCATCATCTCCGGGACCCCCAACCATCGCAAACACGGCCTCCGCCGGCGATCTATCCGTGTCCGGCGGCGATGCGCACTTGCTGCTCTCGTGTCCTCTCCCACCACACCTTTCGCAGAGCTTTGCGGTGCAACTGTCGCTGTAGTGGCCCGCAGCCTTGCACCGGAAACACCTCCCCGTCGAACCCTTCGCTTTCCCGGCTCCACCGTTTGAATTGGCGTTGCCGTTGCCTTCCTTGCCTTTTCCAGACCGACCCCCATGGGCCTTTCCGCCCTTCCCACCGTAACCACTCCCCCCTTTTCCGACGAGCGCAAGCGATTTTGATGAGCCCTTCGACTTGCCAAAATATGAGGCTATTACTTCGTGCTTTCTGCGAACCAAGTTGATGATTTCCTTGCGATCGTAAACCTGCTCGAGATTCAGATCTCGGATCTCGAGCTCGTACTCGGCAGCAGGCAAGGAAGAAACAAAACATGCCTACAAAGTGTTATCATCCACACTCATGCCTGCGTTGTTCAGTTTGACACGTAGGCCCTCCATCTCATACCGTTTTTCTACGGGGTCGTCCTCCTTCCCGATTTTTAAAGCTGTACAGCTGCCTCATGAAAGTTCCCTTCTGAGCATTGGTTTTCGTATCGTAACAATCCACTATTGACTCCCAACATTCCCTCGGAGACGCACTGCGGTAAAAAGCTGTTTTGTCAACATTAAACTGTCGGGCTTGGGAAAGAAACACGCAGGCCATCAATTGCCGCTCGTACATAGAGGCCGTTCCTCCCTGGGCCATCATAGAAGCGCAGTCGCTTCCATCGGCCCCAACTGCAACGTATGGGTCACTTTCGGAGACTGTCTCGAATCCATGTAGCTTCGCATAGACTCGCATCTGCTTCGAGAAGGTGTCGAAGTTCTCTCTCCCCTTCAAAACAGGAATTGCCATCTTGGGTTGGCCCAAACACGGCCGACTACGGAGACCCTCCGTAGTGTTCGAGAGCTCACCTGAGGGTCCAACGCCCCAATCTTGCTCTCTACCGCCTAGCTGACCTCCTGTGAGATCAGACCCCGCAGTTCCACCACGTTCCTCCTTCCTTCTCCCGATGCCATCGTCGGAGCGATCCAACGATGGCGACACAGCATCCCTCCCTGCTGTATCTACGGCAGGTAGCCCCTGCTCCCTGCCGGACTTATGCTGTGCCTCACTCTCTCGACTGGTTCTCAATACGAGTCGCCATCATCTCAAGCAGTTCAGCATGAGACGATTTTTGACGCTCCTCCGCGTCTGCGGCTGCTTGTTGTAAGCTTTGGAGAGCAAGGCCCTGTTCCGATACTACGGCCCTAAGATCATCGAGTTCATCACCCATGATGAGACTGCGTCGGTACCAACGCTCTAGAGTGTTCATCAGCCCCAAGCACAGGTAGTCAAGACAACCAGACAATCGATGATTCAGGTCGTTTATTATTATCATCCAGCAGCGGTAGGGGCAGCAGAAGTGACACTGCTGTGCATCATTCCATAACACCCAGATGTGAAGAATGACATACTACAGAATATGCCAATATCCCGAACCGGCACGTAACTGTCAAGCTAAGAGGCACAACGAATAGCCTCAGCCTCAGCAGCAACACTTTGGTAGGCAACAGCAGCAACGCTGGGGTGGAGGCCAGCGTTATCAGCTGCAGCATCAGCGGCAGTATGGAGGCACAGGGCAGCATCAGCAGCAGCATCAACGGCAGTATGAGGAGTGGTGCACTGGTGCGGCTTGTGACACCGATCGCGTGTGGTATCAGCCTGAGTCCCCCCCGCCTGTAGGAGCGTCAATGTACGGATTCTACATGTGCGCACGGTGTGGCGCCCGAGGGCATAGGGACGTGATTTGCCGTGCACCCAACAGTGTGTGCGACAACTTCATCTTCCATGGTCGCATGGCCAGGCAGTGTGTCACTGCCCAGCCCACTGTCGTCTACGCGCCGAACTACTACAGTACGACGCAGGCTGGAACGCCGGCGCTCCAGCAGCCGCGGGTGGAGCCGACAGCGACGAGGTCGGCGACGAGCTACTCGACCGATGTGGTGTGGCGTTGCCGACGGGAGCCTCCACCGGACGAGCTCGGGGATGCTGAAGAGCCGTGTGTAACGTCTATGCTGCAGCAGGATTACCCTGAGGTGGTGGGCCTTGGTGTTTCTGTGTCCGACGTGGTGGAACTCGGTGATACTAGAACTGAGGTGGTGGACCTTGGTGTTGGTGAATCCGGAGGCGTTGTCCTTGGTGTTGCTGTATCCGAGGTGGAGCTTGGTATTGCTTCGTCCGACTTGGTGGAGCTCGGTGATGCTAAGCCTGAGGTGGTGGAGCTTGGTGTTGCCGTGTCCGAGGTGGTGGAGCTTGGTCTCGCTGTGTCCGAGGTGGGGCTTGGTGTTGCTGTGTCCGAAGTGCTGGAGCTCGGTGATGCTGAGCCTGAGGTGGTGAAGCTTGGTGTTACTGTGTCCGAGGTGGTGGGCCTTGGTTATGCTGAGCCTGAGGTCGTGAAGCTTGGTGTTACTGTGTCCGAGGTAGGCCGCGAGTTGTAGTGGCAAAACGGACGTACCTGCGTTGCCAATCACCCACTTGAATATGAGGAAGACCAACTATGAATAGAAATAGGTACTGACGTTGTCTTGTCACTATTGTTTTGAGTGAAATCATGAGGGGGGGTTTGATGGCATGATTATACTCGTAGACATAGTGCATAATGATGTGACTCGTTATCTAACGAGTAACCTTGGTTTCTGGCACGAACTGGCTTGATTTCTGACGCTGACCCAACCGATACTGCCCACTGCACCCTGCGGCTTTGCGAGATGTAGTCCATGTCGCGGCAACATGGAGCCGCGACGGAAGACAAGCGTCGCATCCGTATTGTAGGGAGCAGGAGACGGAGGTTGAGAGGTGGGGTTGTGGGGGGGTTGGACGTGAGTTTGTTCCTTTTTATTTGATGGTTGAGGTAATTAGGAGTCATAATGACATCGCAACATTTTTATGATGAGTGCTTTGTCGTCTACCGAGCAGGGGGGGCATAGTAGCTGTACTCGGTAACACGACGAAGCCTTTCTATCGCAGGTAATGGAGTTCAGTTGGGGTGAGCTCATAAGTGGATGCGGACCATGCACGCAAGGGTACTGACCGGAGGTCTGTCTCTGGTGGAGTGAGTTGGTTCGCGGATGTCTATTCATCGCTTTCCTGTACTGGATGTAGATGTCTAAGGCATGTGTTTAACGGGGAGTCTGAGATCAACACGTACGGTCGGCAGAGCAGCATGCCGATTTTCTCATCAAACCGTTACCCGCTGAGATGTTTCGTTTCGGGCTTGACTTTGAGATGAATTTGTGGTGATTTCTTTAATTTATTTATTGATTTCGGATATTTTGGGGTATTGGGTGATGAGAACGGAGAAGAGTGTTTTTTAGGGAATTGGAGAAAGTATTGGGATGTACTCATGCGTTGAGTAATGTTAACACGCCAATAGCATATGCCGATGGTCTTGATGAATCGTGCCGTACCCGTTGGCTATTGGTTAAGTATGCACAACGTACAGGGGACCCAAAATCACTAGTATCCATAGTACTTTTAAATTCAGATGCAGTACGTATTTGACTTTTGCCTACTCCTGTAGTGAACACCTATTAACAGCAGGGGGGCTATTCTGGTTCGATTTGAGATGTCCTACATCAGAGACGTTCTGTTGTCCTGCTCTTCCAGAGTACACAACAGGGGGGGCGATGCTATCGGGCGATACGATATCTATGTGAAGATGGTGTTATTAATTTGGTTTGAAGGTTTTACCAACATACTTACGTTTGTTGGGTTTTCCATTCCCATAGTTACTGTTGTTTTCTTCACTTTAAATCGTCCTTTCTACCCAGCTTCATCAGCACACCCAGTGTCCGTCCTGATTCCCTATCCTAGAGAGATACTGATTCTGTGGTCACAGACTGTGAGACAGAGGAAGACCAAAAATAAAACCAAATCGCACATTCAAGTGTCAAGCAAGTGAAGTGTCAGCGTACCGCGAACGAGAACACAACAACACAAGCAAGACCGGAATAATAAGAGCAAAAGACAATAAAACAAAAAAAACAAAAATCTGAAATGAAAAAAAGAAGAAAGAGAGAGAAGAAGAAAAAAACAGAATGCAAACGACGTAAGGACTTCAGAAAGCCTGCTAGACGGACAACATACGTGCTCAGGAAGGGCAGGTATCTGCTGCACGGACGAAGCAACACGAAATAGAGGGAGATACAGGCAGAAGTCTGTAAAGAGCTAGTCGAACCGATACCTAGCCACCCGGTCTATCGTTTCGTTTCTGCATTTGTCGACAGCTGTATCAGAACCGCTGCCCCTCCACCCTCCCCCCCTCCCCTTGTCGCCATTCTTGGCGTCCTCTGCTGCGTGGCGCAGCCGGCTCTTCTGTGCTTCGTCCCTGTGCCACCTCGCCATGAAGCAGTCCGCCTCGTCGACGACCCCCCGGTACCACTTCCCGTTCTTCTTAGCCGCCCTCGGCCATAACAACGTCTCTATTCCGAACAGCAGGGGGGAGCTTCCCGTGGACCCCTCGGTGGCTTGAAAAACCCTGAGGTCGTCTGCTAGGCATTGGGCCCAGTTCTTTTCCGGTCGGCCTCGTCCCGGATTTCCCCACCAGCCATCGTCCCAAACATCACCCGGTGGGTCAGCCGCTCATTGGTCGTCCGCTGTACGGCCCCCGCAAAGAGGAGGCGTCGTTTGCGGATGGTCGCCTCAACGCTCTCGCATTGTGCCTTTTTGAGGGCCTTGGCGTACGACATGAGGTGGTCAGTGCGTTGCCGGCGCTGGAAGCCAATTATCCGTAGGAGGAGTTTGTGGTGTGCCGTTCTGAGTTCAGCGAAGTGCTCCTGACCAAGAGTCCACGTCACGCACCCGTACAGCAGGGTCTCCATCACCTCGGCCTTTAGCATGCGCACTTTTAGGGTGAGCGGGGCATCCTCCATATCGTACAGCTCCCGTTTAAACCGATTGTAGCATGCCCATGCGAGTCGGATCCGTCGCATGATCTCTGGCATAATGTCAGCGCTTGCGACGACAAGGCCGCCCAGGTACAGAAACTGCATCGTCTGCCTACACCTCTGTCCCGCTGCTTCGATGACGAGCGGTGAGGTCCAGGGTGCCTGATTCGGTGTCCGCAGCAGCATGGTCTCCGTCTTCTTTTCGGATACGGTGAGACCTGCTGCTTCGAAAACGGTCACAATCACGGTCATCATCTTCGCAAGGCCTTCCGCCGACTTGGACACAATGCCTGCATCGTCCGCGTACTGCATACCCCACACTGCCCTCCGTACGTAAGTTAGTGGGTCAACCTTCACCCCGTCCTTGCCGAGGTCCTCCTCGAGGTGAACCAAGTCCCTCAAAATATCTGGGCCTTCACTGAAGCGTATCAGCACGGCGTGTATCACAGCAGCGAAGAAGATATTGAACAGAAGTGGTGACAAGACACATCCTTGCCGCAGCCCCTGAGTGACGTCGAACCATTCCGAGTGTTCGCCGTCATCCGTACGCACGCGGGCTCGCATGCCTTCGTGGAACTGGCGAATAACGGTAAGCATCTTCTCTGGTACGCCGAAGCGTGCGAGCACCACCCACAGTAGCTCACGGTCGACGGAGTCGTATGCTTTCTGCAGACCGATGAAGCACATGTACAGGGGGATTTTTCTAGCTCGTCCGAGTTCTTGCAGTCGGCGCACAACGAACAGCATGTCGACCGTTGATCGTGCTGGGCGAAAGCCGCACTGTTCCTCAGGGAGTATCCCTTTGGCCTCGCAGTAGTTACCGAGGCGGGACGCGACCATTTTCAGCAAAACTTTGCCTGAATGGGCAACAAGCGAAATCCCTCTGTCTTGATATATTTTAGGAGGTTTATACTGGAATCGAGATTGAGAGATGTGGAATTTGGGATTGCCGTTTTACGTTGGCAACGATGAAGGATGGAATTCGGGGTTACCGTTTTTCTTGGCGATTGGTGATAAGATATTCGAGACATATCGTATCGAGCACCGAATAGGGGGGCTGTTTGTGGTATGCGGTAGCTTGATACAGGTCTGCGGATATTGGGGGTTTCGTATTATGTATCGGGGTATTATTTAGTATGCCTTGTGGATGGAGGGATGGAGCTGCTCCTCCGGGAGCAGTCGCTGATGTTAATGCTACGACCCAGGCTTTGATGATAATGATACTGCCTGTCTCTATGTGAGTGGTGCAGCCGGTGACAATCTTGGTTGCGGCTTACCTCCTGTGTGTGGTTTATGTGGTGGGGTCTCTGACAGAACGGTATTGACCCAACTTGGTGTGTGTTGTGTTTGATTTATTGTACTGTATTTTATGTGCTCTTCCTCAACGATCATGGTGTAGACCACGCGTGTATCACGTGCACGCGTCCGACAGCTCCTGAGATCAGACAAGTGTCTGCGCAAAAGAAAAAGTATTACGAATTTTGATTATCAATTCCCCCGTTACCGACGACTAATCAAAAATCGTAATCAAATTTGCATGAAAATGACGAAGTTACGCATTTTTAGATAGTATATTTTACTAGAGCCATATTTGTAAGATATGAGATTCGACCGCTGCATTCGGTTGGCCGAAAACTCTCCGGACGCTTTGGATTGGCCAAGCTTGCCCCGAGAGTGACCTGGGGCCATGTCTGATACCGACGGGGTTTAGCGAGATTTGCTGCCGCTGCTGCTGCATGCCTACTCTGCTGCCTGCTGCTGCAGCAGATAGGTGGTGCTGCGGCTGCTGATGCACGTCACGGACTACTGCTACTACGGCATGTAGTGTGCCGCTGCTATGCAGCGCTGCTGCAAGCAAGCGCTGCTGCAAACAAGAGAGCCGCCTCTGCTTGGCTGCAAGTGTTGTTGCAGGCGCTGCTTGCTGCTGCTGCTGCTGCTGCTGCTGCTGCAAGCGTGCACCCTTGCCGCCACGCTCCTGATCTTCACCGCAATACCACCCCTTTTCGGGCAGAGCTGAGAGAGGACAACGAAGAAGAAGGAGGGCAATCTTCTCGTTGTGGCGGCGTTGCTTGCACAGCGAGTGTCGACGAGCGCAAGTTTGATCGCACTGCCTGCTGTTTGTGCTAGCTGTGCTGCTTACTGATTCTGTAGCTTGTTGCTGCTGCTGCTGTAATAGGTAGGCACTGCTCCTTGCACGACTTATGTTCTGCTCGTTGGGTCCAGGAAAAGTGCTGCCGCTGCTGCAAGTGTTTTTTTTTCAAATATGAGAATCCAATATTTAGCTATTTATTCCTCCCCGAGTATGCGCATGCCGGAAGGCTTTCGATTATGATTATCTTTCCGACGGAAATCCCCGATACACAAAAATATAATGGGCAGACACTCTATTCCCGAGGCAGAATTCGCACTGCTGTTTGTGAGGTACCTGGTACCTGGTATACTACTGCTGTAGTAATATTTTCCCGTTATTTGCAAGTTTATGTGGCGGCCGGGCCGTCGTGATAGATCGAGGTGTGTGAGGAGGTCCATATGATGAGTTTGCGTCTATGTATGTTGAATACTTGTAGTCAGGTTGCTGCGAACATAGAACTACATACTTAGATCATAATCCCTGAGCGTGCTCGGTTGGTACATCCCTGGCCTCTCAGAGCTCCCGCTTCGAAACCGCCTCCTTTTATTACTTGCCGAACCTTTCCCGCGGTTCTTTGTTTTCTCGGCCCTTTCTTCTGTTTTACTCCTTTCGTTTTGTGTGCGTGCGTGTTCTCCGAGCACGGCATCGCGGGAGGACCCGGCGCCGTCGCGGGTGTCAGCGGGTGCTGGCGGGTAGAGGGGGAATTGCAAGGAGCGCAGTCGCCGCTTTCTTGTTTAGGCGTCGCGTGTGCCTCGAGACACGAGGGATGCAGGGACGGGCTCTGCCTGGCCTCCATTTTTTATTTTTGATAGATAGAGTATGTACGAGATAGACCTTTCCAGCGGTTCTTTGTTTTCTACGTTTCTCTTGGCACTCTTGGTCCTTTCTTCATTTTTTCTTCTTTCGTTCGGTGTGCGTGCGTGTACTCCGAGCACGGCACCGCGGAAGAGCCCGGCGCCGTCGCTTGTGTCAGCGAGTGCAGGCGGGTAGAGGGGGGATTGCAAGGAGCGCGGTCGCCGCTTTCGTGCCTAGGCGTCGCGTGTGCCTCGAGACACGAGGGATGCATGAACGGGCTCGGTTTGGCCTCCATTCGTAATTTTGGATAGATTACGTACGAGATACAAGGTTCCCCTTCGGGATGTGGGTGGCATGAAATCCGGGGGGTGTCGCAAGTTGAAAAGGGAGACGCATGTAAAACCCTTGCACTTCTTTTTCGAGTGAAAATGATCTCGGAGTAAACTGAGTCATGGGCTACTGATTTATTGCTAAAAGCGAAAAGTAGTAGTCTAGTCTTCGATGCTCCCGCATGTCTTGGCGTATACCTGGTGGGAGACTTGGACTATTGTAGTGCTCAAAGGAAAGCGTAGCAGACAGAAGGAGATTGACAGAGTTTGTACCATCCAGGTGTTTATCGCCTGGGTGTGATCTGCATCATCGATAGAATCATAGATGTGATCCTTGATGATCTGAACACCTCTACTGGGTGGGGTCTGCACGATTTGCATGACACACATGTTAATCGATCATACATGTTAATCAAACATACATGTTAATCGAACATACGTGTGCCGTGATTAACTGATGAGTAGCTTCGCGTGAGTGGGCCCGAATGATCTGAAGGAACTGCACGATCTACAGGGTCTGTATAATGTATATGTGTAACCTTTTTTGGCGGTGAGATTTGCTTGGTCTTTATGATTGCGCTCGCGTGCTGGGTGGGATGATCTGAACGCCATGTGTGCATGATGTGGAGGATCTGCATGAATGATCCGAAGGATCGATTATCTACACACCCTAACTAGTTTGCCTGGAGAGACAGGTATATTCCGCGTATCATTTCCACTTGTGTGCCAGGTGGGATCTGGTTGATCTCAATAACATTTTAAATGCCAAGCCGGAAGGGGATATGTCTGGTTACAATTTTCATAGATGTGTACCTGAGTAGAATCTGTGTGATCTGCACAATCTGTACAGTTCGACCGAGATGGGATCTGTCTGATCTGCCGATCTGTACATCTATTGCGAGATGGGGTCTTCACGATCTGCATGATGCACATGTTTATCGGTGTGGGTATCATCGATCTGCAGGACCGGTATAATCTGCAGGATCTGTATGATCTACCTGAGTGGAATCTGTGTGATCTGTATGATCTGTACACCGGAATGGGGGTATGTACGATCTGCATGATATGCGCATTTTCATCGGTGGGTCTGCATGATCTGCAGGATCTGCAGGATCTGAAGGATCTGCAGGATCTGCGGGATTATGGTATGGTCTGGAGGATGTGTGAAAACTGGATACTTCACACTTGTTTGCATGATGTTTAGCCGGGATGGGTCTATATGAGGCGGATATTTCAGAGGTGTGTACCTGAGTGGATCTGTGTGATCTGTACATCTTTACTGGGTTGGATCTGTATGATCTGCAGGATCTGAATGATCTGCAGGATCTGTTTTTTATATATCTGAATGGAATCTGTGTGAACTGAATACCTCTACATCTCAACCGGGATGCGGTCTGTACGATTTGCAGGATCTGTATGATCTGCAGGATTTCTGTATGATCTGGAGGATCTGGAAAAGATGGATACTTCACACTTGTTTCAGCATGTTTAGTAACAACAGGAGCAGCAAGATAAAGCGACCACGTGGCAGGGGCAAAAATGAAATAAGGGTAGCCGCAAGATAAGCAACCTGTGCCAGCAACAGCAGTAGTAGCAAGTTTACTGCGATTGTGTGTAGTAGCAGTAGCGGCAGCAGCAACAGGAGTAGCAGAATGATAAGCAAACCGCGTGACTCGGGCGCGTTGTACGAAGAGCAGTGAACACTCGGCTACTACAGTATTACACGCAACGCTATACGTGGTACGAAGATCCGATAAATAAATAATGAAAGGCATCGAGATACTACAAAAAATCTACCAGGTATGTACGTGGTTGATACAGCGTGTTCTCATGTCTTGTGGCCAAGCAGTCGTCACGAGCACACGAGCACTCAGCAGCAGCAGCAGCAGGAACACTCAGCAGCACTCGAGCAACACTCGATTCGAGCAACACTCGTATGCCTGTTGTTGCTGTTCTTGTACTGCTGCGTACTGCTCGAGCAGCACTACCGCCCGAGCAGCACTCGGGCGCACGAGCATCACTAGTAGTTTTCCAAGCATGGCCTATTGCACCGCAAAAAAAAGGACTCAGGACCACGATCACACGATCACTCGATTGCCCAAGCGCAACGAGCGCGAGACAAACACGAGCACGGCGTGGCCAAGCAGTCACGGGCACACGAGCAACACCCGCCTCGGGCAGCACTTATACGCCTGTTGTTGCTGTTCTTTTACTGCTGCTGCGTACTGCTCGAGCATGAGCTCGACAGTATTACTACAGGCGACGCAATACCAGGTATGTGGTACAAAGATCGCACCGAGATACTAAAAAAATCTACCAGGTATGTACGTGGTGGATACGGAGTGTTCTCATGTCTTTTCGCCAAGCAGTCACGAGCACACGAGCACTCAGCAGCAGCAAAAGCAGCAGCAGAAGCAGCAGCAGCAGCAGCAGCAACAGCAGCAACAACATTCAGGTGCACTCGAGCAACACTCGATTCAAGCAGCACTCGTACGCCTGTTGGTGCTGTTTTTGTACTGCGTACTGCTCAAGCAGCACTCGAGCGTACGAGCATGAGTGGGTTTCCAAGCATGGCCTATTGCACCGCAAAAAAAAAAGGCACAGCAGTACCACGATTACTCGATGGCTCAAGCGCAACAAGCTCGAGGCGAACACGAGCACGGCGAGGCCAAGCAGTCACGGGCACACGAGCACTCAGCAGCAGTAGCACCCAGCGGCACTCGAGTAACACTCGAGTCGAGCAGCACTCGTACGCCTGTTGCTACTGTTGTTTTACTGCTGCGTACTGCTCGAGCATGAGCTCGAGCAGCACGAACTCGAGAAGCACTGTGTTCTGCAGCAAGAAGCAAGCAAAATAGAATATTTGCGGCTAAAAATACGAAGATCCGGGTAGGTTTTCAAGCCCCTGGATGGCTTTTCGGAAGTGGGACCCCCTCCCCTGAGTTGCTTGCTGGGTCACGTGACTTTGACCACGTAGAGCATGGGCCACTGAGCCCGGCCGGAGCCAACGCTAGCACCGTACTGTCCACGCCGCCCCCCTGCGGGCGCCCCTGAAGGAAGCACGAGAAAAGACCCGTGGCCAAACGAGAAACGTGAACTATTCCGGAAAAAACGGCCATTTGGTAGAAAGTACTATAAGGGTCGGTCGAAATTGCAAGGTAACACTCAAGCGGTGCTTATTTTTGAGATCACCTTCAGTTTGAAAGAGGGAGCTGTGAAGTCTGGGTACCAACATTGTCGACCTGGCGAATGACGGCCACGGTGAGCACCGGGCTTCACGCGAGGCGGTCGACGGGGCTGACTGTGGCAGATAGTGAGGAAAGCTTTTCCCGGACCGAATCAGTAGCGAGCTGGTCGCGAGAGGGGCGGGGGGGGCACGAGGCTGAGGGAGAAGGTCTGATGTTCGTTTTTCTTCTTTTTTGACCGGTGCGAACCTTTCCAGCAGTTCTCCGTCTCGAAAAGGATACGTTTGGTTCTTTGTTTTCTCCATTTTTCTCTTGGCACTCTCGGTCCTTTCTTCTTTTTTCTTTTTTCGTTTCCTATGCGTGCGTGTATTCCGAGCACGGCACCGCGGGAGAGCCCGGCGCTGTCGCGGGGCGTCAGCGGGTGCTGGCGGGTAGAGGGGGGGGTTGCAAGGAGCGCTGTCGTCACTTCCGTGCCTAGGCGTCGCGTATGCCTCGAGACACGAGGGATGCATGAACGGGCTCTGTTTGGCCTCCATTTTTTAGTTTGGACAGAGTAGAGTGTTTGCAACAGAGGTAAAAAAAAAAAACGTTACTTGCGCTAAAAAAAGTGAATTTCCTTCCCTTTCCGATTTCGGTGTGTTTGCGAGTGAGGTAAGACAAATCCTGCGGACGACGCCTCCGAAAATAGGAAGGAAAGGGGGGAGGTGAGGCAAACCCGCCAAAAAAAAAGAACGAAAAACTAAAAAACAGCTTGGGAGCAGCAACGGCAGCCCAACAACGTTTCGGCGGCAGAGTTGACAGCGGTGCCACCACTGCCAGCCCAAGACTGCAAGCAGCAGCACAGCAAGCGGCAGCTAGCAAGCGCTAGCCGCAGCTAGAGGCAGCTTGAGCAACAAAAATAAACAGCGTCAGCACCAGCACCAGCAAGCACCAGCACCAGCACCAGCCAGCTTCCCTTTTTGGATTGCCTGCTGCTGCTGCTGCTGCTGCTGCTGCTACTGCTACTGCTACTGCTGCTGCTGCTGCTGCTACTGCTGCTGCTGCTTCTGCTGCGCTCAGCCCACGCACGCCACAGCGCCGGCGGGCTCCGCTCCGCCGCCACTGTCGCGGCCACTGCTGCCGCCGCCGCTGCTGCTGCTGCTGCTGCTGCTGCTCCAGTGTGGTGGAATTGAAATGATACACGAGTACGAGTACGAGTGTGATTGCGAGTCTTTTTTTGGAACGAAGCATCCTCCACGTCGTCACCAAGTAGGCGAAAGCGTGTACCCTACGTAGCAGCGGCGGCGGCCCGCTGGCACCATCCAACGCCGGTCGTGCGCGCGGTACTCAAGCTACACCTCTCGAGCTTCTGTGCTCCCAGCGGTTGTCGTGATGCGTACTGCAAGCAGCATGGTGGCATGGAAGATGCTCGGTGTTTTGATCCTTCGAGATTTGAGATGATGCGTTCTGCGTCGGGATAATGCTCGGTGCGTGTAGGCCATACATAGAGCCAAAAGTTACCGCAACTTTTGATGAAATCCTGACTTCGCTGAAGTACCTTTTCGCGTTTTTTTCAGAACTTTACCTCAAAAAGTTACCTCGGGAGAATTTTTGGAGAGGTAAAAGTAAAAAAAAAAATCGCAAACACTCCAGTATGTACGAGATACAAGGGTTTTTCGAAATTGCAAGATAACAATGAGGCGTGTAACCAAGGAAAAAAAAGCCTCTTAATAGCGGCACGGATACGAGGGTAGGGTGCCATGTTTTGAGTTTTTCTGTATGTGTGTGTGGTGTGTGTGGTGTGTGTGGGTTGGTGTGTGTGATTCAACATTTTTCTTGTCCACCTGTCACCACCGCGCTCGACGCACACGTCAACAAATCCAGTCCCCTCGGGCTCTGTGCACGCACACACACGTCAGACACTTTCTCGTCCTGGTGGGGTGGAAAGTTGCTCACAGTTGGTCGAGCTGGGTGCGGCAACGTGTGTAGGCACATGTCTGCGCTGGGCCGTGTTCAAAATACAAAATCAGAACGTTTTTTTTGTGCCTGCCAACAGCAGGCAGACTGTGCCTGTCCACAGCATGCACACTGTGCCTGTCCACAGCATGCACACTGTGCCTGCCCACAGCAGGCAAATTATGTCTGTCCACAGCAGGCGGACTGTGCCTATCCACAGCAGGCAGAGTGAGCCTGTCCGCAGCACTCTACAGCAGGCAGACTGGGCCTGCCCACGGCAGGCAGAGAGACAGCTTTGTTTTTTTAGCTCTTTCTTCTACCTACCAGGTACGTAATAACTAACGAAACCCAACTACGAATATAGTCATAGGCAGACTTCGCCTGTCTGTCCACAGCAACGTTCGGGCCATGTGCTGCAGGTGATATTGTCAGGCCCACCCTCCTGCTGATGAGGGGACGGAGAAGCAGGAGAAGATCTGCTGTAGATGTTGTACAGCAGTCAGTAGTAGTGGTGGCACCTGCTACGACAACCTCTGTTGGATACATGTATGTCATGTCAGGTTGTAGATTGTTCGTCTTCAAATTATGTCGGTGGGATCAGGAACCACACACACAACAACATCGAGTACGGTGTACAAAGGGCTCAAGGGTTAAACCGACACAAGCCAAGCGTACTGCGACGCGGACCCTGGCCTCGTTGGGTCCTACTGCTACTGCTGCTGCTATTTTTCTGCTGGAGAAGCTCTGCTGTAGATGTTGTACAGCAGTAGTAGTTGTGGCACCTGCTACGAGAAGCTCTTGTTGGACATGAATTGCCATGTTCGTGTTCTAGATTTTTCGTCTCGAAAATATTATGCCGACTTTCGAGGTGGGGAGCAGGAAACATAAAAAACGAGTGCAGGGTACGTACGACGTATGTGTATATGCACGCGTACAAAGGGTGCAAGGGTTAGACCGACAAGCCGAACGTACGGCGACGCTGACTCTGTCCTCGTGTGTCCCACTGCTACTGCTGCTGCTGCTGCTGCTGCTGCTGTTATACTGCGGGAGGCGCACAGCTGCTGTAGATGTCGTACATCAGTCCAAGTACAGTAGTCGTGGTGGCACCTGTTACGAGAAAGAAGCTCTTTCTGTTGGACAAAACATATGAATGCAGATTTTTCGTCCTCAAATTATTATTGTGCTGAATTTCACCCAGAAAACACTGCTGGACAAAACATGTACTCGTACCTGGTAAGGTGTTGTATGTTCTCGACTCTTTCTATTAGAGCCTGGTATCACCTAAAACTCGGGGGGGTATATGATATCTATATATACCCCCCCAAAAGACATGACTAACATAAAAGTTGATATTTCTTAGTCATGTCCATATCACGGGTATTTTTCGATATATCGCTATGAGATACAAGGCGCTTCGCTCCGCGGGCGGCCTACGCCGCCCGCTACGCTCGCTCAGGAAGGAAAAAAGTACATCAAATTATGCGAAGTGACAGAGGTCCACGATTGAGTTTAGGTCGTAATTGCAAACCGGCGACTTGATAATGCCAAGAGTCCCGCCGCCATGCTTCAGGAAAAAACAGCTCCGACGCCAGCTCGAATGCCACATATGCGCTTCGCGTCGCGGATGTCGTACGTACGTATATACCCCAGGTAGGATACTGCTGTCTGTACTTATTTTCTTCTTTCGATATACTCTTATGTCTGTTCTCGTATGTAGGAAGAAGGCGAAAGCACAGCACGGCACAGCAGCAAAAAAAATGAAAATGAAACCGAAAACTCGGAAAGGGAAAAAAATCCCCGTCCCCTCTCGTGTAATATTTTTCTGCCTGAGTGGAACACCTTGCACCCGGTCGAAAAGAAGAAAAGAAAAAAACCGCACAGAAGAGCTTCTCTCTCAGCCTCGTACGCCGTCTGCCCCTCTCGCGACCACCTCGCTACCGATTCGGTCCGGGTAAAGCTTTTATCACTCTCTGCCACAGTGAGCCCCGTCGCCCGCCTCGCGTGAAGCCCGGTGCTCACCGTGGCCGTCGTTCGCCAGCTCGATAACGTTGGTGTTCAAACTGCACACCTCCTTCTTTCAACTTCAGCGTGGTCGCAGAAATAAGCACCGCTTGAATAGTATCTTGCCGTCCTGAACGACCTTTATAAACTCGTACATACTCTATCAACAATCATAAATCGAAGCCAGACAAAGCCCGTTCATGCATCCCTCGTGTCTCGAGGCACACGCGACGCCTAGGCACGAAAGCGGCGACCGCGCTCCTTGCAACCCCCCCTCTACCCGCCAGCACCCGCTGACACCCGCGACGGCGCCGGGCTCTCCCGCCGTGCCGTACTCGGAGTACACGCACGCCGACGAAACGAAAGACGAAAAAGGGAAGAAAGGACGTGCCAAGAGAAATGGAGAAAACCAAGAACTGCTGGAAAGGTCCGGCAAGTAGTAATGAAAAGCTGCCTGATTGGAGCACCTTGCACCCGGTCGAAAAGAAGAAAAGAAAAAAATCGCACAGAAGAGCTTCTCTCTCAGCCTCGTACGCCGCCCGCCCCTCTCGCGACCACCTCGCTACCGATTCGGTCCGGGTAAAGCTTTTATCACTCTCTGCCACAATCAGCCCCGTCGCCCGCCTCGCGTGAAGCCCGGTGCTCACCGTGGCCGTCGTTCGCCAGCTCGATAACGTTGGTGTTCAAACTGCACACCTCCCTCTTTCAACTTCAGCGTGGTCGCAAAAATAAGCACCGCTTGAATAGTATCTTGCTGTCCTGAACGACCTTTATAAACTCGTACATACTCTATCAACAATCATCAATCGAAGCCAGACAAAGCCCGTTCATGCATCCCTCGTGTCTCGAGGCACACGCGACGCCTAGGCACGAAAGCGGCGACCGCGCTCCTTGCAACCCCCCCTCTACCCGCCAGCACCCGCTGACACCCGCACCGGTGCCGGGTCCTCCCGCGATGCCGTGCTCGGAGTACACGCACGCACACGAAACGAAAGAAGAAAAAAGGAAGAAATGGCCGAGAAAAGAAAGAACTGCTGGAAAGGTCCGGCAAGTAATGAAAGGAGGCGGTTTGGAAGTGGGAGCTCTGAGAGGCCAGGGATGCACCAACCGAGCACGCTCAGGGGTTGTGATCTAAGTATGTAGTTCTATGATATATGCAGGGTATGTCATATATTACTTTGTGCCAAATGGCCTTTTTTTCCGGAATAGTTCACTTTTCTGGTTTGGCCGCGGGTCTTTTCTCGTGCTTCCTGTTGCGGGGCCCGCAGGGGGGCGGCGTGGACAGTACGGTGCAAGCGTTGGCTCCGGCCGGGCTCCGTTGCCCATGCTCTACATGGCCAAAGTCACGTGACCCGGCAAGCAACTCAGGGGATGGGGTCCCACTTCCGGAAAGCCATCCAGGGGCTTGAAAACCTACCCGGATCTTCGTATTTATGTTTCCGCAAATATTTTGTTTTTCTCGCTTTTTGCTGCAACTGCAACAACACACAGCTGCTCGAGTTCGTGCTGCTCGAGCTCATGCTCGAGTGAGCTCGAGCAGTACGCAGCAGTAAGACAACAGCAACAGCAGGCGTACGAGTGCTACTCGAGTGGAGTGTTGCTCGAGTGCCGCTGGGTGCTACTGCTGCTGCTGCTGCTGCTGCTGCTGCTGCTGCTGCTGCTGCGGAGTGCTCGTGTGCCCGTGACGCTTGGCCACGCCGTGCTCGTGAGTTTGTCTCTCTCGTGCTCGTTGCGCTTGAGCAATCGAGTGATCGTGGTCCCGTGTCCTTTTCTTTTGCGGTTCAATAATATAGGCTTGGAAACCTACTCCTGCTCGTGCCCTCGAGTGCCGCTCGAGCAGTACGCAGCAGTATAAGAACAGCAACAACAGTAGTACGAGTGCTGCTCGAACAGAGTGTTGCTCGAGTGCTGCTGAGTGTTGCTGCAGCTGCTACTGAGTGCTCGTGTGCTCGTGACTGCTTGGTCACAAGACATGAGAACACGCTGTATCTACCACGTGCGTACATATTTTATACCAGGTACGTACCTGGTATTTTTTTTCAGTATCTCTGTGGAGCCCCTACTTTCGTAGAGCTACAAAGGTCCCAAGTGATGTGGTAGCATTGACCCGCTACCGAGGGCTGCACTTTTACTTTCTTATATTTAGGGCAAGGAGAGAGCCCTCCACGTTGGGTTAGCAGCGTGGAGAAGAGAGATCGAGAGAGTAAAGTTCGGACGGGCAAACAAGGCCCGTCTCGACTTCAAGGAGGCTCGGGTTATTAAGCCGAGTTCCCCCGGTTCTCGGAAAGATTATCATATGTGATATACGCTTCTGGTGTATCTTCCATGGGTACATGTGCGACGATTTTTCGACGAATCTCTCACAAACCTGTCCTCCACAGTACCCCCCTCTTCATGCGCTACAAATCCATCTCTGCTAAAGATGTATTGTGGCGATCGTTCAGTAAGGGAATGATACTTATTATGGAGGTAAAGGTATTTGGCATAGAACGTATTATTTTAGATCGTCCGCTAAAATTACTTGTGTTGGTTGTTCGTCTCCTCACTGTTGTGTTTAAAAACACAGATCAGTATAAGAACTCCACACACTAGTTAGTTGGCATGTTTACAGCTTCGTTTAGATTCGGAGTTATTTATGAGTGCCCCCATGTATAACTCAATGTGAAACTAAGTGTGGCCGCACGAAGTTCATATTCCTATGATAGCTGATAGAGCATAGGCGAATTATTTTGTTAAAAGGTACGTCTGCTACCCTCAAATTAATTTGAGGTGTGCTAGATGCGTACCTGGTACCAATTAATATCTCAGTTGTACTTTGATCGATGTATAATCTGGATTTGTTGTCTTTTGAGTTTAACCTTATTGTCTTCACTGGTGTATTAAAAAACACGAGCCAGTTTTTTAGAAAATTAGTTAACATCTTATAGACGTGCGGGTTAGGTTCGCGTGGACCGCACCGCTTGGGTATTGATCTGATACACCTAGAATATTACTCACTTTATGAGTTTTATTTTATCTAGTATGCCTTGATCGATGTCAGACTACGTAGCAAACGGTGATTGTGTGGTTAATTTTGTCGTTTGTGATTTGGTTTGCTAAGCCAGATCCCATTAACGATCTAATCACCTACAATTTTTATGACTTGTCTCCCTGTCCACATACGCCCAAACGTATGTTATTTTTTCACCGTGGTTAATCTTGGTCCCTAACCAAGCTTATACCTAAATTTTGCTTTCGTGTCCCTATATCTGCTGCTGAGCACCCAGTTTATTTTTATTTGTTTTGTAGAGCGCTCAACTGGATTGTTGCTCGTTTCCTGTTTTGACCACGCTTTCGTTACCAAAAGTTACTAGACGGGATCATTGTGGGAAGCGCGATTAGTCAGACCATTAGCGGTTCTGTATGCAGCAATAAGTGCGTGACATTGTGGCGTGACATTGTGGTACTTCGTCTGCTCGATATTCAATATCTGATTCAGGACCATAGCCTTGCAGACGTAAACGGTACTTGTAATTGTGGGTACTTTTTCAGCCAGGACCACGTTTGTGGCTGATTACTCTGTCAACCATATACCTGGTATGACTCAATTCTGGGTAGAATTTGATCTTGATGGTCCAGCGCAGGTAATGGGATTTGTTTTCCCAAAAAGAAATTTGCCAGTTTGTCAAATTGAGGTGCTGGTGGTTCCTCGCGCGGATGGTAGGGTTTGATATGAGCAAGGTGTACTGATACTTCTCGTGTCTCGTTCGCGCGTCGTACTCGATACACTACCGGAGAAAGTTGAGAGCAAATAATATACGATCCTCGCCATGGTAGAAGTAGTTTTGGATTTGGACCATCTGTGTCCTGAAAGGGTCTGTATACCAGTACCTTCTGTCCAGGTTTGAATACAGGATACGGTGCAAGTTTATCATTGATAACCGTCTGTTTTGATGCACGCTCCGCTGAGTTACGACGCGCTAACTCTAATGCTATTTGTAAGTTATCTCGGGTATTTTGTGCTAAAACTTCTGTATCTGCTGTACTTCCTACATGCGGAATACCGAGTATTATGTCAACTGGCAATCTGACTTGTCTACCGAACATTAAAAAGAACGGTGTTTCGTGCATTGTTGCACTAAAAGACGTATTGTGAGCCAGTTGAACAAATGGCAAGAGAGATGCCCAGTTATCCTGTTCAATCGAGCTATGCATCGCTAACATTGCATGCATTGTGGAATGTATACGTTCAGACACAGAGTTGCCCTGGGGTCGATAGGGTGTCGTCCGGGTTTTCTTGTACCCAAGTATACTTTGTAACTGGAAAATGATTTTAGTTTCAAACTCCGGCCCTTAATCTGAGTGCAAACTTTCCGGTGGACCGAAAATGCTTGTGATGCGATCAATAATGGCCTTTGCAACTGTGTCAGCTGATTTGTTTGGAATTGGTGTCAGTAATGTGAACCTTGTCAGGTGATCCATCATAGATAGGCCTATTTTGCATTTGACACCGGCGGCCGATATAGAACTACATACTTAGATCACAACCCCTGAGCGTGCTCGGTTGGTGCATCCCTGGCCTCTCAGAGCTCCCACTTCCAAACCGCCTCCTTTCATCACTTGCCGGAACTTTCCTGCAGTTCTTGGTTTTCTCGGTCCTTTCTTCCTTTTTTCTTCTTTCGTTTCGTGTGCGTGCGTGTTCTCCGAGCACGGCATCGCGGGAGGACCCGGCACCGTCGTGGGTGTCAGCGGGTGCTGGCGGGTAGAGGGGGGGTTGCAAGGAGCGCGGTCGCCGCTTTCGTGCCTAGGCGTCGCGTGTGCCTCGAGACACGAGGGATGCATGAACGGGCTTTGTCTGGCTTCGATTGATGATTGTTGATAGAGTATGTACGAGTTTATAAAGGTCGTTCGGGAGGGCAAGATAATATTAGAGCGGTGCTTATTTTTGCGACCACGCTAGAGTTGAAGGAGGGAGCTGTGCAGTTTGAACACCAACGTTATCGAGCTGGCGAACGGCGGCCACGGTGAGCACCGGGCTTCACGCGGGGCGGGCGACGGGGCTGATTGTGGCAGAGAGTGATAACAGCTTTACCCGGACCGAGTCGGTAGCGGGGTGGTCGCGAGAGGGGCAGACGGCGTACGAGGCTGAGAGAGAAGCTCTTCTGTGCGATTTGTTTCTTTTCTTCTTTTCGACCGGGTGTAAGGTGTTCCAATCAGGCAGACAAATATTACACGAGAGGGGACGGGGATTTTTTTTCCTTTCCGAGTTTTCGGTTTCATTTTCATGGTTTTTGCTGCTGTGCCGTGCTGTGCTTTTGCTTTCTTCGTACATACAGTACAGACATAGAGGATAACGAAAGAAGAAAATAAGTACAGACAGTAGTACCCTACCTGGGGTATGCACGTACGTACGACATCCGCGACGCGAAGCGTACATGTGGCATCCAAGCTGACGTCGGAGCTGTTTTTTCCTGAAGCATGGCCGCGGGACTCTTGGCATTATCATGTCGCCGGTTTGCAATTACGATCCTTGAAAACACTAAACTTTATCGTGGACCTCTGTTCGCTTCGCATAATTTGATGTACTTTTTCCCTTCCTGAGCGAAGCGCCTTGTAGGTTCTGATTTATATTCGACTAAGTCGACAGAAATGTTTTGGAACGGTCGGCCAACAGGTAGATGGCTTGTTGGTAATTTAGGTCTGTTATGAGCTGTTTTTCGACGTTGGCATGCTTGACATTCTTGGAACCATTTATGTACGTCGCGTTTCATAGTCGGCCACCAGTATTTCTGGTGGATTTTATCGTATGTAGGTCGGAATGCAAGGTGTCCTCCTGATAGATCATGGTCGTGGTAAGCATGTAACACTAGTCCAATAAGGGCATTAGGTAGTACTAGTTGATCGCGAAACGTGCTTCGTTTGCGAAGGTGACCTGGTAAGTACGACTTGAACAACAATCCGTCTTGTACTGAGTAGTACGACATTGTTGTCAGCGTTTCTTTTTCAGGCAGGTATGCATTAGAGTCAAGTATGTAGTCGATATACTCTCCGTATTCTTCGCGTTGCCTTTTTCGCAATTTTTCCAGATCAACCGATTCAAACAAGTTTGTCGCGCTTATAAACACTGATCCGGCATTAAATAACTCGCGATCACTTCGGACGGGTTTTAATTCGTCGAGTTTATCTGCGGACACTTGGTATGGTTGATAGGGAATTCCCGTTCGTAGTGCGGGATCCTCGGGAACGTTTCGGCATATCGGTGCTAATTTCGGCTCAGTCATTTCTTCTTGTTCAGAAACAAATAACTGTGATAATGTGTCAGGAACGACGTGTAATTTTCCCGGTTTATGCTTGACTGTGAAGTCGCAAGACTGCAAAGCTATTGCCCAACGTGTCAACATGTTTGATGTATCTTGCATCGAATACAAGTATCTTAGTGCCGCATGGTCAGTTACACAAACAAAGTGTTTTCCCCACAAATAAGGACGCCAATGTTGTATGGCTAACACTACTGCGTAGCATTCTTTGAGTGTGGCTGAGTAATGGCGTTGACTATCGTTGAATCGTTGGCTGAAATAAGCGATTGTATTCAAGTCGTCACCGTTCTGCTGAGCTAAGAATGCTCCTGCTCCTGCATTACTGGCATCGACATGTATGACAAAGGTATTCGAAAAATCTGGAAAATAAAAGACAGGTGCTTCAGTGAGTAATTGTTTTACTCTTGCAAATGCCTGGTCATGTTCAGGACCCCCACGCTTAGCTATTTCATTGATTGCTTCTTTTTTCGTTAGAGCTACCAAAGGAGCTATTGTCACTGCTAGATTGGGAATACATTTCCTGACAAAGTTTACCATGCCTAACACTGATCTCAATTGTTTGATATTAGTGGGTTTTGGTAAATCAATGATAGCTTTGATGCGGTCATCACCAATTCGAATACCATCGGATGATAGTATATGACCTAAGTATTTAACTTCTTTGGGTCCGAATTGAACTTTGGATGGTTTGAGGGTGAGACCTGCTGCTTGTATCGCTTTGAAAGTGTTTTCTAAGAGGATTGAGTGACCTTCCCATGTTGATGAACAACATATGCAGTCGTCCATATACACTGAGAGACCACTTTTCGGACCAAAATGTGAAAAGGCTAGTGACATCATTCTTGAGAACAGGGAAGGAGCGTTTGCGATCCCAAAAGGGAGTCTTTTAAAAACCCATTTACCATTCTGTGTCACAAAATCTTTTATCTCGTTCAGCTTCTGCTACTGGAATTTGTTGATACGCACTTTGTACGTCACAAACGGTGATAAATTTAGCGCCTGCAACTGCGTCAATGTGTGCTTCTATGTCCGGCATAGGCCAAGATTTCCGATTGAAACTCTTGTTAATCGTAGATCGATAGTCTACTCCAAAATCGTGGAGAACCGTCTGATTTAGCTACGATTGTAACTGCAGAGCCCCAAGGACTCCGTCGTTGTTCTCTTATTCCATATTTTCCTTTTGATCCACGCATTTGTCTATGACCTCTTGTACGCGTGGATTCGCTCGGTATGGGTTTCTATCGACTGGGGGTGTACCAGGTTGCAACGGAAAAGCTGCTTCCATGATAGTGCACTTCCCTAATTCACTAGAAGACAACGAGAAAATCGAACGATACTTCGCACATAAATCAAGCACTTTGGTCTGATGTTATGATACTGCTTTGTATGAGGTTGAAAGCCAGGTAATTACCTGGGTTCTGGCACTGGGAACGTATTTGTAGTACTTGGAAGGCGTATCTTAGGTGGAAAACCAGGGGTTTTCCAGAGAGGCACGAGCGTGGTCCCAGTCTCTGTCGTGCACGAAAGGAATAAGGTGGCTCTTCTATCTCTACGCGAACATCAACGTGAGTACCAATGAGTACCGGCTTAATAGGCAGACCTGCCCAGGGATACAAAGTGTCCCGCTGTCCATGATCTTAACAAGTGGCGTCTTCGGCTTAGGACTTTTTGCCTTTTTGCCGGTACATTTTTTCAGACCCTCGCGAGCAGAAACGCCTCGGTCGAGGCGTTCATAACTTCGACTGCGCTATCTGGGACCGCGTTCGGGAAGACACCGTCCTTGCTGGTTCCTTTGCAAAATTCACGCAGAACCCGGTCATGAAGCAGCACTTATTGAGGACTTGCAATAAATGTTTGGCTGAAGCCAGCCCTTTTGACCCCGTGTGGGGCATCGGTCTCCGGGCAGACGACCCCGAGGCTCAAGACCCCTCTCGGTGGCGTGGCAAAAACTTGCTCGGGAAAGCTTTTTCCGCCGTTCGCGACACCCTCCGCTCAAGTGAGGCCGGGTTGGCACCCCCCGCCTCCTCTCATCATTTTGCACTCCGACCACGACTGACAGAATTCATAAGATTTCCCCAGCGCCGCCTCGCCCTTTGGCCGTGGCCCGCGCTTGCCTAGGTCCTCCCTTGGAGTTTTCGACCTAATTTTCTGACGCGCCGGCTGATCACAGCCCCGAGGTTTTGGTTGTCGCACCTGGTGTCGACCCCTCCCTCGCGCTGCCAGAGCACGGCCCCTGCCTAGTTGAGGGTACCATTACCCTCGATGACGTCTCTTTTACAACCAAAAACGCGATTCACAGCGGAGCTGGCGTTCTTGCACCTTTTGGTTGCGTGGCGCTTCTTGACAATGGCTCCCCACAGACCTTCATTCAGCGAAATGTTTTGGATCGCATGCTCGCGGTTGGTGCGGCATCCATCGCGTGCGAGCAGAAATGCGCCCCTCGTTTCTGGGGGGGTTTGGGCGAATCAACCCCTCTGAAGACATCGACGAGAGTGCGCCTGGAGCGTCCAATGTTTTCGAGAAAATGATCCTACGTGCTCCCTCGCAGTTTGCGCCTGCCTGGTTCCCCCCTCGGTGATGCAGCATACAGTACTCCTGGGAAGTGCCAGCTGGATGCGTTTTAATAGCCGTTCCTACCGCTCTCTACCACCTCGCTGCTCCGCCAATTTCGGTTTTCCCGGACTGGGACGCTGTAGCCGACGGCTCCCGCCCCTTTCGCGTGTACTCTGACGCCTGCCTCGACTGTTTTGGTGCCGTGCTTGAACAAGAACAACTGGACGGCTCGGTACGGCCCATTGCTTATATCAGCCGCGCTACTCTCGATTCCGAGAGGCACTGGACCCCGTTGGACCTGAAGCTGGCAGTATTGTCTGGGTTATCAAGCGACTCCGCGGCTACCTATGGGGGGCAAAGTTTCGCATATTTTCGGACCACAAGGCGCTTGAGAGCATCGGCAAAGTAGGGGATCACAACGCACGAGTTCAGCGGTGGCTCGAGTTCTTCACAGCATTCGACTACACCCTCGAGTACCGCCAGGGCAGTGCCAACGGCAATGCTGGTTTTCTCTCTCGCTTGCCAGAGCCCGCCATAGAACACGACCGCAGTGGGTCTAGCAGCCTCACCCCGTCGAGGACGGGGGTATCTTCCTCATCCAGGTCCGCGGGCTTCGCACTCGCTCTTCCCCGACCCCCGGTGTCGGTTTGGGTGGGCTGGTGCCCCGCACCGAAAGTGCCGTCTTGGGTGGGCTGCCTTTCACCTCTTCGGAGTTTCGCGATTTTCGCACAAATGGGCCACGTATGAGGATTGACGACCTCTCTGCTCTTTCGGGGAGATTTGTCGCTCGTGTCTCTGCTTCCGTCGCCACCGTCGATCGCCGTCCTGGCTTGAGGGTTTTGTCACCCGCCGCCAACGCCGCTTTCGCTTCGGTTTTTGTCGTACCCCTCGGGGGCGACCAGGGTTCTGCAGAAGCCCCCGCTGCAGCGACGATTGTCGCCCAGCGCGCTCCTCCCCCGACGAGCATTTTACAGGGACAAGATTCCGCCGTGAGCACTGCTCCGGCCGCGTCTGCCCCTTCAGGTCAGGGCTCTGCAGAAGCCCCCGCTGTAGCGACGATTGTCGCCCAGCACGCTCCTCCCCCGACGAGCATTTCACAGGGACAAGATTCCGCCGTGAGCACTGCTCCGGCCGCGTCTGACCCTTCAGGCCCGGGCAGTGCAGAAACCCCCGCTGTAGCGACGATTGTCGCACAGCACGCTCCTCCCCCGACGAGCACTTTACAGGGAGAAGATCCCGCCGTGAGCACTGCTCCGGCCGCGTCTGCCCCTCCCGGTCAGGGCAATGCCGGAGCCCCCGCTGCAGCGACGATTGTCGCCCAGCGCGCTCCTCCCCCGACGAGCACTTTACAGGGAGAAGATTCCGCTGTGATCACTGATTCGGCCGCGTCTGCCCCTCCCGGCCAGGGCAATGCAGAAGCCCCGCTGCAGCGACGATTGTCGCTCAGCGCGCTCCTCCCCCGACGAGTATTTCACAGGGAGAAGATTCCACTGTGATCACTGATCTGGCCGCGTCTACCCCATCGCCGCCTGGCACCCCGGCGCCTCCGACCGTTTTGCCGTCTTCCGGCCGCATCTCCACTCGGACGCGCCGACGAACAACCGCCACCGCTAGCTCCGCGCCGCCTGCTGTTGATAATGGCCTCGGGCCCGGCGGGGCCCCTAGACCATCAGCCCGGCGCGCTATCACCCCACCGCGAGCCCCACGGCCGCGACCGACCGCACCAGTCGTGTTGGCCCCGGCTCCTGCCGCTTCGTTGGTCCCGACGGTACCCATCCCGTCCGAACGCGACCGCGCCGAACCCGTGGGAACCCATCTTTTAAGGCTTCCGCTGCCAACTGACGCACCGCCCGTCCCCACGAATGACTTGGACGCCCTCGGCGCAGCTGCCGAATTTCAGTTCGCCCTCGGCTGCCACGCCTCCCCCTCACGATTTTCGAGCGTGCTGGAGTCGCCGGCCACCAAAGCTTGGCCCGCGACCACCTCGCCTATTGCGACTTGGCGGCGGACCGCCAGCAGCGCGCGTACGATATCGTTCGCGAACACCACGCCCTCACTGTTGCCCGCGTGAACCGCCGCAACTCCGCCCTCGCCGACGCTCTGCGTCCGGTCCCCAGATTATACGTTGGCGGCTGGGCGTGGGTGTACAATACGGCGGCCACCATCCGCCAGAGGGCAAAACCCGACACGGACGCCAAGGTCCTGAAGGCCAAACTCTCATTCAAGTAGACAGGCCCCTACAAATTTCTCGCAGTTGGCCCCTGCTCCGCAGCGGACACCCCGGACGGATCTCCTCTTGGGGAAAAGCTCCTGTATTTGGATCTCCCCTCCGATATGCCCGGCGCGGATGCTCGTCGGCGCGTTTCAGTTCAACGCTGCAAGCCCTGTGCCAACCCCCACGACCGTGGCGACATGCCGAAGTATTTGCCAGCGGGGTTGACGCAGTACGTGCTCAACAACTTCTCCAAGAAATCTCCCCCGTACCACGCCACCCAGGACGACGGCTCGACACCTCTTCACCGACTCGAAGTGGAAAAGATTACCGGACACCAATCGGTTCGAGGTCGAGGTGGCGTCATCGCTGTGATGTACGAGACGCACTGGACTGGACTCTCCCGTCCATCCTGGGAACGGGAAATGGACCTTCAGCTTTCTCGCCACGCAATTTTGCGCTACTGGGCCGGCACCCCGAACCAGCATCGTCGAACCAACCGCCTGTACCACCGAATGAGAATCGGCGCGGCACAACGGGAGCTCTCTCGGAGTAAGGGCGAGCGGTTTCTGGCACCCGGCTATGGCTGCGTCTCGCACGTGGACTGGCTTCGCCGACACTGCAACACCGTGCTTCTCAACGCGGCCCATTTTTGGTACAAGGGCGACGACGGACTGTGGTGGCTCGGGAAAATCAGCGCGACTGCGCCCACGGATGGAGTATATTTGGTTCGAGTTTTGGACGACCCGGGACCGATCAAGCTTCCTCTTTCTCCGGCGCGCTATACGACTTCGACGAGAGCTGTACGAGGCTCTTGATGTCTGCAACTTCACTTGGCTAGCGCGTTTGCACGGGGGGTCCAGCGTAACGTAGACGAATCTCGAGGCGCCGCCGTGGATAGCTGATTTTCGCTTCTTGGCTGCGCTCGATTTTTTTTATCTTGACGTTTTCCTGGATTTGGGCGGTGGTCTTTCTCGTTGTTGACGTCTTCTGACTTTTCGGGTCGATTTTTTCTTCTGGCAGGTGTGTTCCTGGGTTGTTTGAGTGTTTTTCTTGGGCTTGGTTAGGGATGTCTTTCGCGTGTTCTGTCCTGCCTACCCCCCCGCTCAGTGTCGGGGCTGGTTTGGGTAATCGTGCCACTCACTGTGGCCCAGGACACGTTTCCCGAGTAGTAGGCTGGGTTTTCGATGTCTCTTGATATCTTCCGTGATATTTTTTTTTTCTCTTTTTTTTTTTCTTTTATGTTCCCTTTTCACTTTCCCTGCATCTTCCTCGCCCCCCTCCCGTCGCGGGTGACATGGCGATGGTTTTTCGTTGACGATTTCTTCCTGCCCCTTGAGGCTGCGCTTCCTTTCATTCTTTTTTACGTACTTTGCCGGCTTCGTTGCCTTGCCGTTCAGGGGTGTGGGAGTGGGTTTTGAGGAGCCGCATCTTCGACTCATGTTCTAGTTGTGGAATCGGGGTTTCCATGAATTTCCCATAATTCTGCATATACGGCTCATCAGAGTGGGCTAATGTTATGATACTGCTTTGTATGAGGTTGAAATCCAGGTAATTACCTGGGTTCTGGCACTGGGAACGTATTTGTAGTACTTGGAAGGCGTATCTTAGGTGGAAAACCAGGGGGTTTCCAGAGAGGCACGAGCGTAGTCCCAGTCTCTGTCGTGCACGAAAGGAATGAAGTGGCTCTTCTATCTCTAAGCGAACATCAACGTGAGTACCAATGAGTACCGGCTTAATAGGCAGACCTGCCCAGGGATACAAAGTGTCCCGCTGTCCATGATCTTAACACTGATGAAAATGTTGTTGATGTAAAAGCTTTCTTCAAAGCACCTCGGAGTTCCTCTCGAGTGGCAAACGATGGTTGGGTATTACTTTGAAGTGTGCTGACATTAAATTCAGGGACGGCCTTAACTTTCGAGATGTATCCTAAAATGGTGTTCCTTTCAAGGTATACGCGGCGGTTTGACGGATCAGCTATTTGTACCATGGCAGTTTTGTTGACGGCTGACCAATGGCAAACGGTTCGTGCAATAACTAATCTGTGAAATGCCTTAGGTACGTCTGATGAGTGGACGTCTTCGGCTGTTACTATGCGAGGTTCAATTAACGCTGCTGTTGTTTCGGCAGGCGCATTGATTGTTTCTACATGTACTGCCATTTCATGTGTTGGTGGTATACAGCACTTCTTGGTTAGGTATACTGGTACCGACTCTACATTGTTCTCCTGCATGTACGGAGCATTGAGCTAATTGAGTTGGATGTGTGGAATTTTTTATGCGATGCGTTGCTATCACTTTGATGCGAGAATTGGCAAAATATAGTTCTTCTGTGTTCCAGTTTAAATTGGCTCCAAAAGCTCCCTTTATACTGTTATCAAGCAGCATCTTGTCCGGTCCTAGGTTGGGCAAAACGAGCGCTTCTACTGGAAGAGTAATATCTCCAAGTGTAAGATTGAAACGAACGTATCCTAAGATTTCAAGGTGCGATCCATCTGCGCTACGAAGGTTAATCGCATTCGGCGGAACTGCTAAAATTTTAGTGTTTTTTAAGGTTGGGTGTTGACGCAAAAAATCTGGGGCAACACATGGGACGTCACTGGCGGAATCGATCGTTAGATCAAGTATTGGGTGATCATTAACTCTGGCGGGGACACGTACCCGTTTAGAGGTGGCATTCAATGCAGTTGCATACTTTGGATACTCGCTTAACGACGATAAATTAAATGAACCAAAGCATTGTTCAGGGTGCTCAGCACCACAGAACTTTGTTCTGTATGATAAATCATCAATCTGATTAATTACTCGGGTCACATGTGTTGCTTGAGGTGCTAAAGTTAGCGCTGACTGTGTCTTTCGACATTGTCTACGCACTGCTTTGGTACTGCTACAATAGCAGGCCTGATACTCAGGTCCTGTATAGCTTGAACAGCTCCGCTATCAGAAAAACGTACTCTGTTTACATTATCAGAGAAACGAAAATTCTTTACGCTCTTGAAAAAATGTACTCTCTTCTTACATATCCCTTACAGAGTCCGAGGGCTCGTCAAACGGCCACTTTTGTCCCTCTGATTACCATTCGGAGCTACTGGGTGGAGTGCGTTTGCAACATAAGTTGAACTACCTCTCACTACTTCTTGCTCAATGGTTAGCCTTTCCTTATCATTCTGAGTTACTGGGTGGAGTGTGTCTATAACATAAGTTGAACTACCTCTCACTTCTTCTGACTCAGTGGTTTTCTCTTTCCTACCGGGTGAGGGCACCCGGGACGGGCACCATCAACGAGAGTACTTCTCAAAACCGTGCCTGATATGAGCCGCTCGCAACCCACAGTTCTCCCTGGTATGCGAGTCGGGATACTTGCATTTGGGGTAATTACAGGGTGTATCAACTACTACAGCAGTAGACGCGTTGTCGTTGGTGTTGCTGTTGTTGCGGTTGTTGTTGTTGCGGTTGTTGCTGTTGCTGCTGCTGTTGCAGTTGCTGTTGGCGTTCGTCTTCTTTTTATGTTGACAATGGGCAGGGGTCGACGAGCGTTCCCTATTAGGGGTACTAATATTAGTACGCCCTCTCTTGAGGTTATCCATCGACGATGACAGAATGGCGATCGTCGTCTCCATGGCAGCCATTTTTTTATCGTACTGTGGTGTGGATAGCGCCGAAGTTTGAGCAACAGCAGGGGTAGGATTGGGAATAGGATCGGGGGTGGGTTTTACTCCGCGTAAGTTGTTTGCTTCGTGCCTTTTAGCTCGCGCTCGAGATTCCTGGAAAGATACAGCTGGATCTTCCCTGACTAGTTCAAGGCGGAGGTGAGGCAAAAGACCATTCTCAAAACTCGCCGTTGTAAAAACTGACCAAGCGTGTTCAAACGGTGACATGCCAGCTGTTGCCAAGCGACGTGCTTCTGCCATTAGACGAGATCGTGCTTTAGTCACTTTCAAAGCGTAGGTGTCTACCGATTATTTCGCGTCTTGTTTCAGTGTGGCAAATTCTCGGGCTAGAAGTGACATGCGGTTGGCTGGGGCGAAAAGGGTAGTAAACGCGTTCACCCATTCTTCCCACGACTCTGGTGCTTTTACAGTCATATCTGATCCGTTGGCACGGAGTGTTGCCTGTTGTGCTTCGGTTCGCCATTCAAGACTGTTAGATAGCAATTGTTGCAAACTGCCTGCTGCTGCGTCACGTACTAACAGAGGTAGGTACTTGATTGCGCGCTGCGTTACTACTGCTTCAGAAGATGCATCAGTGGAGTTGAGCCTAACTCTTGCACGAAAAATAGTTAGAGTCTCTACGACATCTTCTGTCTGTGCTCCAGTCAAAATAGATCTTTTGGGAGATCTGATTGTTTCATGACAAAGTGTACTGGATTTCTCGTGGGTACGGCAGTAGAAATTTCAGCAGTGGAGGGTGCAGCAGTAGTTTCAGCAGTTACGGCGGGGAATACCTGAAGTTGAGCTCCGCTTGTCGTGTTGTTCGAACTGCTAGGGGTTACACTAGTATTAGTCGCTCGTTTAAGTGGGGTTGGAGTGGAGCTTTGGGTTCGTGAGGTAGAGCTGCTTTCAGTTCCTGACATGCGAAAGTCATCAGTCAAATTGCGTGCATTCTCGTAACTACCATTGTCAAGCTGGCTCGAAAATTGAGAATTGTTTGACACATTATCAGCATTTGTACCAGTAGCATGATCAGTGGGGAGCGGGCGATCAACAGAAGGTGGTTGATTAGCAGAGGACAGACAGTTGGCAGCGGAGGCAGCAGAGGCAGCAGATGCTGACTGAGTGACGGGGCTTGCAGCAGTGTTAGTTGATGAGTGAGTTGAATTCGCTGGCAGTTGGTCTACTGCTGTGTGCTCAGAGCAAGAGTTGATCTCAGCATTGTGAGAATCACTCACCCGCTTGAATTTCCCGTCTGTAGAGTCCACATCCTTCCTGTCAAAGCGGAGAAGCCAGGCGGGTGGTTCTTCGTCCCTGTCGAGGCATTTCTCCAGCTGGACGTATGCCCAGCGAAGCTTCCCATCAGGGAGGTGACTAGAAGTTTGGGACGCTTCAGACTCGCTGTCGTTGTCGTCGTCGTTTGTGGGCTTCATACCATCAGCAGCAGCTGCTGCTATGATGTCCTCCGCGATAGTCGAGTCTCCCGCCTGATCGGGGTTCTCCTCATCGTCCTCCCCTGTTTCGTTTTCAATAACGTCGTCGGAACCTGGCGTATGGTGTGCCATCTGCGGTTGAGCAGCTGGCGCACCCTTGGCCGCTTGCTTCTTCCTCTTCTTCTTTTTCTTCAAGCTGCGCCGTTGAGCAGCAGTTATGCTGAACTCAGTTGAGTCCATGATGTTGTTCTCTCTCTCTCCTAAAAAATAAAAGAAAAAAAAAATACAGGTACTCGCTTTCAGCGTGAGTTCGAATCAATCCAATCGAGGTCGCCAATATGGAGCCCCTACTTTCGTAGAGCTACAAAGGTCCCAAGTGATGTGGTAGCTTTGACCCGCTACCGAGGGCTGCACTTTTACTTTCTTATATTTAGGGCGAGGAGAGAGCCCTCCACGTTGGGTTAGCAGCGTGGAGAAGAGAGATCGAGAGAGTAATGTTCGGACGGGCAAACAAGGCCCATCTCGACTTCAAGGAGGCTCGGGTTATTAAGCCGAGTTCTCCCGGTTCTCGGAAAGATTCTCAGATGTGATATACACTTCTGGTGTATCTTCCATGGGTACATGTGCGACGATCATTCTACGAACCTTTCCCAAAACCTGTCCTCCACATCTCGGTGTGATTCATTATAATATATCGGACCTTTGTACGACGTCTTGCGTTGCCTGTGATATTAGTCGAGGTCATGGTCGAGCAGTACGCAGCATTAGAACAACAGCAACAACAGGCGTACGAGTGCTTCTCGACGCGAGGGTTGTTCGAGTGCCGCAGGGGGCTGCTGCCGCTGCTGCTGCGGAGTGCTCGTGTGCCCGTGTCTTCTTGGCCACGCCGTGCTCGTGAGTTTGTCTCTCGTGCTCGTTGCGCTTGAGCAATCGAGTGATCGTGATCCCGTGTCCGTTTTTCGCGGTGCAATAATATAGGCTTGGAAACCTACTCACACTCGTGCCCTCAAGTGCCGCTCGAGCAGTACGCAGCAGTACAAGAACAGCAACAACAGGAGTACGAGTGCTGCTCGAATCGAGTGTTGCTCGAGTGCTGCTGAGTGTTGCTGCTGCTGCTGCTGAGTGCTCGTGTGCTCATGACTGCTTGGCCACAAGACATGAGAACGTTGTATCCACCACGTACATATATCTGGTAGATTTTTCTGAGTATCTCGGTGCAATTCATCATTTATTTGTCGGATCTTCGTACCACGTAGCGATGCGTGTAATACTGTAGTAGTAGCCGAGTGTTCACTCCCCTGTGTACAATATGTGCCCGTGTCACGCGGTTTGCTTATCATTTTGCTGCTCCTGTTGTTGCTGCCGCTACTGCTACTACACACAATCGCGTTATAGCTGCTACTACTGCTGTTGCTGGCACAGGCTGCTTTACTTGCGGCTACCCTTACTTCATTTTCGCCGGTGCCACGCGGTTGCTTATCTTGCTGCTCCTGTTGCTGCCAAACATTCTGAAACAAGTGTGAAGTATCCAGCTTTTCCAGATCCTCCAGATCATACAGAAATCCTGCAGATCATACAGATCCTGCAAGTCGTACAGACCGCATCCCGGTTGAGATGTACAGATAATTCAGACTACTCAGATTCCACTCAGGTAGATCATACAGATCCTGCAGGTCATACATATCCTGCAGATCATACAGATCCAACCCGGTAAAGATGTGCAGTTCACACAGATCCCACTCAGGTACACATCTGTGAAATATCCGCATCATACAGATCCATCCCGGCTAAACATCATGCAAACAAGTGTGAAGTATCCAGATTTTACAGATCCTCCAGACAATACAAAATCCCGCAGATCATACAGATCCTGCAGATCATGCAGACACACCGATAAAAATATGCATATCATGCAGATCGTACACATCCCATTCCGGTGTACAGATCATACAGATCACACATATTCCACTCATGTAGATCACACAGATCCTGCAGACTATACAGATTCTGCAGATCGATGACACCCACCGATAAACATGTGCAGATCATGCAGATCGTACAGACCCTATCTCGCTAAAATTGTACAGATCTGCAGATCGGACAGATCCCACCCCGGTCAAACTGTGCTGATAGTACAGATCACACAGATTCTACTCAGGTACACACATCTATGAAAATTGTAACCAGACAGATCCCCTTCCGGCTAAACATTTGAAATGTCATTGAGATCAACCAGATCTCACCTGGCACACAAGTGGAAATGATACGGAACATACCTGCCTCTCCAGGCAAACTAGTTGGGGTGTGTAGATAATCGATCCTTCGCATCATTCATGCATATCCTCCACATCATGCACAGATGGCGTTCAGATCATAACACCCTCCACGCTGGTGCAATCGTAAAGACCAAGCACATCTCACCGCCAAAATAAGAGTGATATCTACATTATAGAGACAGACCCGGCAGATCGTACAGATCCTCCAGATCATGCGGACCCACCCACGCAAAGCCATTCATCAGTGAATCACGGCACATGTATGTTCGATTAACAGTGTGTATAATTGATGCAGGTCGTGCAGACCCCACCCAGTAAAGGTGTTCAGATCATTAAGGATCACATCTATCGATGATACAGATCCCAGGCGATAAATACCTGGATAATACAAACCCCGTCAAATTCCTTCTGAGTGCTACGCTTTCCTTTGAGCAATACAGTAGTCCATGCCTCCTACCAGGTATACGCCAAGACATGCGGGAGCATCGAAGACTAGACTTCTATTCTTCACTTTTAGCAATAAATCAGTAGTCCATGACTCAGTTCACTCCGAGATCATTTTTACTCAAAAAAAAGGTGCAAGGGTTTTACATGCGTCTCCCTTTTCAACTTGCGACACCCCCCGGATTTCATGCCACCCACATCCCGAAGGGGAACCTTGTATCATATATATATTGTGATATATCATAGGCAAATAATATTACACATCATATACCTGTATATTGTGATATATCACTTCATATCTGCCCTATATATCGTGCTTTCTTGAGCTATTACCACCTATATATGTACGTCACCGCCGTTTCACATCGGTACTTGCTCGTGATTGGGGCCTGACATGTGCCATACTGATGGCAGAGCACTTGCTCGGTACTTGGCGATCTGTGCCCGCTACGTACGACCCGATACACAAAATGCATGAATTATTTTGCAACAACCCCTTCTTCTCCGCGAGGTTATATGCCTTGTAGATGTGTGGTGTAATGCAGACAGCAGTTAGTTTGTGTATTGCGATGACCACAACATTGTGTACACTCACTGCTGGTAAAACATACATGCTGAAACAAGCGTGAAGTATCCCGCTTTACAGATCCTCCTGGTCATACAGAAATCCTGCAGATCATACATATCCTGCAAATCGTACCGACCGCATCCCGATTAAGATGTACACATCATTCAGATGGCACAGACTCCACTCAGGTAGATCATATATATATTCTTGCAGATCATACAGATACTCAGATCATACATATCTTGCAGATCGTACAGATCTCACTCAAGTACACACCTGTGAAATATTCGCCTCTTCATACAGATCTCACTCAAGTACACACCTGTGAAATATCCGCCTCATACAGACCCATGCCGGCTAAACATGTTGCAAACAATTGTGAAGCATCCAGATTTTACAGATCCTCCAGACCATATAAAAATCCCGCCGATCATACAGATCCTGCAGATCATGAAGACCCACTAACAAACATGTGCATATCATGCAGATCGTACATACCCCATTCCCGTGTACAGATCATACAGATCACACATATTCCACTCAGTCAGGTAGATGATACAGATCCTGCAGATTATGCAGATCCTGCAGATCGATGACACCCACCGATGAACATGTGCAGATCATGCAGATCGTACAGACCTTATCTCGCTAAAGATGTACAGATCTACAGATCGGACTGATCCCACCCCGGTCAAACTGTACTGATTATACAGATCACACAGATTCTACTTAGGTACACATCTATGTAACCAGACAGATCTCCTTCCGGCTAAACATTTGAAATGTCATTGAGATCAACTAGATCCCACCTGGGACACTAGTGGAAATGATACGGAACGTACCTGTCTCTCCAGGCAACCTATTAATAGTTGGAGTGTGTAGATAATCGGTCCTTCAGATCATTCATGCAGATCCTCCACATCATGCACACATGGCGTTCAGATCATCCCACCCGGCACGCAAGTGCAATCATAACGACCAAGCAGATATCACCGCCAAAAAAAGAAGTGATACATCTACATTATACAGTCCCTGCAAATCGTACAGATCCTTCAGATCATGCGGACCCACCCGCGCAAAGCTATTTATCAGTTAATCATGGCAGATATATGTTCGATTAACATGTGTGTGTCATAGTTCATGCAGATCGTGCAGGTCCCACCCAGTAAAGGTGTTCAGATCATTAAGGATCAACATCTATCGATGATATAGAGATCCCACCCAGGCGATAAATACCTAGATGATACAAACCCCGTCAAAATTCCTTCAGAGTGCTACGCGTTCCTTTCAGCAATACCGTAGTCCACATGCCCCCTACCAGGTATACGCCAAGACATGCGAGAGCATCGAAGACTAGACTACCACTCTTCGCTTTTAGCAATAAACCAGTAGCCCATGACTCAGTCGACTCCGACTTAATTTTTACTCAAAATGAGGTGCAAGGGTTTTACATGCGTCTCCCTTTTCAACTTGCGACACCCCCCGGATATCATGCCACCCACATCCCGAAGGGGAACCTTGTATCATATACCAAATATCATAGCACCTTTTAGTCATACCGTGCTGAAAACCCCTATATATTATATTATAGCGATGTAATACGATATATGATATACTTCGCATGTTCCGGCGAAAAAAAACATGACAAAGTACTCTGGAAATATCATATCGTATAGGGGGTACAAGGCGCTTCGCTCCGCGGGCGGCCTACGCCGCCCGCTACGCTCGCTCAGGAAGGAAAAAAGTACACCAAATTATTATGCGAAGCGAACAGAGGTCCACGATTGAATTTAGTGTTTTCAAGGATCGTAATTGCAAACCGGCGACTTGATAATGCCAAGAGTCCCACCGCCATGCTTCAGGAAAAAACAGCTCCGACGTCAGTTTGGATGCCACATATACGCTTCGCGTAGCGGATGTCTCGTACGTACGTACATACACCCCAGGTAGGGTACTACTGTCTGTACTTATTTTCTTCTTTCGATATGCTCTATGTCTGTACTGCTGTATGTACGAAGAAAGCGAAAGCACAGCACGGCACAGCAGCAAAAACAATGAAAATGAAACCGAACACTCGGAAAGGAAAAAAAATCCCCGTCCCCTCTCGTGTAATATTTTTCTGCCTGATTGGAACATCAAATTATTCGAAGTGACAGAGGTCCACGATTGAGTTTAGGTCGTAATTGCAAACAGGCGACTTGATAATGCCAAGAGTCCCGCCGCCATGCTTCAGGAACAAACAGCTCCGACGCCAGCTCGAATGCCACATATACGCTTCGCGTCGCGGATGTCGTACGTACGTACATACCCCAGGTAGGATACTGCTGTCTGTACTTATTTTCTTCTTTCGATATACTCTTATGTCTGTTCTCGTATGTAGGAAGAAGGCAAAAGCACAGCACGGCACAGCAGCAAAAACAATGAAAATGAAACCGAAAACTCGGAAAGGGAAAAAAATCCCCGTCCCCTCTCGTTTAATCTTTTTCTGCCTGATTGGAACACCTTGCACCTGGTCAAAAAGAAGAAAAGAAAAAACCGCACAGAAGAGCTTCTCTCTCAGCCTCGTACGCCGTCCGCCCCTCTCGCGACCACCTCGCTACCGATTCGGTCCGGGTAAAGCTTTTATCACTCTCTGCCACAGTGAGCCCCGTCGCCCGCCTCGCGTGAAGCCCGGTGCTCACCGTGGCCGTCGTTCGCCAGCTCGATAACGTTGGTGTTCAAACTGCACACCTCCTTTCAACTTCAGCGTGGTCGCAAAAATAAGCACCGCTTGAATGGTATCTTGCCGTCCTGAACGACCTCTATAAACTCGTACATACTCTATCAACAATCATAAATCGAAGCCAGACAAAGCCCGTTCATGCATCCCTCGTGTCTCGAGGCACACGCGACGCCTAGGCACGAAAGCGGCGACCGCGCTCCTTGCAACCTCCCCTCTACCCGCCAGCACCCGCTGGCACCCGCGACGGCGCCGGGCTCTCCCGCCGTGCCGTACTCGGAGTACACGCACGCACACGAAACGAAAGACGAAAAAGGGAAGAAAGGACGTGCCAAGAGAAATGGAGAAAACCAAGAACTGCTGGAAAGGTCCGGCAAGTAGTAATGAAAAGCTGCCTGATTGGAGCACCTTGCACCCGGTCGAAAAAAAGGAAAGAAAAAATCGCACAGAAGAGCTTCTCTCTCAGCCTCGTACGCCGCCCGCCCCTCTCGCGACCACCTCGCTACCGATTCGGTCCGGGTAAAGCTTTTATCACTCTCTGCCACAATCAGCCCCGTCGCCCGCCCCGCGTGAAGCCCGGTGCTCACCGTGGCCGTCGTTCGCCAGCTCGATAACGTTGGTGTTCAAACTGCACACCTCCCTCTTTCAACTTCAGCGTGGTCGCAAAAATAAGCACCGCTTGTATATTATCTTGCCCTGCCGAACGACCTTTATAAACTCGTACATACTCTATCAACAATCATAAATCGAAGCCAGACAAAGCCCGTTCATGCATCCCTCGTGTCTCGAGGCACACGCGACGCCTAGGCACGAAAGCGGCGACCGCGCTCCTTGCAACCCCCCCTCTACCCGCCAGCACCCGCTGGCACCCGCGACGGTGCCGGGTCCTCCCGCGATGCTGTGCTCGGAGAACACGCACGCACACGAAACGAAATAAGAAAAAAGGGAGAAATGACCGAGAAAAGAAAGAACTGCAGGAAAGGTCCGGCAAGTAATGAAAGGAGGCGGTTTGGAAGTGGGAGCTCTGAGAGGCCAGGGATGCACCAACCGAGCACGCTCAGGGGTTGTGATCTAAGTATGTAGTTCTATATATAGGGTAGCCCTATACTGATACCAGGCTCTAGTTTGAACACAACACACAACACAGACAACAAACAACCCAATACAGCAGCAGAGCAGAGAGCCTAGATAACCCTAGCTGCATAGAGCACTGCAACCCTGCCTTCCAGCAGCAGCAGCGCAGTGATCAGTCACGGGCACGTGTGGCAGGTCTACATACTGCTGTATCATTGTTGTGGCTATCTGTTTTTTTCTGGCCCGAGATCGATCATCCCGCAACAACACGCCTCTCTCTCTGCTTCTTCTACATAATAATGTGTGTGATCCAACACTATAGCGGCCTGTCACTGCTCCAGCCGTGCTCGACACAGTGCGCCAACAGCAGCAGGTAGCGTACTATGCACATGTGGCAGATCCGCGCTGTACTCTCAGTACTACAGCAAGCAGTGGTGTTCGTTGTTGTTGCCTTCGGCATATTGGCCTATAGTATGTACGTACCTGCTGCATGCAGTGTATGACCGGCATTTTGTACTCCGTACCGATCATCCCCTGATCGCAGCAAATCATTCCTACGAGCATCGCGTACAGCAGCATTCGTACAAAAATACTCTAAGTTACGGACTGCTGTGTGCCCTACACTGCTGACCGATCCTGGAGCCAGCCGAAAAAGCACCAGTACTCGTTCCTTTGTCGCAGTACGCGTATCTTATGCTGTCGTATCATATCACATGGCATTTTAAAGCAGTAGTGTTGTACATACATCCTGTACATACATGCTGTTATCTCCTGCGGTGTGTTTATTGCGTGAACACACACACAACGTGTCAGTGTGTGAGTACTGCTGTATATGTTTACGTATGTTTGTCAAGTTTTCGTACTTTTGCCAGCTTTTCTCTTCGTACGAGCGCTTTGCGGCAAAACAGCAAGTACTCGGACACATGAAGCCCGGCCGGACACATTGGTCGAGGTCTCGGCGCGATCCGTGCACTCTGGAGCGCGTGACAGGCGCTCAAGTTTTTTTTTCCGGCGGGAGTCGATGAGGCGATTTCCCTGGTTTCGATACGAGAGACCTTTTTTTGTTCGTGTGTACCTCTGAAATGTCGTCATTGTTTTGGTCCTTCATGTACTCGTAGTACCTACGATGTACCGGTACGTTTTTTTGCGTCTGAACACAACACACAACACAGACAACAGACAACCCAATACAGCAGCAGAGCAGAGAGCGTGGCTAACCCCAGCTTCGTACAGCACTGCAACCCTGCCTTCCAGTAGCAGCAGCGCAGTGATCAGTCACGGGCACGTGTGGCAGGTCTACATGCTGCTGTATTGCTGTGGCTGTCTGCTTTTTTCTGACTTGAGATCGATCATCATCCCGCAACAACACACCTCTCTCTCTGCTTCTTCTACATAATAATGTGTGTGATCCAACACTACAGCTGTCACTGCTCCAGCCATGCTCGACACAGTGCGCCAACAGCAGCAGGTAGTGTACTATGCACATGTGGCAGTTCCGCGCTGTACTCTCAGTACTACAGCAAGCAGTGGTGTTTGTTGTTGTTGTCTTCGGCATTTATTTGGCCTATGCACGTACCTGCTGCATGCAGTGTGTGGCCGGCATTTTTTACTCCGTACCGATCATCCCCGGATCGCAGCAAATCATTCCTACAAGCATCGCATACATCAAGCAGCATTCGTACAAGTTAAGTTACGGACTGCTGTGTGCCCTACACTGCTGACCGATCCTAGAGCCAGCCGAAAGAGCACCAGTACACGTTCCTTTGTCGCAGTACGCCTATCTTACGCTGTCGTATCATATCACATCGCATTTTAAAGCAGTACTGCTGTACATGCATGCAGCTATATCCTGCGATGTGTTTTAGATTGCGCGAAAACACACAACGTGTCAGTGTGTGAGTACTGCTGTATGTAGCGTATGATCGATGACAAACTGCGCTTGATATTTATATTGTTTTCGTTACTTCTGGGCCGAGGTTCGACTCGGACGATCCTTGCTCTTGTTTTTTCTTCAATTTTCCACCAGTACATTGTAATACTCGTAGTATCATACGACAAATAAACCGATTTGATGCAAATGAAGACTATCACAACCGACATCCCTTGATCAGATCCACCAGAAAAACAACCACTCCCCCCTGAGAAGCATCTATCTACCAAAAACCCGCTGTCCACATCCACCTTGCTTTTCTGACCTGCTGCTTACGCGTATGATACACTTAGCCTACAAGTTGTTGTGTATTTTCACCCAATGCCAGGAAGTTCGGGCATACGCTTGGTGTGCGTTCATACACCTCAACTTTTCAGTTTAGTTAGTTGCTCCCTACTTTGGACTAAATAAACCAAACTACTTCGTGCACTCGCTGTATTCCGGGTTTTACTGCAGCAGCAGATAGATACTGCGAGTACTCGCAGTATTACTGTGTAGTATTTCGAGGTTCTGGACTGCTACTATACTGAGGATACTACTTTACGGATACTTTCGGGCTCGCACTAATTCGGGATTCGGATATTTTCCGTACTCCAAGTATTTCGTGAATCAATACTACTACTGCGGGTACATATTTTCGCCGGTGTTCTCGAGCTTCCGTACTGCTCATACTCTCAGTATACTCTCCGTAGTTGGGCCTTCTCAGTACTCACTATATATTGGCCTCCGTGCTGCTCGTACTCTCAGTATACTCTCAGTAGTTGGACCTTCTCAGTACTCACTATATATTGGCCTCCAGTACTTCAATACTCTCAGTACTCGGACTACGAGTTATTCTCGAGCATATTCTACTCTGTGTCCGTGAAGTTTTTTTTACCCAGAGCGCCAAAAAATATATATTTTAGGGAGGAATAGAAGTATTTTGTATGTGTTGGATTTTACTCAGCCGGTCACAACGTAATATTATATAACGCAACCTCGACCTCACGCAACTTTTTGTAATTACATTTCCGCCGCAAGCAACGAAATGATCGCCTCGAGTCATCTGTTCAGAATCGATATCAATTTACCGGTATATCCTCTTTTATATTTTTGTATGTATGTAGTAGTAAATTAATAGGATCGCACACTATTTCCACTAACATCACTATGTAGTCTGTCCTCAAAAATATGTGTGTGTTCTTCACATGATAGGTGGATGCAGTTAGTTCTCAACAGGTGTGCAGGTATTTCATACGAGCATTATAGTTCGCTCTTGCGCCACTCCCCCAGGCACTTCCCGGGGGGGAACCTTGTAATATATATATGTACGTTTTAATTGTGGTGATTTGAAGAAAACGAGACATCTACACCAGCTTTATTACGAAAAAGTCTACGAGTTTGTACACAATCCCCGAATAGGTCGTTATTGAGATGTGTATTATCAGTACCTCCTACGTACTCTGTTTTTATGTCGTGTCATACTCCCTGTCCATGTTGCACGTAGGCCATCAAATGTCCGTCCTAATCTCGTCGTTCATATTGTTAGTTGACGGCCTGTAGTTCTGATGTGGCATGTGTGTGGTGAGTATCGCAACCTCGCGATGATGAATTCTCCTGCTCTTGATATACCAGGGTATACCGGTACAAGTCTTTCTTGTAGAAACGATGTTGTTCATACACACTCCTGAGATACGATGCAGACGGGCCACAGTAGATAGATGATCTTTTCTGTTTAACAGTATTAATAGGAGTCGAGCATACCAAGCGGCGCACTTGACACAGATAACAGCTCCTTGAGTCTCCACTTCAAAGCACTACCGAGCGGTACTTATTGAACAAAGACGTGAATTCCGGACGTCAGGTCTCGAAAACAAGGAGGCGGGAGACACGGGTGCATACGGAATGCTTGATGTGCGCAGCTCGCTCAACATTTTTTAGTTTCTTGGTCTTCTTGAATCGTGGACGTAGGACCTGTTGATTTGGTGAAAAGCGGGATAGTTGAGGATCCACCGTTCGTGTATTTTGTGCGTAAAATGGCTATTGAACGAACAGAGTTCCGGGAAAATAAGCATCGTTGTACTCCCGAAATACATATAGTCCGTGGTTCGGAACATTCCCATGTAGACGATATGTGTATTCATGAAACATACATAAAGTTAGAAATCTGATGTATGCCCCTAAAGATGTCCATGTTGTCGCTCGTGTAGATCGTTTCGAATTCCTTAGCGTAAGACCTAGTTCAACACACAAGGTACCCTTTCAACTCTTCCATTATCCTATGGAGATAACTATCTATGTTACACCGGTCATCTCCTAGGGGGGACTACTAGGTATCTACGTAGGCCCGCTAAATCTTCCAATGTGAAGTGATACCATGTCGTACACCGGTATCTGTTCCACCTCCTAGGGGGGACTACTAGGTATATACGTAGGTCCACTAAACTTCCATTGTGAAGTGATACGATGTCGTACACCGGTATCTGTTCCACCTCATAGGGGGGGCTACTAGGTATCTACGTTCGCTGTACTTTCAATGTGACGTGATACCATGTCATACTGTCTACATTGTATGGCATGCTCCGTCCCGACATGAGTACCCCCCTCCCCCCCCCCCCCAAAAAAAAAAAAAAAAAAAACGCCCGCCCCCCGCCCCCAAAGAAGTCACAGACCAAAGTGATCGTTTTCTATGCGATTCCGAGTATCAGTCCCAGCCCTATGCCAATACGTCTCTCTCACGGCTACTCTTTTTACTCCTTCTATGTGTTGTGTGATTGGTGGCTTTTCGGAGAAAGAACTTTGGAAGTTGTGTAATTTGTTCCTAAGTCTTTCCTTCTCATAACCATTTCTAATCATGTCCTTCATCAGCTTTGCTGCAGCTGCGAAGCGGAAGGGCTGACTGTGAAGAGTAGAATACAAACAAGTTCTTGGCAGTCTAGTTTGTGTATGAGGGGATCTACGATATTGAGCTAGAGTTGGCATATGGTCACGTTTGTCATAGAATAGAATAAATAACTACATACTTAGATCACAACCCCTGAGCGTGCTCGGTTGGTGCATCCCTGGCCTCTCAGAGCTCCCACTTCCAAACCGCCTCCTTTCATTCCTTGCCGGACCTTTCGAGCAGTTCTTTGTTTTCTCAGCAATTTCTTCCTTTTTTCTTTTTTCGTTTCGTGTGCGTGCGTGTTCTCCGAGCACGGCATCGTGGGAGGACCCGGCACCGTCACGGGTGCCAGCGGGTGCTGGCAGGTAGAGGGGGGGTTGCAAGGAGCGCGGTCGCCGCTTTCGTGCCTAGGCGTCGCGTGTGCCTCGAGACACGAGGGATGCATGAACGGGCTGTGTCTGGCTTCGATTTATGATTGTTGATAGAGTATGTACGAGTTTATAAAGGTCGTTCGGGACGGCAAGATAATATTCAAGCGGTGCTTATTTTTGCGACCACGCTAAAGTTGAAAAAGGGAGGTGTGCAGTTTGAAAACCAACGTTATCGAGCTGGCGAACGACGGCCACGGTGAGCACCGGGCTTCACGCGGGGCGGGCGACGGGGCTGATTGTGGCAGAGAGTGATAAAAGCTTTACCCGGACCGAATCGGTAGCGAGGTGGTCGCGAGAGGGGCGGGCGGCGTACGAGGCTGAGAGAGAAGCTCTTCTTCTGCGCGATTTGTTTCTTTTCTTCTTTTCGACCGGGTGTAAGGTGTTCCAATCAGGCAGACAAATATTACACGAGAAGGGACGGGGATTTTTTTCCTTTCCGAGTTTTCGGTTTCATTTTCATTCTTTTTGCTGCTGTGCCGTGCTGTGCTTTCGCTTTCTTCCTACATACAGTACAGACCTAGAGCATATCCGAAGAAGAAAATAAGTACAGACAGTAGTACCCTACCTGGGGTATATGTACGTACGTACGGCATCCGCGACGCGAAGCGTATATGTGGCATCCAAGCTGACGTCGGAGCTGTTTTTTCCTGAAGCATGGCGGCGGGACTCTTGGCATTATCAAGTCGCCGGTTTGCAACTACGATCCTTGAAAACACTAAACTCAATCGTGGACCTCTGTTCGCTTCGCATAATTTGATGTACTTTTTTCCATCCTAACGAGCGTAGCGGGCGGAGTAGGCCGCCCGCGGAGCGAAGTGCCTTGAAATACTTAGATCGCAACCCCTGAGCGTGCTCGGTTGGTGCTTCCCTGGCCTCTCAGAGCTCCCACTTCCAAACCGCCTCCTTTCATTACTTGCCGGACCTTTCCAGCAGTTCTTTCTTTTCTCGGTCCTTCCTTCCTTTTTTCTTCTTTCGTTTCGTGTGCGTGCGTGTACTCCGAGAACGGCATCGCGGGAGGACCCGGCACCGTCGCGGGTGTCAGCGGGTGCTGGCGGGTAGAGGGGGGGTTGCAAGGAGCGCGGTCGCCGCTTTCGTGCCTAGGCGTCGCGTGTGCCTCGAGACACGAGGGGTGCATGAACGGGCTTTGTCTGGCTTCGATTGATGATTGTTGATAGAGTATGTACGAGTTTATAAAGAAAGGTCGTTCGGGAGGGCAAGATAATATACAAGCGGTGCTTATTTTTGCGACCACGCGGAAGTTGAAAGAGGGAGGTGTGCAGCTTGAACACCAACGTTATCGAGCTGGCGAACGACGGCCACGGTGAGCACCGAGCTTCACGCGAGGCGGGCGACGGGGCTGATTGTGGCAGAGAGTGATAACAGCTTTACCCGGACCGAATCGGTAGCGAGGTGGTCGCGAGAGGGGCGGGCGGCGTACGAGGCTGAGAGAGAAGCTCTTCTGCGCGATTTGTTTCTTTTCTTCTTTTCGACCGGGTGCAAGGTGTTCCAATCAGGCAGACAAATATTACACGAGAGGGGACGGGAATTGGTTTTCCTTTCCGAGTTTTCGGTTTCATTTTCATTGTTTTCGCTGCTGTGCCGTGCTGTGCTTTCGCGTTCTTCGTACATACAGTACAGACATAGAGCACATCGAAAGAAGAAAATAAGTACAGACAGTAGTACCCTACCTGGGGTATGTACGTACGTACGTCATCCGCGACGCGAAGCGTATATGTGGCATCCAAGCTGACGTCGGAGCTGTTTGTTCCTGAAGCATGGCGGCGGGACTCTTGGCATTATCAAGTCGCCGGTTTGCAACTACGATCCTTGAAAACACTAAACTCAATCGTGGACCTCTGTTCGCTTCGCATAATTTGTACTTTTAGCTTTTTTCCATCCTGAGCGAGCGTAGCGGGCGGCGTAGGCCGCCCGCGGAGCGAAGCGCCTTGTACATTCTTATCAGTGACACGCCAGGTGGGCTTTGGAATATTTCCATATCAAGAAAGTGTACTGTTTCTCCTTATTGTTCTTCGGTGATAGATATAGGATTTTCCATCTCAAGACCATCTACATCCTGTACACTCGTGGGGTACATACCACGATAGATGTTGCCTTCTTGTTCAATAATCTGTTCGAAGGTCGGGCTATCAGGTTGTGATCCCAACGCAACAGTAAGAATATCGTCTATAAACTGCTTAGTGCTAGCCCCATAGTGTTCTATAAACGTGTGCGGGTAAAGTGGTTAATTACCATCGTTCATGGCTTGCACATATTTATCAATCATAACTCTCAGAAACATAAATTCGTGCATGAAGGCAATATCGTTAGCCAGATCGGGTGCTGGTGCAGTTCCCATAAATATCCCTGATGCTTGCTTATACATGTTCTCTCCAAACTGTACGAATCCTTCATCTAATATGAAGTTAAACGATGTTTGTCTGCAGCGAACGGTTCAGTTTGTTCGTTTGATCTCTTTAAATGACAGTTACGTACCGGTAGATACCATTGCCTATTATAGTGGATTATGTGACTCTTGACATCTGAGGTTGTAAGCGGTGACGCACGAGACTCACTTCTTTTCTGCCCCTACTTGTGGGAGGCCAATCATACATGACCTGAAACATCTGTTATGGATCGGGTACAAACAGTTCATGAGGTCTAGGATCAGGAGTGAGGCAAGCAGCTCAGGCATGAGCCTGCTTGAAGGATCGTCGTTTACAGTCCGCATCAGATGGAGTAGGATTACAACAACACTTGCCTTCAATATGTAAATAATAGAGAACACAAAACCAACCTGAAGTCTGGCCACGATCCAACCGAGTCGATACGTGCGCCCGCACGTGTTCCAGAGAGGTAAAGCGTGCTTCTGACGCTAGGGAAAAGGTCTCCCAGGTTTATAGATGGTAAACTGATTGCTTTGTGCCCAGGTCGATAGCGATGACCAAGGCAACATGTATGTAGGACCACCGAGAGGAGGACCAGAAGGTACGAGGAGTAGAGGTGGCAATCCCCAAATTGGGGGAGGGGCCGTAAATGACGCGGCCCCTGCTGATACACAACGCAAGTCATAGTAACTCCTGAAACGGTCCAAAACCGTAACATCCCCCCTAGCATAATGCGAAGAACTGATCAATACGTTATAGCAATCTTCGACTATGACCAAGGGTAAAGAACCGCAAGATTCTATACAAAAATAATGATCTCGGGGATAGGCAAGAACAAACCGAAAAAGCAAGGGCCATCAGAGGGAAATCCCCGATAAAAAACCTCACCCTTGCCTTTTCACTGCGAATTTGACTGCCTGACCAATATTCAATGATTTACAGTCTCCCTACCACACTTGTTCAACTGTGAACATGTGCAGTGCACTAACGCCTAGGCTTAATTAAACCGCCATTTATGCGTTCCCTGAACGGGTCAAAAGTCAACACCCGTGTAATCTGAGTACCCCCAAATCAACAGACAATAAACGAGGAGGTCACATCATCAACACATCAATTCGCCCACTACGAGGCACAGAAGAGACGACCCCCATACAGAAAAAATACCCAACTGATCTACGCCAGACTGACTCTCTGTTACAAGCAGAAATCACGCAAACTCTCACAAAAACAAATATCTTCGAACAGCACCAGAGATATTCACGTCCTCGGCGAAAGCTCATTACCGCTTCAGGTCTGGCACTGACCTCACTTAATTACGAAATTAGCACCCCATCAGGCACGGAAAAGTACGCTCCCTCTCAACCTAAACACACAAACATTTGCGCAGTCACATCATACACCCAGCGCCCCACAAGCACGCCTCCCGTCGCAACCCAAAACACACATTCACACGGACTAGTCACAACATACATCCAGCACCCCACAAGTCTATACCCAACTGTCCACGCCCAACGGACCCACACCCTTTCATAGACACAAAACAAGAAAGGACAGGAGCAGAAGATCTTCGTCTCCTCGGCAAACGCTCAGTATCGCTCCAGGTTTTCAACGGCTCCATATAGCGGCTGGTCGACTCCTTCAAGGTCTGGTCGTTGGGCAGTACGATCAAGGCATCGGGGCGATAGAGCAGGGAACGGACACGGCTTCCGAGCGAGAAAATGACGGAGGAGCAAGACACCGGAGCGAGGGAATGCACGGCGTCGTAGCGGGGGAACGACACAGCGGGCGGCGGGCGAACAAGACACTGGAACGGGGTAACGTACGGCGTCGGAGCGAGGGAGCGGCGCAGCGAGCGGCGGACAGGCAAGACACCGGAGCGAGGGAACGCACCGCGTCGGAGCAAGGGAGCGGTGCAGCAAGCCGTGGACGAGCAAGACACCGGGACATGGGAGCTGCGCACGGGCAAGGGAGGTAGAGAGGCAACGGGGCACGGGAAGCGAGGGAATAGCGTACGCCAGGTAAAGAGGGGACGGCGCACGGGAAAGCGATGGAACGGCGTAACGGCAAAGCGAGACAAGAGAAGAAACGGCGCACGGGAAAGCGAGGGTCCACTGGGCGTGATGCTCAATAATCGCTCCAGGTCTTCAACTGCTCCATCTCGCGGCGGGTCAGCTCCTCCCGATCCTGGTCGCTGTAGCGTATTCGCCAGTAGCGGTCTCTGCAATCGTACACCTGATTCTACGGTCTGAGATCGCTACCAAAAGTCTTTTTATAGATGATATCTGAGCCGCTTCGTTGATCTCGGTGACTTCATGCCGTCGCAGGCTTCCGACGAACGCGTCGCCCTCCCCCCGTCAACGAAAATGTCAACGAAAAACGAAGCGAAGGGGAGGAAGAGAACTGGAGATTCTAGCAGTCCAGCCCAGGCTGTAAGACACACGTCAGGGCAAGGTCCTCCTTGATGTGTCCTTTTCACGGCCAAAAATTAAAGAGAAAACAACAAAGCGGTAAGGAACAAAATAACTACGATGGACACGAACATACACAGCGAACACGGGACGCAGGTAAACTGCTGGACACATGCGACGGAGTACGGGTGTCAGTAAAGGTCATAGCCAGCGCGGTCGGGTGCACGGGCATGCGGGTTTGCAAGAAACACACAAGCAAACAAACGACCGAACTATCCACTAAAGCGAACAGAATAAACAACAAGATCAAACATGAGAGCAACCAAACGGACGAACGACAAATAACTAAATACAAACAGGCAGCAAGCCCCGTGGCAAGGCTCGGACCTAGAGGGGCCTGGTTGCTGTCTCCCTTCAGCATGGGCGACAGCAACAATGGTCCCAATAGGTACAGACCCGACCATTCTGTTCATTCACCCCGTCTAAAGAAACAAACAAACGAGCAGACAAACAAAAGAAGACGAATCAAAAGGAACCAAAAGAAAAGAAAACAGGTATAAGCCCCGTGGCTAAGGCACAGGCCTAGAGGTGCTTGGTTGCCGTCTCCCTTCGGCATGGGAGGCAGCAACAACGGTCCCAATAGGCGCAGACCCAACCAATCTGGGCATCCACTCTCTATCCGAGAAATGAAGCGAAGACAACAAACACAAAACATACAACAAAAATGTGCTGCGTTCCCAGCGACGCAGAGCCAAGCGTCTCGGGTTTGACGAGTGGCGTACGGCGACAGCAGCAGATACGCAGACAGGCAAATGATAAAGCGAATGTCAAGATAAGATATAGGACGAGTACAGCAGTGAAACACGGGACGTCAGCAAAATAGCAGCTGGTAAGCACATATATACATGCACGCGGTATACGAGAGTGTGTTAATCTCCTGCTGCCCGCACAGCATGCTGAAATCGGCGGTACAGATCAACCAAACATTTCAGTATTCCAGAGAGACCTTGTTGCTATCTCTCTGCCGGATGGAGACGGCAACAATGGTCCTCCCAGGCTCAGACAAACCCATATGTTATGCATGCACCAACAAGGTGAGATAGGAAAATCATAATGCATCCGGCCGTTCCTGTCTCCCGCTCGCCCGTCGTTGCAGAAACATGTTGCGATGACGGAACATAGAAAATACTACAAATATCAGCACCGATAAAAGCGGGAAAATCAGTGCAACCAGCAGCAGAGCAGCATAATGAGATAAGCGCAGATATCAGCACCGATACAAGCGTGAAAATCATTATAACCAGCTGAAGCAGAGTAAGATGTTAAGCGCGACTCACACCTGTAATGAAAGAGCGGATCGACAACTAATTGTATTCCAGGTGGCAAGTGCATACACTGGATACGCTCAGTAGCTATACGCCCACAAAATAAACGAAGTAGAATTGTAGACAGCATACTAACAGACCGTGTAGGTAGGACAGGCACAGACCTCGAGGAAGTTCGTCTCTGTCTCCCACGACGGGCGAAGAGACAACACCACTCCCACGAGGCACAGACCTATCTCTTCTATACTCTATTTGACAAATACAGGTAGGAGAGGCACAGATCCTGTGGAGGCTCGGATCAAAGACCGTAACCACGTCCCCACAAGGCACAGACCCATCTCCAATAAAACAGAACGCATGCTAGGTAGTAGGTAGGATAGGCGCAGACCTTGTGGAGGCTCGGTTCAACACCATAAACATGCCCACACAAGGCTCAGACCCATCACCACTGAAAACAAAACGCATGCCAGATAGGTAGGACATGTGCAGACCTCGTGGGCGTTCATGGTTGTCTCCCACAACATAAAGTACAACACTCCCACGAGGTACAGAAATATCTCTTTCAATCGATCGCACAACAAGCGCGCTCCAGGAGGCACTGGCCTATCTCTCCTTTCCGATGCTCGGAAGGCATAAAAAAAGTACAGCGCGACAACAAGAGGAAACTAAACATGACAACAAAAAACAACAACGTACTATTAATAGGTACGAGTACCAGGTGTTAGGTACCCGATTGTTGTAGATTTCGCGCGTATTTTTCGCCGAGTACATTATCTCAATGTAATTTCTTGGCGTCACACCAAAAGTGAACTTCAACTTTTTTATCAGGTTTTCCTTATTGGCCCACACTATACTTGAGTAATAAATGACAAGTACTTCGTACATTGACGAAATAAAGCAAAATATCTCCACAATCACATCCGATTTACGGTAGCACCTGTAACACCTTTCATTCTTAGTTAATTCTATGAATAAATAAAACACCAGGTACACACCACAGCAGTGGGCTATATGAAAAATAATAATCGACTCTACAATGCCATGATGAATTTCAAAAGCAGTCGTAGATCGCTTCTACCACTGGAAAGCAAAATCATATCTTTTGGATCTTAACGTCGTCGTAATTTTTCTGTCGTATTGAATGCGTCACAAACCGACTCAAAAAGGTACCAGGTACATCGTTCGAGCTGGATTTTTGGTATTATGCTCAAGCTGCAAGTGGATATAAACACATTCCGAGATCTGACCTCGGTCTAGCTTGTACAATTATTTGCATACCCGGTACAGATGAACTCTGTACAAAGCATGGTACATTAGACCAAGGGGAATCCTGCTGCAGGCACTTGTGGGTAGTGCCCACAGCAGAGAACGTGCAGTCAAGTGCCGCGTTCGCAGCGACGCAGAACCACGCGTCGCGATAGCGACGAGTGGCGTACGGCGACAGCAGCGAACGCGCAGACAGACAGATGGCAAGTGGATACCCGGCCCGGGAGTCACTAAAGCGAGCACACTCGGGCGCGCTGCACAAACCACAGGTCACATCACGTTCGGACTTTTGCTTTTCATTCATTTTTATCGCTGCCGGTGGAAAGAAATGGGCGGGGGCCTAACGAGTGTGCTGCAAACTTTTGGACTCCCACGTGTGCCATCCCAACAAAGCCTCAAGGTGCAAAAGGGCAAAGAGAACTGGGTAGGGTAGCCGTTAGAGCCAAGAGATAAGACACACGCCAGGGCAATATATGCTCCCGAGTGTGTCCGTTGCCTCCCCCGAAAAAAAAAGAGAAAACGTTGGAAGCTGAAAAAACGAAAAGGAAAACAAACAGCAGAGGAAAGCTACAAGTACTACAGCAGCTCGTACTCGTACATGTAGTATGCGCATGCTCGTGCACAATCATTTTAATAAAAACAAGAGAATCTCAGGGTCCCGCACAAAAAAAAAGAAAACGAAAACAGCATGGGATGCGTAGCACGATCCCCAGTACGTGCAAGCGCGTGCCTCGGATAGGACACCATGTTATGGATCGGGTACAAACAGTTCATGAGGTCTAGGGTCAGGATGAGGCAAGCAGCTCAGGCATTAGCCTGTTTGAAGGATCGTCGTTTACAGTCCGCATCAGATGGAGTAGAATTACAACAACGCTTGCCTTCAATATGCAAATAATAGAGAACACAAGACCAACCTCTAGTCTGGCCACGATCCAACCGAGTCGAGACGTGCGCCCGCACGTGTTCCAGAGAGGTAAAGCGTGCTTCTGACGCTAGGGAGAAGGTCTCCCAGGTTTGTAGATGGCAAACTGATTGCTTAATGCCCAGGTCGATAGCGATGACCAAGGCAACATGTAGGACCACCGAGAGGAGGACCAGAAGGTACGAGGAGTAGAGGTGGCAATCCCCAAATTGGGGGAGGGGCCGTACATGACGCGGCCCCTGCTGATACACAACGCAAGTCATAGTAACTCCTGAAACGGTCCAAAACCGTAACACATCCATCCATCCATAGACTGCCATGCCGCCTGGGCTACCGCTGCCTGAGGCTACGAACATTCTACAATGTGTGCTGGTCCACAGCCTCATGAGGGGTGGCATTTAAGACCTTCGGGCTCATCAAGTATTGGAACAGGGTTTTGTTTTGGAGCAGCTGCTTCAATTGCGCCGCTTTTGGAGAAGCAGCCTCGAATACAGAAGGCGAGAGGAGTCCGATGGGAAGCAACAACAGCTAGTTATCGCTGGTACAGCAGGGAGGGATGCTATACCACCATCATCGGAACTCTCCGATGATGGATGCGGGAGCCGGGTGGAGGATCCCGAATACGATGCAATGCCATAGAGACGACGTGGCAGCTACTGCTGCTGTAAACTTGCAGTAGTACTAGCAGCCACAAACCCTACGGCGGAGGAAGCAAAACCGTAGGCAGGGAGCAGCAGCAGCTTATGTTCTATGTATGGTGGGAGTTTGACCACATGCACCTCTGCCCTGGGAAGCGGATAGGGAGGGGGCTTACAGCAGCAGCTGCAGCTGAAAGCCCTACGGCAGAAGCACAGCCGTGGACACCCCGCCGTTCGTCGTATCGGATGGAGGAATTTTAAGTCGTGTGGGATTTATTTCCCGTATGCAGGAGGTGACGTCGTGCGGGATTTACTTCCCGTATCCAGGAGTTTAAGTCGTGCGGGATTCATTTCCCGCATGCAGGAGACTAAAAGTCGAGGGGGATTTATTTCCCTTATGCAGGAGTATAGGTCGTGCGGGATATATATCCCGTATGCAGGAGACTAACAGTCGTGCGGGAATCATTTCCCGTATGCAGGAGGCAGCAGATATGGGCATCGCATCGCGAAGAACATCCTGCCCAATCCGCGAGAAGTCGCACAGCCGCCATGCTGTGCGCACCCCATCATGAGGGGATGGGGAAGCCGCGTGACGTACTATTAATAGTCGCGTGCCCTCTACTGCGAGAAGTTTAGTGGCGGAGGCGGGCGCATGGGAATCGGGTGTTGTCTGCAGCAGTACTACAAACGAAGGGAATAGCGTCCGAACGGCAACAAGTACTTGGTGGCAGCAGCAGCGGCAGCAGCAGCAGCAGCAGCAGCAGCAGCGGGAAGGTCGTGAAGTGGACAGACAGGTATCTCGTCCGCTGGAGCTTTTTAGTGATCCGGCTACTTCGCGGGCGGGAGGTTATGTCTAGTCTTTCTGGTGGGTATTCGTAGGAGTAGTTATTTCCTGCGATTGAATGCACCTGTCGGTCGAAGTGTGTTTTGATATTACTAGTACAAATGGAGACATATCATTTTCGACTGTGTTCGGATTCGTTCCGGGTTAAGTGGTATATGACAGACACCGTTTACGACGTGTGGTTATCGTTCTTCCCGGATCAGTGGTGGAGGATATACAAGATGTGTACCAGGTACCATTTATCACATGGATGGTATATACGCGTAGTCTTTGTTCTTCAGCTGGTAGTTTTGAAATGTATTTACACGTCCAAATCAAACAGTCTTTGTAAATCCGAAAAACGTATACCTGGGGGTGTTTCTCTGGTATAGACAGGACCAGAAGAGGACTGGTGGAACTGATACTTACAGTTTTAACGGACCGGCGAAGTAAGGGTACGTAGGTGCATCTTGAGTTGGAAACTGCTGATATGAGGTATTATTGGTGGTGACTGCTGAATGCTGATTTAATTTGATTCATGCTGGAACCTTTTGTTTGTGACTGTTTACTGGTTGCAGAATAAGGGGGGTTTGCATTCTAATTCATTATTGGTTATTCTACCACCAGTATTTTTGTGCGAACTTGGATTTGTTCTCGAAGGAGAAAAATGGAATATTAAATGTTGTGCAGATAACCGAATAGCTTTATTAGCTGGGAGGACTCAGGCTGTTTGTGTTGAAAGTTGCAGCATTTTTATGTTTATTTGTTCGCTTATTAGGAGCTATTAATAGTATACAAAAGCTTTAGGAAGTTTTTATCCTTGGAAGCTCGCGATCTCTGGCATGACCAGTTTTTATTTTTCTGGCGCGACTACTGTAATCTTGTCGGTGTGCAATAGTTTGTGTGGGATCGAGGGAGGGTCATTGCTTGTTGTCGGGATGAGTTTCCTCTTGCCATTACTGTGGTTGATGTACGTCAAGGAGTTACGTTCTGGTTATTTTGGTTCGCCACTGTTATGTAAAGAGTCAGGGAGGGTTTACGTTTGGTCTCTTTAAATGACAGTTACGTACCGGTTGGTACTATTGCCTGTTGTGGATTATTTCACTCTTGACATCTGAGGTCGTAAGCGGTGACGCACGAGGCTCACTTCTTCTCTGCCTCTACCTTGGGCAGGTGTTTTGGACCCTGTTGGGATCAAGGTACGGGTGAAGACCCAACCCAATCCCTGACTTTAACCCTAACCCTAACCCTAACCCAAACCCTGACCCCAAACCGCAGCCGAAACGGGCCGAAACTCGCCTTAAACGCGGCTGCGCCGCGTTTGCATCGAACCAGGAAGTTTCTCGGTTGCGGACGGCGATTCCGAAGTGCAGGCCACGCTACGCATTTTTCAAGTCAAAAACATCCCTAAAGATCCCTTCTCCCAGACTGCTAAACCTACTCACCAAGTGGGAGGCCAATAATACATGGCCTGAAACATCCATCCATCCATAGACTGCCATGCTGCCTGGGCTACCGCTGCCCGAGGCTACGAACACAGTTGCCTAGGCTAACGCCACGAGCACTCACCGTGAGTGGGCCGCTAGCGCGGCCGGGTGGAGCCAATGATTAATAATAAGTACGTGCCGGTGGAAGAACGTGCACGGATGAAGTCATCAACGGGTTTACAGATGTGTGCGTCGTATATTGTATTGTACGTATAGATTAAAAAAAGTCGCGTAGTTTCCCGAAGGAAACGTAGTCTCATGATATTGGTCAAATTAGTGTTCGCCTCTCGGCAGTATAGAGCTCGTGAAGTCCTCTTTGGGGGCACCATGTCGCAGAAGCAGTCGTCGTCGCTCATTGCTCCTACAGCCTCCCCGAAATATACAAACCAAAAAAGCTCTTCACAATCACTTGTAGCTCATTGCGCACTCCGCTCTCAGAAGCTCTGCACCGGCCGTATTTGCCCGAAGTACTGAGTCAGTTCATAGAAGCCTCTTAAGGTAGGTACATATATACCTGGTATATATTGTCCACGTAGAACATACTAGACAAGGCCTAAAAGAAAGAGCATGTAGTGGCGGACAAAACTTGTCACTACCCGTTGAATGCTCCACACAGAAACACGTATATTCCGTGGGTGGAACTCCCAAACACCGTTACACATGGATCCTTACACCAAGTACGTGAGCTCTCCGAACAGCCCCTCTGCTCTCTACTTGGTGAATGGGATAACAAAACACCGTTCATGATAAAATACCATGTCGATAAGCCAAGATCGCCAAAAAAACAAATCCAAAATACTGATAGATAACAAATCAAGATCACCAACGTCTCAAACCAAAATCTCAAGGTTCAAACTAGAATAATCAGTGCATATCAAAATTCATCTCTATACTTCCAAACAGGAAAAATTACCACAGAAACCACCAAAAATATATCTCAAGCCCAATTTCAGTGTATACCTCTCCAAAGTATACTATAAATAGTGCTTGGTGATATGTCGGATTCACACCAAAAAACTACGCCAGCTTCCACGCCAGTCAGACAAACAGTTCCTGACACATAACTCAAGAAAACATACCAGGTACATAGTAACCTCACGACCACGTGCATATACATTTACACACAACTCATACCAGGCATACACAAATAACACAAATACATTTAACTCACAATGTACTTCAGTGTTAATATACGGATAACCCCCTTTTCCTAAACTTTCAGATTGCGCGCAAATCCGAGCCAATGCACCACCACGTTTTTATCACTCTCATATTATGATATGAAAAAAAAACCACCATCATATTATGATAAAAAGAAACCCCACTTGCATCGAACAAACAAACGCCAAACAATGCGACTAGCCCCCGCCGCCACTTGCGCAATCTACGACACCCGGTCGCACCACCAGCGAACATAACGGGTACGTCTAACAAACAGCAACAAACACACAAGTTACTGCGACCATTTAACTCCCCCCCCACTGACTCCCTCAAAAGCACGGGCGGGTGAGTGGGAACTCAAACTAGTCTGTATCACACCTTGAACCTGTAGCGTTGCCTCTGCTTCACTGCGCTGTAGCGTGTAGGTTGCGGCTACGTACCAGACAAGGTGTATGTACCAAGGGCTACGATTCATGCTACCGTGAAACATCGCATTCATCTGATTGGCTAAACTTCTTACGTACGTACAAAACTCACATTCTCTCATTCTTCCGAGAATACTCTGCTTTGTACTTTGCTTTCGAACTTGTATTATATTAATGCGCAACCCCCCGCCCGGAGAAGGGGGGTTGGAGAAGGGGTGATCCCCCGGGGCTGCCCCAACAGCAACCCCACGCTAACATCCGTATACTCGAGTCAACTCCCAACCCAACTGGCGGCATAGAACTCTCGACGCCAGCTTCCATCGACCCAAATGGGAGTCGACCCTATTTACGGATGTACTCTCACGGCCCCTTTCCCCCTGACTTGCAATATCATAGGGAACGCATGTAATAACGCACTTCTTCATAGTTTCACTTCTGCCTAGTCAAATCTAAGAGTGAGTTAACCCGCCCCCACTCTGTGCCCTGGCCCGGCTGAATCCCACCGCTAATTCCTTCCTGGGCCATCATGTCGGCTACCAAACTGGCATCCTTTCCATGACTGCGAACATACGTCCTGTACGCACCGGACGCCCATCGGCCCTCACGCTGCAACACCTCTGGTGTTGCCCCCCCCGCCGACAAGTGAGTTGCGCCTCCAATCCTCAGAGAGTGCAAAACGTACTCCTCCGCCCGCCCGCCCGCCAACGCAACCACTTTTCGCAGAGCTGCCGTCGCTTGCTGCTGTGTCCACATGGACCATCTGCCATTACCAACGCCAAAAGCGGCAATTGGGGCCGACGAGGGAAGAAACAAATAGCAAGACATCAATTCGATCATGAGATCGACAACACCGCCACCGTCGCCCGCGCGCAACGCCGGACCACAACGTACGCGCGTCAAAACCGCCCCTTTCCGCAGTTGGTCCCCTTTCGACCCACGAAACCTAACCTCAACGCGGTCTGCAGCAGACCACTGCGACGCGGTAAGCTGAATATTCCCGCGAAAAAACGCTACATCGGCCCGTCGCAAGCAATAAGTTTCATGCACACGCGACCGAGTTTCCGCAAACATTTCTGACGCGCGAGTCAAAAAACAAAAGGAAGCGCAGAGGGCAAGCCACAAGACACGACCCCCCGTCTGCCATGTGGAGATCAATTTTTCGCCCGCGATCAACATTTCCCACGAAACAGGCCGACGAACGGTTGCTTGGTTACCAGCGTCGGCATGCGAACGAGCGGCTCCTTTGAGGGCATTACCCAAAACAGGATGGGTAGTGTCCAGTTCGAACCCTCGTCAAATTCGATGGAAAAACTTGATCGCTGACAAATGGCTCTCGATAGTTGCCGACCGCAATTTCTTAGTGGCAAAGGTGTACGCTACGTACTCGAACAAATGCCACACGTTAGTCATGCTGTCTCCGCCACGCTCTAGGAATACAGGCATGTCACAACGTACCCGAAAGTCTACCCATGCGCCAAAATGCCCCTGACAAGTGCGTTCAGACGAGGTCGCAATGGCGTTTCGCATGAGTTCGAGGCCAACACCGAAGTACAGAGGGATGTGCCCGCACCCCCCAGGTCCTGCTCCTGCCACGGAATGTCGGGTCGAACAGCACGCAAATTAACGAGGACGGAGGCACAATCCCACCGTGAGATACCATCAGCGGCCACGTTAAAAATTCCACGTACGTGTTTTGCGTCAAAGTGCCAACCAGAGGACAACTCGAGCACCCCGAGGAGACGCATTAATGCGCCAGATCTCGACTCCTTTCCCCCTCGACAACGCCGCACCCACTCGACGGCTGCTTCGTTGTCGCCACGTAACAACACACAGTCCCCCATGGCGAACGGACGTTCATCACACGCAGATACGAGAACCCATGCAGAAACTACCATGCCCAGCAATTCTAGAACGTTAATTGATATATCGTTCTCATCTGCAACGGACTTACTCGATCCACAAAATCGAGACCGCTCTCCTGCGTCAAGCTCGTATCGCCAATACACCCCAGTTTCCAAGCAAAAGCCCCCGACAGCGGTTTTAGATGCGTCCGAAAAAAGAGTACGTCTAGGGGGGCGCTCAAGCAAATTATACATCGGAGCCGACAAGGTTCCTCCGCGCGCGTCCCACCCTTCCTCAACGAACCACCGCCAGAACTCGAGGTCACCATGGAACTCGGGTCCCAGGGCGAGACGCGCCCGGGGTTTGCCATACGGCAATCAAAATTAGCTCCGGCGGCAATGCGCGGCATACCAACTGGAGCTAACAAGCGGTTAACGAAAAAACGCCCCGGACGTACAGCAAAGGAAACATGCATGAGAAAGCCAACGAGCTGCGACACCTGCTTCGCAGAAGCAGATGCACGAGACGAGGGCCACTCCTTGAGGATATTGTGCAGCTTGAGGCGCTTATGGGGCGGCAACGTGACCGTAAGCGCCTCAGTATCAATGATCCATCCCAAAACTTCCAGTTGCATGTCCCAATGAGTAATTTTCTTGGCTGACAGGAGGGGCGGATCGGAAACACCACGTTCGCCCAACAAGCGAAAGTGGTCCGACGCCAGTGACTGTACAGCACGCAAGCAACGGCGGCCGTCCGGCCACCATTGCAACCCGACAAGAATGCCATCGTCCACGTAGTACCTCACAAAACAATTGCTCCCGGTGTTGCCCCCTGAACCAGGAACGGGCCCACAATCACGCGGGATAGCAGCGACCCGAACTCCCCGCGGCGGGGAGAGTTCAACGTGCGCAACGGCGGCAGCCCCTTGTTGGGAAACGTCTGCGCCTTGAAAGGTAGAGTGGGTATGAGCATGCTCGAGCGCAGATGCCATTAACCCCCAAAACCCAGGACTATTGCGCCAACCAAACTGCAAGCGCAAATCTACGACAACGTGATCACCGAAAACGAATCCAAAATTCGGCGCGCCTGCCGGATCAACCAAAACCTGCCGAAAAGCGTCTTTGACATCCACACGGCACAACAGGATTCGAGCGCGACTACCATGCGTCTGTCGCAAAAACAGCACCCGTAACAGCACATCACGAAGTACATGGCCGAGCTCGCACGATGGTGCGGAGTCAAAGTCAGTGTCACCATTAACGCTGGTCCGACCGCCCTCGCGCGCAAACGTAAGATCGTGAATAGTCCTTAATTTGGGTTCGAGAACGACACTCAGCGGTGACAGGCGAAGACCCTGAATCTCGTCTGCATATCGCAAATCAAACACCACCGCTCGGCCATGCACCACGTCTGCGCATATCTTATTGTGGATATCCCCCGCATGCGTGGCGACGACCGGGTGATTACCATACGCGAGTTCTGTGGTCAAATCCCCCCCCCGTGCGACGCCGACAGGCGCGCCCGGCGCCAGCACACGAAGCAACAAAGAAATACGAGGGAATTTCTTGATCTCACCAAACCAGTGCTGTACGACAGCAACGTTAATATGCGGAGAGAAAATTGAGGAGCCGATGGTGGACAGAAAAAGGTGAACACTGCCTTGACACTGTCGCAAGAGTGAGGAGCTGAGTGACGCGACCTGATCGAGGCTCGCTGAGCCTCGCGCAGACACCGCTTGCACCACTACCTCCCGAGCGGCAAGCCACGCATCTACCTCATCTACTCGCAACGCATCCAGACGCACGTCGCCGACCGCACCTTGCACGTACGCCGTATCAACTGGCAAATAACTCGCACGCACGCCCACACCCGTACCTTTCTCTGAGAAGGGAACCGAACCCGGAGTCACAGCGACGCGATCACACCCGATGCCGCCATCGCCAGCCAGAGCTCCTAACGCACGCCTACGCAACCCCCCCGCTCCTTCGCGGGTGGCCGGCCGAGTGCCCGTTCCACAACTGGCGACGTGCGCCGTCGCCGCTCCGCCACCGGCCCGCACCGACGCCGCCCCCCCAGGTGTTGGCCCAACCGACAGGAAGGGCCCGTGTCTTCATCCCGAACCCGAGCCACCACCACCCCCGGCCCCCCCGCGACCACCATCTGGGCGGAGCACCAGAGCCCGCGTCCCGCTAGCTTCCGCCGCCGCTCCACCTCGCGTTCCCCCAGCTGGAGCCGCCGATCTGCCGCCGAGAAGAGCTGCAGGAGAGGAAGAGTTGGCCGGGGTATTCGCATGCACGAATTTGCAGTCTGAATACCGGCATAGGCCCGTGAAAGCGAACATCCTGCACAGCGCGGCGCTCTTCGTTCTGGCCGGACCCGTCTTGGCAGGGGCGAGGCTTTGGCCCCGCTTGGGTGCCCCATCCCTGCTGTTGCGTGGAACTTGGAGACCTTCCACGAGCCTCAGAACGTCGCCACCGGACGAGCAAAAGTTGCGTGTACGACCAAACGCTGGGACAGGCGGCGCGTCAAACACGGCGTTGAACTGAGGGGGAACAGTCAACGGACGAACTTGCTGGGCAAACCTCATGAGGTCGTTCACCCACAGGCGCAGGTCGTCGTTCACCATGTCGCTCATAACAGCCCGCGCCGCGGAGCCGGAAAGCAAAAGGATGTTGCTTAGAGTATGCCGGCGAAGACCGGCCGCCGCGGATGTGAACGAGTCGTCGACGAGTGCCAGCCGGTCCAGGCACGCGCGGTCGTCGGCGACGTCAGCCGAGAGTCCAACTGTAAGAACCGCCATAAGAGCCTGGCGCAAGAGGTCCAGGCGGTCAGCGACAAACACCAGGTGGTCGACAGAGCGGTCGGCACGTGGCCCATACATGCTCACGTCAAAGTTGCTGACAGCGCGAAGCTGAGCCGCCACCCCCGCCGTAACGTCGACGCTCTCACCCACAAATGACTGAATATCTGCGGCCGACTCGCCGAGGTTCGGAGGCAAGCGTCCCCGAAGCAGCCAGTGTTTGCGTGACGACATTTTCTTCCAAAGGACCGTGTCGTCAGTCAACTGTGATTTCTGGACGTGCCGCTCCCTCGCGTCCCCGCCGTCTCGCACGGAAGGCTCACGGTCGGCAAAGTTGTCCACAAACTGCTGAATCAGGACCTCGACGTCGGCGGTCTTGGATGCGCCGCCGGCGACGGCGTCCCGAAGGCTCGCAACAGACAGGAGCACGTTGTCCAGAGATGACTTGACGCCGAGGATCTCCGTATCCATGCGGGAAAACTCGGAGGACACCTGGTTTTGCCAATGCCGCACGTCAGCTGTCGATACCACTCCCCCCGAGGCTGCCGGCATAGATGGAGGACTAGCCGTAGCAGCAGGAGTAGCAGCCGCAGCAGCAGTAGCAGCAGCATCGTTGGCCTGGCGAGAGGCCGCAGCAGCGTCGGTGGCCTGGCGAGCCTCGGCTTCGGCTCGTCCAGCACGGCGTGCGTCGACCTCCGCTTGCACAGCAGCTACAGCAGCATGAGCATTCGCCTCGGCCTGTGTTTGCGCAGCAAACAACGCAACCTGCACACCTCGCGCCGCAGTAGCCGCGTTGGCACCGGCCTCCGGCGACTTGCTCTCGTCGGACATCCCGAACTCAAACTAGTCTGTATCACAAACTTGTCTGTATCACACCTTGAACCTGTAGCGTTGCCTCTGCTTCACTGCGATGTTGCGTGTAGGCTGCGGCTACGTACCAGACAAGGTGTATGTACCAAGGGCTACGATTCATGCTACCGTGAAACATCGCATTCATCTGATTGGCTAAACTTCTTACGTACGTACAAAACTCACATTCTCTCATTTTTCCGAGAATAATCTGCATCACAAATCATAGGACCGCATGAAGTCAGAATTTCAAACCCCCCAAACAATAATTGAGGAATAAATTCCCAGAAAAGGAAAAGATTATTAGAGATCGGGAACCGAAATTAAAATATTCTGCAGTTTGTTGTTGTAGAGAGAATTAGGCGTTATGGTCCACATTCTTTGGCTGAGTACGTATCAGTGGTACGTAGCTTACTTCGGCAGCAGCAACGGGCACGGTTTGGTTGATCGCGCTTGTGGGACTACCAAGTGGATACCGCACGGAACGGTGCTGGCAGACCGGTAGAACACGCGACCAGACAGGGCCCGTGGCTTGCACCTGGACAGCGGTCGCTCGCTGGGCCAGGTATTGGTGATTTATTGATCAGGTATTTCGTGAATTCTGATTCAACATCGGATGTGGAGCGGAGGTGGAGCGCTTCATGCGTGGCACAGGCAGCGAGCGAGCGCGCAAGCGTAGGCACAGTGCACCGCATCGACCGGTATTATGTGCAGAGTCGGGTAGTTATCTGTATCCTTAACCCCGACGCTTTCGGGCCGTGGGCGTGTGTGTGTTTGGCTTGGTGATCGCGTTGTATTGCATGTGTAATGCAAAAAGAAAAGCGGGGAAATAGAGCCGATTGAGCTTCTTGATCGACCACATCCAAATGAAACAAGAAGAAGAAGAAACAAAACGTGGCATCGAGATATCATCGGACCAAATAAAAAATAATCAGAAAGTCAAATCTCAAAAATATAGAATAAAAAAAATCGACTCCTCCTATTTCAGCAATAATAGAAAAATCATGACTTCCAAGCTCAATAACATCCACAAACTAACTCCTCCAATCTCATGAAATCAATCATCAGCTCCTCACCTCAGGAAATCCGAGATCAGTTCCCCAAATCTCAGAAAAATACAAGAATCGACTCGTCAGACCTCCAAAAAAAATCAACTCATAAAAACTAAAAAATGTATAAAAAACACCTCCTGAAATCTCGGAAAAATACAAAAATTCACTCATTAAACCTCCAGAAAAATCAAAAACCAGTTCATATTGATGATAATGTTCCTGTGAACGCGGACAGCGTCTTTCGGAAGGGAGTTCGCCAAGAAGTCGGCATGTTGGTATTCCAACCTCACATGCGTCATTTCAAACTCTCCCTGCTCGACAAGTTTTCGCACGAAGGGGTTACGGACATCTATGTGCTTCGAGGTAGAGTTCGTCACGGGGTTGATCGCTATCTGGATCGCACCCTTGCTGTCCTCAACAACCTGGATGCACGGGTCCCCAAAATAAGATATGACACGGGCGCAGTTGTTCGGATGTGTGTTTTGCCGTCCCTCCCGTCGTTCTAGTATTTGACTGGGTAGAAGCGGAAACGCGGCACCGTGGTTGGTCGCGTTTTTTTAGTGAGAGGGTGTGTCAGGCGGCTTGATGTATGGATGGTAAACTGCGGGCACTAAACGTAGCCAGGAGTCAAACCAAACCCCGACGGTTGTTGCTACTTGCCTTGCGTACTGCCATTTCAATGTAATTAATTGGTACTGAAAATAGGTTGAAGTATTTATTTTCCGTCTTCGGGCGCACGAAATGGATGCACTTTTTATCCAAGGGTCGATGGGGCACTTGGGTGAAAAAGGAAGATCCGGTTTTTTGTTACGATCCCTAAAGCGGGGAAACGAAATGGGCGAACCCACCCCCCCCCATCAAATATCCGTATGCAAGCGGTAGAGTTACTATATGCCAGTAGAACGTCAACAAAAAACAGCAGTGCCGCTGCCAGCCCCTATCGCCTGGTACTGGCAAGCTGGATGGGAGCATCATACGCGCAAGCTATTATAGTAGCACAGCAGCTAGTTACAGCAGATAGCAGCAGCAGCAACACGCGGCAGAAGCAGCAGCAGGATAAGCAGCATACTGCTGCTATAACCTGCACCAGTAGCAACACGGCCAAGAGGAGAGCGGCTTCTTCCCACTCATTTCGAGTGTGAGTTGCTGCTGATGAATCATGATGCGCTCAATACCAGCCTGTTGGCGCCACCGCGCCCGAGCATTACGCTCCATGCGCACCCGAAGTCCAACTTGGATGCTTGGCAAATAGACCGCGGAGACATCGCTCGCACTGCCGTGCTTGCTACTCTGCTGATGCTGCTGCTGCTACTGCTGCGTTGGGTGTGCGGGAAGACCGTGCCAGTAGATAACTGTTGTGGTGCTGGTGTGGAGAGAGCTGGGAAAGGAGATAGAGGAAATTATTTATTTTCCGTCTTCGGGCACACGAAATGGATGCACTTTTTATCCAAGGGTCGATGGGGCACTTTGGTGAAAAAGGAAGATCCTGTTTTTTGTTACGAACCCTAACGCGGGGAAACGAAACTGGCGCGAACCCCCCCCCCATCAAATATACGTATGCAAGCGACAGAGATACAAAGTGCCAGTAGAACGTTAACAATAAACAGCAGTGCCGCTGCCAGCCGTAATCGCCTGATACTCTGGCAAAAGCTGCATGGGAACATCATACGCACAAGCTATTATCGTAGCACAGCAGCTAGCTGCAGCAGATAGCAGCAGCAGCAGCAGCAGTAGCAGCAGGAGCGGCAGCAGCAGCAGCAACACGCGGCAGAAGCAGCAGCAGGATAAAGCAGCAGACTGCTGCTATAACCTGCACCAGTAGCAACACGGCAAATAGGAGAGCGGCTTCTTCCCACTCATTCCTGCACCAGTAGCAACACGGCAAAGAGGAGAGCGGCTTCTTCCCACTCGTTTCGAGTATGAGTTGCTGCTGATAAATAATGGTGCGCTCAATACCAGCCTGCTGGCGCCACCGCGCCCGAGCATTACGCTCCATGCACGCCCGGGGAACTTGGATGCTTGGCAAATAGACCGCGGAGACATCGCTCGCACCGCCGTGCTGCTGCTGCTGCTGCTGCTGCTGCTGCTGCTACTACTGCTGCGTTGGGTGTGCGGGAAGATCGTGCCAGTAGATAGTTGTGCTGCTGGTGGTGTGGAGAGAGCTGGGAAATGAGAAAATGGAGGAGTGATGGGTTGGGTGCGGGGGGGGGGATGGTGATGGTCGCTTCTCCTCTTCATATCTGGCGCGGGACTGTCTGGTTTTGTTCGTCGGATTTCTCTTTTGGGTTCTCGCTGCGTGATTTGAGCACGCTCAGTGGTCAAAACCAACAAAGCAGCCGGCAGTTGAATTAGCTCGCAAGCTGTATCCCGGGTCGATAGCGGTGCCCAACTGGGCTAAATTGACACACGACACGAACGTGGAAGTGTGGTGAGCTTAAGCTTTATTTTTACCAATCCGCCGGAGGATAAAAAAAAAAAAAAAAACAAACAAACAAAGTTGTATACTTCTCGTACGGTTCTTTGTATTTTGAAACTAAAACTATCCAATAAGATGCCTTTATCTGGGGCGTCGCCCGCCGGCTTCAAAATCATTCATGTACCTGGTACTATTTTATACTCGTACTACTCGTACTGTACCCTGTACTACGAGAGAAGCGGGAAGTTTGCATTATTTACTTGGATTTTGAAATATGTCGTACCTCGTACCAGGTATTTATTATTATTCCTCTTGCCATCAGACAATGTGCAGCATGATCTTCAACATGGATCACTCATAACTTTCCCGAAAGAAGAAAACCTCGGAAACAAAAGGAAACCCATGCACCAAGTCTACCTCCCTTCCGCGCCAACTTTCAGCTTGTCTACTCTATTTGCTGTATTTGCTCCTTCCTTCTCATTACGTTCTATCCTTAAATCCTAAACTGCATCCAAGCTCCATCCCCACGCCATCGGTGTGGGTTTATTGATTTTCCGATTCGGGAATACAATCCATGTATTAATAATAATAGCTGCTGTTTTTGTTGCAGTGTTGACACTCGTGTTGGGTACGGAAAGATGGTGGCAAGAAAACTGTTGTACGTAGATGAAAAAAGAGGACCTTTAAAAATCTGGGAGAAGGGATCTTTAGGTTGGTAGGCTGTTCGGGTGTTTTGGTTCCTGTTGGGATCAGGATACGGGCGAAGACCCAACCCCACCCCTGACTCTAACCCTAACCCTAACCCTACCCCTAACCCTGACCCCAAACCGCAGCCAAAACGGGCCAAAACTCGCCATAAACGCGGCTGCGCCGAGTTTGCATCGAACCAGGAAATTTCTCAGTTGCGGACGACGATTCCGAAGTGCAGACCACGCTACACATTTTTCAAGTAAAAAACATCCCTAAAAATCCCTTCTCCCAACCTGCTAAACCTACTCTGAAAAAATAGTTGTGAAGAGTATGGGGGGGTGGGGGTGCTGGTGATCTCGGCCGATTAGCCTCTTCGTGCCTGGCACAGGGGGCCGACTGTCGATTAAGACCCCGGTACAAATTTGCACGTTTTGACAACAAACCACAGAACGATACGGGTACCACATACTTCTCTTGCGGGTTGTGTCTTCCGTCCGTGTGATTTGGGCAAGCTCATAGGGCAAAACCAACGATAAAGCCGGCACGTTTTACAATTAATTTTGCAAGCTGTAGCCCTTTTCAACAGGTAGGTGTATTGGCCCGCGAACAACACAGTGGTTTGACCCCAATAAAGTCGACACATTATGTTTGTTTTCGAGCGTGATTTTGCTTGCTGTTCGTGTTTTGGTGTTTTTGACGGATTCACCCGCACGAGACCCTCGTTCAAAACAAATGTAAAAATATTCGAGGATCTTGCTTTAATTATTTATTTTTCGATTCATAGTTGCCGTCTGACCAAAACAATTCAATAAATTGACCTGAATTTCAATTTAATTAATTCGTACTGGAAATAGAGTGCATTATTTTTTTTCCGTCTTCGGGCACACGAATTTCGAGGACCTTTAACAATCTGGGAGAAGGGATCTTTAGGTTGGTAGGCTGTTCGGGTGTTTTTGTTCCTGTTGGGATCAGGATACGGGCGAAGACCCAACCCCACCCCTGACTCTAACCCTAACCCTAACCCTAACCCTGACCCCAAACCGCAGCCTAAACGGGCCAAAACTCGCCATGAACGCGGCTGCGCCGAGTTTGCATCGAACCAGGAAATTTCACAGTTGCGGACGACGATTCCGAAGTGCAGACCACGCTACACATTTTTCAAGTAAAAAACATCCCTAATAATCCCTTCTCCCAACCTGCTAAACCTACTCCGAATTTAAATGGAGGAGTGATGGGTTGGGTGCGGGGGGGGGGATGGTGATGGTCGCTTCTCCTCTTCATATCTGGCGCGGGACTGTCTGGTTTTGTTCGTCGGATTTCTCTTTTGGGTTCTCGCTGCGTGATTTGAGCACGCTCATTATAAAACCAACAAAGCAGCCGGCAGTTGAATGAGTTCGCAAGCTGTATCCCGGGTCGATAGTGGTTGTTGTATACTTCGCGTACGTTTCTTTGTACAACCCAACGATAAAAAGCGGGAAGTTTACATTATATACTTGGATTTTGTGTTGTGTCGTACCTCGTACCAGGTATTTATTGATTTTCCGATTCGGGAATGCAATCATGTATATAGCTGCTGTTTATGTTGCAGTCTTGACACTCGTGTTGGGTGCGGGAAGATGGTGGCAAAAAAACAGCTGCATGTACATAGATGAAAAAAGAGTTGTGAAGAGTGTGGGGGGGTGGGGGTGCTGGTGATCTCGGTGGATTAGCCCCTTCGTGCCTGGCACACGGGACTGACTGTCTATTTAGACCCCGGTACAGATTTGCACGTTTTGACAACAAACCACAGAACGATACGCGCACCACATACCTTTCTCTTGCGGGTTGTGTCCTCCGTCCGTGTGATTTGGGCACGCTCATTGGGCAAAACCAACGATAAAGCCGGCACGTTCTACCATTTTGCAAGCTGTAGCCTTTTTCAACAGGTAGGTGAATTCGCCCGTACCGAACAACAGTGGTTTGACCCCGATAAAGTCGACACACTATTTGTTTGTTGTCGAGTGTGTTTTTGCATGCTGTTCGTGTGTTTGTGTTTTTGACGGATTGACCCGCATGAGACCCTCGTTTCAAACAAATTAGAAATCTTCGAGGATCTTGCTTTTATGATTAACTATTTATTTTTCGATTCATAGTTGCCATCTGACCAAAACAATTAAATAAATTGACCTGAATTAATAATTTTTCCATCTTCGGGCACATGAAATCAACACTGACCGCAGAAAAAAACCTCCTTGAACCCTCTGCCATCACAACGTACTCTGCCTCACTCGTCGTGAGTGTGGAAGTCTTCTGCGTCCTAGAAACCCATTTAATGGCCGCACCCCCACACATCACGGCTCCATCCCGGACAGACTTGTTCCTAGTGTCTCTGGGGGCATAAGCTGCGTTTGCATACGCCACCAACTCTACTCTACTGCTCCTCTGAAAAGTAATGCCGTAGCTACTTGTCACCTTCAGATACTCCAAAATCCCTCTCACAGCCAGCCAGTGCTTGAGTGTGTGGCCATGAATGTCCCTCGCGACCGCCCTCACAGCATTCGAGATATCAGGTTACGTCTGGTTAAAGAGACACAGCAAACTTCCTACCAGTTCACGATACGGCCAGTCACCAGTGGGCTCCTCCTCCTCAAACACCCCAAGAAATTGCGCAAGCGAAATTGGGGTGTTCCTACGAGCGGTCACGCCAATTGCTTGACCGTTTTCTCCACAAAAGACGGCAGTCACATTGTCAGTAAACCCGCGACCTTGTCTCGGGAATAATGGCAACTGGCATGCCATCGCAGCTCGCCAAGGTTGTTGATGGGGACTATTAATAGGGGGTTCAGGTCTTCGCAAAAACGGTCACATCTCTCCTTACGGCCTACCGCAAAAATGTCGTCGACGTGAACCGCAGCAATGATGGAAACAGACCCCACCTCGACTAATCGAAAAACACACGAATCTTTGAGGCTCTGTTCGAAACTATAAAAAGCGAAAAAATTGCCAATGCTGTATATCCACGCATTCACAGCAATCAGTACATACATAAAGTAGTTATGATTCTGATGAAAAAACAAGTACCACATATGAAAAAAAAGCCACCCCTCTGTTTGTATCCCAATACATCAAACATCATATTTCCCTGTTTTTATAACGATGCATCAAGCATGAAAAACGCTCAGTTGGAAAGTCAGAGACCTTCTGCAGCCCTTGAGAAAAAGTACTGTAGTCTCGTAAAAATCGCTTACCCACCCCTCTACGTTCCGGTAATCCCAGCTTTTTTTTTCCTGCGTATCACGGCATGTTTCAACATAAAGCCTCCATCAGCAAAACCATACCCCTTTGTACAGTAATCAAGAAATGGAAACCTCGTGCTACGATTTTCAGCTTCCGATCAACTGCTCTAGTAGTTGTCGCGGTGAAGATGTTTGCTGGTAGGATTTCTGTCAGTACACGATGAACGCTGATCCTCCCATTCTCGACTAGCTCTGTGCGGAACCATTTGCGTAGTTGTGAGTGCTTGGTTCGTGCTGAGTATTCATTTGTGGAAACGACGGAGAGCGCTCCTGTCGAATCATTTCCGAACCCGATATATTTGAACCCGTTGAACTTGAGCTCTGGGAGGTCTTGGATGTGACAAGCTTCCTTGATACTATGCGACGGTCACGAGTGCACTCTCGACGGTGCTAAGGCCGTGAGTGATTGGAGAGATTGTCCCCATGAGATCAGTGCTTCGGGAAGAAGAGATATGTATCCGTTTGTTGATCTTCGTTTGTCTGGATCGTTGATGAAACATACGTCTGCGAATGTCTGAAGTTTGAAGGTCCGCTCCTATACGTGGATGATGTCGAGTTCCTGATGTTCATTGGTATCCGCAAAACATGCTTCGCTTTTGAGGTGAGCCGTTGAGGGTTTGCTCGTTGCCCTTGCCAGTTGTAGTACCGGATATGATATGTTCCATCGTGTACTCCATAAAATGTATAGAAGGCTCCCCACGATTGATTGGTAAAATAGCTTGACTCCGCCGTCATCAAGCAAGGTGTTGGCTTGTTGACACGAAAGCACTTCAACACCCGAGCTAGGTGTGCGTACTGGATTGCAGTCCTTCACGTTGAATCGGTCGAGGATGAAGCATGTGTAGCCCGTTTGGTTGACGTGAAGTCCGCTTGGTCTGGTTGCGTATGATTTAATTCCCCAGATAAGTGATACTTTTTCCACGTCCGTCCGTCAGCGAGAAACGCACTACTATTACTATGAGCTTTTCTTTGAGCTGTCTAAGAATGAGCTTGTCCTGACCAATGATCAGTATGTCGTCAGCGTATTTTTGTAAGTAGAGCATATTTCCCCTCCATTTCATAGGTATACATACATACATACATACATACATACATACATACATACATACATACATACATACATACATACATACATAGAACTACATACTTAGATCACAACCCCTGAGCGTGCTCGGTTGGTGCACCCCTGGCCTCTCAGAGCTCCCACTTCCAAACCGCCTCCTTTCATTACTTGCCGGACCTTTCCAGCAGTTCTTTCTTTTCTCGGTCATTTCTTCCTTTTTTCTTCTTTCGTTTCGTGTGCGTGCGTGTACTCCGAGCACGGCATCGCGGGAGGACCCGGCACCGTCGCGGGTGCCAGCGGGTGCTGGCGGGTAGAGGGGGGGTTGCAAGGAGCGCGGTCGCCGCTTTCGTGCCTAGGCGTCGCGTGTGCCTCGAGACACGAGGGATGCATGAACGGGCTTTGTCTGGCTTCGATTGATGATTGTTGATAGAGTATGTACGAGTTTATAAAGGTCGTTCGGGAGGGCAAGGTAATATTCAAGCGGTGCTTATTTTTGCGACCATGCTGAAGTTGAAAGAGGGAGGTGTGCAGTTTGAACACCAACGTTATCGAGCTGGCAAACGACGGCCACGGTGAGCACCGGGCTTCACGCGGGGCGGGCGACGGGGCTGATTGTGGCAGAGAGTGATAACAGCTTTACCCGGACCGAATCGGTAGCGAGGTGGTCGCGAGAGGGGCGGGCGGCGTACGAGGCTGAGAGAGAAGCTCTTCTGTGCGATTTGTTTCTTTTCTTCTTTTCGACCGGGTGCAAGGTGTTCCAATCAGGCAGAAAAATATTACACGAGAGGGAACGGGGATTTTTTTTCCTTTCCGAGTTTTCGGTTTCATTTTCATTGTTTTTGCTGCTGTGCCGTGCTGTGCTTTCGCTTTCTTCGTACATACAGTACAGAAATAGAGCATATCGAAAGAAGAAAATAAGTACAGATAGTAGTACCCTACCTGGGGTGTATGTACGTACGTACGACATCCGCAACGCGAAGCGTATATGTGGCATCCAAGCTGACGTCGGAGCTGTTTTTTCCTGAAGCATGGCGGCGGGACTCTTGGCATTATCAAGTCGCCGATTTGTAATTACGATCCTTGAAAACACTAAACTCAATCGTGGACCTCTGTTCGCTTCACATAATTTGATGTACTTTTTTTTCTTCCTGAGCGAGCGTAGCGGGCGGCGTAGGCCGCCCGCGGAGCGAAGCGCCTTGTACATACATACATACATGGGTTACTTGGTGTGGAGGTGAACCCGAGGGTCTTCAATTCCTTCTGCGGGGTGAGCTTCCAAACATCGCTGCCGGTCTTTAATCTGCAGATAGCTTGCTTGAGCTTCATGACCATAGGCATTTCAGTTTCAGCTCCCAAAACACCGCAGCCTGGGGCTTGTTTGCCGAACACTTCTCCGTCGGTATTGCTTTGAAGGAACGCGCATTTTACATCTAGCATATATATGCCCCAGTCATGTTGAGTGGTGATGGCCAAACGTAGACACTGGCTTTTGATGCGACATGCCGGCGCAAACGTGGCCCCGCAGTCAATGGCAGGTCGTTGAGACCATCGCTGCACCCAGGTCTTGCCTTCAAAGTAAAGTTGCTTTTTACCTCGTAACCCTACGATTGTTTTATTACCTTGTGGTTGAAGGGCACAGCAGCCTTTGAGAAGAGGTCGTCGACGTTGTTGTCCTTCAATCTTCCCATTTCTTGAGCTATTGCCTGCTTCCATTTATGCGCGGGCTGAAATGTCATTCCCCGGTGGCTTGGTAGGTGGTCCGCGTGCCTATCGGGATCAATTTCGTGAGTTCGAGTCTCACCGAGTGCATTCTCGTAGGGATTTGATTTTGTCAAACAAAAATGATCAGCGGAAAGCGCGAGAGCGTGAGCTAGCTAAATTCTATGAAACGTCGACAACCAGTGGGAATGCTGAGCCCTATGCGCGACAAAAAATAAAGGCATGTACCGGTGGACAGAGGTGACAGCACCTGTCACCACGGTTTGTTCAGAAGAAGGCCGCTGAGGGTAGAACTTCCTACGAGTTAAGCTGGAGAGTAAAAGTGATGATTAAAAAGGAAAAAAGTTTCCTCAAATGCGTTGAGTAGAGCAATGGCTGCTGGATCCAGGTTGGATTGAACTCCTGTTCGTATGATATATGCGTTCTCAACGAGTCGAGCGTATTCTAGTCCGTGTGCATGTTCACGTGTCGAATTTCGTTGTAAGGACTTAGTCATTGCAATTCCCGCAAGGTCCTTGCGTCGAAACTTCCGCTGATAACGTTGCGTACTGGTCCTGTGAATCGTCGTGCTCCTGTTAGAGGAGTAGCTGGTTGTGCCACTGGTGTTTCGGATGATGGCCCCGTCGAACTGGATGCACCCTCTGGATCGGATGACGGTGATCTTGGTGCACTTCCTGTGCTAGCTGTGCGTTCGTTTTCGCCAGATGAAGTGAGCGTTGCGGAATAATTATTCCTCGCGTCTTGGTCTTCGTCTGGGAACGAAGTGGTAGCAGGTATTCAAAAATATCCCAGTGATGGTATTTTTCCTCGTTAAGTTCTTCCTCGTTCGTCCCAAGTAGTTTGTCTTGTCCAGCCTCTCTGCCACTGGAACTCCCCACATTCCGAAACTGTCATCTAGAGTTGCACCCCGTCTGACTGAGAACTGGGTACCCGGTGGCGGGTACCGGGAAGTGTCGGAACCGGAACCGTCCCGGTCCAACTCACAGAATCGCGAGTATTTGTGCCCCGGGTACCCGGGTACCTGGGTACCCGTCAATTGTTTTATACCGAGCCCCCAAGACTAGGGTACACGTTGATTTATGCATACACTGCAGCGTCTGTGCCCCTAGACCCTAGCTTCTCGCCCCTCCTGCAGATTACAGGTCGAGAATAGATAATACCCTTAACTGCCTTCGCACAACAGGCTACACACACGATACCCCTACCAGCGTAAGCAACCCTACTTTAGGATGCACCAGGAGATAGACCGATCACAAGAAGTCCAAACCATTCGATGTTTATTGCTGTTCGCAGAGAGACTGGTGTGATTGTGGCAATGAGAGATCGAACACCATGGTTTGCGCACGGGGCTGATGTGTTGGATGTTCGATGAGATGTTTGGACGAATATCGGTCTGGGTTCTTATATTTTGTTTTTTTTTACATATAATATATTCATGTGTTTTTTAGTTGCAGCAGTATGGGCGAAGGTTTCCCCAGCATTTCTCACTTCATTCTTCGTTGTTTCTGGGTGTGTGGGTTTTTGTGTCGTGATTTGTTTTATGCAATCAATTATTTAAAGGATGTTCCTAATTACTTGACGAGCTTAACAAGGGTAGAAGGAAAACATCATTCCATGCCTGCCTTCAGCCTTCTTTCTTTGGCACGATTCATCGAGAGCGGCGAAATGAAAAGCCGTACATCCCCACATTCCGTCTCACCACGCCGCCGCTCAAAAGCTATAAGGGGAGCAAATAATGTATGGTAACCCGGGTACTCGGGTACCCGGGTACCCGTGCCCCCCTTACGACGCCGCCGCTCAAACGCAAAAGGGGAGAAAATAGTGTATGGTAACCCGGGTACCCGGATACCCGTGTCCGCCTTACCCGCCGGCGCTCAAACGCTAAAAGGGGTGAAAATAGTGTATGGTAACCCGGGTACAAGGTTCCGGTTGCGCCTTAACCGCCACCCACCCGGTCGGGTGCCCGGTTCCAAATTTTGAGGCCAGGGTGCAACTCTACTGTCATCACGACCTTATCGTGCACACGCACACAATCAACATACTGGAATGCACCACTTGTTCGACCGTCAACAGGTGCCCGATGAAACCAGAAGACAAGCTATGGCTAGAGAAGTGTTCATCGTGGCTTGCCTCGAGCTCGGACTGCATCCCGATCTGTCCACCGTCCAATGGAACATGGAGAGCATCGATCTTGACCACTTCGGCCTTGGTGACCAGCTGGCTGAAGCTCTTGCGACCAGGTGAACCTTATAGTATGATAGATGCTGCGCAGCCCCACTAATGGACGTTATGCCAGTAGGCTCCGGCATCGGTTGCCAGGTACCGGAAAATAATGGGTGCTGCACAATATTACCAACAGATACAAAATGAAATTAGACGGTGAACGAAGGTTTCTTTGAGTGTATTGTTTTGGGGGTATGTTTATGAGTGGTCGAGGTTTAAGCTCTAGCTTCGCTATGTCTAGTGGCAGACATAATTATAGTGCTGAGCTTTGGAATGATAGAGGGCAAAAGGAATGACATGCTATGACAGCTACGGCAGCATCAGTGACACGAAGAAACCTGGGCTGTTGGGGAGTAGTGGATGAGTCCGAACTCCGTCGTATGAAGCTGCGCGACATGCAGACAGTATCGCAGTATGGTGATTCCAGCTGGCGGGAATCCTTGCGGCCACGCAAAATGTATTATAGGCACCTCGCCGCAGCACCCTAATCATTTTTCGAGCAAAACCCTTGAACAGCTGCACACTGCTTTGGGGCCAACCACTTGGAAATAGAGAGGGACAATTTGAAGGCGTTAATGGGTTGAGACATCACCTTGGAAAAAAAAAACTATGTTCGAAACAAATAAAACCCCGGAAATCTGATCAACCATACGGGAACAACTCAATTTTTTTCATCCTCCCGCTGTTCGTGGCATGGTGAGCGGGAGCCCTCGCGATCATGTTTCTGCTGCACAGCATAATCAATAGGATCATGCGCCCTGTGCACACACCGGACATATCATGATTTAAATACTGTGCCCGATAGAGACCGCCCGGTAATCTGTGTGTAGGATATGTACGATACAGATTGGCTGATACAATCCTTGGCACGTGACAGGACTTGCACAGGCGGACAGAGTCGAGGTGCAGTAGCTCTCCTTGATCCACAAGGTTAAACCATGTGCAATATTACCGTGACACCATACTCCGACAAAAAAACGTTACAGGGTTCCCATCGCAGAGCAAAGTAAAGCAAAGTCGGGTGTCGGGGGCATGGAATCGACGTTTCATCATGCAAATCCCGACATCCCAATATCCCGCCACCAAACATCCCAATACTGATGGAACTCCACAATCTCTCTAACCGTCGTCGCGTCTGCATCTATTGCAATCACAATCAACATCCACCCTTCTTTGCAATCGACACTGCGCGACATCATACGCCCGTAGGTATTATTAACTCAGGACAACCGAACCAATGCCTAAAATCGAACCAATCAATATTTGCCCAGCACAGTCTTCGGCATGGCAATAAAGCATTGCAAACACGATCACTTCACAACCCCTCCGAAAACCGGAATTCAATATCCAGGATCAGAATCACAAATCTCGAATTCAACATCAAGTGCCGAATACGTTCAGAGAATCAGATATCAACTAAATTCAAAGTATCAAATCACAAATCACACCAAGACCCGCAAATCGCCAACAAAACGGAAAAGTATCAACCCGTCATAATATATTATCCACTGCCAGATACAACGGCACCTTTCAATATGAAATATATTCGAACATCGCAACCTACATTCCAAGCCAAATCAAATACCGAAATATTAGCTGCATTGGCTTTAACTTCAGCATATAGCTGGCAACCAACACCCAAGCCTTCACGGTCAAACGTTCATAAGCTGAATGAAGCAGGGACGATACGGTATACCTGCACAGTAGTGTCCATGGCATGTTATCTAGTATACGTGTAGGATTATCAATACCCGAAAACCCTCAATCGAACCTTAACTCTGGAAATTTCCGAACCTCAGAGTTAAAATCCGCGTTCAATCAATGTACTATACCGTGGGCATATCGAAAATGCACTGTTTACAGGGAAGTCCAAGCCGTTTCAAGTCAGTATCTCACAGGATAAACCACGACATGCTACTCGTGGTCGACACGAGGTTGCAATACTCGTATCATACGTCAACCGTTTTTTTGCTTTATTCAAAACCCCGAGATCATTCTAGGAAAAATCCTACCTACTAATTCGTGTGCCGCAGCAAAAAATGTCGGTCGTGCCACATAACATCTCCCAGAAAACCTATTCATCATTCAAGAATTTCGTCCTGTGAAAAACACAGCGTACGACACCAGTTGGCAATAGCACCCGTGCCTGGCCTGGATAGACCTCATATCGACGGCGTACTGCCACCCTAATCTCGCGACTACCCCCGTCATTTGAAAGCTTCGTCCATCCGTGTTTGGTTTCAGATAGGTTCATTAGACCAAATCATCATCGGGGTGAATTACCCCCCTCGCCGTGAGCTGCTGATCTCACGATCAAGGACCCTTGATTTTCCCGAACAACAAGGAAAATCGATGCATGCCAGGATTACAGTCCGCGCCCAATAAACTCAGAAACGGACGGTCTGTTTAACAAGCAACAATGACTCCCACTTACGGCATTTCAACCAACCAAGAAGTCGCCAGTTCACAGTAAGATAAACACGTCTGTGCATCAAGATTCGTAAGTAGCGTTCAGCACACGGCAAACGCCAATTCAAAAACTGAATTAATATGTTTCGGCAGCAAGGAACAAAACCAATCCTATGACCTACATGCTTCAAGTATCTACCCAGTTACCCCCCCTACTTTAAGTACATACTTCACAGTATGTATAGTACGTACTGGTATAGTCAAAGCCATACCATACCTATACTTGGTGAGGTGAGGAGGGTGGCAGGAAAGGGAACACACAAGCTCTTGCACAATAAATCTTCAATATCTACGTTTTCGTGTCAGTATCCATACTGCATAGTCTACTGCTCGTACTCGTCCCCATTTTTTGTACGGTAGTGCAGTTGTGTACCCGGTACAACGTTGTTTTGTTGTCTTACATACAAGCGCTTCGAGTCGCGGGAAGTTCCGACTGCTACGCTCGCTCACGAGGAAGAGTGGAACGGGACAGACGGTCCAAACAATTAAGTGTAAACAGGCGACGTGCAAATGCCAACAACTCCATGCTCTATCCAGGAAAACAACAAGAACGCCGCAAGAACTCCATGCTCTATCCTGATTGGAATACCTTGCACCAGTCAGTAGAAAAATCGAACAGGAGAGCTTCTCTCTCAGCCTCGTACGCCGCCCGCCCCTCTCGCGACCACCTCGCCACCGATTCGGTCTGGGTAAAGCTTCCCTCCCTCTCTGCCACAGTGAGCCCGGTCGCCCGCCTCGCGTGAAGTCCGGTGCTCACCGCGGCCCTCGTTCGCCGACTCGACAACGTTGGTGCTCAGACCGCGTAGCTCTCTCTGTGAACTTCAGCTTGGTCGCAAAAATAAGCACCGCTTGAATTTATTTTGCAGAACCAAACGACCCTTATAGACCCCTACACACTAAAACGGGGCCACACCAGGAGGCAACACTGAGCCCATTCATGCTTCCCTCGTGTGGACACGCGACGCCTAGCCACAAAACGGCGACCGCGCTCCGTCCAGCCCCCACTCTACCCGCCAGCACCCGCTGACACCAGTGCCGGCGCCGGGCTCGCCCGCGATGCCGTGCTCTTAGTCCACGCACGCACGCAAAACGAAATAAGAAAAAAGGGAAAAAGCGCTCTCGCCGGCAAGTAACACAAGGAGGCGGTGTCCAAGTGGGAGCTCTGAGAGGCCAGGGATGCCCCAGCCGAGAACGCTCTGAGAGAAACATAGATGTGAGTAGAATTAAGTATGGGGTTCGACCTAAGAATCAGAAGACCCCGCACAGGGCATTATGTTGCACACCTTGTACACAGGAGGCCCGGCAATATATATCTAACTCCCCTGTCCTCACTCGTCTACAGTAACAATCAAACTACCATCATACTTGAGGGAAGAAGGGATGGAGGGAGGGAGGGAAGGGATATCCTTCTACTGTACGGCTGTACGTAGTAACACACTGTATACTCTGCGGCAACTTCGTTTTCTTGCGTTTCCTGATATTTTACATCCACTGCTACAACTTCCTTCTGGAGAACATCATAAATGATAAATACTACACTGCAGCATAGTACTCGTAGTACGAGGCATTCGATCGCAGACAGTCAACCATAAGATCATGTTTCATACTTTCCCACTGCTAGTATGGCACCGGTATATTGTAAGCCAGAGATCAGGGAAGGAGGTTGGAGCTTATTGTCAAGGCTGTACTCTTGGTACTATGTGTGCTTTATACTTATACTGCTGCTGTCTCTAACGAACCACAGGCTCACATACACTACCATATGATACGTATCAGTACGAGCGATCAGGGCTAGGGAGTTCAGTATGGCAGTAGAGCATCTCAAGAACACAGCTAAAAAGCAGAACGTCGTCCCGTCGATGTGTGTGCCCAATCAACCGCGACAAGGCTGCTCGACGGCGTATGCGAGAGGAATTACGTTCGTATGCGATATCTTTAATCCTACTATGCTGCATAACACCATACACTCCATGCCCCCAGTCCGTCATCCTGTGTCATTCGAACGTAGGACGCAAAAAAAAGACAATATTGTCATCATCAGGAAGCAGTCATTGGCAATTCGCAAGTAAAATCTACAGTAACAGCAGTCAAAATAATCAAGAAAAGCTTCGGTCGGTTCATTCGCAAGCAATCAACCAAGCAGCGCGCGAAGCGCATAGCTTTGGCCAGGTTCGCGGGGGGCGGAGGGCGCCTCCTGGGCGCCATCCCGCGTCCATTCTAATCCCAACACAACCTTGCTGTCGATGATCTTGCTCCCCTGCTGATACTCTTCCTCTTCCTCCTCCTCCTATTCCTCCTCCTCGACTTGCCCCAAAACTATCTTCTCAACTTACTCCATACGTCTCTTGTCAGGGGCCGCCACCAGCCCAACGTTCTTCTCGCTCGCCTCCTGTTACGCACTCAAATCTGCCGCGGGTGTCGGCTCCAGCCGTGGAGTCGGCGGCGGTAGCATCGGCGGTGGCGGCGACGGCGGCGGTGGTGGCGGCTCGTCTTGCGGCTTGCCCGTCTCATCGCCCTCCTCATCGTATTGTTCCTCTCTTTCCCCTTCTTCTTTCCTCGTTCCCCCTCGGTGCAATTTTGTTCTGGCATGGCGGCGCTGTACTCGCCACCTTCGGATGAGTCTCGACGTGACGCGCAGGCAAAACAATCTGGTCTTGCGCGTCCGGTCCCACCCAGCGAACCGGCTGAATGAAGCTCATTTTCTCTATCGCATGCGGCAATGGTGGGGCTCCCAGGTTTTCTTACCCGTCCTTCGAACTGTTGCCACTCCGAGAGGCGCGCTCTTCATCCCGCTCCTTACTATGCTCTCGTTATCTACTCCCCCTTTCCCCATTTTCACCTTTTTCTTCCCTGAACTGCCTCGGCTGCTGCGGCTGCTGCCCCTGTTTCTGCTGCCGCTGCTCGCTTGCGATGCTCATGCCTCCAGCCGCAAGCGGGTCTACCGGTGTCGGTTCACGCCTGGCCTTGGGACGCTGCTGCTGTGGCTGTACAAAGGGCACCTATTTTCTCATTTTATCTACGATAAGCTTAATCTCGGACATTTTAAGGTCGATCCGCGCGATACGGGCCAATCCCAATGTCATACACTCCTCCGTCCGATGATCCTCGCAATACACAGCCTCCGCCACTGCACAGCTATCGTGATCTCTTACCAGATCAGCCTCTCATGTGCGTACCTCCTCCAGTTCCTCCACCCGTTGCAACTTCTTCTTTCTCAGCTCCTTGAACTCCCCTCGAAGGGCGAGTTCCCTCCTCGCTACTTCTTATACCTCTCGAAGGGCGATCTCCCTCCTCTCTACTCTCCCTAAATCGACATTATCTGTCGAACCGCGTACCCTATCCAAGGGAGTGTGAGGTCTGCTGCCCTTAGCTACTCAGGATCACAGCGTACGCTATAGCATGCATGTTGATATAACCCAAGGCGCGTGACATGACTCATACTGACGGACCGGGCCGGGGCGCACTAGCTCTCCTTGATGTGCAAGCATTAAATCGTGCATACTATTATCGTCGCTCCATACCCCAAGAAGCCCGGTGCAGGGCGCTCAACTCAACGTAGAGCAAAGTGAAGCAAGGTCGAGTGTCGGGGTAAAGCATCGACATTTTATCTTGCAAATCACGACATCCCAATATCCCGCTACCTAAAATCCCAATACCGATGGAACTTCTCAATCTCTCTAACCATTGTTGTTGTGTTTATATATATTGTAAGCGCATCGAAGAAAATACCGCGCGGCGAACATTTGTGCAGGGCCCGTACCGTACATATCCCACGCGTGAAATATGATTTAGGCCCCACAGGCCTTACAGATCCCGCCCAGCAATATTATCTAGATCATGCAAATAATTAAGCGCTGATGCGCGCTTCCTGCTCATTTTGTTAGACAGCCTGAAGTACAGTTCGGCGCTGAGCTTATTTTCCCGTTTCAGTTTTTTTTTGTTCCCTCTGAAGGAAGGTCACACTGGTACATACTTCGCGCTTTACAATGACAGCGTGGTCACACTGGTACATACTTCTCGCTTTACAATGACAGCGTGGAGTCGGCCCTACAAACGACTCTGAAACCCCAAAGCCGTTAACCGCCCTGGTGCGCGCTTCTTGCGTGTTTCCCTGGGCGGCGTGAAGTACAGCCTGACGGAAAGCTCAAACCTTCCCGACCATGTGAAGATGCACTTATGGTAATTTCACTGGCGGGCGCTTCTTGTAGATTTGTGTGAGCAGTGTGAAGCACATACCCCCAGCGAGCTTAAGCCTACGCGACCCTGTCAAGCGGTTAATCACACTCTCGTGTGCGTTTCTAGCATGTTCTCTTGAGCGGCGTGAAATAATGTCCCCGTGAGCGTACGCATGCGCGATCCTCTCAAGCCCCATCTGGAGTTGATCGGACCGGTGCGTGTTTCTCGCTTGGTTTTATGGGCAGCTTGATGTACGCCCCTCCTTAGAGCTCCATGCCAGCTTTAAAAAAGAAGTGTTCTATGAAGTCGCAAATGCGCAAATCACACTGGCGCACGCTTTCACTGTAGTTGTTTCGGTGGCCAAAGTAAAGGTTACCCCCCCGGCGAGCTTAGGTCCAAGCGACCACATGAAACCCCACAGTGGTTAAGCTCACTGAACTAGTGTGCGCTTCTTGCTTGCTTCCATGTGCAGCGTGAAATACAGCCCCCCTCCGAGAGCTTAGGCCTACACGACCCTCTGAAGTCCCACAGGAGCGAATCAAATTGCTGTGCCTGTTCCCTGTTTCCTTGGCCAGCGTAAAGTACAGTTCCCCCTAGAGCGTAAGCCGACGCAGTCCTATCAAACCCCAAATGGGTTAACTACACTGATACGCGCTCGTTGCTTGTTTCCCTGAACAGCGTGGAACATGCCCCCCAGAGAGCCTGAGCCTACGCGACCCTCTGAAGCCCGAAAATGATTTTAATCGCACGGATGTGTGCTTCTTGCTTAGTTCCTTGAGCAGGCGAAGCGCGGTGTTTTCCCCCCCAGTAGAGCTTCAGTTCAGTTCGAACCTGGAACTTGTATCCCTTTTTCAACCATGAATGTGTTCATCCCTCTACAGTCGTGACCAGTGTGAAGTACAGCCCCCCGTAGAGCTCAAGCATACGATACTTTCTGAAGTCCTAAACGCGGTTAACCACACTGTTGCACTGTTCTTATTTACTTTTTTTGCACAGCATGAAGTGCAGCCCTCTGGAGAGCTTAGACTTATGCAATAAGAAACCCCAAATATATTGATATCATTGGCGGGCGCTTGTATATTTCTGTGGGCAGCGTGAAGCACAGCCCGCCGGAACGCTTAAGCCTACGCGATAACCGGATGACGGACGGCCCGCTAGGACTAGTAGTGGCCGCGCTGGAGAGGAGCTCCCTTCTCAAGCTCGACCTGTCGGAGAATCGCGTGGGAGCGTTAGCCATGGGAAAGCTGTGCGCTTTCTTGCAAGAGGACAACTGCTTAGAGGCGAGAGTTTTGTTTGATGACCGTGAGAGTCCGTTCTGACAAGTGGGTTTTTGCGCCCGACCATAGCAGATGGTCGTCGGGGGTTCGTTGGGCTGGGTGATAAACGGTGACACGTAAGTTGCTCATGATGGCTACTATCAAGTTGCCCCTGTGGAAGGGCATTTGCTTAGAGGTGAGAACTCTTCATCAGGGGAGATACAAAAACAATTATCAAGTTTTCCACTCGAACAGCTACATATCCGACCCAACATCGGACTGTGAGAAACAATTTGTTTTACCCACTGCTCGGTAGGCAGCCCTATGGGGTTGGGCACCCCAAGTAAAACGCGTGCTGCGGTGAGGGTAGCACCTATATTTTCTGAGACTCCTCGCCTGAGGAGGTTGGTCATTTTCACCCGGCAACTCTTCTTTTTTAACTATCGTTAGCTAAGCATGCGGCTTGGAATCTAGCGAACACTGTGCATAATTCACATCGGAACCCTGTCAACCAGAAATGGTTTGGGCTAAAATGCACATCCCCTACCGTAGCACCGCTCGTAGGGTTTATGCTCAATACTGGAAAAGGATATAACACAAATAATGCTTCCTACAGTTTTCGCGCAATTGTGTTTGAATTAGGCGTGAGTGCGGTACTTAAAATGAAGGCACGCTAAAACAAATGACTCAGTACGCTGCAACAGGGCGTTCTTGCTTCAACAATCTCCTAATTGTGCGGAACGAATTGCGAGTTGATATAATCAAAACTTGTCGCTCGAAAGTATATGCCTGACTATGCCGAAATATAACAAACAAAATGGATATAAACCTGATAGTTTAAGTTCCGTCTCTAGCTAATCGTTGGAAGGCGGCTCTGATATGTATAGCACGCGACGGACAAATCATGATATGCCTGAATTGGACAATACAGATCGATTGATAGGTACGCATGTAGCGATGTTAGGCTTACTACAGATCATTACGCGGAAACGTGTATATAAAGCGCATCAAGTACAGGCTCAGACTACAATGGGCCAACAACCCGGGCACACGCACGATCACATTGCCACAACCTGCAGGTTATCACTGCGGAAAAGTGCACCGTTCATCCGTGTACTGCAGATCAGCCCCGAGAAAACTCGTATGGATTATGCAGATCCATGAAAAGGATCTGCGAGGAACTAGGGTGATCGCGACGTGTAATATTGGCAGGCCTTAATCATCTCATCCACGAAGCTGGCGGACGGCTGAAATACGTGTAGATCGTTTAGACCTTGTAGGCTGACCCCGTAATCATGTATAGATGATGCAGATCCGTGAAGATGACGTGTATGACCTGTAAAGTGATCTGTCTGGCCGGTCCGTTGTGTAACAACCTTGTGAGCAGGCCTTTATCCTCTCTGCCACGACACTAAAAGACGGAAACATGCACAGAGCATGCGGAGCCTGTAGATGTGTTAAGTGGAAACTTGTCCTTTGTCCGTGAAATTTAATTGTGTGATGTCTACAGTGATCTGATCTGTCCGACGTGTGCTAATATCATTGGCAGACCTTAGTCCTCTCCGCTACGAAGCTAGGAGATGGCGAAGTTCTTCCTCTCTGCAACACGCTCAAGGCTAATGAAACTCTTGTCTCTCTGAATTTGAGGCAAGTCCGCGTTTTGACCCATGCTACGGTAGGGGGTAGGACTGTGAGTTGGCTGGATATCACGGCGAGATAGTTCCTTTTAGTTGAGTGACGAAGTGAGCCAACTGACTGACTTACTGTAGTCTAGACGAATAAAAACACACGACGAGCCGCCTGTCAGAAACAAAAGGCGCGTATTCCCACAAATTGCCCCACCCGCCTAACCAGAAAACCTGCCTAGCCAACGTAAAGCTGGTTGGCGACTTATAGTAGCGAACTCGGAGCACTACCAGGGGGGGTACTCCGATGATTGACGGGGCTTCTCAACTGACAAAGTGCCTAATCTGTTTGCAAATACCGTTTGTATGCCAACATTGCAATTCTGTGTGTATCCCAAATCTTTGCAATCCCGTTTGTATCTTAAATCAGCCTGTGTTTTGCAAACCCAATGAAATAGCTCATGCGGTGGCGCGTGCAACTTTTCGCGAAATCGAGTAAGGGTTTTGGGTAGTTTTTTTGGGAGATATTTTTGTCAGGAACCCGAGAAGAAATAGGCACCCCCTAACATCAGCGGTATCAGTGGCATGGCTTTTCTACTACTCATGGGCGAGGTAAGAGCATACAGTGGTATATACGCCTGAGATGCCCGTTGAACGGAATTGTTTTCGTGCAATTCCCGCCTTACCCATACCGTTTCCCCTCCTCGGGTGGCTATCTCAACCGCACCCGATCCTTAGGGAAGGGACAAAGGCGAGGGTGTCGGTACGCCCACTCTGGCGTATCACCTGTGTGTTCTACAGCCGGGTGGAACCCTCTTGGGATTTCAGAAGGGAAAGTTGATGATACAAAGTGACGAATATAGCAACGGTCACTGCCTGCTTGGGAGATGTTACAAATTTGTGTCCGAATTACAATGCAAAGATTCATACGACACGGTCACAGCATTGTTATGTCCTTACGTCTGGGCGCTCACGCTGCTCGTATATAGACGGTTGATGGCACCGAAGTTATCGGTTTTTCGGCCTCACTCTCGGGGCCCCAAACGGGCTGAGTTGGCGAACGTAAGCCTTCAGAAGACGCGTACTGCGGTGGAGGCGGCACCGAAATTTTGTTAGGACCCTCAGTTGAATGTTTGGTATGAGGCTTCTGAATTGAGCTCTATACTTCACCCATCAACCGACTTCGAGAAAAATCTAAGCTAAGCTCAAGCTGTTGGGCTATTTATCTAACAATTGATCTTGTAAGGTGCACAGTGGGTCCAACTATATTGGGTAGCTCCTCAGTTGAGCAACCAATGTGGTCTCCTTTTTGAAGTAGTTAAAGGTTTCACACGCCGGACAGATCATGATCTAGTTTCTCTAGATCCTAATCTCTGAATGTAAGATGTCGTACAGGATATGTAGGAAACATCCTAGATCACGCAGGTGTTTTACGGCTCTCATCCGGCAATATGAGCTAGATCACACAGATCTGGAATATATATGCCCTGGGAAATCTAGGTCATGCAGTATGAATCGATGATATGTCAGATGTGAAAGGGTTAAGCTTCCGTCCCCCCTGTCCTCCGAAGGACAAAAACAAACTACGAAAAGCGTTGAGTGGCAAAATGGTATTGCATTTGGACAAAGAAAAGGACGTGCACTTACGAGGGTAATCCTTGGTGTTCCACAACAGCTTACACCCGTCCGAACTTGGACTGATAATTAACTGGCCATATGTCGTCAACTATTGTTGTTCTGATTGTATGGAGGCATTTGCGTGGGATCTGTATCCGTGGATCTGACTGGCGCGTTTGTACCTCGAATTGTATTTTGCGTGAATATTAAATGTTACCGGTATGATTCAAGACAGTTATTAATAGTTGGTTTACGTCGTCATCCTAATAGTATATACCCTAGTATTAGTAGCTGTTAAGTCCTTTCAACTCACTGACAACTAGCTGCAAGGCCTAGCCAACTCACACACACCTACCCAATATATGATTCGTGGAATGTACTGCACACGCAGTCAAAATTCGCTACAGTCGGCCGGCGCCTCTTGTCTCGCCAAGATGCTGGACTCTCCAACCTGCGGGCTTGAAGAACTCGATTTGTCCTGGAACTGCTGCTCCGGAAAAGGGACTGTCGAACTCGGGAAATCTCTAAAGCACCAGGTACTAATATACCACCCTGGTCGAAAGTAAAAAGACCCTTGGATTATGCCGATGAGGGCCAAAGGGTCCTCACGTCCCCATCCAAAGTGGTATTGAAGACGGCCAACGCTACGGTAGGGGGAGACCTTCTAGAGGCCTTTTTGAGCGATTCGGGGCCTCTCATGCTAGTGGCTATCATATTTTTTAATAAACGATTTTGCGATACGCATGGCCATGAAGATGGTGTATAGTCCGTGCTCACCATCTTGTTTTTCTCCAAATTTCCAAATTTCGACACTTGCCAAATTTCTGCATAAAGTCTTGTAAAGCTTCTTTTTTCCTCAGTATTATTTTACGCTACCGCCAATCATTCGATGCAAGTGTTGAATGGGATGAGACCTCCTGCCCCGAAGCTGGGGAGCCCCGCACGGGATACACTCCGCGCTTAGTGCGTTCTCAGCGCGGCGGCCATCCCTTGGATTGAAATGATCTTGCGGGAAAATACTAAGCCTGTAGGGTGGATGGGAGGGTCTGTATTTTTCCTTTGCCTAGTACCTTGTTCTGGCAGAGAAGCTAGCCTTTAACGTAGCGATCGACTCGGGCGTTCATTTTGTCATAGTAGTTGAGCTCATCAAATCGTGATTCCTCATTTGGTGTCAAATTTGAGTTCGTCTGATTGGGTGACGATTTTACTTGCGTGACACCTGGTAGGGTAAGACGTACTCTTTATTCTTTGGTTAGGTTTGCTGCTCTGTCAGCCCAGGGCTAAACTCGAATCCTAGGACGAAAGATAGACCCTCCCCGCCACAATTATTGACTCGGGGCGACTGTCTCCATTGTACCGGATCACGGGGTAAGATACTCTCCGGTACCAGATAGGGTGTATTTTCCATATTTCGAATTTCCAGTTGTCCTGAGATCTTGGGAGGTGGCGATGTCGATACGTAGCAGACTCGATGTCCACCACTTGGACGAAGGCCTTGCTCCCGCCTTTCCCACTCCTCGTTTCCTTACCCCCTGGACGCATCGCACCTCCTTGGTCAGGAACTGTGACGTAGACGCGTGCTACGGTAGGGGTTGCACCAACCTTTATGTGGCTCCTGACTTGAGGAGCTCTACCAGGAATACCACGCCCAAAATCGGCTTTGAGTAGATTATCAGCCAATACCGGCGCTCAATCCCGTGGGCTAGGTGTCTAACGAATATAACATAGTGGTTTGGGTAGGTCCTAAGTTGACCCCGTCGTGGCTAAATGCTTGATCTCAATTGTGAAACCTGTACCGTAGCGCGCCTCCAAAAATGTATCAGCCGCTTGGGTTCAGGACGGTCGTTATAACCCCGGACAGAGTGATACTCACCTTCCCATTCGACGTAACACTAACTAATGGCATTGATCACGTTGTAAACTTTGAAATAATAACCGCAGGCGACACTGACAAAGCTGGAGCTGGCGTACAACAGCTTCTCCGACGCTGGGACGATATCCCTCGCCGTCGCTTTGCTTGATAACTCCAAGGTATACATGGTGCTCTCGCCTTGCTTCACACACGTGAATCATATGACAGTTATGATGTGATATCGAGTGGAGATTTCTATAACTCATCTTAAAACCCATTTTAGAAAAGTTGACACGCAGACCATTGAACCGGCATATCGCAAGTTTAGCATTTGTCGCACAAATGGGTAGTTGAGACAGGATCAGGTGCAAACATACCAATCCCCACCGTCGAATGTTTTTTGTCTCACCTGTGTTCGGCAGCTGACGTCATTGGGGCTATCGTGGAATCGGGTGGGGGGTAAGGCCAGCCTCGCACTCTCTCGGATGCTGTGCTTGAACTCGAGCTTGACGAAGCTCGACCTTGGTGGAAACCCACTCTCTGAGGCAGGAGGCCGGTCCATCTTGAGGTGAACCCCACCTATGCCACGTGGTCTTATACCCAGATCATTTACAAGTACTAACCCCATGCAGAGTATGTGATAGGCCACTCTACTCAACGCGGGGGGAGCACCAGACGAGACCTCCCGCCCGGCGCAAGAGGCCTCATCCAATCCAATACTTACATTAAATTATCCACGGTAGAGAGATAGAATACTACAGTACAGTGTACAGGCCCACGAATACGGAATAACCAAGCATGAAGCATGTTCACGTTTTGGGGACGCTAAGAAGCTTGGATTTATAAATCGAGCTCAGCGTTGTCGGTTGTACAGTACTAAGGCGCAAAGGCCCACGAATACGGCGTCACCAAGTATGGAGCACATTGCTCACTTTTTAGGGGACGCTAAGAAATTCGGAATGATAAATCGAGTTCAGTGGGGACCGCTACGCTGAATCCTATAAATACACTCGACAATGGCCTATGCTCAATGTTGTCCTGGGATGGCGTCACAATATGGTGTCGACGCTCATTCAGATTACTCCTACGTGTTGTGCAAGTTTTTATGGCTCAAGAGTTCTGGATTATTTCATTGAAGTTAGAGACGCTCTCTACGGTGCAAATGTCACAAGTATGTAGCGAACAGCCAACATCTGAAACCACCGCCAAGCGCCCCATCATATCTCCTCACATATCCCTCATGGGAAACCTCTCAAAGTTGAATGAATCGGGCTAGTCCGAACTCTGATAGCCCCGCTCGTTCTTCCGTGGAGCTATCTAACTCTCACAGCCTCAACAATCTTACGGACTTGTCGTAATCGGATTTCCCCCCTCTCTTGAGCGACAGGGTGGGTGGATGGGACCGTCGAACAATTTTAGGATGGGCACGCTGTCCATACTGCGATGCTATAGCTATATCTCTGGTACCACGGACTAACAACGCCTGTCATGAGTACAGCATCTCTTTGGTGACGCTGCCCTCCAGCAGAATCGAGAAAAATTACGAGTAGCTACTCATTGCCACGTCACCTGTAATAATCGAATTCCGAAACGCCTCCGTCAACACCACATTCCTACGGAAAGTCACACTTTTAATGGGTCAAGAACTCTGGATTATTTCATCGAACAAATAAACGTTTTGTACGGTACAAATATCACAAGTATGTGGCGAGCAGCCAACACCTGAAACAGCTGCCAGCCAGGCGCCCCGCTATGTCTCTCCATATACCCCTCATGGAAACCTCTCAAATTTGAATGAATCTAGGTATCCGAACTTTGATAGCCCCGGTCGTTGAATTATGATAGTCCCGCTGGTTTTCCGCGGAGCTATCTACCTTTCATACTATGAGGCCAAGCTGGAGTTCTACGAACTTTTCGTGCTCCTTTTATGTGACCTCACACCACGAGTACGCACGCAAGCGCAGTGGGTGTATTTGGAATTTGCTCCTCCCCCTGTCTTCCTGACATACGTCGTGAACGCTAAGGAGGTCAATCTTCCCACGCGCTGAAAGTACAAATTTGGAATACCTTGCGACGGTGCTGATGCCCCCCACCCGATTCTTCCCGTATGCAGCGCAAACTGCTCTGGGACGCTACCTCTAGGTACTATTCATAGTGCAAACTTCAAAGCCGCGAGCTCATGTTGGAAACCCAGCGCCTCATCCTTGATATTCGTCGACGTCCCGCCCCCCGGACGTTGAGGATGCGCGTTGTGTCGTTTCGCCAGTGGTTTGGGGACTTTTATCAGCGCACCCCCTCCGCATCCTCCTTCCCGTTCGCGAGCTGCAACCGCATGATAGTGTCTCCTGCTTCCGTTTTGCCCATTCAATGATCCAAACGTTTGGCCTTTATTTCAGAGGTAGCGGAAGTGTTCTCACATACAACCAGTACTCCGCCGTGAGAGAATGCAAGCCAGTGTCGCGGCAGAGAACCACGGGGGTGGGGTGGATTCACTGGTGTTTTGACGCCCACGGCTGTGAATTTATCTCTGCACCCGAGTACCTGATACCCTCCACGTTCCAGTCGCATGGTGTATCCTCTGTTAACGTCTTTCTGGCGTCCCTGAGGTAACATCGGCCGGTACTAGGGCATTCGTACAAGTGCTATTCCCGTTATGGGGATGTTTCGTGCGTTCTGTCTATCCCATTCCACCACTGCCACAGTCGCGGTGCGCGACCTGGGCCAGTACCATCCTGCGTACAACATATGAACTCAATTGCTGCTAAGCGTCCTCTTATAGTCGGTTGCTGGCTAGTACGATAACAGCGGCGCGCCGAGAGTACAAGCTAGTCGGTTAGCGCTTCCTTCGAATCGGAGGGAGCTTGTAATCGGGCAGTCCACTTGCCTGGGTAAACGTTCTGTTAGCACCAACGTTTCCACCACTAGCTATATCTTCGTGTCACCCCCTTTGCTCCGCTCTGTTCCTGCGGGTTTACCAGAACATTCTTGAAATCTCTATACCGATTTCGAATGCACGGTTCTGGGCTTTTACCGAGAGGGGCAATCAACCCGATCGAAAGTTATTTCCGCGCGAACGTATACGCGCCCCTAGTACGTATGTGATATCCCACCGTATCTCGGTTTTACTGAGAAAATCTTTCACCTTCGCTTGTTCTGCTATAAAGCGATTTTGCAATCGCTTCAGCTCTTTTGCGCGGAAACGAAATCCGCATTATGCGCGAGTTGATTGAAACCCTACTAACGCGTCACTGGTGGTGCCCAAGTCTGTGCTTTCTCTTGGGGGCCGTTGCGGGCGTTCCTCCCTTTTCCCCTAAATAAAACACTGCACGCGGTCCGAGGCAAGGAAGCCTGACGCGATTAGGGCATTCGTGCTTTCATCCTAGTGTTGTACCCTGATGAACAGTTACCTGGTAGTCGTTTACGTACTCGGTCGTGTAAATTGCAGTTACCTGGTAGTCGTCTACGTACTCGGTCGTGTAAATTGGTCCGGTTTTCTCTCCCCCGACGTGTGATATGAAATTTTGGCATGAGGCGAGATCGGTGCGGGTTCTTCCCAACGCTCTACCTCCCTTACATGAACCGTCTTTACAGTATATTCTACTAAGAGCTGGTCGAGCGTGGGGCTACAGTGCGCGTGATCAGCGGCCGTTGACGTGGCGCCTTAGGACCCCGGTGACCCCGAGCACCCCAAGATCAATCGAGCATCAAACACTACCATGTCTCCCACTACATCGCGACCAAACTATGGTTTTGCTTGGGTCTATCCGCAAGTTCCCGAAACCATCAGACATGTTGGACTCGCTCATCAGTATCCTATTTACAGGGAACGTTAGTATCGCGGGTCCGTTAACCCATTTTGGACAGTGCTTGGGCGTATAGGCAATGGAGGGCGGTATCAGTGTCAGCGTCTCTGGTCGGTCCTCATTTGTTCACTCTGCTCTGCCCCTCGAACGAGAACTCAACAATTCTCCGGACCTTGAGTGTCCCGAAACGCAGCCCACGAGGACAATCATAGGATATTTCCTGCACGGCTTATTTTTTTGTCACTCATCATTTTTACGTCTTACGTTTACCCCAATGCTCGATGACTCTTCGGGGATTGCCCTACTGGAACGCGCGCTCGAGACCTACACTCGTCACTTCTGCGTTCACCGGTACCCCTCCCCTACATATCATGAACAGCTCGTCCACTACCCCGAGGCGTTTGAAGTCTCCGAAGTATCGCTGTACGTGTACAGGATCCATCTTTAGTGCAACCAGGGATCCTCCTAACGCCTCCCACGACTCGTTGCTTATCTCGCTCCATGGTTGCGCAACTGTTGGGCAACAAACAAGCGAGCAACCTCATTAGTCTTCTTTGTCCGCCGAGATAATATTTTCCGAGTCGTGGTTTTCGCGTGCCACTGCTGTACCATGCGTTCTGTTTTTTTTCCACTAAGCGACCCCCGCGCCCGACTCCCCATAAGGAAGCCGTGAGCATGTTGACCCGCTACTCTCCCGCGCGTAGATCGCAAGGAACGTGCTTTTTTCGGGCTGTTGCACAAGCGACTGGACTTGCCCGCGCCATATATACCACTCTGTCTGCCCCACATTGTGCCTGTGCTCCAACCTTTGCGGCGGGGGTGAATCCCCCCCATGCTGGTGGGGGGGGGACAAACTGCATCGTCTGTACTGCTGTGGAATTTTGCCGTACTATACGGGTGAATGGCCCTTCTGATTTGAGCCTTCTGCGAGATGCATCCTGCTGCGATTCGCATGGGAGGGGGTAGTCTGACGCTCTGCCCAAGCTGGTCCGCGCTAGAATATGGGCCTTCCGCATAGCCGGCACTCTCTTGGTTTTCGACGGAAAGGGGTATTCTGGTCCGCTGTTCTTACTACGCCTGCTGTGCTGAACCTTCCGCAACCTAGGAAGTTTCCCGATTCGACAAGAAGTGGGGTAATCTGGCTCTCTGCTTAGCCTTATAGGTCGAGTCGTTGCTGTACTGGTACGTTAGACTCCTCCCCTCGTCCCTTTGATCATGTACTGCCTTCCTCTGTTGTTTCACTGCGGCATGCCCGGTGCAGCAGACCTAACTACGTCTGTACTGCTGTGGGGTTTCTGCTGGACTGAACGGGTCGACCATATCTTTTTAATCGAGCCTTCTGCGATATAAAGACTGCTTCGATTTTCGGGGGAGTGGGGTAGTCTGGCCCTCTGCTCAAGCTGATCTGTACTGTGATGTGAGCCTTCTTCTCTTCCGATACTGTCTCGGTTTTCGGCGGAAGGGGATAAGCTGGCCCTCTGCTCACACCAAGCCTGCTATGCTGAACCTTCGGCAACCTCGGTAGTTAGCCGATTCGACAAGAAGTGGAGTAATCTGGCTCTCTGTTCAGACTTATACTCGTATGTCGAGTTGTGTTCATAGTCGTAGGTTAGACTCATCCTCTCGTCCCTTTGATCAAGTGCTCTCTTCTTCTGGATTGCAACTTTTGCGTCCCTGATGCACGGCGCTGAGCTGACAGTGTGCTTTCTTCGGTGGCTTGTCTCGCTGTTTCTGCCTTCTTGTTCCCTTTTAAAATGCTGTACTTCTTGTCTTAACCACCCTTGCCAAGACGCTGTCTTATACGTTCTGCTACCTTATCTCCTCAGTTGTGCTTCGCGCTATTGACTCGCACTCTGAAGCACGGTCAACGACACTGACTCGTGTGTGAGTGCCTCGCGAAGTTCTATCTTGTTGTGTTTGCATACCCGACAGGGTTCACAGTCTGTTCGGGATGGAAAAAAACTGCTCGCCCTCCTGCATTCACTGCTATTTGCACAAGATCCGTATACAGTCTGAGGGCAAGGAGGGGGGGTTGTCATGCGTGGTTGGTTGAAAGGGCACCTCAGTTGGTGTTTACCATTCTCCTGGTCTGCCGCCGGGACAACATCCGGGGTGTTCCGGGGTCTTCTGCGATGTACCTGGTAAGGTGTACGGTCCTCACAATCTGTGTACGAACTCAGGGGGGTTCCGTAACAATCTCTGCACTACTGTACGTATATACGGCTGTGATCACGATCTACTACTGCTGTCCGCGCGTAAATGCATGGTCTGCCGTACCGCTGCGGCAAACTTCAATCCCACATTCTGGGCCTGATATTCATAACACTCTACCCTCCTACGTATGTAGACTACGGGTACTGTTGCCCTGCACAATCTGTACGTAGCAAGACTGGGCAAAGCTGGCTGGAGTCCTACTCAGGTCTTCGTTGCTGCACGCATAGCGCCGCGAGCGAAGATAATTATTGTAAAACAAAACAGGGGGGTGGAACAACTGATCGGGCGTGCTGTTGCCATTTGCCCGGCCCGATGTTTTGTGCCCTCTATATATACGAAGTACAGCTTTACGATGGATCATTTTCCTAGACTCACCACACTGTAAGTTCTGCACCGGTCAACAAAACTTCAGCCGGCTCGTACATGGTACCTGGTAGAAATCAGTTGTAGATGGTGATATTTGCGATATATCAGCTCTCTGCTGGGGTACGGGCTACACCAGGTATGTATCATACATACAAGCGCAAGCATCGGCGCGCTTCGCGCCTTGTTTTTTCTTATTGGGATGCGCCAAGCGAACATTGTACATTGATCCATGCGGAATATACAACCACTTCATAATAAATACCAAGTATGATTTTTAGGTATATTCGATCGGGGTTAACGAACTTCCTGAATCTCCTTGCTCCTATTATTGGTGAGGACGGCTGGCTTCACAAACTTCAGCCCACAAATAGCGCACCATGAGTTGGAATTCCACACCGTGCGGGGCGGTATCGACCCCGGTACCACCATTTTCGTCCCCGGCTTGTCGGATTTGTGAATGTATGGAAATGTTTGAAATGCGAGGATATCACCCCATTCTCCGCGGGTGGCGCTGGCAGCAACTAAGGAAATTAGTGATAGGCCCAGTGGGGTTGGGATTTCCACACCGTGCGGGGAGGTATCGACCCGGGGGATCATCATTTTCGAACTCGGTTGGTCGGATTTGCATTTTCAGAAGATCATTTCTTCTCCTCGGATGGACTTTATAATTTCCGGGTGTCGCTGGCTCCACGAAACTCAGTCAATCAGGGATAGAGCCAGTCGGGTTGGGATTTCCCCCCCGTGCGGGGCGGTATCGACTCGAGAGATCATCGTTTTCGCCCCCAGGTTGTCGGATTTGCAGGTTTACAGAAGAATTTATTATCCGCGGATGAGACCTGATCCTCCCCGGGTGGATCTGGCTCCACGAAACTCATCCAATCAGTGATAGAGCAGTGGGGTTGCGGTTTCCACACCGTGCGGGGCGGTATAGACCCGGGGGGAGGCATTTTCTGCCCCTGTCGTCGGAGTTTTGATGTATGGGAGGATCTATGGTCTGGAGATGGGAACATATCCTGCCCCGTCGGCGTTGGCTCCACAAACCCCAGCCAATCGGTGACAGACCCATTGGGGTTGGGGTTTCCACACCGTGGCGGGAGCGGTACTGACACCGGGGAAACTCGGTTTTCGTCCCCGGGTAGTTGGAGTTGTAGATGTAGGAAGGGATCTCGAATCCGGGGGTGGGGCCCTGGGTCACCGGGTGGCGCTGGTTTTATTTTCGAGCACCAACCAATCAACGATCGGCCGATCAGACTGGGGTTTCCACACCGTGCTGGGCGATATCGACCCGGGAGATCTTTTTTTAATCGTCCCCAAGTTTTAGGAGTTGTAGAGAGACGGAGGGTTGGCCGCTGTTTGGCTTCTCGTACGGTCGCATTGATTACTGCTGGTGAGTTTTGCCGTTCGGATTTAGTTTGAGTCCATGGTGCTACCATACTCTCAGCGAGGCGAAAGCAGCCTACCTTCGCTTCAAAGGGATCCCGGCGTTTGCTTACCTCGACGGCTCGTGGTTGAGTAAATTCCTCACCTCCCACGGGAAGACTGCGCGTGAGCAATGGCAGGCAGCGGGTGAGGCGACCCACGTAGCGATGTTGGTGTCGTTAGTTCTTGTCGGCCAAGAAGTGCGACTTCCGGCCGACTAGGCTGCAGCAACGTCTCGGTATGCTGTGCGACTCTGACACCGCCACTTTCCGGGTTCCACGGGAGAAGCTAGATAAGCTGCAGCAGCAGCTGCGAGCAGTCCTAGACGCGGGAGGTCTGTCCTTTCGCACTCTGCAGCGTATCGCGGGCAAGTGCATGAGCATGACGGTGGTTGTTCGGCCGGCATCGCTGTGGACGCACGCTAAGCTTTATTTTTACAAATCCGCCGGAGGATGAAAACAAACAAACAAGAACACAAGGTGCAGAAAAATAAGCAGCGCTCCGCAGGAGCAGACGGAGGCCTTGAGCGCGAAGCGCGAACCGTAAACGGTCAGAAATCGTCGAACGCTAAAAAATCGTCACATGCAAAAAAAAAGAAAAAAAGCGTCGCAACCCGGGAATTGAACCCAGCATCGAAATCATGGGGCTGGGCAACATAGACCGCGGCGGAGCAATATCACCCTCCACCCCCCCCCCCCCCCCCCCTCCACGTTATTTTTAGGCTATTTATAGTCGCAGTACCTGTACGTACAAGGACATACAGAGCATACGAACATTACTGAAAAATGATGAATATCGACACAGCGGTGAACCCAGCTCATATATGAAGGAAACTATTATTAGAGATCGGGAACCGATATAGTAATATTCTGCAGGTTATTATTGTAGAGGGAACTAGGCGTTATGATTCACATTCTTTGGCTGAGTACGTATCAGTAGTATGTAGCTTATTTCGACAGCAGCAGCGGGCACTGTTTGGTTGATCGCGCTTGTGGGACTACCAAGTGGATACCGCACGGAACGGTGCCGGCAGATTGGTAGAACACGCGAACAGACAGGGCCCGTGGCTTGCACCTGGACAGCGGTCGCTCGCTGGGCCAGGTATTCGTGATTTCTTGATCAGGTATTTCGTGAATTCTGATTCAACATCGGATGTGGAGCGGAGGTGGAGCGCTTCTTGCGTGGCACAGGCAGCGAGCGAGCGCGGGAGCGTGGGCACCGTGCATCGGCATCGACCGGTGTTATGTCCTGAGACGGGTAGATATATGTACCCTTAATCCCGACGCTTACGGGCCGAGAGCGTGTGTGCGTTTGGCTTGGTGATCGAGTCGTATTGCATATGTAATGCAAAAACGAAAATCGGAGGAATAGCAACGAGTGAACCTCCTGATCGAGCACATCCAAATGAAATAATATAAAAACAGGGCAACAAGATGTCATCGGACCACCTTAAGCGAAGGCAGATATATTATGATACTCGAAGGCAGATATACTACGATACTCGAAGGCAGATATATTATGATACTCGTAATCGAGAGCGAGAGATCGCGTACGATGAAACTCTGGGGCAGCCTGGGCGTAGATACATATATGAACTTCTCATTTTATGGTCCTATCTTCTTGAAGGAACAGTTCTACCTAAAATGAACATTACTCTTGTCTAACGGGCTATCCGCCAGAAAGATTATTCCTAAAAGAACGTTACTCTCGACCAACGGAATATCCGCCGGAAAAAATATTTTTTTTGGATTATTATCGTAATCCTGAGACTACGAAACGGCAGACCATATCATCGATATCTATAGCCCAAGAGTACTTCACTCATATCACAGTGTTAGTGGTGCCTACTGATTTTAATGATTCATGTTGGAACTTTCTGCTTGTGACTGTTCACTGGTTGCAGAATAAGGGGGGTTGCATATTAATTCATGATTAGTTATTAAATCACCAGTATTGTTTTGCGAAATTCGATGTGTTCGCAAAGTAGAAAAATGGAATATTTTTATGATCTGCCGATGACCGAATAGCTTTAAAAGCTGGGAGGGCTTAGGCTGTTCGTGTTGAGAAGTTGCAGCATTTTCGTGTGTCTTGATTCGGTCATTACGAGTCAGTATACAAAAGCCAATAAAGGAGTATCTGCGGTTTTATTATGTTGTACCACAAGCGACGTTTATTTTGGGTAGTTCTAGTGCCAGATAATTTCTATGTGAAAAAAGATGTATGCTGTCTCGCACTTACCGTCACGATCTGTGTATATATGGCGGTGGTAGTAAGGGATAAAGCAAGGTTTTTGTCCGGAGAACCTCGAGATCTCTGGCATTATATTTGTCGGCTTAGTTTTAACTTTTTTGGCGCGAATACTGTTGTAATTTCTGCCGTGATGGCTGTAGTTTTGTGTGAGATTGAGAGAGGTTTTTGCTTGTGGTCGGGATGAGTTTTCTCTTGCCATTACTGTAGTGGCTGATGTAGGGCAATGAGATATGTTCTGGTTATTTTGGTTTTCACTGTTGTTATGTAAAGAGCCGGGGAGGGTGTTCGTTTGGTATCTTTAAATGAAAGTTACGTGCTGGTTGGTACCATTGGCTGTTGTGGATGATGTGGTCCTTGACATCTGAAGTTGTAAGTGGTGATGGACGATGCTCACTTCTTCTCTGCCCCTACCCTGTGGGAGGCCGATAATACATAACCTAAAACATCCATCCATGACTGTCATGCAGTCTGGGCTACCGTTGCTTGAGGCGACGAACATTTTGTACCAGGCGGTCGGTACGACTGGACCAGCTTTTAGGCACGACTAGCTATTAGGTGCGGCTAGCTTTTGGCACCAGAAGCTGGCAGAAGGCGACGTACGCCAAACGACTAGCCCAAGCTGGGTAGCGTTCAGCGACACAAGACACCAGTCGACATACGCAACGACGGCTAGCCCAAAAAGCTGACAGCGTAGGACAGACCACGTGCGACGGGCATGCCAGCAACCCGTCAGCTGACAGCTTTGACAGCCCCCACCATTTGTTTTCTGTGGTCTCTTCTTGCCTCTGCTTGTGGTTTGCCACACACGGGGAAGCCACGGCGATCGCATCCACCTTCGTATTGGTGCGATAACTACTCTTCTGTTATTTGGATCTATCTGTCCGCCGCTGGAGGGCTGTGGTCGTCCAAGGAAGCCTAACAGACAACTTCAGCTAGGCATTCCACCTAGGTTCAGTTGGTTTGTATTCTTCGTTTCGGGTGCATTGATTTTGCCGACGACATATCAGTCTGATAAATAATACAAGGTATAAGGTACGTTTTGATGGCCAAAATATGTGCAAAAGGTCCTTCGATTTCGATCAGACTGATATGGTTCTGGTTCATGATCATAATGGTGGTGTTCTCACATTAGCTCTCACTTTCCTGAAATCCTGCCTGTGGTAATAATCCGTAAGGGAAACAGTACTAACGAGCCGTGGCATACCATCCCGTAACACTTGCAAACAACTAACACCAGGAACGTATCCATGGTGATATATGTACACTCGAAAACAAAATGAAAACAAAATGGAAAGAGTTGAAAAACAAAAACCAGAAAGAAACAAACAAACAAGAAAGTAAAAAAGAAAGGCAGGAACAAAACGAAGCAAGCATGCGCTTAGGGTGCAGGCCAAGACTTGAGAACAAGGTTGCTGTTTGCTGGTGCAATCAGTCCTATGATATATCCAGCTGATGGGCCGACATAAGATCGTCACAAGAAGACAAGACAGAAGGCAAGAAGACGAAAAGAGGGTAGAGACAAATCTACCAACAAACAAAAAACGAGCAGTCCGAGTCCAGATGGTCGACGATGACGCAACCAGCACAAAGAGGACAGAGACAGACGGACCAAGCGCGCTTAAAACAAACGCCAACAAAATAGGAAAAGTAGCAGAGAGTTACGCAAATATAACATTAAGGTGACGCAGCCGACGCAGAATGGCAGGGTACGATTGGGGGGGGGTACCATCGACTTGACAGGGTATAGGGCAACACAACAAACGAAAAACCAAAAACCAGAAAAACACAGGGGCTGTATGACCTATGCCGAGATAGGAAAGCGATGTTTTCATAAAAAACTTGATTTCAAGGTATCCGCCAGATTTTTTCAGACCAAGCTGGCTACGAGCTGGGCCGGGCAAGTAACTCACATTCGTTTGTCACGTCATAACTTTTCAATGACGAAACATAGAACGGAGTTGCGCATAACGTCGTAATCAGCCAATCACAGCGCGTTTGCACATTTAAATATTAAGGTGACTGGGCACCATCTTCCCAAACAAAGCATATCCTCCGCATGTCAGATAGGTTTTAGACTGGAAAAAAAAACAAACCAATTTTTAGCGGCGGAATTACAGCAAAATTAAAATTCAAAAACACAGCAGACAAGGACACACGCACGATCGCAGCTCGCACACAACAGAGCAGCTCGCACACAGAGCGCTAGCATGGCTCTCAGCCATCCTCTCGCTGCCACCCATAAGTGGGACAAGACCTCCAGCCCTGTCTGCTATCTGGACAAGCGCAGTGGCAAGTGGCGGCTGTTCCTCAATTTACAAAGCGTATAGGAGAGAAGATACATAAAAAAGCCAGGGCTGCTGTGTGACTCACGGCAGGAAGCGCTTGCGGGCATGTTAGACTTCAGGACAAGCTGTGAGTATAAAGCAGTGTTTGTATTAATTTTAGCAGGTGTCTGGGTGTGTGCAAAACATAGTGTGACGCAGCTGTACGGCGCAGACGGCGCAGAAGGCCTTTTGTGAACAAGTTTACTAGCAAATGTTTGCCCTCATGAGCTTTGAATACCAACTTTATTCTGCGTCACCACCTTAACATGTTGGGGAAAGCACATTTGTATCTCTACGTAGGCAACCAGCGCCGCTCCTGCCAGGACATTGCCCAATTCGGTCTGACTCCGGGTCAAAGCACTTTAAAAAAAAGTAAACATAAAAATCGGTTTTTGACTACCTTCCTCAACACATGGTCTGAGGCCAAAAACAAAAATGTCGATTTCTGAGCCGGTTCTTGCGAATCAGAATCTGAAATTTTGACACATACTGTAGAATAACAACACATTTGTTTTGACCCGAGTATGGTTTTAATTTTTTAATTTTATTGATCACCTTGCCACAAAGCAACTACTCCCAATTCTCCCAATATCGGGCTAGCTCACGAATATATATACAAGTTTTCCCTTCGGAGTGGCATGAGCGTAGCGTGAAAAAAGACTCTTGCCGAAATACGTATTTGGTGGGTTGGTTTGGACGATTCCACCAATTAATTGCAGTTGTATGTGCTGCAGTTGGGGTAATAGCTCAAATGTACCTGTTAATAACCAAATATGAATTAGTATAAGGTAAATAGTAGTGGAACATGCAGATGAGGGTGACGCAAGAGAGCACTTCTAAAGACCGAAAAAGCAGGTAGTAATTATGTATTACAGCTGTTATGAGATATGAAAGCGACATGAGCGTGCTATGCAACTTCGACAGTAAGCACTTGCTCGACAAATCGCAGCGCCAGTAGACACATGTCCTGCGACACCTAACAGTTCGACAACGAACGAAACCTTTGGCGGACGCCCAAACCAACTATTAACACGACAGGAATTCCTCAAGGAAAAACGTCTTCAGCGTAGCAGTGGGCCCGGGGCCGGCGTGAAACGCAAACAAGTCGACGCGACGGGAGTAATTAGTAGCAAAAATTCCCTCGCAAACATACGTGAATGTCGCTAATATCAACGGAATCAGCACCCTGGCGAACACCCAAGGTAGATAGAAAAAAACAGGATCTTTCGTTGTCCACCGTACCCAGAGAGGATGCACAAAAGTCAAATAGACCTTGGCACTCGCCAAGGCACTAGCGTGATGAAGGCGATGCAAAACCTGACACTCTTCTTAGGTGAAGAAACCCCCGCCGAAAAAAAATGAACCAGTCCGCTCCCCACGGTAAAAGTACCCGCTAGCAGACTTGCAAGTACACGCACAACGGATGTTTGCTGAAAGTATTGAAATATTGTAGACGCAGGCGCACGCTGCAACGAAACGCCCGCGAACACCTCTATATTCAGACCCCAGGCGCAGACCAAAGGCAGATCAACTGTGTATGATGCTCTACCGGCAGATCATGATAGACACGAGAACAGACTCTTAAAGTGCGAAGATCTATTCCGAGCCCGAACCGAGGAGATCGACCGACACAGCCTTCCCGCTTGGCGGCGCTTTTCTCCAGTTCCACCCGAGCCTATTCGCCGAACTTCGCGTGGCGTTCGCACTGAACTTGCTCGTCGTGGGCGATGAAGAGCTTCCTGGAGTGCTTGGAGCCCGAGAAGTGCAGGGGGGGCTTGCACAGGCCGATCAAGATGCCGTTGTCCTTGATAGTTCCTTTGCAGTAGACACAATCCTTACGGACCTGCACACATAGATTATAGACAACAGACCGAAGACTTTGAAAAGGGCAAATGCCAAAATCAATTATACCTGATCCGTTTGAGCCAAAATCAGATGTATACTAAAACCAAGTAAAAAACGCGCGCCGCGAGCGGTGTTCTGTCCATGAAAGTCGGGTAAAAAAGGAAGCGTGCCATATATGGCCTCCAAAATCTAAGTCGTTTAGTTTTCTCTAGGGTGTAGATACCACGGGCTTCACTTGGACCTGCAGAGAGTTACTGTTAATATGCTTCGTTTGTTCTGCGACGGCGGGGGCGCCAAGAAGAGTATTTACTCTGGCGCCCCCCCACCGTTGACAGCTTAAATCATCTTGACCGTCCTCGCGGAACTGCCAGCTCGGCACGAAATTATCTTGCCGTACCAAACCTGAGACAAACTCGACGCGGGGTGGTGCAGATAAAGACCATGGTGATGTATGGACGCGGCAGTAGGACACAACAACTATTCAATAACTGAAGCACGTCGCACACCCCAAAGAAGAAAAAAAGTGAAACCAGCATACTCATGTATGCATATTTATGTAGATACGTACTTTGACGTACAACGTGTACGTGCGAGTACAGAGTTATACGTTGCGTAATGCTGAAGAATTTCAACCGAGGGAGGGCAGACGCATACGGAGAGAAACAGCAGTGTACGTATGTGGCCCCTCTGATTGGTTCAAAGTTGGCCAAAATCAGTTGAAAGCTAGAGAGAGTAGCAAAAAACAGGTGTAAGTTGGCCTTTTCGAGCCAAAATCAGTTTCGATGTCAGCCTGGACAAAAGCAGGGCTCCTGGGGTGTGTTTTGCACTTGTTTTTAGAATGTAACTGATTTTGGCCGAAAGTGGCCAGGTATACCTGATTTTGGCAAAAACACCTTTAAAAACAGTTTAGAAAGTACGCGTTGGCGTGCGCTGTAGAGGCAGAAAGCACGAAAATGGTAAATAGGAATGGGATGCTATGAATGATGTTGGCCTGCCCTCACGTCTTTTTTCGCGGCAGAGACGGCAACGGCAGAGTCGGCAGCAGCATAAAACATGGAAACGTGTTAGTGTACTCAACGCCTGTCTGTTATCGTGTCGGAACAACAACAGCAGCAGCGGCGGTAGGCAGCTGTCTCGGTGTGGAAAGAAACGCAGGCTGTAAACAACAACGGCAGCTGTTCGGAAAAAAAGTTGGTTATAGTGTGCAAAACAAAAACAACGGCAGCAGCAGCGCATATACAAATGGCAGTACGCGTACTATACCCCTGTCTCGGTGCGAGCTCATATCAAGAAAAAAAAAGATGGACATTTGTTTTTGGTTATACGTACTGCCGTGAGCCGGTCGCCCCGGTGGTTCAAGTGGTTAACCTCGAATTCTACTTGTTCGAGTCCTGGGTTCGAGCCCCAGGTGGGTCGAACTTTGACTTTATTTGCAAAAATAAAAAAAAAGGATTCAATTGTTGAGAGCGCCTTGCAGCGTGGGTAGGCACAATTCGATGCGAGTCGACGAGGGAAAAAAAGGCTGAAATCTTCTCGCGATAAAAAATGAAGGCACGTACCGTAGCGGGAAGGGGGGAGAAGAGCCTGCTATGTGACCCCGGATCTGAGTTACGAGTGGGAAGGAGAGAGAGAAGATGTGCGAAGATAATCAATGGAATGAAAAAAAAAAGAAAAAAAGCACCTGGTATGTATTTGTGCCTTGTATTTAGTGCTGAAGGTCGACAACATGCGAGAACAGCAACAACCACGCCAACAACAACACCATAGACAACAGCTGGAGCAGCAGCGGCGGGTGACACAGACTCAAAGCCGCGTACAACAGCAACCACGCGAACGACGTCTGCGTACACAACAAATTCAGAATCAGGGACGTAGGCGCGCGGGGTCATAGCAGCAGGAAACGCAGCAGCAGCAATGGGCTGCGCCACCAATTCGTGTTCTCGCGTGCGGGAACACAGCAACGACGACAACAACAATACCAACAGCATGAACAACAACAGGTGCAGCGGCGGTAGGCACTGCTGTTGGGGAACGGATGCAGGCTGTAAACAACAACGGCAGTAGCAGCGGCAGCAGCAGCACAAAAGCAAATGGCAGTAGGCGCAGTAGCGCATAAACAAATGGCTTTATAGTACGTTTTTGTCTTGGATTTAGTGTTAAAGGTCGACTACGTGCGGGAACAGCAACAGCACCACCACCAACAGCATACCAGGTAAACAACAGCAGCAACAGCGAAGGTAGACACCATCCTCGGTGTGGAAAGGAACGCAGGCTGTACAGAACAACGGCAGCAGCAGCGGCAACAGCAGAGCATACGCGTACTATGAAAAACACGGAGGCAAAAACATCTTGGTTGTAGATTCAGTCCTGGACGTCGACAACATGCGGGAACGGCAACGTCAACAACACTAACAGCAGCAGCAGCAGCAGCGGCTGTAGATACTGACACAAAGGTCCCTACAACAGCAACAACGCGGACGACGACTACATAAACCAACCTGAAACGAGAAAAGCAGCATCAGGGGCGGTAGGCGCGCAGGGTAACAACATCAGTAAAAGGTGCAGCAGCAGCAGCAGCAGCAGCAGCAGTAGCAGCAGCAATGGGCTACGCCACCAAGTCGCGTTCTCGTATATTAATACCAAAAATTGCAGATAGTGTGGAAAAAACTCAACAAAAGCAGCCGCGGCGGTAGACGTAGGCGACAAACAACAACAACGACAACAACAACAACAGCAGCAGCCGCGGCGGTATAAATAGGTAGCACACAACAACACCAACACCAACAACAACAGCAACAGAGAAGCACAGAACACAACTCACCGCCACCTCCTGTCTCGAGCGTAAAGGACACGGTGCGTACGTCGATAGGCCTGGCGCATAATTCACAGTCTTTGGGCCACTTCAAGATTATCCCGCTGCCGGGGCAGGTGTCGTGGTCGCCGGTCGCAAAATCGACCTTGCCTCCAAAGTTCTGTCTCCATCATATAGCTGGGAGATGCAGCGGTTGCCCTTTACAGTGGGATTGGGCACTGACTTGGACAGGGGGGTTCTGTTCGAAATGGGCTTCCAAGATCCGGCAGAAGAGGGCGAGGCAGAGGTGTATTGAAGGCAGAACCTTTAATCTCGGCAGCAGGAAAAAGTGCAGTCCACTCTGTAGAAGCAGCACCACCAGGAGCAGGCGATGCCATCTACCAGGCAGGAGCAGCACTAGCGGGAGGAGCACCCTGTACCAACAGAAGCAGCGAAAACAAAAACAGCACCAGCAGGAGCGGCACCAGAAGGAGCGGCACGAGCACGAGCGGCACGAGCAGGAGCGGCACGAGCAGGAGCAACGCCAGCGGGAGGCCAACTGACCGAGCGGTATACGAAGAGGCAGCACCAGCGTGGCGCCCGTCGTATGCTGTCTACATCTGTCCACGCACGCAAATAATCCAATGACCCGCGTCGTAGTCCTGTGTTGAAACTATTCCGGGAAAAAATGGAAAAATAATCGGTCTACTATCGTGTGTGTGCCGTCTTATAGCCGGTTTCTTCGGGCCGAAGCAGCTGAGATCAACGGCAGTCCTGTTCAATCTGTTCCCGAAAAGTCCCTCCACTCGCGGATAGTACAAAGCTCTCGCGAATCAGGGCTGACGATCTTGCGAAAGGCCACCGAAACGCCCCCACGGCGACCGACCAGAGCAAACGAATTTATAGTTTTGTTTATATATATATCAAACACGTACTCCCGTAAAAAACGCTTTGTTATCCTACAGTGTGAGTCAAAAATTCAGATTCTGATTCGCAAAAACCGGCTCGAAAATCCAGTCCAGCCATTTTGCCTTCGTCTTGCCCGGCCCAGCTCGTATGAGCATAATTGTTCAAAGGGAAAGCCCCAGGCTCTAGGAAAAGCCCAAAAAAAGCATTCCAGCGGCGATGCTGGGCCAATATCGGTTTGAGAAAGACTCAGGCGGGTGTTTTAGTTCGAAGTGGCGAGCTTTCGAGTCCTCGACAGACATCGATCGACAAAACCAACAACTGCGTTATGAACTCTGAACGGGGTGCGTTGGTTAGGGGCCCCGACCCACCCCAGCGTGACCGTATTCACACGTTGACCGGTGAGATTTGGCGGGCGCTAGCCAGGTGCATGATAAAAAAAATAATTGGTCGCTGATGTGGAGAAAACAGATGCCAAAGTTTGTCGATCAGGCTCGAAAGGCGAAACGTAGTTTTTTTTCAGGTTTAGGACAAGAGCGTATGACGCCACCGGCAAGCTCTCGCCCCCTAGACCATGGATCCACTTGATGTCTTCGAGGCCGTCATCTACACTCAATGACCATGCCCGACCCCAAGTGGGTTGGCGGGAGGCTGAGTCTATGTCGAGGTCGAAGGTCTATCGTTGCATGAGCGGATTGTTATCAGCGTGTTGGCAATTTGCAACGAGGAAAATCAAAATGCACCGCCTTCAGCCGTTTGAAAAACCGAAGAAAAAATCGAACATTTTTTCCTTTTTTTCCCACACGGCGGCGGTTCGACAGTATCTTCGGGTGTTTCTTGAAAGCAATATTTTTGAATGAAAACTTTCAGATTTTGCGTTCCTTTAGTAGTGTGTCTAACACAGCATTAGGCAGTAGTCACTGGGCGTCTCAAATAGAAGGGAGGCCAGTGCAACGTGTTGGCGGGTGCCTTCACTTTATTAACCGGCCTAATTGCTGTTGCTCCTCTGCCCCCCCCCCCTGGGCCTTGGGCCCAGGGGGGTCTTAAGTTGCGGCGCATTTGGTACCTCATGCGCTTGTCGTGTTGCTACATTCTCATTCCCCTTAACGAACCAGCGCTTCATGTACTACACTGCCGCTTCCTTAACCCTTTTAGAGCCGCAGTCCCGTTTTGGGGGCAAACCACTCAAACATCAAGTAGTTTGTCCCCAAAACGGGACTGCGGTTCTAAAGGGGTTAACACGTCTAAACCACTTCCCCGATTTCTTCGCTGCCAACATCCATTGTTTTTCTCGGGGGGGGAGTTAAACAACGATAGGTTGCATACAAAACCTCGTTGATCGCATTTTTGCTTCTTGCTGCAAGTATTTGAGACTTTAAAAAAGTTATCTCCGTGCAGGCCCCAGGGCCAATGATACCTCCTGGTGCTACGTATACAACAGCAATAGTAGTAGTTTAGACGAAATAAAAACACACAGGACGAAGTAGAAAACAGTTCGCCATCAACCCAATACTCAACCCGGCTACACAGCAACAGCAGTACTGCCGCATCTGCGCGGCATGGAATGGATATACGGGAATAACTACGATATACGAAAACAGCGGCAATGTTGGCGACGGTCGTGAACCATAGATCATTTGTAGTTGACCCAAGCATACGCAGCACAACAAAACAACACCAACAACTATCAACGCCAAGCAGTATGATGAATAGCTGGCACTCTTTCAAAAAAACTATTAGACAACTAAATAAAATTTCGTAGAAATGGCAGACTCATTTTTTCAGATCTATGTGGGGACGACCCCCAGTTCGACTCGAAATCTATTATGGCACTATTATGGCACTTTCCCTTTTTTAGAGGGTAGCGTGTAGGACACGCCAGGTTCTGGTATAGGAGCGGTACGGACAATCCCACGGAACGACCATCAACGATGATGGAGAGAAAGTGTGTGCGTGCGAGGCACGGACCTTGCATTCCAATCTGCCGTGATTACTTGTCACGAGACAATGCCATTGCTGACGACAACAAATAGTCCAGGAATATGGGTGACGACAGTTAAGGGTGGGAATGGATTCGTTTTAGTACTTAAAAAACACGCATAAAATGGCGCATGGTCGTTATCTGGGGGAAAAAAACTTTAGGAAATCAACCAATCCGTGATTGGGAAAAAAAAACATTTGCTACCGAAACATCGTTCGATGATGCTGCCTCTCGAAAAAAAAGAAGCAATGCCAGCATCGATGTGGCGTTGAGCTATGCGCTGAAAAAAAGTCAGCCTTGCTTTTAGTACGAAGCGTGATACAGGACAGCGCACAATCAAACCCATAGCGTAGAGCAGCAGCGTAGACACGGACGTGCGAGCGTGAACGAATCGCACGTTCCGGGAGGGGCATTGGGATTGGCAACCAGCAGCACGATAATGCTGCCCCCCCTACGAAACACATATTGTGCTGATCAAGTCGCAGTATGTGGTCATGATTTACTGCTTTTGGGCACACATGTAAACAACAAGAAGAGCATACCCACACGCAGCATCGACAATCGGCTGCGTGTTGCTATACTGATTTCGACGGCGCTTCCTGTACCTCCGTGGTAGAGCGCCCCACCTCTAGCTCACGGGCAAGTTGTTGCTATGCGTGCAGCTAGGCTTGAGCCTTGCGGCCAAGGTTGCATTCGCCACGCGCCTGAAATCTGCATGGTGCTGCTGAATGTACTCGTATGTACCTACCACTCTGTCCGGAAATATGTACCTACCACTCTGTCCGGAAATGTAAGGAACCGCTTATTTTCATATTATAATTAAACCATTCCTATATTTCCGGACAGGGTGGTACGGTAGAGTAATTTTACTCGATCGTTTTCTCACGTGAGATAACAATAGTGATGCGTTCGTATCTGTACGCTAGGGGTGACTCGCTTCTTGCTGCATCAAGGCCCGATCACCGATGGCAATCGCTGCTTCGAGGTATGGTACGCCTCGGATGACCAAGCTCAGCTCGAGGCCAGATCCATAGAAGACACCGGGTGTGATGGCGATCGCTCGGCGTGCGGCCGCGTTCATGCCTGGCGTCGTTTGCACGATACGATTAACTGGACGTCCTTTTTTTACTCGGGATATGTTTTGTTGAATTTCCCATCAACACTTGACTCCGAAAAGGGTCAACTATTCCACCTAAATTCTTGTCGGCTATTTGTCGGATTCAGGCATGGATTGCATTGCTGGATGCGCAAAGTCCTGCCGGATCGGTTGACTAGTTTAGGTACGAATAAAACCTGAAAATCGAGTTTTCCCGTAAATTTCCACTAAAACTAACGGAACAAATATCTGCACATCGGAACACAACCAGTCAGTCCATCATTTATCCATTGATGGGAGGTGCTTGTCGAACGCTTCATCCAATTCGTTTCGTGTGTCGAGAAATCAGGTGCTCGGTGCTACACGTGGAAGTATTCGAAAACCAAGTAAATAGGGTGGCGGCAGACTATTTTCAAGAATTGTTTTTTCGCTTTGTTTTGAGCGGATTCCCGAATAGGCTGGATATTTTTTACGTCTCAAACGAACCCATTCCCACGCCTAACATTCGTACGATAAGCTACGGATATATATCCACGACCTCATCGAATGGTCGGATCTTCACGGGGCAAAGCTTATGCGTCGGTCTGGTGGAGAACCTGGAACCCACATTCACTCGGTTCTACAATGCCCCCTAAGGCACCCACGAGGCAGTCACATAGTACCCCCACTGTTGTCTCTGGAAGTGACTAGACCGGATAATAAGTTAGCTAATTGAAGCTGTCATCCACGTGCAAGTCCGCCTCGCAAGCGGTTCTTAGTAGGGTGCACCTCACCCGTCATCGGACTCGCCGAGCACCTTACGGTGTTTCGCGCTTGGTGCCCGCGATGTTTGCCTGGTCGCTGAAACCCGACGTGCTCCGTCGCGGCATCATAGGGATAAGAATATCTATGCGTGGTCATACGACTACGGCCATGAATGATATCGAGTTCACCCCCCGGTCTGGGACTGGAGCAAAACTGGAGGGGTGTCGATTTGTTTTTCCGTGTACACGTGTTGAATCTATGATATACTTGCTGTAACTACATCGTAAACTCTGAACACCATCAAATACCTGTGGTACCGCTTCGGGACGCAAGAACGGTACGCCTCCTCCCTACTGTACGTACAAAATACCTGGTACCTACATATCTGGGATTCGTAGAAGCATATCATAAGCAGTTTGAACAGTATAATAAATCCCCGTTCTCTCTGATAAATTATTTTCCGCCTGATCGGCACTTCTTGCGCCGGTCGCCGATCAAAACAAAAGAAACGAGCAGCAGAGCTTTTCTCAGCCTTGTACGCTGCCCCCCCCTCTCCCGAGAATCTCGCCACCGATTGGGTCCGGGTAAAGTTTTCCTCCCTCTCTGCCCCAGTGAGCCCCGTCGCTCGCCTCGCGTGAAGTCCGGTGCTCACCGTGGCCCTCGTTCGCCAGCTCGACAATATTGGTGCTCAGGCTATGAAGCTCTTTCTCTCAGACTCAGCATAGTCGCAAAAATAAGCACCGCTTGAATGTTCTTTTGCAATACAAAACGACCCTTCTGGACTCGTGCTTATCATCTTCAACACGACATCAGAAGGCCAGATAGAGCCCATCCATGCCTCCCTCGTGTCCAGATGCACACGCGACGCCTAACCACGAAAACGGCGACCGCGCTCCTTCCAACCCCCCCTCTAACCGCCAGCACCCGCTGACACCCGCTATAGCGCCGCGCTCGCCTGCGGTGCCGAGCTCTGTTTACACGTACGCACACAAAACAAAACAAGAAAAAAAGCTCTCGCCGGCAACGAATAGAAGGAGTTCAAGTGGGAGTTCTGAGACGCCAGAGATATATCCACCGGGCACGCTCAGGAAAAATATATCTGTAAGTAAATCTATCAGAGAGGATTTCCTCATGTAACATAGATTCGCTTGATCGCGCCGTCGATCGCCCGCCGCCGCTTTCGCCCGCCGCCGTTCAGTCAGTCGCGCAGTCATTCGTCGGCCATCGCTCTTCGTCCATTCGTTCGCTCGATTTGTCGCTCGATCGGTCGGTCTCTCCCTCTCTAACCCTGAGAGCCTCGTCGGCCACAGTTTTTGTTGCACGCAGCTATCGGTCGGTCGGTCGCGCCGACGGTCGTCGGTCGTAGGCCGTCGCTCTTCGTCAGTTTGTTCGCTCGCTCGATCGATCGATCGTCGGTCGTTCATTCGCTAGGTAGTTTGTTCGGGCCGCCCGCTCGATCGCTCGCTCGAGCGGTCGATTGGGCCGTCGCCCGACCTCGTGGCTCCGTAGTTAGTTGGGCGGCCTTGGACCACGGTCGTCGCTCGCCGTCGCTCGGTCGGTCACGCCGTGGGTCGTCACGTTTGGTGAGCTCGTTCGCTCGACTACTCAATCGTCGATCGTCCGTTCGCTCGGTAGTTTGTTGGCGATGCCCGCTCGATCGCTCGCTCGGTCGCTCACCGTCGCTCGGCCCGCGGCGTCGCTTGGGTCCGCCGCATCGTTCGCTCGCTCGCTCGCCTGATCCCGCCGTCCCTCGGTCCGCCGCGCAGTTTGAGTCCACCGAGCCGATCGGGTCCGCCGCGCCGTTCGCTCGGTCGGCCGATCCCGCCGTCACCCGATCGTCCGCATCGGCTCAGTCGATCGCACCGTCGCTCGACCTCGTCGCTCCGTAGTTGGTCGGGCGGCCTCGGGCCGCTGTCGTCGCTCGGCGTTGCTCTCTCGGTCGCGCCGTCGGTCGCCTGCCGCGGCTCTTGCATATGCTAGGTGCATTATCTGTTTTTGGCTTTGTTCTATGTACAGCACACATAAACACAGTAGAAAGTGAGCGGTGAGTATGTCCCCGCGGTTTATATTGTATGTAGGTAGTACAATAGGTATCGTACAGCAGCAGCGTGTCTGTACGTATGTACGATACCACTACTCGTGCTTGTTATGCAGCAGCAGTAGTACAGTAGTACATGAGAGTACTTCCTTAGGCAACATATAATACGTACTGCTAACTGTACTACTGTGCATCGATGATTCCATCTGCATGGAGTTGTTGTTCTTCCGGGGACGGCAAATGATCATTCCCCCGGTTTTTTGTTGTGTATCCCCGTAATAGACACCTGGTACGTATTACTATGATTATGTTGCGGCTCACCACAGGCGACTATTTGTTTTCCCACTCTTACTTCAAGTGACCCTCGGCTCACCACAGGCGAGTATCGTATACGAAATTCCGGTCAAGCGTGTCGTTACGTGTCGTTGCATGTCATGCGTGCAGCTATTCTCATCGTCGTCTTCTCGGAGTGGTGCGTCGTTTTCTCGGTGTGATGCTGTTACCGTCACCTCGCTCGAGTGCACGTCCTGTCTTCCGTGTCTGCATCGTCGCGTGCCTCGTTGGACCGGTGCATATACCCGTGTGCTGCTGCAACGGCTGTCGTATAAATGCGTACGTACTGCTTCGTAGTATGTGTGTGGCGTCCCTTTGATGTCTCTGCGCCTTGGTTAGGGGGGGGAGGGGACTAACCCTTTAAGTACGGCAGTCAGTCCCGTTTTAGGGCACCACACTTCAAAAATCATGTGGTAGTCGCGCAGTCCCGTTCTAGGGGAAAATACGTGAACGTAGAGTGGTTTGTCCCGAAAACGGCACTGCAGTACTGAAGGGGTTTATAACTTCATTCATCCGAGGACCAATCGAATATAATAATCTTAATATCAATAGCTGCAACAAAATGAAGTCGGTCGCAGTCGTGGTCAGCTGCCTGTCCGGTGCCTCATCTCGGTGGACCATCAGCGTAAAACCGTTTGGATACCAACACAGGCTTGCTTGCGTCCTGATTTCCTGAAACTGTAGAAACGAGCTGACCATCTTACCATACGTATATATCACATGGTATGTGCCCGACATGTTTTAACGTGTGACCTCTGCTTCGTAGTAAGTGTGAGACGTCCCTTTGATGCCTCTGCGCCTCAGTTTGGGGGGATGGAAGACTAACCCTTTAAGTACTGTAGTCAGTCCCGTTTTAGGGCACCACACCTAAAAAATCATGTGGTAGTAGCGCAGTCCCGTTCTAGGAGAAAACACATGAAATAACAGTGACTTGCCCCCAAAACGGCACTCACTGCAGTACTGAAGGGGTTTATAACTTCATTCATCCGAGGACCAATCAAGTATAATAATACGAAGTATTATTTTTAATAGCTGCAACAAAATGAAGTCGGTCGCAAGCATGTTCAGTTGCCTCATTTGGCTGACCACCAGCGTAAAACCGTTTGGATACCAACACAGGCTTGCTTGCGTTCTGATTTCCTGAAATTGTTGAACGAGCTGACCATCTGACCATACGTTAGTATATCGCATGCTGTGTGCCCGACATTGTTTAACGTGTGTGACCTACAGCAGTTATGTGTATTCATGCTTTTGCCTCCCGACAATAGAATAGCAGCGTAGATGGCCATTCCAATGTACACCAAGAATCCTTCTGTATATCAGCAGTATATCCCTCATACGCTACTCTGTGAATGTGTCTTCTATTCTTCTATTTGCTGTTGTTGTTGTTGTTCTCATATAAACTCATCGCCACAATACAATGCACAGTCCGTGGTCGCAGGACAGGCTCCAATAACTCTGGAGTGAAAGAAATACCTCGGGAAGAATAAAACAAGCAAAGAAGAGTAAACATGATAACTGAAACACGCCCTGTGTGAGGTGTGTGTGTGTGCTTTTTTTTTTTCACCACTTCTACTTTCCAGCCTAGTTCGTAGGAGGGTTTACCCTCGGCGATCTTCTGGACAAGCCGGCCGTGGTCACAGGTGTCGTCCCTTCTCCCCCCCGGTACGTGCCTTTATTTTTTGTCGCGCATAGGGTTCGGCATTCCCACTGCTCGTCGATTTTCATCGAATGTAGCTAACTCACGCTCTCGCGCTTTCCGGTAATCATTTTTTTCATGCAAGAAAAAGTCCCTGCGAGTATGTGCACTCGGTGAGACTTGAACCCACGAAATTGATCTTGATAGGCACGCGGACCACCTACCAAGCCACCGAGGACGCCGGCTAGAGTGGTGTACGTCGAAGGGCTAGGTGAAACATACATGACGCTTTACAGACGTTTAGCGCTGCTGCTGTATCTACTGCTGCTGCTGAATGTTTGGATGAAACCAAAACTGGACAAGCGGGCAGTTTATAGAGTGTTGATATTTTGAAGGCAAAGAAATTTCAGCGGAGAAAAATTATTTGTGTTAATAGTGCTCGTCGTATCATACGGGATTTTTTGTACAAATACAATATCTAGCCAGACAGTCGGGCAGTGTGGGCCATGCCCGGTGCCGGCAGCACAGCTAGACGGGAGGCAGTATGGACCTGGATCTGTGGTTCTTGCCCGTTGCGATTACCTGCTGCTAAGAGCGTGCGAGTGGACAACTACAGTAGCTACGTAGGTATGAAACCAATGCCTGCTACCAAACATTCTCCCAGGTAGACGTATCCCGTTGTGGTCATGAAGGTGCTTGGTGTCAGGTGTGCAACACCCGTCAAAGGGCTTGATGCCACAAATACGACAGCCGACAAGTGTGTACTGTTGTTTCAGCCATATGTCTGCTGCTGCTGCTGCTGCTGCTGCTGCTAATGCTGCTGCTACTTCCTCTGCTGAGGTTGGAAACCCATGTAAAACAGAGGGAGTGTTCGAGGGTGGCGGGCTACTTACGAAAACAATAAAAGAGGTGGGGTTTTCCATGTCGCCCACTCGGCTTGGCGAGGCGGAAATTAATCCCTTGGTTTTTAGAGCCAACTCAGCGACGTTCAATGCACCGTGTCGTCACGGTGCTCGGCCGGTATCCAGACATGCGTCGTAATGTACCCACGGCCCCCTTGCTTGCCCCGCCGCCGAAAGCGCGAGAAAGAACCCTCGGCCGCCGGAGAGCAGAATGTCTAAAAAACAAATATGCATATTATACATATACATATGTCTCCCCGAATTCAGAATATAAATACTTGTCACGTTTTTTTTCTCCCCCCCTTCTACGCTCTACCAGGTATCATACATCCCCCCCACGCTCAATCGCGATCTATAATGATATGAAACGTATGAAAAGGAAAACAGCGGGATGTATGTGATACCTGGTAGAGCGTAGAAGGGGGGGAGAAAAAAATCGTCTCCCCGATTTCAGAAAAAATGTATACCTGCTCAATACTATTTCTTGCAAGCTGTCCCTACTGATGCACCACTGCCTGGACTCTACATGACGTTATAATAGCATGCTTCGTAAAAGGAGTGTGTCTTTCCGTACGCAGGGATGGGCAGACTTCCAGCTTCCAGCTTCCATCGTCGCTCGGAACCGCAGCCTTGAGCCGTGGGCTTTTCTTAGAGGCGAGGGGAGACATTCTGCGATATACAGATGTCGGCAGACGTGCTTTCCCGTATACACTACCGCCGTATGGACCAAGCAAACCACAACCTTTTGATGGTTGTTGGGGGGGGGGGCGTCCTGCTCCCGCCGTGCTATCGTACTGCTGTACTGGCATACCACTCTCTCCCGTAATATAGCAACCGTATTTAACAATGAGGCGCGCGAGCGCGAAGCGTGGGTCTTTTGTTTTGTTTTTCCAAAGGAAAAAAAACAGACCTTCAGTCTGAGCCAAACCCCGCCTGCTGGGGTGCCGTCTGTGCCGGTGCCGACTGGTTTCTCTCCACACTCGCACCAACTCCAACTGAGACTTCACAAAAAAACAAAAGCAAACTGAGAACAGCGCTCGAATGCATTTCATCAAGGGCAATAACGATAACGAATCATAAGAATGGGGAAAAGATATTGAGGTTCCTCAAGCACAACCAGATGAAGAACGACAGAGTAAAAACGGCAGAACCGGAATGGATTTGACAGTGCGGACAAAAGGGAGAAAGCTCTATCCTTGACTTTATAGTCGTAGAAAATGGAAGTGGTATGGAAACGGAACTACATGTATGCGCAGCGCACGTAGGAACTTCGGATCACTGTCTAATATGGACGGACAGTCAACAGACGAGATATATCAAACATAGACGAGGTTGAAAATGGCACTGATGGAAAATAGATGACTAGAAAAAAAGAGAAACGGGAAGAGTTCCAAGAAGATATGGCCAAAAATACAGAGCAATTCTCCGAGGTATTGGAAATAATAGTTACCACAAGGAATGATATAGAGAGGGATGATGCAGGAGCTAGGGTAATAGAAGGATGGGAGCAGTTGGTCAAGACCACAGCAAGTAAAGTAATAGGGAAAAAGTTGATAGTATGCAACAGAGCAGTAAAATGGTGGGATGAGGAAGTGAAATAAGCTATAATATATTAGAGTAAGGAGAAAGGCACACGCAACACACACCTCGAGTAAAACTACGACAGGTTGGGAGAAATATGCTCTAGCTAGAAAGGAAATAAAAGAGATGGTAGAGAACAAGAAAGGGAGATGGGAAGGCGTAGTAAATAAAATGAATGAATACTTTGAGGGCGGGATGAAGCAGATGTGGGTAGGGATACAAGGGATACTGGGCAAACAAGCAGGAGAGGCAGACACTGGAATAGCTACCTTAAGAGCACATAACGGTACGGAGGGGAATAGGAAAGTACTAGTAGAGCATTACCGTAAGCTAGGAACAACCACAGCCAACGAAACGTTCGACGCAGAATTCGAGAAGGAAATCAACGCGTGGGCCGAGGCGAACGTAGATGCGTCAGAATAGGAAGACAGTGGTTCGGAAGGGTTACAGAGAGAGTTCACAAGGGAAGAATGTTGATAAGTCCCAGGTGAAGAAAGATGATGCGTCAGCTTTTAGTACTGTTCTCCCGGCAGAGTAGATACAGATGGAAGTGGTCGTATGGGTATCACGTACACCCACAGAAGGGACCACCAAGTAATTCATAATAAGCCAATATACCGAAGAGTCATGAAACCGTCAAAATACTGAACAAGCATATTCGAACACACTCCCTGCTTTTTCAGCGAAACAGCAATGACAATTCAAGATAACCGAATAAAACTCATCTCCATGATAAAAAACCAACTAAAACATTTCAAGAGGAAACCTGTACCTTACAAGCAAAAACCTCTCCCCCCCGTATGAACCTATTGCAGATCTCCTTTGCAACAGTTCAATGCCGTACAAACAAAAACTAAAGCGATAGATAAATGATAGAGCGCATGAGAGGGACTCCGTTTCCCCGGGACACACGTCTCCCTGCGCCAACTACTCCCGCCATAAACTATATTTCCCTATAGAGTTTGCCCGGCGCGTACTATTCCCGAAACAATATCCGTTCGCGTCAGAACCAAAAAGAACAACGCTCCCTGTTCCTGGTTCAGTTCACTAGCTATCCTTGTTCCCTGAAATAATTCGCCTTCTTCCTACTCGTGTACCGAGATTTTTATCACCCTCAATCATGAATAATCATATACCCACAATATTTCATCTCCCAACTCGCGAACAAGATTTTTACCTCCCATCAAGTTCGGAAAAACAATGGTGATAGAACAACCAATCATCATGAATATCCATACATACCCTCCCTTGTTCTGTCACCACTAGACAGCACAAAGGCAAATTCCTGCAAGACCCAATAAAATCAGTATCCACCAACACCGCTGCATCTGCGGAACACCCCTCCTCAAGATGGACACCCACCACGTACTCTTCATTCGCCAATCCGACAAATCAATAAATATCAGTTCCACCAGTCACCTTCTGGTCCTAGACCTGTCTTGTTTTGTTTTTGTTGTTGTTGTTCCCACATTAACTCACAATTCAATGCAGTCCGTGGTCGTAGGACAGGCTCCAATAACTCTGGAGTGGAAGAAATACCTCAAGTAAAAACAGAGGCAAAAACAAAAAACAAGCATACGCACTCCACCACTGCGGACACCAGGGAAGCAAAAAGGAGACTATTAATAGCAGACAAAAACCTAAAAAAGAAGATGAAGCTAAGCAAAAAAAACAAAACAAAACAAAAACAGACGCAGATAGCAAAACAACAAAAAGGCAAAACGGACCATACTAACAAAGACACAAAGAGGTACAAACGGGAATGAAATAAAAATAAAAAAAGAAGGGACAAAAAAGCGATAATCACGGGCGAGGGGGAAAGAAAATACGAAAGGCAGGCACTGGAGCATACAGACACGCAAAGTTGCCCAGATGGCACCATGCTAGTTACTTGGGTCCCAAAGAAGGGAGTGCATCATGACGATGATGGCCATAACCAGGCTTCAGTCTGTTGGGCAGACCGCCTCCCCCCCCCCCCCCCCCCGCCATTCCCCCTCGTCCCCCTTTCGCCCCCCCCCCTCTTCCCTGCCATTCTGCACACTCGCGTTGGCGTCAACGGCTGTGATCGTTGTTGCAACCATTCTATGCCGTTCTGCCGATGCCTCCTTCTCATCTGTATGCCATTTCCGCATGAAGGCCTCCGCCCCTTCCTCGACCCGTCGGAACCATCTGCCGGCTTTCTGTGCTGCCTCGCGCCACCCTTCGAGCTTGATGCCGAACTCCTTGAGGTCCTCCTCAAGGTACCTCATCCAGTCCCACTCCTGTCCTCCGGAGTAACCCTTACCCTCAACCATCTCCCCAAGCATCACCCTCTTCGGCAGAGGCTCCTCTCCCATGCGTGTCACAAGCCCGCAAACAAGAGCCTACGTCTGCGTACCGTCGTCTCAACGCTTTCAGATGTTGTCCTGAGAAGCGCGCAAGCATAGGATAGAAGGTGGTCTTCGCGCTTTCGTTTTCGCCACCCGATGCATCGGAGGAGCATCTTGTGGTGGACCTCCCGTAGCCTACCGTAATCAGTCTTGCTCGGGCTCCACGTGACGCAACCGTAGAGCAACGTTTCGATCACCTCGGCTCTCAGCATTCGCACCTTCAGGCGTAGGCGCACACCCGGGCGGTCATAAATTTCCATCTTACACCGTCCGAAGCATGCCCATGCCCTCTGGAATCGACGCGTTACCTCTATATCTCCATAAGACTGTTTGATTTGAACACGAAATTACATTGCAAAACTCCAGACAAAAAAGAAGCTACGTATACCGTCGAGTAGATGATATTATACCTATTAAATAGGCCTGCGTACCCTTTGCGACTTTCCCGGGATAAAAAGTATATATACTCCATACGATCGTTCAGAAACCCGTATCCAGTGGCAAATTATACATATCCTACATATCATCTACCACTTACCCGGGAAGAAAACGATGATTACCACATAATTTTATCCCTAACACGTCGCAAACGGTTTTAATCATACACGACTTATTAACCGGAACGAATCCACACCCAGTCGAAAATGACACATCTCCATTTGACGAACCTACAATAGTAGACGATACTATACCTTCTTCGTACCATTCACGACTCTCCCGGGATACAAAATATAATCCATACCATCCAGATCTCCGTAACCAGTGATAAACAATACACATATCATTTACCACTTACCCAGGAAGAATGATAACCGCCATATAATTTAGTATTCCCGTACACGTCGCAACGGTATGTATCGAATACGACTTTCTTTACCCGGAACGAATCCAAACCCAGTCGAAAATGACATATCTCCATTTGTACGATCAAAAACGTATTTCGACCGACAGGTGTTTCCAATCGCAAGAGAAAACTACTCCTACGAATACCCACCAGAGAGACTAAAGACATAACCTCCCGCCCGCGAAGTTGCCACTTCACTATGAAGGCTCCAGCTGACGAGATACCTGTCTGTCCATTGCACGACCTTCCCGCATCATAAATACACCGTTGACACCGACTACCTCCAAACCTTTGAAAAATGCGATATTCACGTTATGTGTTTGTCCAGTTGCTCGTCTGGGCCTGCCCACATCGAACACGGAGCGCAACGAAGCGCTGTGGATATATCCGGCAGTAACATTTCTAACCAAAACACAAGAATACGGCTTTTCAACTACCAGGTGGGGGACGGGGTGTATGCACGTATATCATCCAGAAAAAAGTCCAAACGATCCTTGCGTATGTATCATCCAGTATGTACCTCATCGCACATTTCATACGTACTCGTACGTACTACGAATCAATTTGCGAAATTTCTACCATCGTCGTAAAAAGAAACAAACCTCACAATGTAACAGTGGATCGCAGACCCACCAGTACGAGTGCAGACGCTATCCCCTCGCCCCACGTGTTGCTGGACCCACGAAGGGATCCAGCGGGCGATCCAACCACGCTTGCCCCATCCACGACCCCCCGCTGCTGCTGCTGCTGCTGCTGCTGCTGCTGCTGCTGCTGACCTTCCGCGGCTGCTGCTGCTGCTGCTATTCCTGACCTCCCGCTGCTGCTGTTTTGCTGCTGCTGTCGTCGTGTGCACGCGACTGCTGTGTCACGTGACTTGTTGCCGATGCAGACGTGTTCTCCTTTGTTGCTAACAGTACTGCTGCAGCAGCACCCGATTCCCCCCACGTCCGCTCCCTCGACCACTACCGCACCGTAGTCGAGTGCGCGCATCTCGTACGCGGCTTTCCCGACCATGCCACATGGGTGCCGGGTGCACACGGCCTGGCTCACCGTGCGACTTCACGCAAAAATGTGCAGATTAGGCTCCCATCCCCACAGCTCCTAGCTCTACCACAATCTCCCTGAGTGGGGTGCGCACGTACAATTTCGCACGACTTGTTATCCTCCGTGCCTCTCCCCACGGGGGCGCCTACGGTTATGCTTCCACCGCAGGGCTTTTTCTCCTTCAGTTAGCACGCCGTCGTGTCTCCGGCATACTCCGAGAGCACCAAAACAGCTTCCGCACCCTCTTCCACCGAGGTGGCCATCTTCCGAGGAAGCGCGTTCCCCCTCCCGGCTCCCGTTGCCAACGTCGGAGTGTTCCGACGCTGGCGTTGAAGCATCACTCCCTGCTCCAACTGCGGTAGATAGCTGTTGCTGTCTACCGGACCCCATCTGCGCCATCATCTCGAGGATCTCGGCGTGATTCGACCGTCGACGCTCCTCTGCGTCAGCGGCCGCCCGCTGCAGCCCCTCGAGGGCGAGGCCCTGCTCAAATACCAATAGCCGAAGATCTTCTACTTCGGCACCCATGAGCCTAGGTTCTCAACGTTGCGAACTCTAGAGTGTTGATAAGCCCCAGGCGAAGAAAGATGATGTTTCAGGTTTTAGTATTATTCTCCCGGCAGAGTAGATACAGATGGAAGTGGTCGTGTGGGTATCACGTACACTCACAAAAGCAACCACCAAGTAATTCATAATAAACCAATACTCCGAGTATATCGAATAGTAATGAAACCGTCAACATACTGAACAAGCATATTCGAACAACCACGGCTTGTCCAGAAGCGTGTTGAGGGTAAAACCTCCTCCGAGATAGGCTGGAAAGTAAAACTGATGATGAAAACAAAAAACGTAGTGAGCCCCCAATTGTTGGAGGTGTCTCTATTAGGAGTAGGAACGGTGCTCCAACTCGAAAGGGATGCGTAGTGAATGGTCAAATGACTAAGGCTAGCAACTAATGAGTCCCCACACACACTACAGTATTAAAATAACCTTTACTCCGCACAAGGAAATTGATCTTATCTCGTAGTGTTCATGGTAAGGCACCCAAGAGGCAGTTACATTGTACTCCCATTGCTGTCTCTGGAAGAAATTGGAATAACTCATTGAAGCTGTCATACATATGCAAGTCCGCCTCACACGCGGTTTTTAGTAAGATGCGGCTCACCCTTCATGCGACTCGCCGGACACCTCACGGCGCTACGCGCTTGGTGCAAGGAATGTCTGCCATGTCGGTGAAAACCCGACGTGCTCCGTCCCGGCATTGCAAGGATACGAGGGTCTATGGTTATACGACTACGGCCACGCATGAGATCGAGTACATCTCTCCTATCGAGTACAACAGTAGTAGTCAACAGCCATACGACTACGGCCATGCCTGATAATGAGCACACCCCTCCCCCCCTACAAACAAACTCAGAGAGTGGGAGAATGTGAAATTTACGACGAGGTACGGGATGTGTTGGAAAATATTAGGAAAATAGACGAATGTGACATGCAGGAGTTTGGTACACTAGATATTTAGCGAGAAAGCGGTCGCCATCCTAGGAGGTAGATGATGGCCATAGGCGGTGAAACAGGAAGGGGATAAGACTAGCGAAACGTTTTAATGTATTGTATGGAAACTACATCATAAGCGCCCAGCTGTTGGGGGTGTCTAATAGGAGTATAACCGGTGCTCCGTCTCAAAAGGGATGCGTGGTCAATGGTCGAATGACTAAGACAAGCAACAAAGGGGTAACCCTCGTCCTCCATACCGTAGCATGGGTCTCGCAACAGCACATTGCATTCAGAGTTGGCGCAGGACGCGTGCTACGGTAGGGGGAGCACTGAAGAATTGCCCAATACACCATGTGCGTGTTACAAGAGTGTGCGTTTTCCACCTAGCTGCCTAGGTCATGGGATTGTTCATCGGATGACACTTTGATCTGGAGTTAGCATTTTGGGTGAGGAGTAGAGCTCTTGAAGCGAGGAGCTAGCGAGCTACCACTGTCGCCAGGGTTCGAAAAGGAATAGGCGTGTGCAGGAAAGGGCTGAGTCAAAACTAAAGAAGTTTGGGTGAGACAACTCTACCCCTGACCAGTGGTCTACTACAAATACAATCTATAAAGGCGCAACGAAGTATGGGCAGGACCACAGGCCGGCGCGCGAGGCCTCATTCAAACCAATACCGGGTACTTATTTTAAGTATCCCCTGTAGAGAGATACAATACAACAGTAAAATGGCGATCCAATCGATGAGCACAAATAATGAAACCATCGATGATATCAAAATGTCTCGGAATTTGTATCTCTACGAGGTCACTTCTTCTTTTTGCTCCCGAAACCTCAAGATTAGAGTTGATCGCAACATTTCTTGAGACCATCCCACCCACCCGGCAGTAGGACTAGTATTCTTACGCTTGTATACCCAGATCATTTACAGAAACTAACCCCGCACAGAGTAAGTGATACGCTACTCTACTCAGCGCGGGGGGAAGACCAGACGAGACCACCTGCCTGGCCCAGGAGGCCTGATCTAATATTCTAGGTCCGCGACGTCTGAGTGCCAGCCATGTTTTTGTCTCAATACCGCGCCGTTCGGCACACGCGCCTGTATGACCGTGCTTTGTCGGTTAGCATCAAAATGTCGGCCACGATGGCACCCCCAGTTGCCAAGCACTCTCAATGTCAGGATTACCACCATGAAGTTCATGCCATGACCAGTACGCGTAATTTTATTTTTATTTTTTGTCTGTCACACATATCTCAAGCCCTGCAGGCCGCAGAGCCCAACAGTTTCAGAGCGCTGCCGCGTTTCGTTACCGCAATACCTGCGAATGAGCATATATAACTGTCAATGTTCTCAGTCCATCCTGACCCACCTCGTGTGACCTAAAAAACCTGAGCACGAAAAGCATATACCAGGTATTGGTTTATTTTTATTTATTTATTTTGTCAATTGCACATGTCACATTCGGTTACACGAATGTCTTGCAACAGTTATAGTGTGATGGGCTTGCTATACGTTGCACTCGTCCTCCTCTTTGTCATTGTCGGAGCTTATCACACCATGTTAGTTCCAGGGCAACTACCCTCCTGTCACGTTACTTAGTTTTCGTGGAGTACTATTTGACACCACAAAAACTGGGGGGTGCTGTTACTGTCAGGTCCCCTGTACCAACATGCCACACATATATGTGGAAACCCCTTGGTTACACATCGCCAACTTCAAGGCGTCCGTCCCCTCAAAAGGGACTCCCGTCCCCCACAGGGCTAACACCCCGAAGGGCTTTTGCCCTTGTCTCTTTATCCGCTTAGGGCGTAGTGTCCCCTACTATACCGCGGACCACCATGTCGACGCAGTGGCGGGCGGAATGTTTAGTCTGTCCGTTTTTGAGTGAGGCATGAAGCCACTTCCGCGAGTGGCCCTAACTCGGTAGTGAAAGCAAGTGTCTCCCATACCGTAGCCTAGACCCCTACTAAAGCATGCGTCGCTGGCTGTTGTTGAACAAAACCGTTTATTTCACGCGCGAGCAGGTCATTGCTTGGCGGTTCGAGCTGCGACGTCGTGCTCAGAGGATGCTCCTTCTTGGTACGTTCTACAGAAATCCTACAGTAGTCGCCTTGAGAGCTTGGGGTTTGGTGACATATTTGTGTTTTGATACTGAGGGTAACTATTGAAACGAGCCAGGGCACACGACAAGACTCACACGGACGGACAGGTTCGAGGTGCAGTAGCTTTCCACAATGTAGACATCAACCATGTGTGCTAAGGACATCGCTTCATACTCCCAGCGTAAAGGTGAGTAGAGTGTATACAGTAGAGTAAAAAGTTATATATAAACGTAGAGAAGGTGTAATGTAGTGATTCATCGGGGCTCGATATTTCATCATGCTAATCCCGACATCTCAATACCCCTCTACTGGACATCCCAGTACGATTGGAACTCTACAATATCTACAACCGTCGTCTTTTGGGATTCCAAGGGAAACAAATCCTCTCCGTCGTATATACGAGAGTAGGGTGCCTCGCTCGTACCAGGTAGTTTTTTATGTTCGTGTGTGTCTCTTCTGGGTCACTCTGTTGTTATGTGTGATTCAACATTGTTTTCGGCCACGTTTGTCCACCGCGCTCAACGCACACGGCACCAATGCCAGCCCAGACGGGCTCTGTGCACGCACACACGCAAACGAAACCTTCTCGTGCGGGTGCGGTTAGAATTGGTCCTGAGTTGGTCGAGCTACAACAGTAGATGCGGCAACGTGTGTAGGCACACATGGCTGGGCTAAGAAGAACCGCAAAACATAACATGTTTTGTTTTTTTAGTTATACCTATTACCTATCAACGAGTCCTCGTAGGCAGACTGTGCCTGTCCACAGCAGCACCGTGCGGGCCGTATCCTAAGACATGCTGCAGGTGGTTTTGTTAAGCCCATCCTCCTACTACTGATCAGGTGACGGAGAAGCAGGACAAGATCTGCTGTAGAAGTCGGGTACAGCAGTAGCAATAGTAGTGGTAGTAGTAGTAGTAGTAGTAGTAGTAGTAGTAGTAGTGGTAGCAGTGGTGGTGGCACCTGTTACAACGGTTTTGGTTTTTGAGTTCTACCTAACAAAACCCAACTCTTGGAGTACTCGTAGGCAGTACGTGGGGAAAAAATGCTGTTGTGGCGGAACTACTTGTTGGGGATCACGACCCCAACCGATACCCAAGCCGCAGTGCCAATAAATTCCCTCCTGTAGGTTTACCTAGGGTATCAAGAAGCAAAATTTAATTCCTCTCACTGGAAGAAATCCAAAGAACGGTACAGCAGTGATTTTTTTTGCCAGTTCATGAAAACAAGGAAATCAAGGTACACCAAACCCAAGTTCGATGACGTTATTTTGTCAGGGTATACCGTTTTCTGATGAAAGCTCCATGTCCGTCCGAGTCACAAAATGCCATAAAACGGTACATCTGTGAAGTTTTGCCAGTTTACGGTACAACATAAACAAAACGATACCCCCGGGGCTGCTCCGGTAGCAACCTCCTGCTAACCCGCCAACCTGAGTCAAACTTCATCCCCAACTGGCGACGTCGATCTCTCGACGCCTGCCGACTTGAATGACAATACATGCAGAGGGGAATACCAAGTAAAAATATATCCACATAAATTATGCACACAACATACACAACACCAGACGTACACGTCCTATATAACAACGATGCACACGTAGTAAAGGCATAAGATATGTTCATGACTTGTGTATACGAGCACACGCCAGAAAAACAAAACGTAATCAGTACTCCATATACTCCGCGCCCCATGCCATCCATCCTACGGATAGACCTCTCTCCTACGATTCAGATTGCGAGCGTAATCCGAGCCGATGACGCAACACCATGAAGTGCACGCAAAAAGGCGTCAATAACGCAAACAAGAGTGAAATAATCAGCAACGTCCCCCGCGTCATACCAACAGCTGATGCATCCAACAAAACGCCCCATACGGACCGCGTATCGTGCAACAGAACTCAAACCTTACGGCGGCTAGTCCCCCCCGTAACCTGCGCAATCTACGACACTCAGACGCCAACAAAAGTGCCCACAAAATACGTGTACCGTACAGCAGTCAATGCGTCATACCGCTGTTGCGACTAGGTAACTCCCCCTCCACTGACTCCCTCAAAAGCGCGGGCGGGTTGGTGGAAAGCTAGACCAGTCTTTACCGCACCTTGGACCTGTCTTGACGACCCTGCCTTGCTGCGTCCTCTCGATCGCGAGTCAACTGCTACAGCAGAACAGGTCCCAAGTGCACTCCTGGGCTATACGGATACAACAACCCGTGTAAATCTAATTGGTCAACTTCTCCCGTACATACAAAACGTACATTTTCTCGTACCTAGATAATACTCCGCTTTGCATTTTTCTTTCGAAGGTGTCTTATATTAATGCGCACCTCCCCCGCTCGGAGCGAGGGGGTGGAGAGGGGGACAGACCCTCGGGGCTGCTCCAGTAGCAACCCCCTGCTAACATCAGTAAACCTGAGTCAATCTCTCGACCCCAGCCTCCAACATGGGGTTGGCTCACGTTGCGGATGCCTACGCTACCCCTCCCCCCACCCCGCGCACTTGTTTCGATGCTTTACAGCTTCTACCTTCGTCCACCTGGCTTGCATATCCAACCTGCGCACCCCCCATTTGTCTCCGCTTCTTACCCAACCCGGGGAGTATACTCACTTGCCCCCACTCCGTACCCTGCCCACGCTGGATTCCGCTACCCGTGCCCTCTAGGGCCATCACGCTTGCCACCCAGCTGTCGTCCTCCCCATGTCTACGTACGTACGCCTTATAGGCGTAGTACGCCCTCCGACCGTGACGCTGCAACACCTCCGGTGTAGCCCCCCTGGCCGACAGGTGAGTTGCGCCTCCAATCCTCAGGGAATGCAGGGCGAAATCCTCCGCCCGCCCGCCCGCCAACGCAAACACCGCTCGCAGGGCAGCCGTCGCTTGTTGCTTGGTCCACATGACCCATCTGCCGTTACCAGTACCGAACGCAACGAGAGGGGCCGATGACGGAAGGAACAGGTAACAAGACATCAACTCGATCATAAGATCGACGGCGCCCCCCGCGTCGCCCACCGGCCTCGGAGGACCCTTCCGCACGCGCGTCAGAACAGCCCCCTTTCGCAAGTGATCCCCCTTTGACCCTCCAAAGCGGACCTCAACACGGTCAGCGGTCGACCACAGTGCTTCCGCCAGCTGGGAATCACCGCGGAAGAGCGCTACGTCGGCCCGCCGCAAACAATGTGACTCGTCAATTCGCGACCTCGTTTCCGCAAACATTTTCGACGCGCGGGTCAAGAAACGAAACGATGCGCACATAGCAAGCCACAGAACCCGACCCCCAGCGCGCCGCGATGGGACCAGAGGCTCGCCCGCCAGCAACATCAACCCCGAAATGGGCCGACGCACAATTGCTTGGTTTCCCGCGTCGGTATACGAACGAGCAGCGCCTTTGAGGGCGCTAGAGATAACGGGTTGGGTAGTGTCGAGCTCGAAACCGCGCGAAATACGGTGAAAGTGTTTGATCGCCAACAAATGACTCTCGATGGTCGCCGACCGCAATTGTTTGGTGGCAAACGCGTACGCTACGTACTCAAATAAGCACCACACGTTGGCCATATCATCCCGACCGTGCTGGAGAAAAACCGGCACTCTACAACGTACCCGGCAGTCTACCCAGGCGCCAAAATGCCCCAGATAAGTATGTTCAGACGAGACCGTAACTGCGTTGCGCATGAGCTCGAGGCCAACACCGAAGTACAGAGAGACGTCGTGGCCTCCCCCATGTCCTGAGCCTGCTACGGAACATCAGGGCGAACGGAGTGCAGGTTACGGAGAATAAAGTCGCGATCCCAGCGGGGGATACCATCAGCGGCGACGTCCAAAACTCCCCGCACTGTTTCTCGTCAAAATGCCAACCCGAGGACAATTCCAACGCCCCGAGAAGGCGCATCAACTCACCAGATCGGGGTTCCCTACCCCCACGACACCGCCGCACCCAATCTACGGCGGCTTCATTGTCTCGACGCAACAAAACGCAGTCGCCCGTCGCTGACGGGCGCTTCCTACAGAGACACAAGGACCCACGCCGACACCACCATTCCCAACAGTTCAAAGACGTTGATGGAAACATCGTTCTCGCTGCGACGGCTTTACTCGAGGCGAAGAAACAAGGTTGTTCGACGGGATCGAGCTCATGGCGCCAGTATACTCCATTTTCGAGGTAGAAACCCCCGATAGCCGTTTTGGAAGCATCTGCAAACAGAGTACGTAGGGCCGGGCGCTCGAGCAAGTGGTACATCGGAGCCGACAAGCCACCCCCCGGCACGTCGAGCCCCTCTGCAACGAACCATCGCTAAAACTCGAGGTCCCCGTGGAACTCGGGCCCGAGAACGACCCGCCGCCCGGGGTTGGCGGTACGGCACGCGAAGTCAGCGCCGGCGGTGATGCGCGGCATCCCCACCGAGGCCAACATGTGCTGCACGAATAACGACTCCGGACGGCGGCGAACGGTAGGTGAATGAGAAACCCGACGAGCTTCGACACCTGCTTCGCGGAAGCGGAGGCTCGAGACGCCGGCCACACCGCGAGAAGCTCACGCAGCTTGCCTCGCTTGTGCGGCCAAAGCGTCACCGTATGGGCCTCAGTGTCAATGGTCCAACCCAACACCTCGAATCGGGTATCCTAGTTGGTGATTTCACGGGAAGACTCCAATCGAGTATCAGATGCCCCACGTTCGCCCAGAAGGCGAAAGTGGTCCGACGCGAGCGGCTGCACCGTTCGCTGGCAACGGCGGCAGTCCGGCCACCATTGCAGCTCAACTAGGATGCCGTCATCGACGTAGTACTGTGCGACAAAACAGCTACCGGTATTACACCCCGTGCCAGGTACGGGCTGGCAATCCCCCGGGAGCGGCACGACCGGCCGGCCCCGCGGCGGGGCGACTACGACGTGCGCAACGGCAACCTCCCCTTCGCGGGACACGACTGCGTTTTGAAACGTGGAACGAGTCCGAGAATGTTCGAGCGCCGACGCAACCAAACCCCAGAACCCGGGGCTGTTATGCCACCCGAACTGCAAACGCAAGTCTACAACCACGTTACCGCCGGCCACATACCCAAAGACGGGTGCCCCGGCAGGGTCCACCGGAACCTGCCGAAACGCGTCTTTGACGTCAACCCAACACAAGACTATCCGAACGTTCCTACCCTGTGCCTGACGCAAGAATAAACCGGCATGAGCACATCGCGAAGCACGCTACCGAGCTCACAAGTCGGAGCTCAAGAAAAATTGGTGTCGTTGTTAACGCTGGTCCGTCCGCCCGCAAAGGTGAGATCGTGAACGATAAGAAGTGGGTTTCAGAACGACCCCTGACGGCACCGCGCTTAGCCGCCTGCTCCGGCGCCTCTCCGCGTGCAGTGTGCGCATCTACCGCCCCGCCGGCGGTATGGACGACCGACGTCCCCCCCCGGTGATGTTGGCCCAACCGAAAGGAAGGGCCCGTGTCCTCATTCGGAGCTGGAAGCACCGCCCCCAGAAGCCCTGCCGCCACCCGCAGCCCTAGGAGCGTTGGCCGTGCACGGGGCCAAAGCACGTGACCCGGCCCCGACCGACACCGAGATGCCGCCACCTCCAACCCTGAGAACGGGGGGAGACGACGAACCCGGGGGGGTAGAGTAATGCACGCGGATGCAATCGCGCCACTTGCACCTCCCCATAGCGGCAAACATATTGCATGGCTGAGAGCTCTTCTTCCTGGCGTACCCGGCGCCGCGAGAGGAAGGCCCGGCAGAGGCCTTTCGTTTTGAATGAACCCCCCCCGCGACGCGGCCCCGAGATATTTCCTCGGCAATCTTAAGGAGTTCCCCCCCGCCCCGGCAAAAGGCGGGCGTCCGGCCGCAGGCCGGTAGCGGGGGCACAGCAAACACTGTGTCCGGGGGGTGAGGCACCGCAGGCGGTTGGCTGGTCAGATCGAAACGAATGAGCTCGTTCACCCATAGCCGCAGGTCGTGATTGACCATCTCGCACATCACGCTCCTCGCCTTGGCGCTCGACAGGCTGGCGTAATTGCACAGGGTGTGAGTACACAGGTCGGCGGACGTCGTCGTAACGGCTGCGCTGAGAGGAGCCAGCCGCTCCAGGCACGGCCGATCAGCGTTGACAGACGGCAACAGCCCAACGGACAGCACCCTGATGAGCGCCGAGCGCACAAGCTCGAGGCGGTCGTCGACCACAAGGCAACCGTCTGGGTACACTTAATTTTTGTACGCCGGTTTGTACCAGAGTATGCTAAAGTCACACACCTCTCGTTGAACTTACTAAAAAGCAGTATAAACAACGGCGAGAATATGAGAAGCACCGGGGAACAACTCAATCTGAAGCAGTCGCCCAGATAACAAAGCTGCTATCCTCCCCACCAGTATTGCACTTGCCTGATTATTCCAGAGAGTTTATTGTGCATTTAGATGCGAGTGAAGCAGGAGTTGGTGAATTCTTAGCCCAAAACGCCCGTGAAGGATTTGAAAAACCAGATCTAGAAATCATTGCCTACTTCAGTAAACGTTTTACGAAAGGACAAAACATTATTCGGCAACGATGAAAGAATGCTGCGGGGTTGTCTTTGCTCTGCAACACTGGCGTCCGTACCTTGGGGTAAGCACCTTATATACGGTACAGATCACGCAGCTCTCACGCATCTATATTACATGCAAGACACGTCCAACATGTTAACTCGTTGGGCCATAGCCTTGCAAAGTTTCGATTTTACCGTCGCGCACAAGCCGGGAAAGTTACATGTCGTACCACATACATTATCCCGACTTTTTGATGATATACCAGAGGACACAACCCAAGGCAAGAAGTCTCTTTCTGAAGCGTTGCCGTCGCAACCCAGGTTGGCTTCGATTTGTCGTAATGTACCGGAAGATGGGTAACCGTCTCGCTCACTATTCCCACGTGCTTATGAAGTGCATTCAGATAATTTGAATAAACCCAGTCTAGTCGAGAGTGATCGTGAGTTCTTCGCGAGTGTCGTATCAGTTTTTCCTACACTAGAACCAGAGAAGTTGATTGAAGGGCAGAAGCCAGAATTTGGGGCATACTTCAAGTATTTAGACGACCCTGACCATTTGCCCCTGCCGCGAAGAGAAACTCTTCAATCGGCGAGTAACTTCTTCTTGGTCGATGAAGTCTTGTACCGGTCTTATCGGCCAGGTCATCTGAGAAAGCGTAGCTCTTTTCGAGATCAGCTAGTAGTACCGACGGTGTTACGCACGCTTATAATACAAGCATGTCATGACCTTCCAGCGTCTGGTGGTCGCTTGGCATTCAAAGCGACGTTTGATAGAGTTCGAGATCGATATTGGTGGCCCACAATGCATGCGCCGGTCGCCCCGGTAGTTCAAATGGTTAACCTCGAGTTCTACTTGTTTGAGTCCTGGGTTCGAGCCCCAGGTGGGTCGGACTTTGACTTTATTTGCAAAAATAAAATAAAAAAGGGTTCAATTGTTGAGAGCGCCTTGCAGCGTGGGTAGGCACAATTCGATGCGAGTCGACGAGGGAAGAAAAGGCTGAAATCTTCTCGCGATAAAAATGAAGGCGCGTACCGTAGCGGGAAGGGGGGAGAAGAGCCTGCGATGTGACCCCGGATCTGAGTTACGAGTTGGAAGGAGAGAGAGAAGAAGATGTGCGAAGATAATGAATGGGATGAGAAAAAAAAAAGCAAGGAGATGTTTAGTCCCATTCCATCAGTTGCGAAGCCTGCCAACGTCGTAAAACTCCTCACCGCCGACCACCGTTACCGACCGGTCATGTACCCGCAGAACGACCATTCCAACGTGTCGCTATCGATCTTGTGGAATATAAAACAGTTTCGCAAGGTTGCAAGCATGTTTTGTCAGTAATTGATCATTTAACACGTTTTGTGATACTCGCAGCAATTCCAAACAAGGAAGCGACTACTATAGCACGTACCCTTGTGGATGTTCGTTTATGATAGTTCACAATAACGCCTGCGAAGATATACGCAACCCTCTACAACTTGTAACCGTCGCTGCTGGAACGATCCAAACGAACACCCTCCCTGGCTCTTCACAGCAGTGACGAGACCGAAGAGACACTCAAGACTTGCTAGGCCCTAAGAACAGCCAACGACAGTCCCGCAGGAGGAAACCCGGCCACCGGGTAAAAACCCCCTGTATAACACATATACTCCAAATCATTGCAATTGAAAAACGGCCGCATTCCAAACGATGACCATGGCCAGAAAATAAAATGACAAGCTGTGCCCTACTCCCCCATGCCCCTCAAAGTAGCGCAGGGTTGGCGACCTGACAAATTATTCCTCGCATCACTCAAAAATGGTACTCATCGAACAATGCTCATACCCCCTTATTCGCTGTCCAAAGGCAGATTCAACAAGAACCTCCGATGAGACTTGAAAGGGGTCGCAGCAAGGGATTTAGTCAAAATATCCGCGGGCTGCTCTTCCGAAGCTACGAACTGAATGTCGATCTTCTTAGCACGAAGTAGCTCTCTGACAAAATGAAAACGCACGTCAACATGCTTAGTCCGCGCAGAACTAAGAGGGTTCTCAGCCAACGCTATGGCCCCCTGGTTATCCTCGAAAACCCGAACACAGGATCCGCTTCGCTCTGGACAAATGAACGACAACACCGCGCCCGTAAACAAAGCTTCCTTCACCCCTTCACCCAGGGCGACATACTCTGCTTCTGCTGTCGACAACGTAGCACACCTCTGCGTGCTACTTGCCCAACTGACGGCCGCACCCCCTAGGGTAATTACCGTCCCCGATACCGAGCGCCTATCGTTCGACTTACCGGCATAATCAGCATCACTATACACTGTCAAATCCAATCCCGAACCCCGCACAAAAGTCAATCCCATAAACCTGGTCCCATGGAGGTAAGCCATAATATTCAAAACTGCCTTCCAGTGCCTCTCCGTTGGGTTGTGGGAGTGGCGCGCCACAGCACGCGCAGCGTTCGAGATGTCCGGCTTCGTCATGGTCAACAGCCACATCAAGCTGCCCACAGCCTCCCTGTACGGCCAGTCTCCTCCAATTTCGCCCTCCTCTCTTGGACCTAGTTCCACACCGGGGGTCGCGGGGATGTCAGAGGATGAGTTAACACCAAAACGATTCAGCATGCTCTCTATAAACGCCTTCTGCATAATCTCCAATGTTCCCAACTCCCAGTCGCGTTTGAAAGCACAACCAGTATACCAAGTCAGTTCGCCGAGGTTATTTGTGGGGAATTTCGTAACGAGCGCGGCATGGAAATCTCTGCATGTCTCGTCCGATCCTGCGATCACGATGTCATCTACATGGACGGCCATGATCAGTTCTATCTTGCCGTCCACGACCATGCGAAAAACACACGGGTCAGACCTACACTGCTCCATACCGTACTCTACCACGGTTTCTACCAATAGTCCGGCCCACTGCCGTCCGCTCTGCTTTAGACCATACAGTGATCTGTTCAAGCGGACGATCCTTCCTGACATGTCACCACACCCACCGGGTAGTTTCATGTATATCTCGGCGTCGAGTTTCGCGCGAACAAAAGCTTGCGCGACGTCTAGATGAAAAAATTCAGACCATATTCGTTGGCAACAGTCGCCAGAATTTTAACTGACGCTGACAAAGGAGTTGGTGCAAACGTTTGAAAGTAATCTACGTCCTGCACCTGGCTAAAACCCTTAGCCACAAGTCTGGCCTTTGTCTTTACTATCATACCATCCTTATCCGTCTTGTAGGTGAACACCCACTTCGCGCCTACAGGTTTCCGCCCTCGTGGCGGTGTCACGGCTTCATATGTACCGGTCGTTTTGTGACCGTCCAACTCAATTTGCATGGCCTCGTGCCACGCCGCTTTATATCGGGAACGCTCTACATCTGCTACGGACTGCGGGGGCGGTTCTACGTCTTCCGGGAAACCACTCGGCATGCACACGCTCAACTCCCCTTTATTCTCCACGGCAGGTCCTCCGACCATCAAGGCCACTGCGTCCTCCGTCGTCCATGACGTACGATTCAGGATACTCCCAGGCGTCGTCGACCACTCGTACGCTGCCGCAAGCAGCGCGTCTGCGGCTCCTCTGTCCATCCTTGGCTGGTTCACAGCAGGTTCACCCTCCAGGCGTTGGCGCTGACCCCGGGTCCGGCCCCGTACTGTTGGAGGGAGCAGCCCCCAGCTGCTGAGCTCCTTTGCTGGCCTGCCCGACAGGATCGCGGGAGGGCCCTCACCGTTCCCTTGGCCGGTGTCGGAGACTGATGCTGCACCCGGGTCGCTTTCGGCCCTCCCTGGCGGGACCGAGGAGGCGTCCACGGCGCCCCCTTGAGACGAACCCATCGTCTCGGCTGTTTCGGCCCTCCCCCTCGGGGCCGAGGAGACGTCCATGGCGCCCCCTTGAGACGAACCCATCGTCTCGGGTGTTTCGTCGCCGGCCTCGCCGTGACAGCTTCTTCTTTCGACGTGGGGCAGACATCAGCAGCGTGCCCCCGTCCGTTGCATCCATTGCACAGCTTCACCGTGCAGTTTGGAACCCTGTGGCCCTTATTGCCACATTTGAAGCACCTCCCTGCGAAGGTAATACCTTCGGCGGTTTTGGCACTGTTGCCATTGCCACCGGCAGTCGCGGTCGAGTCACCACTGGACTCACCGCAGAGGTATGGACCTCTCTCTCCAGCCCTCCCAGGCTGGTCTGGCTGACCCCTCCGTGGGCCAACCTCGACAGACAACGCAGTTTCGCCGCGTCCCGTCGCTGCGAAATTACGCAGAGCATTATCCCGCAAAATCGTATCATCTCCTGCTGTAGTGTCTCGTACAGCAGTGGGTACTGCCCCTTGTGGGCTCTCCCCTACAGCAGCGGCACCCTCAGCGCTGCCGGACTCCGATCGACCAATGCCTGCTTCAACAGCAGCAGTAGTCTCTCGTACTTCAGCAGTGGGTACTGCCTCCCGTGGGCTTTCCCCTGCAGCAGTGGTTCCCACCTCTGCTGGGCTCTCTCTTCCAGCAACGCTGCCTTCAGCGCCGCCTGGCTCCGATCGACCGTTGTTCCTCATGAACTCGGTCATCATGCTCCTCATGATACATATCACAATGCCTCGCTGTGCTCCAACGCCAGCTTGACCTCGCGTCGCAGCTTTAGAACTTCACTCGAAGAATAGTGCTCCACGCGAGCCGACCTCTCCGAAGACATCATTGGCTTCCGGTACCAGACCTCAAACATTCAAGCACTAGTGTGTTCGTAGAGTCCGAACCTGGGTGCCCTGACCACCACGTGGTCTGATGAGATTATTGATAGTCGTTGTATTAGAGGACAGAGGAGGAGAGAGAGAGCGGAGCCTAGCTCGTAGCTCGGAGCGGAGAACGGAGAGCGGAGAACGGAGTGCTCGAACTCTCCTCATGAACACACGGCAAAATTCACAATAACGCCCGCGAAGATATACGCAACCCTCTACAACTTGTAACCGTCGCTGCTGGAACGATCCAAACGAACAGTGGGCCGAGTGTTTTCTGTATTCGGAGTACCAGAGTTATTACACTCTGATCAAGGTAAATAGTTTGAGAACCAGCTTGTTAAAGAGCTGCAAACCGTATTCGGTTTTAAGATAACTCGTACCACACCGTACAAACCACAAGGTAACTCAGTCCTGGAGCGAGTGCACAGCACTATGCATAACATGTTAGCTATGTACTGTGAAGTAGCTCACGATAATTGGGCTCAGCCCCTCCCCTTCATCCAAATGTCACACAATATTTCATATAGTAGTACTCTCCATGAGACACTGCACTATCTCATGTTTGGTCGCATGCCCACGCTCCCCATTGACGCTGTCATGGGAATGCCCCAGGCAGAAATACCTGACTCAGCATTACAGTGCACTCACAAAACTGTCGATAATTTGCAGTTTGCATAATAGTTAGCAAGGCAAAATCTTGGTGAACGTGCTGATGCTCAAGCAGCGTCTAATGCTGACCTACGTTATCAACAGTTTCAGCGTGGTGATTTAGTGTTGGTTCATCAACCACATAATGCCCAAGATGGCCCCAACAATAAATTGCTAAGTCCTTGGCACGGTCCGTACCAAGTTTGCCATCGTTTATCACCGGTTGTCTACCAAGTATCGAAAGGTAGGATGAAACCATATCACCAACGTAGTGTTTTCGCAGATCCTGATTTCAGTGAATTCAATCAAATGTTCCTGGGTACTAGGTCACCAATGCCAGATTTAGGCTAAGAATCTGCTCCTGTTTGCATTGGCCCAAGAACAGTTGAAAGGATTGTTGATCACAATCGTTGGAGAGGCCGATCATCCCCGTTTAATGTTCAGTTCCGTGTCCGTTTCAGTGGAGAAGGTATCAACGTCGCCAAATTCCCCACTGCAGTGAATTTCTTCGCCCATACTTCGCGAGGATTCAGGATGTCTCTCCTGATCCGCAAACACTAACTACTCCCGTGTCCCAGTCTAGCAAACTGTAGAGGCAGAGCCAACGGTACCATCCCGTTTGTGCCGCGGTACGAGTTGGATACCAAAGTTAATAAATGAACATGGTAGGTTTGTCAGCCGCCAGTTCGTTATCTTATCTTCCTGATATAAGGAAAATGTCGTTCGACGTTGTTGTTCAACGATCGTCGCCAAGCAGACCTTTTTATGCGCAGGCCGATCGCCTGTATGCAGGCTGCAAGTCTACTGGTGGAAATCGTCTATCAAGTCAAGCGATTGAGTTAGACATGTCGTCCTCCTGTAGGTCGTTGTCAGCGTGAGGAAGATAACGTCTAGAGTGAATGGGGACGCTCACTAACTCCGAATGTATATCAACTCATTGTATTGCTGACGAGCGAGATGCAGAAATGCCTGATTCCCATCTGGTTGTTGTCCTACGCCAGATAATGTATCATGGTTGTTGTATAGCAGGTTTTGTCTTTGGTACAGGCATAATGTGCGTGTGGAGATACCAAGACCTCTTTTGGTACAGCCAAAAACGAGGTGAATTCAATTGTTCCAGAGTTTATTACATGTCTGCACAGGCATAATATCCTCAACTCGAACGAGTTTTGCTTGAAAACCAATATCGAAGAGTTCCATTATTATTGCAGTACCAAACTGGGTCAACATCGAAATCGGTAACCGAGCGGAGCTAGGCGGACACCCGTGCCGTAACGTTGACCGACTCCCCCACGAAGGCTTGGCTGTCGGCCGGAGAATCACCGATAATATGGGGGATACGGCCACGGAGAATCCAGTGCCGTAGTGGCCCCGACTTTCTCCAAAGGGCAGCCTCGTCGACGAGCTGCGACTTCTGCAGCAGCCGCTCCCGCGCGTCACGGTTGCCGCGGGAAGCGTCCCCTTGGGCGGCCTGGTTCGCCACGATTTGCTGAAGCATGATGTCCAGGGGGGCGTATTGCGCCGCGCAAGTCGACACCGAGTCTTAAATGCCCTCGATGGAAGCGTCTGTTTTTGCCGAGGCTGCCTGCATCTCGTCACGAACGAGCCCAAATTGGCTTTCCACTTGCCCCAGCCACTGGACCATATCGACGGAACGCACGAATTCCGATCCAGCGCGAGCGGGGCGAGCTTCGGCCGCCAAGCCCCCACAGTTAGTCGCCGTGCTCCGGGGAACGGCCGTTGGGGCCTCAGCAGCGGCCCCGGTGGCCTCGCCCGGTTCCGGTATCGGGACGTCACTCATCGCAGTAATCACGCCAAACAGCAGCACGAACGAATGAAACCCGAAGGAAAAGTCGAAATGCTAGCGCCACGCCGATCAGCGACGAAGCCAGCAGCTCCCACCAGTCGACAGCTATACTCCGAAGCAAGAAGCTAGACCAGTCTTCACCGCACCTTGGACCTGTCTTGACGACCCTGCCTCGCTGCGTCCTCTCGATCGCGAATCAACTGCTACAGCAGAACTGGTCCCACGTGCACTTCTGGACTACACGGGTACAACAACCCGTGTTGATCCAATTGGTCAACTTTTCCCGTGCATACGAAACATTCTATTTATTATTAAAAAACTACCAGGTAGAAGAGTATACACGCCAGCTGTGAGTTCAACCGACCGGCAGATCGATCGTTACTAAACTTTGCAAGCTGCGTGAACCGTTCGCGCGTTTTCCATTATTTCCCTCGCGATTTACTACTGGCCGGTGACTCCCCTGGATGCTACCAGGGTCGACGAGACGATAATACTTGTACCATCTCGTACACTGAAACAGCAAATCGACACGCGAAGGTCGGGGTACACAAGACAATCTAAAGTTGGTTTACAACACGTGACGGGCACACCGACACCATGAAAATTGTTCAATATACTCCCTGTAAATGTTGCAGCAGATCTTGACGTACCAGTACATGAGCACGAACGTGGTTGTTGGTGAGTCTCACTATCGCACATGTTCTTGGCCTCCTCTGCTTTTGATATATGAAAAACACAGTATGCACACACCTGTGTGTGAGATTGCAGAGGGTGGTCCAACAGCGCAGGAGGAGATGTTCGTGATTTCAGGCTAGCGAGTGGCGCATTCTGATCCTACAGCTCTTTGTTCCGTCTCAAGCGTCCTCCCATTCAATACGATCACTAGAGCTGGATCCCAAAGCTCACCCTGCACACGATGCCAAGAAGATGGAAACAAAAGCTAAAACCGAACATGAGCGCCACTCAACCTCCTGTCGCATTATTATTTCGACTCTCAACGAAGTCCGGTCCTTTTTGTCGATATGGCCGGGATCTTGATTGGGGGAGTTCGTAGACCCTTGCATGACACGTACCTAGGTACATACCAGGTAATGACCAATGACCAAGAACGTATGATCAGGATTATTTGACATATATGTGTATCGGCATTTTCATTCTACAGCTGATCCGCAACATCCCCGGTGGCTTGGTAGGTGGTCCGCGTGCCTATCAAGATCAATTTCGTGGGTTCGAGTCTCACCGAGTGCATGCTCGTGGCTTTTTCTTGCAAAAAAAAAAGAATGATTAGCGGAAAGCGCGAGAGCGTGAGTTAGCTACATTCGATGAAAATCGACGAGCAGTGGGAATGCTGAACCCTTTGCGCGACAAAAACTAAAGGCGCGTACCGGGGGGAGAAGGGATGACACCTGTGACCACGGCTTGTCCAGAAGCTCGTTGAGGGTAAAACCTCCCACGAGTAAGGCTGGGAAGTAAAAGTGATGTTGAAAAAAAGAAGAAAAAAAAACAGTACACAACAAAGCTACGGATCTTGCTGCTCGTACATCATTCATATCAGCGTACGTACAATATTATTAGTAGTTGATCCTAAAACACCAAATTCGTGAAAACAACCAGGAAGCCCGATACGTGCATCTGCTCAAAGCAGGAACGACTATCCCTCGTGGTTCGTTTTCTTCCGACGCTACTTGAGCCCCCGGAAAGTCGATACTTAACCAAGGGGCATCACTGCAGTGGCCGTTGCCCTCCACTTTGAATTTCATCGAAGGGACACTCGAGCTACCTCTTGGGGCCGTCTTCGAGCGCTTGATGATTTTAATAAAAAACTAAAAGAGTACGTCAGCTGTGAGTTCAACCGATCGGCGGATCGATCGAGACTCAACTTTGCAAGCTGCTTGAACCGTTCTGGCGTTTTCCATTCTTTCCCTCGCGATTGACTACTGGCCGGTGACTCCCCTGGATGCTACCAGGGTTGACGAGACGATAATACTTGTACCCTTTCGTACACTGAAACAGAAGATCGACTCGCGAAGGTCGGGGTACACAAGGAAATTGTACTATTAATGAAATTCCCGTATGATACGACGAGATGTTGTGCACTTTCAACAACGGAGAATTTTCTCCGCTGAATTTTCTCTGCGTTGAAAATATTAACACTTTTAATATTTCCCGCTGGGCCAGTTTTGATTTTTACTACCTCAACACTCAACAGCAGTAGCAGCAGCAGCAGTAGATCCAGCAGCAGTAAACGTCTGCCGAGTGTCACGTACGTTTCACCTAGTATTTCGACGTGCACTACACCTCACACAGAGCACGTACGTTACCACAAAACTGGCTCCCTTGGTCCGTCTACCTGGGTGAAATTGGTAGCAGGTGATTACTGACAGTTGTACGTGTATATGTATAGATCTACATGCTTAGATCACAACCCCTGATCGTGCTCGGTTGGTGCATCCCTGGCCTCTCAGAGCTCCCACTTCCAAACCGCCTACTTTCATTACTTGCCGGACCTTTCCAGCAGTTCTTTGTTTTCTCGGTCCCTTCTTCCTTTTTTCTTCTTTCGTTTCGTGTGCGTGCGTGTTCTCCGAGCACGGCATCGCGGGAGGACCCGGCACCGTC